>CM061749.1:213300137-213974246 GCA_030979885.1 Lolium multiflorum
GCATAGGCTATGATTATGATCTCTTGTAGATTATGAAGTTAATTATTGCTATGAATAGTATTGATATGTATTATTCCCCTACATATGCATGATGGTGATAGTGTATGCTATGTTGGTTCTTGGTTGTAATTATGTTGATCTATCTTGCCTCTAAGGTTATTTAAATATGAACATTGCATTGTGGAGCTTGTTAACTCCGGCGGTGAGGGTTCGTGTAATCCTGCGCAATGTGTTCATCATCCAACAAAAAGAGTGTAGAGTAGTCCTATTATGTGATCATTGTTGAGAGTGTCCACCTAGTGAAAGTAGCGGGATCCCTAGGCCTTGCTTCCAAGCATCGAATCTCCCTTTGTTTACTGTTTGTTGCATGTTTACTCGCTACCATATTTTATTCAGATTGCTATTACCACTCATATACATCCATATTACTTGTATTTCACTATCTCTTCGCCGAACTAGTGCACCTATACGACAAGTGTATTTGGTGTGTTGGGGACCCAAGAGGTCTTGCTTTGTGATTACGGGGTTGCTTGAGGGGATGTCTTTGACCTCTTCCTCCACCGAGTTCGATAAACCTTGGGTAATCACTAGTAGGAAAGCTGCTGTTCTACAAACCTCGCTCTTGGAGGCCCATGCTGTCTACAAGAATCAGCAGCACAGTGGGCATCAACTTTACCTACACGTGCGCCGTTGCGGGAGAAGAGGGAAAGGTAAAAGGCACTCACACTTCGGTTCCAGGTAACTTCTATTTTCCGGCGCCATTGTGTGTGTGCTCGAAGCTAGCTGCTAGACTACGCAATTGCGACATTTGTTTCTTGTTTACACTTTAGTTAGGCGCCAATGGACAACAAGAGGCTTCTTATTCTATTTCACGATTTAAGACATGGATGGTTTGATACAAAAAATAAAAAAACCTATGGAACCTTATTTACATGATAGTAGCAATGTTATTAGTATAATTTTTTCTGCTAATGCTATGAAGAAGTCTAAACTTGGGAAGGTAGTTTACATAAAAATAATCTTTTTAGCTCCTCCTCTTTGGAAGAAATATTTTGCTCCGATAATGCTTTATCTCCCATATCCGATAACTCTAATGATGCTTCTGATTTTAAATTCACCTGTAAGTATTCATTATAAAATACCTATGGAAATTATTAGGCGATGTTATGGATAAATAGCTATGAAGGGATGGGCTACATCCATCCCTAGGAATCATTTCTTGTTTTGCATGGTGTCACGGGTTATTCAAGTGTCTGGTATTTCAATGGATGAAGTTAGAAAGAAATTATTTGTTATATCGCTATACGGTAAGGCGGCGCATTGGTATAAACTATTGAAGGGCGGGTGCTCTCTTGATTGGAAGGATATTGTTGCCTCTATTTTATTCCAAATTCTATCCTCCAAGTGAGATTCACCAAAGATCAAAACCATATATATAATTTTTGGCCTCATGATGGAGAGTGTGCCCAAGCATAGGAGAGATTGAAGACTTTAATGCTCAAACACAATCCATGAGCTTCTGGGTAATATCATCGTTGATAATTTCTATGCAAGACTTTCTTTCAAGATAAGACCTTCTTGGATACTGCTTGTTACAGCAGATCATTCACGAGCAATAAGAAAGAGTTTAAAGGGACCTTTTTCCAGTCGGATTAAGGAGAAACTGACTGAAGGTGGGAGGAAACGACAAAGGTAAAGAAATTAAATTTTATAAATTGTGATTATGAATGCATTGAAACTTTCATGGATAGTGGTAAATTTGAAATATGAGTGCTACTTATGGTCTTGACTCTCAAGTTGCTGCAAATCTTTATAAAGCCTTTACTTCTCATTTTAAATTGCCTAAAAAGAATTTTTGATAAGTATCATGAACCTTTTAAAAGAGGCTTGCATGAAGAATGACATTGTGTGTTGTTAATGATTACAATAAGCATGCTCAAACTCTTAAGAATGCTATTTCCTATAAGAATTTTTATAGAATCTATAGACCTTGTGAAGTTAATCAAATAGAAGATGAATATTGTATCCATCCTGAGAAATGAAAAACTAGAAAATGGTCTAGAACTCTAGATGATCTTGGAAAAAAAGTGTGTACCCTCTATCCTTTATTTGTGAACTTTGATTGAGTTGGTCATTTTAATTTTCAATGTTTCTCTCCAATGATAATTTAAACCCCATGAGTGTGCTGGAAATTTGTATTGTGATGATGAAATTATTCCTAATCGGCATGATGAACTTCCCTTATTTTTGAAGTGTGAAGAGTTATCAAGAAAAATTTCTTTGTTAAATATTAACGATCTTGATGATATTGATGATGTCACACATGGTTATCTTCTTCATTAATAATTCCTTTAAATACCTTACACTCTGAATCTTTTAGAAGATGACACCTTGCCAAAATATGATAGGACCCCTATGTGTTTTCAATTAATTAATGAAAGGAGGGATCCTCCCAAGTTTCTTCTAATGTTTCTTAAAAGAAAATCAGGTTATGCGGACAAGCCACCCTTCAAGCCTCTTCCTCTTAAAGAGAGGAAAGAGGAAGAAGGAGAGAAGAAGAAGAGAAGAAGAAGAAGAGAGAACGAAGAAGAAGAAGAAGGAGAATAAAAAGAAAGAAGTAACGGCACGTATCCCCACGTGAATGAGATAACGCTAGGTAACTGTAGTAAGTATGTTGCTCTAATGATTATTATGATAATGAATCCGAGTACGATGATCTTCCCATGCCCTTTACCCATATTAGTGATCATGATTTGGATGAACACACCGCCTTTGATGTTGAAAATCTCTTTGGTACTGATTATGAAATTAATGATGATAGCATTATTCATGTCCCATTAAACGAATGATATGGAAAGCTCTAAGCTTGGGGATGTTGTGCTTGAAGATCCTATGTAGACATCTACTTTTAGTGAAAATGATGATATTACATATTCAGGTTTAGATAATTGCTATAGAGATGTATATGATACATGTTACAATTATCCTTATGAAACTTGTCATAGTTATGATGGGCTTGCCAAAAACAATTCTTTTAATATGCAACTTGTTTACCATGTTCAAATTCTTGATAGTAATCTTGCTCCAATTACTATTAATGAGAATAACTCTTCTTATGCCAAAATTAATGATACTTCTATGCATATGAACCATGATAAAAATGTTTTAAGTAGATGGTTATATTGTTGATTTCATCAATGATGCTGCGAAAGTTATTATGAGAGAGGGAAATATGGTTATATGCATCTTAATAATATTAAGTTTCCCCTCTTTATGTTGAGAATCTTTAAGTTACTAGTGTTTTATCCTCTTATGCTTGCCACTTTGCTCTTCATGAATTCATTTGTGTATAAGATTCTTTTGCATAGGAAGCATGTTAGGCACAAATGTGTTTTGAATTACCTCTTGAAGCTCTCTTTTGCTTTAAACACTATTTCTTGCGGGTGCATCACCAAAATTGCTGAGCCCATCTTAATAATATAAGAAGAACTTCTTGGGAGATACTTATGTGTTATTTGCTACAGTACTTTGTTTATATTTGTGTCTTGGAAGTTGTTTACTACTGTGGCAACCTCTCCTTATCATGTTTTAGTGCCAAGTAAGTTTCTATATCAAAGTTGATGTTATATTTGGGATAAACTCTTGTATGAGAAAGCAGCATTGCTGTCATCACGAATCTCAAACGCAGTTCTCTCTGTGAAAATTGAAAAATCTGCCAATTTACAGTGATCCTCAGATATATGCGCAACTTTCATTAGTTTTGAGTTTTCCATTTGAGCAAGGTCTGGTGCCATCTTTAAATTCGTCTTCCTGATTGTTATGTTTTAATGATTACGCCTTTTATTTTACTTGTGCCTCTTTTGCTATGTTGGATTCATTTCTTTGATCCATTAATGTCCAGTAGCTTTATCAATTCCAGAAGTGAAAAGGATGTTTGTGTCACCTCCGAACATGTGAATTTTTGATTATGCACTAACCCTCTAATAAGTTTGCTTGAAGTTGGTGTGAAGGAAGTTTTCAAGGGTCAAGAGGAGGATGATATACTACGATCAGGAAGAATGAAAGTCTAGCTTGGGGATGCCCCGGTGGTTCATCCTGCATATTTCAAGAAGACTCAAGCATCTACGCTTGGGATGCCCAAGGCATCCCCTTCTTCATCGACAAAGTGTCCAGGTTCCTTCTCTTGAAACTATATTTTTATTCGAGTCACATCTTATATACTTTACTTGGAGCATCCGTATGCTTTTGTTTTTGTTTTGTTTGAATAAATGATTGTTTGGGAGAGAAACACGCTCTCCGCTGATTCGTATGAACACATGTGTTCTTAGCTTTTTAATTTCTGTGTAAAGGTTAAACTAACCAATTTAAGTAGTATATAAAGTTGGAAACTTGAAATGCTGCTACATGTAGTAATTGGTATAATGTCTTGAATAATGTGAAACTTGGCAGTGTTGTGCTCATATAGATCTTTTTTAAGCTCTTGCATCATGTACCTAGTACCCATTAATGAATAATTACATAGAGCTTGTTAAAATTTGGTTTGCATGATTGGTCTCTCTAAGTCTAGATATTTTACGGTTGAGGTGTTTGAACAACGAGGGAGACAGTAAAATCTTATAATGCTTACAATCGTTTATATGTGAGTCTTGCCGCACCATTTCATACTTGAGTTTACTTCAAATAACCTTTACTTTAACCTGTACTGAGAGAGAATACTTCTCATGCATCCAAGCCCTAGCCAATATTCATACCATTTGTGTCACCATACCTACCTACTACATGGTATTTCTCGCCATTCCAAAGTAAATTTGTAGTGTTACCTTTAAACCATTCAAAATTTATCACCTCCGATTTGTGTCAATGTTTTAAGCTCATGAGGAAGTATGTGGTGTTTATCTGCAATCTTGTTGAGCAGCTTTCACCAATGGACTAGTGGCTTCATCGCTTATCCAATAATTTTGCAAAAGCTGGCAATGGGATTCTCAGTCCCAAATTAATTAACAAAAATGAACACTCCTCCATGGTATGATTGTTGGACGGGCTGAAGGTCGGTTATGTAGCAGAAAGCAAGGTGGGAGGAGTGTCATCATAATAAAACTAAAATTAAAGAGCACTCCTTCGTGGTATGAGATTGTTGGCGAGGCACACCAGGGATTAGGACCATGGTTTATGAAAGAAAGAGTTGGAAGAGTACAAAAAAAATAAATAAAATAGAACCGCTCTTTAGGTTTGTCTAGCAAGGGGTTAGAGTGCCCATTACCATTACGTTGACAACAACAAGCACCTCTCTAAACTTTACTTTGCTCTCTATATGTTTTCAAATCAAAGCTCTAGCACAAATATAGCAATACGACCTTTCCTCTTTGAAGGACCATTCTTTTACTTTGTGTTGAGTCGGTTACCTATTCTTTCTATCTTAGAAGCAAACACTTGTGTAAATTGTGTGCATTAATTCTTCTCACATGTTTACCTATTGCACTTGTTATATTACTTTGTGTTGACAATTATCCATAAGGATATACATGTTAAAGTTGAAAACAACCGCTAAACTTATATCTTCCTTTGTGTTATTTCAAAGCTTTCTACTAAGAATGTACTTATGAGTTAACTCTTATCCAAGACTCATTGATGCTTGTCTTGAAGTATTATTCATGAAAAGTCTTTGTTATATGATTCATTTGTTTGCTCATTGTCTTCATCATTGCTTCGAATCTCTACATTTATCTCATGTGCTTTACAATAGTATGATCAAGGTTATGATGGCATGTCACTTGAAATTATCTTTGTTATCAAATTTCACCGCTGGAATGACGAACTAAACAGGGATCTTGATCGTCTCGACAATCGATAATTTCTTATGTTCCATGCCCTTTATTGATGATATCTACATGTTTATACACATTATATGTCATTATTATGGATTTTAGAACTAACTATTGACGAGATACGAAAGGCAGTTCTTTGTTTTTATAACATTTTTGGTTTGAAATCCTAGTAAAGAAATATTTCGGAATCGAGACAAAACAAAATAAAAGAAGACATATAATTCCCGGAAGCTCGAACAGGAGGGGACGAGAGAGAGGCAGAGGGCCCCACCACCTGCCGGCGCGAAGTAGAGTACGCCCATGGTACGGGCTGCGTGGCCCTCAGACTCCATCTCTTCGCCTATTTGTCGTCCACGACCTAAAGCCGATCTGAAGACGAGCCACAGAGAAAACCTTCCAGAACGCCGCCACATCGCGAAACAAGGTCGGGACTGGTCTCTGTTCCGGCACCTGCCGGACGGGGAAGTGCCCCGGGTTGCACCGGTGTCGACTCCGCCATCTTCATCATCATCTCCATGATCTACACCGCCATCACCACCGGGGGCGAGGGCTCCAGCTGACAAGCTGTGTGGTTCATCTCTCTCTTTATGTGATCTAGTTGAATATTATCTATGTGCTACTCTAGTAATGTTATTAAAGTACTCTATTCCTCATCTCCACGTGTGTAATGGTGATAGTGTGTGCACCGTGTGAGTACTTGGCATAGGCTATGATTATGATCTCTTGTAGATTATGAAGTTAATTGTGCTATGATGGTATTAGTGTGATTCCTCCATATGCATGATGGTGATAGTGTGCATGCTATGTTAGTTCTTGGTTTAATTATGTTGATCTATCTTGCACTCTAAGGTTATTTAAATATGAACATTGCATTGTGGAGCTTGTGAACTCCGGCATTGAGGGTTCGTGTAATCCTACGCAATGCGTTCATCATCCAACAAAAGGGTGTAGAGTAGTCCTATTATGTGATCATTGTTGAGAGTGTCCACTAGTGAAAGCGGAATCCCTAGGCCTTGCTTTCAAGCATCGAATCTCCGTTTGTTCACTGTTTTTGTTGCATGTTTACTCGCTGCCATATTTTATTAGTTGCTATTACCACTGTATACATCCATGTGCTTGTATTTCACATCTCTTATGAACAGTGCACCTATACACGACAAGTGTATTTGGTGTGTGGGGACACGAGACTTCTTGCTTTGTGATTACGGGGTTGCTTCAGAGGGATATCTTTGACCTCTTCATCCATTGAGTTCGATAAACCTTAGGTAATCCACTTAGGGAAACTTCTTCTTCATTCTACAAACCTACTGCTCTTAGGCCCAACACTTTGTCTACAAGAATAGAAGCATACGTAGACATCACCACCTATACATCCGACAAGTGTATTAGGTGTGTTGGGGACTGAGAGACTTCTTGTATCTTAATTACAGGGTTTGAAAGGACTATCTTTGACCTCTACCTCCCCAGTGTTCGATAAAACTTGGGTGATTCACTTAAGGGAAAGTTGCTACATATTACAAAACCTCTGCTCTTGGAGGCTGACAACATGTCTACAAAGATAGAAACTATTTTTGGGATGACCCACACTTTATAAAGAAGGAGTGGATGGTATTATCCAAAGATGTGTCCAGAATATGAACAACAAGAGATGTGAGTAAGTGTCATAGTAGTGTTTATGGAGGACATCATGATGTGGGTTATCAGTTCTACAATCAGGTTTTTATTAGACGCTTTTCAAAGATGCAAAGAAGTTTATTTTTATCTTGTGATGAATGTCAAAGTGTTGGTAATATCTCTAGACGACCGTAATGAAATGCCTATGAATTACACTCTTGTTATTGAACCATTTGATTGTTGGGGTTGGCTTCATGGGTCCTTTCCCTTCTTGAGAAGGTAACACTCATGTATAGAATGTGCATTGATTATGTTACTAAATGGGTAGAAGCCATACCAACAAAGAATGCTGATAGTGAGACCTCTTTAAAAATGCTTTTTAGATGTTATTTTTACTAGATTTGGAGTACCAAGATATATTATGAGACCGATGGAGGTTCTCACTTTATTCATGGTGGTTTGAAGCTCTTGCTAGATATGGTATTAATCATGGAATGCTTCAACTTATCATCCTCAAACTAGTGGGCAAGTAGAATTATCAAATAGAAGAAATTAAATCTATCTTACAAAAGACTATTAATAAATCTGAAAAATTGGACTAGTAAGTTAAAGGAAGCATTGTGGGCTTATGGAACTGCTTATAAAAATCCTATGGGGATGTCTCCTTATAAAATGGTTTATGGAAAAGCTTGTCATTTACCTTTAGAACTAGAGCACAAAGCTTATTGGGCTGTGAGAGAATTAAATTTAAACTTGCCGGTGAGAAGAGGTTGCTACAATTGGAGTTCTTTAGATGAATGGAAAGTGAAGCTTATGAAATGCTAAACTCTTTAAAGAAAAGAAAGGTTAGAAATATGGCATGATAGAAGAATTATTAAAGAATTTAATGTTGGAGATAAAGTCCTATTGTATAGGTCTCGTCTCAGATTTTTGCAGGGAATTACTCTCAGAATGGGAAGGACCATATGTCATTGAGGAGGTGTATACGTTCGGGAGCAATAAGAATTGCCTCGCTGAAAGATGATACTACACAAGTAGTGAATGGACAAGGACTCAAGCATTATATTTCAGGAGATTCTTATAATGAAGATATTGATGTTATTCAAGTGGTGACTCGGAAGCTTTCATCAAAAAACCAAATTGACAGTTCTGCAGAACTCGACTTTGAATAGGTAGCAGTTTTAGTAATAAAAAGTCGGCGTTTAACTTTCCAAATTTTGAACGTTTTTTGAAATATGAAAAAATTACGAGATCGAAACGGGTGGAGGAGACGCACGAGCGTGCCCCATAGGCGGCGCGGGCCCCACCCACAGCCAGCGCCATCCCTATGGGGACAGCCTCGCGTCCGTTTCCACCGTTTTCGGCTAATTACCTTCCTTTTGTAAAGTGAAAATATACCGCTATATAATCCCCGGATCCTGGGGTCCGTGTATCATTTTCGTCGTGTTTTGTTCAGGCTGTTTTTACGCAGGATCTGTTTTGATCTAGAAGCACCATGGTCTCACAAGGACAAGGAACCTTTGGAGAAGATATTCAGACTGATTTGAAGGGAAGAGAGTCAGAGCGGGGATTATGAAGGAGAAGTGGAGAAGTTCAGCGAGAGTATACCGCCAGCATACAATGCATAACATCCCGACGTGGTATAAATCCCGACAACACCAAGAAGAAGCGCGGATTAGCAGGAGGAGGTCCCATGCTTCCTGGCTCCAGGACATCTCCTCAGGCATTGACAATCCTTCCCATGCCTCCCAATTTATGATAAGTCAGGTGAAAAGGACTCCCAAGCGTGTGCCTAGTGGTTGGGATATGGATCATTCTAACAATGCAGGAAGGATGAAAAGCTGAAGGGTGGTGAAACAACTCTAAGAGTTGGGATTCACCGTCGCGGATATACTTCTTAACCGCGTCGAGCAAAACTGAGCTGATCCGCAACCTTACCTGCGAGATTGATGAGCTAAAAGGTGCTCGTTAAGCTTACTTGAGAAGAATCATCACCATCACCACCAGAAGGAGTAATTCATCATTGGTATTGGCATCTCCTTGGTTTGTTCCAAAGCTTGGGGGTGCCGCGATATCACATCATCACTATCTTTATCTTTTTACTATCAAGTAGTGTCATATCATGAGTGAGGAAGTTATCATATAAGATGGTTTGCAGTGTGGAGAAGTATCTCTCTCTTAGTTGGTTATCTATGTATCCGTTGGTGTGAGTTATCGTTATGGAATATTAATAAGAAGTCTTATCATTTACTTTTTGCACACCTTATTTTAGTTTGCAATCTCCATTATATGATTACTCTTGACATTAGTATTGATATCACTTTGGGAACATCAAGTAAATCTATTTGGTTTTGGCAAACTTAGCATTGGTCAATAGCAACAACACTTTGAGTTTAAATAGAAAAGGGAAATACATGTAGATATATTACTTTATGTTGCTCACAAGATTAGTACTCTCAAGTTAAAATCATTTGTACTTCCAAGGAAGGTTGCATGGTTGTTTTCTATCACATGTATATTTGTTTGTTCCCTCAACTCTTATGTACTAATCAACATACTTGCAAAGACCTGTACTGGAGAATACTTCTCATACATCGAACCTTAAACCAAACCCACGCCATTTGTGTCCACCATAACTTCCTACTATGTGGTACTGCGCCACTCCAAGTAAATACTTCATGTGCTACCTTTAAACAATTCAAACATATTGCTCATGGTGTGTCAATGTTTTATAGCTCATGAGGAAGTATGTGGTGTTTTATCTCTCAATCTCGGACGGATTTTCACAAATGGACTAGCGGCACTTCTGCTGGCGTGTAGTCAACAGCTTCCTTGTGACGGTAAAGCATTTGCATTAAGATTTGGGAACCCCAGAGGAAGGTATGATGGCACAGCGACAAAGTTTTCCCTCAGAAAAAACCAAGGTTTATCGAACCAGTAGGAGCCAAGAAGCACATGAAGGGGTTGTTGGTGGAGGAATGTGGTGCGGCGCAGCACCAGGGATTGCGCAACGTGGGACCTGCACAGCACAATCAAAGTACTTTGCCCTAGCATGCTTGATGAGTTGTCCAATCTCAAACACAACAAAGTTAACGTGTCAGTGGAAGATGGTGTTTGTTTGCAGAACGGTAAAAACAATGATTGCAGTAGAATGTATTCAGATGAAAGGAGGAGAGACAGTTCACTAGTGGTGTCTCTCGATAAGATAACTAACATGTTTAGGTAGAACAAATCTAGGCGGAGCAATTGACAAATAAAAGATTCAATACATATCCAACGATGATTGCTATGTGATTTAATCAGGCATTGACAAAGTACATGACAGCTATCCAGGGATATATACCCTAAATAATCCACCTTGGTTATCATCAAGACCCTTCCGGTATTAAGTTATTAAACAACCCAGGATAATTGCATTAAGTATGGTATGTAATGTAATCAACACTCATAAATATCCTTAGACAAAACATCAATGTTTTATCCCTAGTAACCAGCAGCATCACAACAGGAACTTTTCTGTCACTGTCCCAGGTTAAATGGAGGCATGAACCCACTATGACATAAATACCCTCTTCGATTACAAATATAACGAAACCTCTACAGTGAGCATGCAAAAACACAAACAGCACATATATGATAGATTGATAATCAACTTAACATAATATTCTATATTCATCGGATCCCGCCAAACACAACATGTAGCATTACAAATAGATGATCTTGATCATGTTAGGCAGCTCACAAGATCTAAACAATGACAGCACTAAGCGGAGAAGACGGCCATCTAGCTCTGCTATGGACCCACTAGTCCAAGGATGAACTACTCACGCATCAATCGGACGGGCATGATGATGTAGAGCCCCTCGGTGATGATTCCACATAGACAGAATGCGGAGGCGATCTCCTGAATCCCCACGAGATGGGATTGGCGGCGGCGTCTACTGGAAGGTTTTCCATATCGTGGCTCTCGATACAGGGGGTTTCACGAAGAAGGCTATTTGTAGGCGGAAGAGGTAGGTCAAGGGGGCATGGGGGCCCACACACTAGGCCGGTGCGCCACGGCTTGGAGCCACGCCGCCACGGTGTGTGGCCACCTCGTGGCCCCACTTCATCTCCTTTCGTCCTGGAAGCTTTGTGTAAAAATAGGACCCTGGGCGTTGATTTCGTCCAATTAAGAGAATATTTCCTTAGTAGGATTCTCAGAAGCAAAAACAGCAGAAAACAGCAAATGGCACTTCGGCATCTTGTTAATAGGTTAGTGTCGGAAAATGTATAATAATGTTTGTAAAGTATGTATAAAACATTCAAGTATTGTAATAAAAGTAGCATGGAACATAAATTATGGTTACGTTTGGGCAGTATCAAAGCATCCCCAACAGTTCCTACTGCGCCATGATGGGTAGCGATAACCTGAGATAATTTCTGGTGACATGCCTACCAACATAATCTTGATCAACATTATTGTAAAGCATATGAGATGAATGGAGTGATCTGAACAAAAGATTGCTAACAAAGATAATGACTAAACAAATGTATCATATAGCAAAAATTCTCATGAATAGTACTTTCAAGACAAGTATCAATAAGAGTTGCATAAGAGCTAACTCATAAGCAATAAATTCAAAGTAGAATGAATTGAAGCAACACAAAGGATGATTAAGTTTCAGCGATTGCTTCCAACTTGTAACATGTATATCTCATGGATATTTGTCAACATAGAGTAATATATCAGTTTAATAAGTAAACATGTAAGTCAATGCACACAGTTAACACAAGTGTTTGCTTCTAAGATAGAAAGAAATTGGTAAAAACTGACCCAACAATAAAGTAAAAGATTGGCCCTTCGCGAGAGGAAGCATGGATTACTATTTTGTGCTAGAGCTTTTGTTTTATGAAAACATAGAAACAATTTGTCAACGGTAGTAATAATTCATGTGTGTTATGCATAATACACTTCCTACAAGTTCCAAGTCTCATGCATAGAGTACTAATAGTGCTCGCACCTTGTCCTACTTAGCTAGGAAGACACGGGGTTATCATGTGCATAACATATGTTTCTTCCAAGTGTCTGAGGTACCTCTATACACTTTGTACAAGTGTCTAAGGAAAGCACGCATTGGATTTCTGGCTTTTGATTATTCTCAACTTACATCATCTTACAGGGACAACATAGACAGCAAGATAATGGACTCCTCTTTCATCATAACATTCAACAGTTAAATATTCTCATAAGAGATTGAGGTTGTATGTCCAAACTGAAACTTCCACCATGATACATGGCTTTAGTTAGCGGCCCAATGTTCTTCTCTAACATATGCATACTCAAACCATTTGATCGTGAAGTCCACTACTTCAGACAAAACGAACATGCATAGCATCTCACATGATATCCAACAAAGGTAAAGTTGATGGCGTCCCCAGAAAACATGGTTACCGCTCAACAAGCAACTTATAAAAACTAAAACACATAACTACATATTCATCACCACAATAGTTTTTAAGCTATTTGTCCCATGAGCTATATTGTAAAGGTAGAGGAATGAAATTTAAAGGTAGCACTCAAGTAATTTACTTTGGAAAAGAAAAAAAATACCACATAGTAGGTAGATATGGTGGACACAAATGGCATGGGTTTTGGCTCAAGGTGTTTGGATGCGAAGCATTTCCTCTCAGTACAAGGTTTGAGCTAGCAAGGTTGTTGAAGCAAACACAAGTATGAACAGATACAACAAAACTCACACAAGAACATATTACAAGCATTATAAGACTCTACTTTGTCTTCCTTGTTGTTCAAACACTTTACACGAAATATCTAGAACTTAGAGAGACCAATCATGCAAACCAAATTAAACAAGCTCTACGGTGGATTCTTCATTAATAGATTAAACCATGATGCAAGAGCTTAAACATGATCTGTAGGGCTCAAACAATTGCCAAGTTGCAAACCATATGCGGCATTTCCGATTCCAACCAAATAGCAATTTAACGAAGCATTTTAGCTTACGCCATGAACATTAAAGCACAATTAAGAACACCAAGTGTTCCATATGAAAAAGCGGAGCGTAATATCTCAAATATAAAGATAGGTGGGATCAACTTTATTCAAACCAAAAAAAAAAAAACAAGCCCATCTCCAAGTAAGGAACATAAGATGTGATGGAATAAAAATATAGTTTCACTAAGTGACACGATAATGTTGTCGATGAAGAAGGATGCCTTGGGCATCCCCAAGCTTAGATCTTGAGTCTTCTTAAAATATGCAGGGATGAACCACCAGGGCATCCCCAAGCTTGGACAACTTTTCACTCTTCTTGATCATAGTATATCATCCTCTTCTCTTGACCCTTGAAAACTTCCTTCACACAAACTTCAAGCAAACTCATTAGAGGGTTAGTGTATAACCACAATTCACATATTCAGAGGTGACACAATCATTCTTAACACTTCTGGACATTGCACAAAGCTTCTGAAAGTTAATGGAACAAAAAAACTCATTCAATAAAAAGCGGCAATGCGAAATAAAGACAGAATCTGTCAAAAGCAGAACAGTCCGTAAAGACAGATCTGGCGGGGCACTTAACTGCTCAAATGGAAAAACTCAAAACTAATAGAAGTTGCGTACATATGTAAGGGATCGCTCGTAAATTTGCAGATTTTTTAGATTTTTTTACAGGGAGCTCTGCGAGAATTCGTGACAGACAGCAATGCTTTTCTGCGTAGCGATCCAAATCTATCATCAACTTTAGCATAGAAACTTTACTTGGCACAAAAACATGATAAGGAGAGGTTTCTACAGTAGTAAACAACTTCAAGACTCAACAATACAGTAAATAAAGAAACATGGGTTATCTCCAAGTGCTTTTTCTTTGCGCCTTTACATTAAGGCGCAGAGAGATACCGTCAATACTTGTCAAGCATTGGCAATGTAAAACATTCTAATAATAGAATCAAAGGCAACTTCATTCTCTTTCTAGGAAGTGTTCCGTACCTTTCTTGAGAGGAAATTGATATTTAATATTACCTTCCCTCACATCAATAATAGCCCCACAGTTCGAAGAAAGGGTCTTCCCAACACAATAGGACAAGATGCATTGCATTCAATATCCAAGACAACAAAATCAACGGGGACAAGGTTATTGTTAACCGTAATCGAACATTATCAATCCTCCCCAAAGGTTTCTTTTAACATTATCGGCAAGATTAACATCCAGAAATAACAATTCTTCAATGGTGGCAAGTCAAGCATATCATAAATCTTTTTGGGCATAAAAATACTTGCACAAGATCACATAAAGCATTACATTCAAAGTCATTAAAATTTCATTTTAATGATGGGCTCCCAACCATCTTCTAACATTCTAGGAATAGAAGTTTTAATTTTTCTTCTAGCTTTAATAGAGCATTTTGTAATATGTTTTAAAGGCTAGAATTATAGCACTAGCATTGGACTTCTAGCAAGTTTTTGTAAGAACTTTATACTTCAGATCTGGCAATCATCAAAATCTAAATCATTATGTTGCCATTCAGAGTAATTGATCATCATATCATCAAGTAATTTAGTCGCGGCGCCCCAGGGTGATGGACATAAAGTAAGTACCTCTAGCAGCTGAATCCAATAGGTTCTTGAGGAAAAATTCAATCATGCATGTTTGGATGATCATCAAGTAGTCAGTCCATGGGTTGGAGGCAATTCTTTACCAAAGATTTCATTCTCTCCCATGCTTGAGCAACATGTTCATTATCAAGTTGTTTAAAATTCATTATGCTACTTCTCAAAGATATAATCTTAGCAGGAGGATAATATTTACATAAAAACATCTTTACATTTAGTCCATGAATCAATACTTATTCTTAGGCAAAGCCTTAATCTTTAGCTCTTCCTCTTAATGAGAAGGGAAACAATTTCAGTTTTATAATATCACCATGTATATCCTTATACTTTTGCATTTCACAAAGTTCAACAGCAGCATTATCAGTGCTAACACCAGAAAATTGCTCTCATAACAAGATTCAGTAAAGCAGGTTTAATTTCATAGAATTCTGCTGTAGTAGCAGATGGAGCAGGAGTGTATATAAAATCATTATTATTTGTACTAGTGAAATCACACAACTTAATGTTCTCAGGAGTATTCATTTTATATACATGATAGTAAATAAACTAGGCAAATAAAGTAAAGATAATATAATTTTATGTGTTTTGATATAGAACAAATAAATAAGACAATAAGTAAAGTAACTAATTTTTGTGTTTTAGTATGAAGCAAACAAGATATAAGTAGTAAATAAAATAAAGACAGACAAAAACAAAGTAAAGAGATTGGAAGTGGAACACTCCCCTTGCAGCGTGTCTTATCTACAGGCAGCAGCGTGGAAAAATAGCTGCTGGCGTGTAGTCAACAACTTCCTTGTAACATTAAGCACGTCAGTTAGAACCCAAGAGGAAGGTATGATCTTGACAGCAGAATTTTTGAAGAAAAGAAACCAAGGTTATCGAAACAATAGGAGCCAAGAAGCACGTGAAGGTTGTTGGTGGAGGAATGTGATGCGGCGCAACACGGATTCCGGCCGTGGAACCTGCACAGCACAATCAAAATACTTTGCCGCAACTAACGGTGGGGTTGTCAATCTCACTAAACTAACACGAGAGCAAAGGATTAAGCGTATCAGGTGGAAGATGGTGTTTGTTTATAAAGAACAGTAAAAACAGTACAATGAAGAGAATCAGATGTGAAAAAGAATGGACGGGGGTCCACAGTTCACTAGTGAGATTTATCCAATAAGATAACTAACATCTTGGGTGAACAAATTACAGTGAGGCAATTGACAATAAAGATTCAATACATATCCAACGATGATTTTGAAGTTTGTCGGGCATTCGACCAAGTATAGACCTCTATCAGCATGCATCTATCTTTAATAATCCACCTTCAGGTTATCATCCGAACCCCTTCAGTATTAAGTTATAAACAGCAGAGATAATTGCATTAAATATAGTGCGTAATGTAATCAACACAAATATCCTTAGACAAAGCATCAATGCTTTATCTGATAACATCATCCAACATAGAACTTCATCACTGTCCCAGATTAAATAGAGGCATGAACCCTTTATCGAGCATAAATACTCCCTCTTGGAGTTTACAGTGTCAGCTTGGCAGACCTCTACTACTTATGAAGCATGCAGAACATAACAACCCATATCTGATAATTGATAATCAACAACAATATTCTATATTAATCGGATCCCTCAAATTAACACAACATGTAGCCTTAAATGAATGATCTCCAGTCATGTTGAGGCTCTGATCTAAACAATGATAACACAAGCGGAGAAGACAAATCTAGCTACCACTATGGACCCATAGTCCAAGGATGAACTACTCAACATCAATCCGGAGGCGGGCATGATGATGTAGAACCCCTCGGTGATGATTCCCCTCTCACGGCGGGTGCGGGCAATCTGTAATCCCTCGAGATTGGGATTAGCGGTGAGCATCTTGCAGAAAGGTTTTCATTACGTGGCTCTCGGTGCGGGGGGTTTCGCGGCGAGGAGGGCTATTTGTAGAGGCGGAAGACAGGTCAAGTGGCGGCACGAGGGCCCACCTCGGCAGCGCGGCCAGAGCTTGACCTTATACAGTGTGTAACCCACCTGTTTATAAATCTCCTTCAGTCTTCTGGAAGCTTAGTGTAAAAATAGGCCCATGGGCGTTGATTTGGTCAATTCCGAGGATATTTCCTTAGTAGGATTTACGAAACCAAAAACAGCGAGAAAACAGCAACTAGCATAGGCATCTTGTTAATAGGTTAGTCTTAGAAAATGCATAATAATGTTGTAAAATGTGTATAAAACATTCAAGTATTGTGTAATAAAAGTAGCATGGAACATAAGAAATTATAGATACGTTTGAGGCGTATGGGCACATCCTCTTATCAATAATTTTTGCAAAAAGAAGTGGCAACGGGTTCTCAGCCCCAGTGTGCTTTCATTATTAATTCTCTTCACATGTTTGCTCTGATTTATCAGTAAGCAGCAATTTTTAATAGACACTCGTCCATGGTATGAGAAATGTTAGAAGGCACCGAGGATTCGGTTAGCCATGGATTGAGAAAAGCCAAGGGGAGAGTGTCATCCATAAATAAAAATAAAATACATGTGTAAACAAAGAGAAGAGGGATGATCTACCTTCCTCTAGTAGAGATAACGTCCTTCATAGGAGCCGCTCTTGAAAGGTTTGTTTGGCAAGGGGTTAGAGTGCCCACTACCATTCGTTGACAACGACAACACCACTCAAAATCTTACTTTTATGCTCTTTATATGATTTCAAAACTTGAAAGCTCTAGCATATGATTTAATCCCTGCTTCCCTCTGTGAAGGGCCTATCTTTTACTTTTATGTTGAGTCAGCTAAACCTATTTCCCTCTATCTTAAGCAAGCAATTGAGTTGTTGTGATCCAACCATTTATGCTATGATCTAGTTAATCATGCCTTTTATTCTTCCTTGTTTAGTACAAATTTTATGTGAATATGACTTTGAAGGTATCAATGATTATGAAGAAGATTGTTATGATTAAGGATGTAAGCTACTGTCATGCATAAGTTCTATTATAAAGGCTTTGCTTGAAGATAATTACAATCATGTCTGATTCCAGCCAAGAACAAAGTTTGCCATAACGTTTATGATTTCCTATGCACCTCTATTTGTGATTTCTCTTTACTTATTTCAAGTTGAGTTATATGAGGGAGGATGTTTACTAGAATGTCTTGTGTGAATGTGTCACTTCTCATTATTTATTTATAAACTCTTACTCATAACATATGATCTTATTTAATGAGCTCAGAGTTTAAACAGGTTTCAAAGCGAGGTCTAAGCTTAGAGGGGAAGTTAATCGTCATTTGCATCACTATTTTATATCATAATCTGCTGTTATTCATTGATATGTTTGTATTAGAGCAAATACTTATGTTATTTCACTTATTTTGCATGTTTCATGATTATTATAGAATTATTCACCGGAGTCAGGCTGTTTGAAGAAAAGCACCGTCAGGGATACCATATTTCTTAAGATCAACAGTGTGGAGAATTATCACAGAAGATCTTATTTTCGGAAAATGGGAACAGCAGGAAGGAGAAGACCTAGGAGAGCCATCCATGGGCCCCCACACATGGGCCCAGCCTTGAACCCATTACTAGTAGCGCCCATGTGTGGGAGAAGACCCCACGACCCGCCGGCCTCTTTCTGCTGCTTTGCGTGCTTCATCCATCCAGAAACCCTAAGGCACGGGGAGTTACGGAGAATAGACACAGCCCCCTCTGCGGGGCGGAGAAACACCGAGAGAGAGGAAAGAAACTCCACGGCGGGCGGGAATCCGCGGAAATTCCCTCGAGAGATAAATACGTATACATAAATCCACCGAATCATGAGCTGGACTTCCATTGGGATCATCATCATCATCATCTCCACACCATCGACACCGCCATATCCACCGCTGCACCTCGTGCTGTAACATCAAAGGTTGAATCTTGAGTATTTCCTAGGGGAAACTCCCGGTATTGATTACTACTTGTTATTGATGCTGAGTGAAACCATTGGATCAAGGTTTATGTTGAATTGTTATTATCATTCTATCACCTCTGATCATGTTCCATGTGATGTCTCGTGAGTAGTTAGTTTAGTTCTTGAGGACATGGGTGAAGTCTAAATGTTATTAGTGAACTATGTTGGGTAATATTTAATGGTTTGATATTTAAGTTGTGGTGTTATTCTTCTAGTGGTGTCATGTTGTTACCCTCCAAACACCTTTATGGGCCTAGAGGAGTACATCTTGTATTCGTTTGCTAATTGTGGGGTTGCGGGTGGCAGCCTTTGAACCCCCGTTGAGTATGCTCGATGCGGGAGGGATGGGGATCTCAGAGTTCAGGCGTAGTTGAATTCATCATAATTACTTTCTTGTGTTGTGGATGCTTGCAGGGGTATAACATCCTAAGTATGTATTAATTACGGAGGCGGTGCATTAGCATAGGTTCACCCGCACAACACTTGTCAAAACAATGAAGATTAATCAACTATGAAGCGAAAGCACTAGACTAAATCCCCGTGTGTCCTATAAGAGCATTTTATCTACATACCATTAAACAGCGCTTGTTCTTTGTGCTAAAGAAAAGGATTGGGCCACTCATTGCAATTATTCCTCGCATTTTACTTACTTGTGCTTTATTTATACGCATGTATCAAAACCCCACTGAAAGCACAAATACCGCGAGCATTCTGACTGAGAATCCCTTCATTAAACTGCTTGTCAACACCTTGATGCTAGTTGGGTTCGACACTCTTATTTATCGGAAAGTACTACGATACACCCCCTATACTTGTGGGACATCACACACCACTACAGGATACAGAGAGTCTCTTGTGTCCCAACACACCTAATACTGCCAATGGATGTATAGGTGCACTAAATTCGTGAAAGATAGTGAAACTCACAATTGAAAGTATAGATGGTAGTAATATTGCGGGAAGTAAGCATGCAGTAGTAAGTAAACAAGCGATGTTTGCGGTATTTGGAAACAAGGCCTAGGGATCATACTTTCACTAGTGGACACTCTCAGCATTGATCACATAATAAATAAATAACTTCTCACTTGTGCTACTCTACACCCTCTTGTTGAATATGAACACCATTCATTGTGTAGATCTCGGTTCAAGCCGGGGTAAACAAGCTCCACAACATTAATTCATATTTAAGTAACCTCTAGAATTTTATGTGAGCAGTTTCACAAATTAGACAAGAATACTATTTCTGCTTCTTCTACCTCACCTTTAAGCTATTAAAGGGGAATACATCACATCAATACTATCATAGTAATAGTTGACTCCACAATCTACAAGAGATTACAATCATAACCTATGACAAGTACTACATGCACACACTGTTACCTTTACATCATGGAGGAGGAATAGACTACTTTAATAACATCTAGAGTAGCACATAGATTAATATTGATACAAGCTCATCATATGGATCTCAATCATGTAAGGCGGCTTTCATGAGATCATTGTATTGAGGTATGAGAGAGATTAACCACATAGCTACCGGTAGAGCCCTCGGCCTCGGGGAGAACTACTCCCTCCTCATCATGGGAGACGACAACGGTGATGAAGATGGCGGTGAGGTGTCGATGGAGATGACCGAGGCAATTCCGTCCGGCGTTATCCAGAGCAGAGAACTTCCGTCCCCAGATTGGAGTTTGTGATAGCGCGGGCGCCTGAGTCTTTACAGGTTTAAATCAGGTAAAGTATCGGGTTTCGTCGCGAGGGACTGCGGCGAAACGCGTCGGAGGGGCACCGGGCGCCTGCCATAAGCCCGGCGCGCCCGAGGGGCCACAGCGGCCACGTAGTGCCGGGAGGCCACAGACCTCCTCTCCGTCTCCCATAGAGATGATACAGTCCGTCTTGGTGAAATAAGATGCTTGGCTTTCGTTTCGTGATTAAGAATATTGCCGACGACCTTTGGAACCAAAAGCAGTGAAGAAAATAGGAAGCGCACTTCGAGCATCTTGTTAATAGGTTAGTTAAAATGCATGAAATCATTATAAAGTGTGAGCAAAACATGTAGGTATTGTCATGAAACTAGCGGAACACTTGAAATTATAGATACGTTGAAAACGTATCTAACAGAGCGGCAATATATGATTTCTCTAAATAATAAAGTGACCCCAGATCATTGGCTGCGGCAGCCCCACAGAGCGGCAATATATGTCTTTTCCTGAAAAATAGACGACCCCATTGGTCATTAGGTGCGGCAACCCTATAGAGCGGCCCCATTTGTCATTAGCCCAAAGCTCCTCACAACTCCTGCCCACAGCCCCTCACCAAAGCCCCTTACAGCTCCTCCCAAAAGCCCAGACCTCAGTATAGAATGTCATACATAAGGACACACCTAGTGAGAAAACCCTAGCTCATTAGAGCTTCCTGGGAGCTCCCGGCGGCGCCCCTCCCTCGCCCCAACAACTTTTCCCCTCTCCCTTGCCGGGCATCGCTGGGCGAATCCTATCCCGCGTCGCCTGCGGCGGGGCCCCTTCTCCCCCTCGCACGATGGTGGTACGTGGTGCGGCTGTCGCGACCGACGAGGGACCAACGCGGGCGTAGGGCGCGGCGGCGCGGCCGTTTTGCTGGTGGCATGGTGGTTTCACGGCTGTTTTCGGCGTGCTCATGGTGGTTGCGGAGGTTCTTCTGCTCGGGTATGCTGCGGGCAGCGCGACCTCGAGGGCGGCATGGCTGGGGGCGGCGTGTGCGTGGCCCGACGCGACAAGGCTTGGCTGGCAATGGCGCTGCATCCGTCTGGCGCGTGGAAGTCTCCTGCAGCGGCGTTGGGCATGGCGGATCCAGATCCGGCCGCCCCTCGTGCGGGCTGGGGCAGGGGCCCCGGGCCCGTTTGAGCCCACCGCCCATTGCTCTAGAGAGGAGGGCGCCTGGCAACCATGGGGGTTGTAGGTCGTTGCTCTGGATATGGATCTTGCTCTCGCTGGTTGGTGGTGTAGTGGTTGTGGCTGATTTCCTGCACTAGCGTGTGGTGTTCTCAAAACGATGTCCCTCAGTTCGACAGTTCTCGGAGTTGGATTGCCGGGGCAGCGGCCCTGGACGTTGGGCGTTAGGTTGGTTGGCGGACGTGCCACGGCCTCTGATGTTGGCCGGCTTCGTCGGCCGTGTGCACGGTGTTGTGCAGACGAGCCGAGTGGTGTGCCAGGGATACAGTTGTTGCGAGGGCGGACTGCTTCATTGTGTGGACAGATGACTACACCTGCCGGGGGAAACCCTTGCCTTGCCGGGCCATGACGGCGTTGTCCGCGGACGTCCTTCCCTTCTTCAAGGCGTCGATGTGGCGGTGCTCAGTCCTTTTCACGTTCTCCGGGTGAAAACCCAAGATCCCCGGATCGGGTGGCAGCGGCGCTTCTACGTCGTGCTCTTCTTGAAGATGCCACCTTGGAGATCTCACGCCGTGTGACTCTTGTGGCGGCGGAGGTCCTCCTAGGTCTGCCCTCCTCGGCAAAGCTTACTTTGTGCTCTGCACCCGCGGTGTTTCTCGAAGTGTTCTCTCCTGGTGCCCTCGCCGGTGTGTGAGCTGTGTTGGTCGATTCCTGGTGGCGGCCGGCCTCTGGTGGCGTTTACGAAGGTAGTGTTGTCTCGTCTGTTGTGGTGGTTGTGGGTTCTCCCGTGCTAGGGTGGGCACTGGTCCGACAACGTATCCTGTCCTGTGTTTGTTCTTCCTCTTCATAGACTGTAGTAGTTGTGCCGGATGCTCGCGTTGTCAAATAACCGCTTTTTTACCGGTTTTTGATAGAAATATTAAATTAAACCCCTAAGCCCCATGAAAGCGCAAAATTTCCCCGAGGTCCGACACAGGGAATCGATGTCCCAGCTGTACAAATCGGGTTGGAGAGGGGTTGACCCTCTAAAGTGCATTTCCATTTCGTTTGACGGGGAGAAATTTCTAATCCCCACCTGCCATGTGCTTAAGTAGCCGCCCCCGCCCCGTGCATAGGCACCCCGCCATGGGACCGCTCTACCGCGCGGGTGCCGCCGTGCCGCGCCATGGCCCGGCCCGGCGCCCGACCCGCCGCCGTCCGCTCCCGCCCCCGCCCCCAGCACGAACGCCAACCATGCGTACGCCGCCGTGATCTGTGTGACCTGTCGGCGACGCGGCATGCGAGCATCACCTCGTCTTGGTGTCCCGGCCACCATGCCGGCCGGGCCAGCTCCCGGCCCCTTGCCCGAAGCCGCCACCGCCGCCTCGAGGAACACGGGCGAAGGTGCTACTCACGGTGGTCTACGTCTTGCCAAGGCCAAGCGGGTTCTACCGCGCAGGAAAGCGTGTGAAGGAGAACCCCGAGTAAACCTTGATGGCGCCGCCCGTCTTGCCGCCCGGCCACCCAGTGTTCGTGAAATCGCCTGGCTTCGCCGTCGTGCCGCCCGCCCCGGCCGCCGTGCCGCCCGCCCCGGCCGCCGTGTCCTTCATGGACATGCTCAATGAGGTGGAGGTGGACATCAACGCTCCACCGCTTGATCCCTATAGGGATGATGATTTGGAGGGAGGAGAGGATGCGGAGGGAGGAGATGAGGAGGAGGAGGATGATGATGATGAAGACATCACAGAGATACAAGAGGAGGCGTTCACCGCCGTTGCTCGCCCCCCCGTCCGCTCGTCAAACTACACCGACGCGGAAGATATACTCTTGGTGCGAGCTTGGGCGTCGGTGGGGTTGGATGCGGGCACCGGTACCGACCAAACCGGTAAACGGTATTGGCAGCGCATCGAGGACGCCTACCTTAAGATGAAGCCGAAGAGGAGTGGGTTCGCCTCTCGCTCATTCCGGTCGCTTCAAGGCCGGTGGGACTTGATGAAGCCGGCATGTGCGCGTTGGAGTGCCGCTATGGACCAAGTGATGGATGCGCCGCCGAGTGGCACCGTGGAGAGTGACTATGTAAGTTTGCAAACCTCACATCGTATGGTTTCTCTCATGTGTGTTGTATGGTTTCTCTCATGCGTGTTGTGTGTGTTGCTTGGTTTGTAGGAGAAGATTGCCGGCTTGCGGTACAAGGAGATGGCCGGCTCCAAGGGCAAAGAATTCCCATTCAAGCATGTTTGGTCAATTCTTCAAACATATGACAAGTGGAAGTTGAGAGATGATGAAACCGCACCGAAGAAGTCCGCAATGCTTGACATGGATGATCCGGATGTTGAGGAGAGGAACTTGAACAAGCCCGAGGGAACCAAGAAGGCCAAGCTTAGGGTGAAGATGGAAGGAGAGGCGGCTAGCCTAAGGGAGAAGATGGATCATATGATGAAGGCAAGAGAGGCTTTGGCAACCAAGGCGTTGGAGACAAAGCTTCTCATCACCGAGCAAAAGAAGGTGGTCAAGCTTGCACACATTGAAGCAAACCGTGAGGTGGCAGCCCGCAAGGCCGACTTGGAGGAGAGGATGCTCAAGGTGAAAGAAGCAAAGGTATGGAAAGAACTCATGGTGGAAGAGAAGGAGCACATGATGATGTGCAAGAAAGACATGGATGAAGAGCAATTGCAATGGTGGAAGGAGTACAAGGAGGACATCGCCGAGAGGAAGAGGATGTTCCGAGGGTCCTCCTCTACCTTTGTAGTTGACACTACCATGAGCGATGGCGGTGTCGACAACTCGCATGATGGTGGGGTTTGATGGTGGTGGAGTGGCCTAGCATATGGCACCGACGTGTAATTTTTTGGTGATGGTGCCAATGAGATGGGCAAGATGATGATTATGTGATGTAAAAACTACTAAACCATGCATCCATGATTATTACTTTTGTAGTATGTTTGATGATTCATTGTGTTTTTGTGTCATATTGTGATGAATATGTGACAGGTTTAGAGGTTGGGGTTGAGGGCAAGAGCCGAGCCTAGCCTCCAGGCCCACAAAGCCAGATATTCGTACAAGGGTTGGGTTTGGGGGGTTCTATTCTTGCCCCTGTTTTTGGCTTGCTGTGTATTAGAAACTTTGCAATCTCGCTTGTAAATCTTAGAGAAAACTTATAGTTTTAGGGGCTCTACTAGACATGCTCTAATACTCGTGCCGGCTGCTCGCGTTGTATGGGTTGGGTTGTGGTTTGAGCGGGCCAGATGCCCAGACCAAACCAACGAACACCCCTGGACGGCTGGACCTAACTCCCTCGGCTCTTGGACTGTACCGGCCCAATTGGAGGCCGAGGCCGTGGCCTTTCCAGCCTGCCGAACCGAGGCGACGATCTCGTGCCTCTGCGGGCCGCGAATGTCAGCAGCACGTCGGCATCGCAGCGCAGCGCAGGGGAGCTGGAACTGGAAGGGAGAGGGAGGGGGAGCCACCAGACCTGATCCACAGGCGCTCGGCGGCCAAAAAGTCGACCGGATGTGTGGCTCTCCCGCCGCCCCTCGATTTCCTCGTCCCCACCGCCGCCCTCGTCGACGACAACGCCAGCCGCGCCACTTCCCCTCCGCTCGCTCCACACAGTCTTAAACCCTCACTCCTCTCCCTCCCCGACCTCCGGAACTCCACACACCCACCCAAACCCACCATCTCCTGCCGTCAGACCATGGCGCCTCCCGCCGCCTGCCCTCCCCACTCCATGGCTTCCGTCTCCCGAGCCCTCCGCCCGCGCACCTGCCTCGCCGCTCCTCGTCCCGGTACGCGCCCCTTCGATTCCGCTCCCTCCTCCGCATTTGTTTCACCTGACCTGTTTTTCCTCGCGTCTGGATGCAGGGTGCGGTCTGAGAGTCGCGTGCTCTGTGCCAGCGTACGGGGGTGTGACGGAGAAGGCTGACTGGGGGTTGGCCATTGCGCCCGCATCAGCCACCATTTCTGGTCCCGTTGTGAGGTAATTGGGCCTGCAAAATTGCGACGGCCGAAGGCATGGGTTGCCCAGTTGTAGGGTTTTGGTTGGTCAGCGTGTCTAATTTTGATCTAGGGTAGCTCTGTACACCTGTATGGCCCTATCTTCGTTTATTGTGAAGATAGAATTCTGAACGCTTTACAAACAGTATGCACTGTTGGATCTGCCACTGGCGCAACTTGTTTACTGTGGAAATTTTCGTTTTCCGAGATCCATCAGCTGAAAAAAAAGTACTCACTCAGTGACTGTAGTGAAATGTATACCGGCATAGGTGCATGGAATGGAATTCATTTACCTCTTTCGCCAACTGATTCCATTGCGTTTTGGGTTTGAAAATTCATGATATATTGACATACAGCACCGGTGAACATATTTTTGGTATTAATAATAACTCTAATGGTCGAAGCTCTTGCTTTTGCCCCGAAAGGCCCGAAACAGTGAACTGATGAGTGAAGCGACTTGTATTTACATTAGTCATGTAGTCTGTTGAACTTCGTTCTACCTTCTAATCATTGTGTGCTTTCCCTTCTAAACTTCATGTCTCAAATGCTTAAATTAAAATCAGGTGAACTAGTTGGTCTACCTTTTAAAATTTGGTTGTAGTATCTCAACTAAAGTCTAAAAGATAAGTTTGTATGGATTTTATCACGCCCACACTCCTCAACCACGTTTATGCATCATGGAAAAATTCCAACAAACTCATACATGTGCAGCAAGTACACAGGTGCACACTTTGTAATTGTTTTGCAGGTTCAATTTTTTTTAAATGACGCACGTACATAAATTTTATTTAGAGCGCATGTACGCAATTCGAATTTGTGTGCATCTTCAGACCTACCCATACCAGCGAAAAATCACATTTGTTCTTGTTTTAGGCCGTGGTGACATCTTGAATATTTGTTTAAACATTCTCCACTTTTTGTAATTTTCTGCTCGTTTTTACTTGCTTGGGATTTTTGTTTTGATGTTGTTGTTGTTGTTGTTGTTGTTTTACTGATCAAATTTGATACCTATAACCTATCTCTCCAATTCTTGATATCCAGGGACTTATTTTCCTGAAGAATCAATATTGTACCATCATCTAATACAGTTAAATTTCTCCAAATTATTTGAGTTCACGAGAACCATCTCTGTGATTTTTTTTTCTAAATATTACCACTGGTTTATGCTCCCTGATACAAGGCACCTGGGTTTGAGTCTTCCCAACCTACTTTAGATGCAAAGCTAAGGGGGAGTTTTTCCCCCATAGTTGCATGTTTTTTGGTTTATGCTACTTGACCAGATAATTCAAAGATATAATTACTTTTCCTAAATGAAAAGACAATCTGTTGCTTTCTCAGGAGCCGTCAATTTTTGTGCAAGGCGGAAGCTAACATATCTAGTAATCTGCCGGAGAGCATACCGGCTGGAGCAAGCCAGTATGAGAAAATAGTTGAGCTACTCACCACTCTTTTCCCTGTCTGGGTAAGTTGTTACGAGAGCATCTTTCTGTTTACTTTTTTTTTTCTAATGTGTAGTTTCTTTTTTTAATGAAACACAAATCTTTGTGAATCTAGTAATATGAAGATTATCTTTGGCAGGTCATATTAGGTACCATTATTGGCATCTACAAGCCATCGATGGTAAACTTTCTCTCACCTGTCAATTCCCTTACTATCTGTACTCTCAGCTAATGCCGTACCAAACTGAATGTATGGTTTCCTACTTTCCTTGGGCTTACAGGTCACCTGGTTGGAGACTGATCTTTTTACTGTGGGCCTAGGATTCCTAATGTTGTCAATGGGACTAACATTGACATTTGAAGATTTCAGGAGATGTTTGAGAAATCCATGGACGGTATGTAACGCGCCTTAGCCGCTGATACGTTTCTGTTCTTAATACCTCCTGAAATGATGTAGAATCTCTTTGTTGCTTCACTGATGTAATAGCTACTTTGCAGGTTGGTGTCGGATTTCTTGCGCAGTATTTGATCAAGCCTATGCTAGGTTATGCTATCGCATTGGTAATGCTAACCATAGTCATGCATAATACTGTTGATTCAGTTGTGCATAATTTACTGCTCGTGTATTATTAAATTTCTGATGAATAGGTGTATTGTTGGTTAGTTACTTCAACCATAATTGCTTTACCCCAAAATCAAGTATTTAATTCGAACATTGTAATCCAAACTGATTGTATCTACACTAACCAAATATTAAGTTTGATGAGTGCATAATGTTCTGCAGAAGTAAATATTAAATCTCCACATGTCCTTTCTATGATAACAAGATAAGTACTTCTGATACTGGATAGGAGTTTGAATTTGTCGATAGGTCTCAGGAGATGTTTATTATTATTATTTTTAGTTGTAAAATAATAATGTAATAAGAAGTAACAAACAACATATGAATGAATTGATTAAAAACTGTAAGTGACACTTTTGTTTGTGTTATGCTGGTCATTTTCTATGATTAACAGGCTTATGTGAGGACTTCCCATCTAAGGTTTATGTAAAATTAAATGAAAAATATGATAATTGGCTCAGATTAATATACTGATATAATACTCTATGCCCTGAGCACCTATTTGGCACTTGATAGGATTGCATGAAAAACAGCAACCATGTGCCGGAACCTTATTTTACTTTTTTTGTTCTTTATTTTTTCTCTATTCACTCTTCGGTTTCTACAGTTTTTGTTAGTTTTCATCTCTAACCTAGCCCAGCTTGCTTGGGACAGAAGGCTTTGTTGTTTTCTGTCAATGTGACTTACTTTCCTCATTTTACGGTGACCTCATTTTCTAAGTTCTTTGATTAATGTATGCCTGAGTTGAGATATATATGATTCCGTGGGTAAAACAATTCTCTTTGTTCATAACTAAAACAATAGAATTCCTTGTAGCAAATGGAATTATGCACTAAGTAATTTTTTTGCATAGGCCTTTATCATTGTACTGTCGACTATTTATCTGCACCTAATTTGTTGTCCTATTTTACAGACATTGAAGTTATCTGCTCCTCTTGCAACTGGTCTTATTTTGGTCTCATGTTGTCCTGGTGGTCAAGCATCAAATGTTGCAACTTACATATCCAAAGGAAATGTTGCCCTTTCAGTTCTTATGACCACGTAAGCTTTGGACATTCTTTGAGAAAAGACATTTCCTTGGTGCTTGTTTTAATGTTTTTCCATATACGGATATACATGCATCTCTCTTGAGTCCCTTTGTCCAGTGTGGAAGTGAAGCCTTTAACATTGACTTTGTCGACTAATTAAGTACTCCCTCCGATCCATAATAAGTGCCGGGGGTTTCAAATTCGGTTGAAATGCTGCATTAGTTTGCAGAGTTTAATTATTATAATCATAAGCTGCATAAAAAGATTGAACTCCACATTTGTTTTGGATATTCCATCACACCGTTCTACCTGTCAAAATTTTATCTGGTGCGAGCAACTAAGCACCTTTTGTAGTGAATACCTGTAAAATTGCTGCCTACCACGATGAAACACTCAAAACAGGCTCTCTGCTTTCAAGATGTAAATAGACTTACTATCGGGTATGCCACCGTGTAAGTTTAAGCGCAGAATACTTTTGGAATGGATATAATGTGTCATGTGAAGCATGACATCCTTCTAATTGTGAAACATTTTTAAGTAGGTGGTACCTTAGTAGGTTATCATAGCAGTAGTGCTATTGCGTAAGTATTCTCTGCTGATACTAGGCAGCAAACCTGTTACTTGCACATAACTTATGTGGCATCATTCTACTTGATTTAATTCAGTAACCTCTTAGATACTATGTTGCGTGTTTTAGTGTACTACCCACCCAATACTATTCTAACAACTTGATTTTTGTTTATGTTCCAGTTGTTCGACTATTGGTGCTATAGCAATGACACCACTCCTTACTAAACTCCTTGCTGGCCAACTGGTCCCTGTTGATGCTGCAGTAAACACACTATAATCCATATACTGAATTAACTTCTTGCTAGTTTAATTGGTCAAGTCTGTCTTGGTTAAAGATTTTTATTATGCAGGGTTTGGCCATCAGTACTTTCCAGGTTGTTTTAATGCCGACTATTATTGGAGGTGCTTAAAAATCTTAATTGAATATCCATTGTACTGTATTGTGGCATCTTAGGAATGTCTTTGACATATGTTGTGACATTATTTCTGTTATTTTGCAGTCTTGGCACATGAGTACTTTCCCAAGTTTACTGAGCGCATTATCTTCGTAACACCTCTGATAGGGGTCATCCTGACAACTTTGCTTTGTGCTAGCCCTGTAAGTGTAAACAATTGATTGATTAATGCTTCAAAGCCTTTGTTCAGTCCATCATTAATAGGTGAAATCCAGACATTGTCCTAATTAAAAGAAAGGGTGCAATTGTTGCTTGAGTTAATTGAAATACATTTTGTTGAACTTTAACATGAATAATTTCTGTTCTCCACAAAGTTTGCAATATCTCATTGAATGGCGACATCACCGACATTTAATGGGCTTATAGTACTATTTTGAAGATTCATTTTTCGAATAAAATGTTTTGCTCTTATTTTTGATATTTGGATATATTCCTAATTTCTTTAACAATTTATAATCCAAATTTTTACATCTTACAAGATAGGGCAAGTCGCAGAAGTGTTGAAAACTCAAGGTGCTCAACTCATTCTCCCTGTTGCCCTGCTGCATGCTGTTGCATTTGCTCTTGGGTATTGGCTCTCGAAATTGTCTTCTTTCGGGGAATCAACTTCAAGGACCATCTCCATTGAATGTGGGATGCAGGTACACAGATATTCAAATGTTCAGTTTTTGAATTTTCTTTTCTTAAACATAGTGCCTGTATGGCCTTTAAGAAGTTTATGATTCTTATAATGTTCTGAATATTACAAAAGTAAATTTAGTTAACATATATATGGACATCTAAATATGCAAATATGTTATATCTGTCTAATTGCAGTGGACACTAAAAGGTCCAAGGGTTAAGGATAAATTTGTCTAGGTTTACAACATCGACAGATATTGAAATGCTGAGATATAAATTTTCTTGTCTTAACCATAGTGCATGTATGGGCTTTAATAACTTTATAATTCTTATATTGTTTTTAATATTAGAAAGGTAAATTTAGTCACAAATATGCATGTAAGGCAGTCAGTTTCTCATGTAGCTGTTGCTGAAATAAGATGTCATGTCTATCTAACTGTGGTGAACACGGGAAAGTCCAAGGGTTAAGGATAAATCCGTCTAGGTTTACATCATTGACACCTTGCTAAAGGGAACAAGATAGTAGTTAATAATAGTTCCTCTTATTGTCGAATGACGATTTTGAGTTTGCAGAGCATTGAGACTTGCATTAGATTGATATTTTAACCTTTTCAGTACTACATATGAAGTTTACAGCTATTCTAAACATTCTTCATGCTGTAATGCCCTTTGTGCATAATAGTGATATTTTTCATATTTCCAGAGTTCTGCACTTGGATTTTTACTTGCTCAAAAGCATTTCACAAACCCACTTGTTGCTGTTCCTTCTGCTGTCAGTGTGGTGTGCATGGCGGTAGGTTCTCTTGCCTCTTCTCATAACTCCATAGTCACTACATGTATTGCGTGATGATTCATGTCAATATCTGAGTGCACTTTTTTGCATGGCAGCTTGGAGGCAGTGCTCTTGCAGTTTTCTGGAGAAACAGAGGACTTCCAGCAGATGACAAAGACGACTTCAAGGAATGAAACAAAAACAATTCTAAGCTTCAGCTTCTAGTCGTTGCCTTGTTGTAAGTTGAGTGCAGTTTACATCAGAGGTTATTTCATGTTCCCATATTTTAGGTATGGATAGCAGGATAAGGACGCTTATTCTAGATAATACCATATTGTTTGTAGGGGCTTGTTAATTATTTAGGTATGACTTTGCACTTGAATTTGGGTGGGTATTGTATTTTTCATCTTCTAAATAAGCTGCTTCTCGGCAAAGCAGGAATTCTTTTATAAGCTGTTGTCAAGTAGCCCATCCACATTACGTGGGCGGCCAGTGTAATTGATTTTCCGGGTTGCTTTTTTGAATGAAAGCATTGTTAGCTACTCCTGCTTTTGAAGCAACTTTGGAGGTTTATAAATATTCCTGTTAGGGGAATGTTACAGTTATCGATATGGATGCAAAAGAACAGAAGGCCTCACAGTGAACCAAAATGTTAGACAGCAACAGGCGTGAACTCTGCTCTCTGGTTTAGTCTGCTCTCTGGTTTAGTGGCCCAGTCCAGTTATCTGTTTCTTTCTTCTAACCAATGCTAAGAAAATGCCTATGTACTTTTCTTGAAAGGGAAGCGTTCGGGAAGGGACCTACTTCTAGTACAATAAATTTCTTTTTGAAACCCAAATACGCATCTCTGGGGTCTTTCTTCATTTGACACTACATCCATTTTAAAGTAAGTGTAGTAGATTTATCTAGATTTAGTGTGTAGATATACATGCAAAACTAGATACATTCAATTTATTGTAGATTCAGGACACTTAGTTTTCAAGGTTCGGCCTGAAGTTCAATTAAAACTAGGGGCATGAAACATTAGGTTTCGGCATCTCAGACCAGCGGTCCGATGCAAACTGATAAGGTTGTATGCCCGCAAACACAACCTAAATTTGCGTCCTTGTGGACGTTGTGTGGTCAGGGATTGCGTCCGCCCCTCATTGCTCTTCAGGCCTGCCTGCCAGTGACCACGTGTGTTTTGTCTTTTGTGCGTGTCCGTCAATGATGTTGTCCCGCCTCCACGCGTGCTAGTGTTGGCGCCAGTGGCGCTTGGGCATTGCGCCACTTGATGGTTGCACTCGGCCTTTAAAACTGTGCTAGTTTAGTCGCACCTTGCCTACATCCAACCGCCACCGACATCACCATGGGAAAGGGCTAGCTGTTCCGCAAAACAAAGCACGATGGCGAGGCCAGGTCCTCTGGCGCCAAGAAGAATAAAACCCCATGCAACCGCCGGTATGTTCCGGTGGAACTCGCCCACCGGCTGTTTGAGGAGAACCGGCCGGTCCCTTGGCGAGATGCAGGCCTGCCGAGCGGTGGCAGGTACCTCAACCACCACTGTGTCTCGATGCCACACGAGGGATGCCAACGACAATACGAGATCTGTTGCCATCGATTCACCCTCCCGCCGGATTACACGACGATCCGGAATTGGTCCACCTTCAGGACCTGGGAGTTTGACCCGCGCCGCCACCGCCGACGACGTGGAGGACGGACGAGGAGGAGGAGGTACTTCGACCACCAAACCTCATGGAGGACGAGGCCATGGAGATGGCCATCGGCAATGGCGAGCTCGCTGACCTCACTCAGTTGGATGGTCTCGCCGTCCAACTGCGGGCCTCCGTGCTGGCCCAAGGGAGGCCACCGACCCCTCAACTGCCTCCTCCCACACCAACACCGCCTCCTCCCGCACCAGCACCGCCTCCAGCCGCACCAACACCACCTCCGACGCCTCAATAGCCTCTGCATTGGCCGTGGCCTTGGGTGCCTCGTGGCTATATCGACCTCGTCGACAACGATGATGACAACTAGGCAGCCTTGGTGGGCTCCATTGTAAGCTAGGGCTATTTTCTTTCTTTCTTTTTTTACTTATTTTCGGCACTATGTAAATGGTTATATTATAAATGATTTTTTTTTGCCAAAAATATGCATCGGGCTGCTGGGCTACCCTCGACCAAAACGAACATATTACCTAAGACGACTAATTTGGTATCCGCAGCCCAACCCAAATAAACGCAGACGGTCACTTTTCACGTCCGTTTTGAATCGGGCCGGTGGAGATGCCCTTACACCGCCCATCAGCATAGCTTGTTTCGGATTTGCGGACGAAGCATTGACCTAGCTCTTGCGTCCGTCCGCGGTGCTTGCTTACTAGGCATGCGTTGCATTGAATAGAACTGCGACGGCGCGGCGTCATACGCATCGGCGTACGAGGCCACTGACGACTGTACAACCAACGTACATGAGGTCACCGCAGGAAGCTAGATAAAAATACATCGCTGTACTAGGGCGCTGACAGGATCACGTACGGTCGAGGCACGCCAGTTACTCCTAGGCAGAACGACGTAGTACCTCAAGTCCCATCTCCCAGAATCCAAGCTCCGGCCTCCGGGGAATAAACACCGGTCGATCGCGTGCACGAACTTATGATGCGCGAGCATGGGGCGTACGTACGGGTGCAGCAGCATGGCTGCGGGATCTTCCTTCCGCTCTGATTTTGATGGGGGGATCGAGATGGATCGATCGATGGGAGGAGCTAGCTGCTCTGCTCATCATGGTGGCATCATGGCGTTTGGCCGCGCGCGTACTTAGCGTGGTTGGCATGCCCTCGCCTACGTCCGGCCCGTACTGCATGCGCCCAGGCAGCGACGGACGATGTCCAGTCGACACGTACTTGGCCTGCACGCCACCATGATATGATCGATGAACCAGCTGCCCTCCCCTCCGAGCAGCAGAATGGCAGCGAGATCCCGCTACCTATCCCTGCACATAGTCGAAATTTGAGTGGGTAGATACTCGAGTGATTATATGGGTAGATATTCTGAGTGATGTTCCTAAGAGCATCTCCACCGACACCCTCAAAAGAGAGTCTGACAACAACAGCCTACAAGCGGTATCGCCGTATTGGGGCGTCCTCCAATAGCTTAGGCGTTTCCAATATTTAGATTTTAGGTTATTCTTTTAAAAACAAGATCATATTTCGACCACAATGCATCCGTGTTGCATAGTTTGAGCACATAAACTAGTTCACAATAATTTGAAAAGGAAGTATAATAATTCAGATATAAAAATAAAAAGATGCATGCAACCATTGAAACATATAGAAAATTGACAAGTTAAACTAGATCAAGACTCATCAAACACTGTTTTCTTTGATCGCCCACAAATACTCTACTTTATCATCTTGCAGTTGGCGATGAACTTCTCCGTGAGGGGTCCTTTTATGCATGACGGGGAAATTGCCAAACTCGGTCAACGCCTGGTGATAAACTTCGGCAAGAGGGCCCCCTGATCATACGGCTGATCATCAACCACTAGAGTGGTGCGCTCACTCTCGATGATCATGTTGTGCCTGGTTACTCAACAATTCGTAGCCTCCCACATCTGATCAAATGTCAACCATGTAAGAACAGGGTACCAAACAATAGCAAAATGAGGTTGGAGCAGACCAAATACCCTTCCTACAACTCCCCTGGCATGAAGCACAGTGAGATTTCTTCCTGGTAAAAAAGGCGGGGGCTGTCTTCACAAATGTGGACCATTTTGGATACATACCATCAGTTAGGTAGTACCTTTTGGTATATGTGTGACCATTGATCTCATAGTTTACCACTAGATCATGCCTGTTAGCAAGTCTACGAAGCCCCGTTGAGAACTGCAACAAGTTGTTCCCGCCATGCTAGAGAAAGTGTATCAAATTCATATGTTATAATCTGCCACAACTTCAAGTATCACACTACACTCTTCAGTATGACCTTTTTATTTGTACGTCCCTTGCCAAAGTAATGAGTAATTCTTTCATCCCGATGTATGCAATCGATGCTTCCAAACATCTCAAGAAGTCCCCTCGTTCATTCTGTGTCAGGATTCAAGTTGTGTCATCTTCATTTATGGTCCATAAACTACCATGACCGCGTGACAAAGCATGTAGACACTCTCAAAGGCAATGGACCTAGGCATGTGTAGGCAGTGGCGAAGCTAGGAATTGAACTGAGGGGGGTCGAAATCAAGCTCTACATTTTTTTTAACAGAAAAGAGCAAATGTATTTAAGAAAAGAGCAAATGTATTCAATAAAAGAGGTCCAAACAGATTCAATTTGCATATTTCATCAAGTACAACAACAAAATGACTATAAAAAACAAGAACACCAAAATAGAGCTACATTTTGATAAGATAGTATCATATCATTAAGTTGCCTCCTCGTCGGCGTCCATCGAAGGCAGCCGGGGACGAGCCGAGCTGGGGGCAGCCGGGCAGGGCCGACCGGCCGAGCAGAGGCCAGGCGATTGGAGTCGGAGATGGGGACGAGCTGAGGCGGCGAGGGGAGGTGACCGGAGACGAAGCGCGGCGGGGAAAAGCGGCGCGGGCAGCGGAAAGCGGCGAGCCGCCGGAGCGGCGACAGCGACCGACCTCCTCGACCTGGTCGGGGACGGCGAGGCCCGGCTGAGCGGAGAAGGAGCAAAGGAGGGCGCGGCGGCCCATGCGCGGTCGACGCCGAGATGGAACAGCGCGGGGTGGCGGCCGCCGCGACCGCGAGAGGACTCGACTCCGACATATCATGGTCTTCCGATGACCCTGATGCGCCTACCCCGGAGGAGAGGCGGCGGAAGCAGAGGGCTATAGTCGAGTCCTTCGAGACGCTCAAGGACGACGCCGCCAACGCGAGGCTGCGGCGGTGCACTGCTAGAGGACGCGGCAGCGCACCGAGCCTAGCGGCCGCACGGGAGGCGGCGGAGAAGCGACGAGGAGCGACGCAACGACGGGGCTGGCCCGTCAGGTAGCAAGTAGTCTAGGCTTCTAGAACTACTTTGTATAGTTTGAATGTACTAGGTTTCTATGCTTTTTATATATGTGGCAAATCTTAAAAAATGGGTCGCCCCGATAGAAGCACACCCAGACGCAAACGGACGCGCGAACAAAATATGTCCGCGAGACGACGCAAACGGACACTCGCGACCAGTTTTAGGCGTCAGAAATGCGTCGCCCCATTGGAGATGCTCTTAGGGTCGATTATTTTTCCCCAATTTCTGAGCCGGGTAGACCGACCCTCCTCGACCCGGTGGTGGCTCCGCCCATGTGTGTAGGTAGACATCTTGTGTATCTAGACGAGCTCCATATGCAAGACATGATGCAGTCTTTTTTACACATGAAGTAGAATCATTCTCCCTCACAAGATACAAAATCCGCATGAACAATTGCTCCTTTTTCATTCTAAGGCGTCGCCAAAAAGTCCTTGGACGTATATGTTGGATTATTGGGCAAAAGGTCGGCCTTAAGCATCAAAGCACCCTGCATCCGCTGCGGGTCCTTGTTTTTTCCTCTTCCCAAGAACCTATACGCAGAGTAACGACATTTACATGCGCTCGTAAACAAAGAAGACATATATGATCATCAACTTCTCTTCATCATCGACAACAGCATCGGCCTCATCTTGCATCAATTGTTGGATCATCAACTTATCGTCGATATCCATAGTCTATTTGCCAAACATGAAAGCAGTAAAAAAACTGAACACTATATGAATTACCGAAGCAAAAAATATGGGAAAAATACCTATGCAAAGGGCCTGGAACACGTTGTGTGCGAGGTGGGCGCGAGCCGGAGCTGTGTGCCGGCTACTCAGAGAGCCGCTCCACGACGAAGAAGAGCTGTGGACCGGCGGCATGCGGTGGCGTCGCCGGCAGATGTTGCGCGGCCGAAGAAGCGGCGGCTTCCAAGTAATGTGTCACAAAAGAATTAAGATCGGGTTCGGCGTGGGAGTGCCGGACAAAAGAGTTCGGCAGCCCGCGCTGCGGGTAATGATTCGGGTGGAGCCGGCGGCGGTGCATATGGCCAATGCCCTAAATCTCCATTGATCGATGAAATTCCGTTTTCTGAAGCTGGTTACCTACCACCCCCGGGCCGGCCCTGTCCGTCGGACTCACAGCGCCTGAACATCGTAGCACATGGTCGCCATTGCTGCGGCAGCTGAGCTAGTGATGCATGCAGTATTGCAGTATAGGGGACCCTCGCCGAGATCCGAATTTCTTGCAGCGAATGTGGTACCGACGGATTAGCCATGAATGTGTATACTGTCACTGTGATGATCAAAACGAGATTCGAGGCCTGCCCCCAGCCCTGGACCTTGTTCCTTCCGTTTTGCCAGGTTGCAGAGGAGCTTGGTGGACGCATGCACTTGAATGAATGGAGCTAGCGCCACGACTGCAGCTGCAAGACGCCTCCCTCCCATCAGAGCCTTCCCATCACGCATTCCTCGGCGGGAAAAGCTCGCTGTCTCTTTGGGGGAGAAGAAGACGAGGGAATATCCCGTGGCCTGCTCGGTGCATGTGCACCTACGTATTGTTCAGTAGTATATTGCCTGTGTCGTCACGTCCCGGCCGGCCTCGTACGTGCCCGGCGTGTACAACCTAGCTCGATTGCGCTGGGTGACCTCACCATGCACGCCTTGCATTGCATATGCTCCTCCTCCGCCGGTCGAGGTCAGGTGACCGGTGGCTGACGCCATGCCTTTCTCCCTCTGCAACTGCCATATCTCCAACTGCACGTCCGTCCCGTCCCGACGAATGGGGAATGATTGAGACGATCATGGCAACTTACCTTTTATTTTCTTTACATTAAAACAATTCTTCTTTCTCCCGCTCCACTGGATGAGAAAGAGAGAGAGAGAGATAATACATTGTGATACACATCGGATTATATACTCATCTATATATTTACGGGATCTATGTACTCATCTTCTTCGAAATCCAAAGGAAAACAAATAATCTTTCCGGAATGTGACTCGAGAATCGGCGGATATCATAATTGTATATTAACAAAAATATTCAAACCAGTAGTAAAGAGGTGCAAGAGAGATTTAGGTATCTATAAGATAGTATAACAAACTTCAAGATCGAAAGCTATTACAAGTAAAAACAAAAAACTTGAATAAGAATAACTGAGCCAGGTGAAAACAGAGATGGGAGTAATGTTCACTTTCTTGGGGAACTTAGGGCGCGTTTGGTTGCTCGCATGCCCCTTGGCTCGCATCGGGTCAGCAATTTTTGGCCCGATTGGTTGCCTGGGCCGAGCCGCGTTCTTGCAGGAACCGGTTCTCAAAGCAGCGTCGGGCCAGGCCCTGGTGGAACGCCCGGTTCGGCAGTTTCTCCAGGGACACGCCCGTTCTGGCGCAACTTTGTCCAGCGATGCAAAGGCTGCACGAGCGGTTGCGCTCACTCTCCCTTACACTACTCCACATACCCTCTCTCAAATCAACACAAACATAGTCCGAATCGGAAAAAAGATGTACACGAAAAAGATGCATGTCGTTGATACGACCCAATCCCCACAATCGGTTTCAAGTTTTGTTGGTCGTAAATCGTCAATTTCGTGTATGATGTTTTAAGCGAATTTTGTCAAATTCATCGCACACGCTCAACCGTTTGAGATTTCCTTTCAGGAGTAGGTTCACCTCACCATTTCGCATGATTTTCATGTTGACAGGTTTTTGTTTCGGTGTACATACACGGATACATAATTGACTCACAAGTATACTGAAATCTGTACGTATGTGTGACTAAGGTTTGGAGTACTTTTGCTCAACTTCTCGCTCCCTATGTTCAAGAACGGCGACGTGGTGATGATAGGTGAGAAGTGAGAGGTGATAATCCATGGTGGTGGAGTCATGGTGGTGTTCGTCTTCGTGGTCGGCGACGTGTCGGTCATGGTGATGTTCGTTTTCGTGGTCGGCGATGTGCCCATGCTTGTGACCGGCGGTGTCCTGGTGGTGTTCGTCTTCGTGGTCGGCGACATGGTGATGCTTGTAACCGGCGTCACCGACGGTGTCATGATGGTGTTCGTCTTCGTGGTCGCTGACGTGCCTATGCTTGTGACCGGCGACCGGCGGTGTCCTGGTGGTGTTCGTCTTCTTGGTCGGAGACATGGTGATGCTTGTGACCGGCGTCACCGATGGTGTCATGGTGGTGTTCGTCTTTTTGGTCGGCGACATGGTGATGCTTGTAACCGGCGTAACCGATGGTGTCATGGTGGTGTTCGTCTTCGTGGTCGGTGACGTGCCCATGCTTGTGACTGGCGTGACCGGCGGTGTCCCGGTGGTGTTCGTCTTCGTGGACGGCAAGATGGTGCTGCTTGTGACCGGCGTCACCGACGGTGTCATGGTGGTGTTCATCTTCGTGGTCGGCGACGTGCCCATGCGTGTGACCGGCGTCACCAATGGTGTCAATTGTCATGGTGGTCTTCGTCTTCGTGGTCGACGACGTGGTGATGCTTTTGACCGGCGTGACCAGCGGTGCCATCGCCGACGTGCCGAAGCTTGTGAACGGTGGTGCCATGGTGGTCTTGTGATGGGTGAGGTAAGGTCACCATGTTGGCATATATGTGAGGCTACGAAAACCATGCGACCAACCAATCAAAGTGTCACCTGGGTGCCACCCGGTGCAACACAGCCTACCAAACGATGTGCCATTCGTGAATCGGAGCTCGGCCGGAACGAGATGGGAGTCCCATCTGGCTGGCGCAGTGAGCCATGATTTTCATGCAGGCTACCAAACACGCCCTTAATCAACGTTGGAGAGTTGTGGGTCACCAAGAAGGACTCCCCAAGCGCCACTAAAAGATCACCTTCTTCTCCTTCAACCTCCTGCACAAAATAGGAGCTCAATTACTTATGGTAGGTCTTAGGATTGCCTACAAACCATCACACACTTTTCCGTAGCAAAACCCCACGGTGTGGAAGTTTCCATGAGGCCCTAGCACACCTAGTGTCTCCCGCGAACCCAAAAATAACAACTAGCTTGATAAACTTAAGGGGAAGTTACTTCTCTTTGGATGGGGTTGTACATCTAGATCTTCCCTATCTTCTTTCAAAAATGATTTGATTTTGGTTATAGGTACTTAATTACCTTTACTGATGATTTTAGTAGATATAAATATGTCTACCTAATGAAGCATAAGTCAGAAAACCTTTGAAAAAAATCCGGGGGTTCCAGAATGGAGAACATACTTTGTGTGTCTGAGAAAGTAAAGCTTTTATGATCTGATTGTGGAGGCGGGTACTTGAGTCACGAGTTATAATAAAATTTAATTTAGAGAGTAATGGAATTTCCCCACATCTTACACCTCCGGGTATACCACAACTAAACAACTTATCGCGACCATGTAACCGGACCCGTTGGACATGGTTCGATCGATGATGAGTCTGTCAGGTGTATTGTTGTCATTTTGGGATTATTTTGCAGAAATTGTAGCTTCATACTAAACATATTTCTTGTCGCAGATTCAGATGTATCTATTCACACAATATGTCTAGATACATCCAAATTTGCGACAGAATTATGGAACGGAGCGAGTAACATCTAAATCCGTAGACAAGACAACCTATGAGATACAAAAAGAGAAGAGTCACAATATGTCTTTTCTTAATATTAGGGTATGTGAGTAATAAGTGTTGGGGTTCAAGTGGGGTCAAACGGACAATCTTACACCCAAGTCAGATTAATGCATATTGTTCATAGGATATCCAAGAGAAACCTTAAAGTACTTATTCTACAACCGAGAAAATGGTGAAGTGTTTATCGCTCGGAACAATGTCTTTCTAGAAGAGTTTTCTCGCTTAGAAGGCTTGTGGAAGGACGATTCGACTCCAAGAGCCTTGAGATAAACTACTCCGAGATAACCCTGGGGGTGATACCCATGCAATAACACGAGTCACGATGAACCTGTGGTTGAAAACACACCGGCAACACGGAGGCCGCAGAGGCTACAAAGTGTTTCCGTACTTGAAAAGTTAGTGGGAGGACGATTTGACTCTAAGAAGCTCAATACAAACCACCTTGGGAGAACTTGGGGAGTTATATCCTATCCCTGCGGCATCTCAAGTCGATGAACATGTGGTTGAAATCACATCAACAACATGGAGGTCGTAAAAGGTTGCATAACATAAACAATGTATTGTTGTTGGACAGCGACGAGCCTTCGACTTAACCGATATCGTACGTCCAGATTCTGATTCTTAACTTGAGGAGCCGTGAGATCCAAGCTTGGAAATTGGCCATTGAGTGCAAATGGATTTTTAAGAACAAAATTGATATGGATAGAAATATTCACATCTATAAAGCTTGCTTTGTCCGAAATGGTTTTTGACAAGTTTAAGGAGTTGACTACAACGAAAATTTCTTGTCGGTAGTGATGGTCAGCTCAGATCATCCTAATTATTATGACTTATTTTGGTTACGAGATATGATAGATGCATGTAAAAATTTATTTTCTCATTGGAAATTTAACGTGGACGCGTATATGATGCAGATCAAAGGTTTTGTTATCCAAAAGAATGCTAGTAATATATGTAAGATTTATAAATATATTTATGATTCAGGAAATCTCTTGGATTTGAAACATTTATTTTCATGAGATTAAAGGGTTTGGCCTCATCGAGATGTGAACAAAAACCATGTATTCACAAGAAGTTTAGTGGTATTACCTCTGCTAGGGAATATATGGCTAGCTAGATCGCCAATATGCTAAGACCAAAAAAATCTATAACTTTCTCTCATTAATTACTGCATGCACTAATATTTTCACATGCATGAGAAAAGAGATAGAAAAAAGAGAACATTCATTCGGTGAGAGAGGACAATAAATAAGAGGAGGCTTATAGATCCTAACAATCTAAATAAAGCTCACTGACCTTATAATCCCTAACCGAGGGAGTACCTCGATGGTATTTTTAATCTTATTTCTGGATACTATATTGTTGATTGGGAGTGATATTGCTATGTTTCAGTCCGTGGATGACTTAGGCTTTTCACAATGGGTGTATTTTAGCATGATATATTGGCAAAATGTTTATGTAGCACCATAATTAATGAGAAGAGATAGTGGTGCTGTATCTTAGCTAAAAAACACCTCTTGCACGTAGTCATAGGCAAAATACATTTCTAACCTAATCACATGCATGTACAACCTTGAGAAACAATGCATTAGGGTGATTGTATCTTAACAATGCACTATAACTAATGAGAGTATTACTACTCCCTCCGTCCCAATTTATGTTGCACATAATTTTGCGTGAAATTCAAACTTTCTAAAATCTGACCAAATATATAACAAAATATACCAACTTTATAATATGATATCAATATTATTAGAATCACGTTGAAACATATTTTCATATTATAGATAATCATATTTTCTCTATAGTTCGTCAAATTTGAAAAGTTTGACTTTGACTAAAAGTTATAGGCAACATATTCTGGGATGGAGGGAGTACCTAGGATCAGGGGCGGAGCTGGCCCGGCGTCGACCCTGATGCACCTAAGTGCATTTTACATGCTACATGGTGATGCACAGGCTCATTTCTTAGCATGGTTACAAAGAAAAATAATTTCTACCCTGATGCATGTGCATCATGGTGAGCCTATGTAGCTCCGCCCCTGCCTAGGATACCATGCTAATTAAGCGACAATATATTGTGAAAAGCCTTTGAAAAACCAAAACACCTAGCCGAGAGCATAGGACCAAAGGCACACCACTCTTGTGCACTTTGATGCATAAAAATAGCCGTAAAGATTTGCATAAACAATCATATAATGATTTTCATAAACATACATATACCTAGACACTTGTGCCCGCTTCAAGATAATAAGATAAATATCTACTCTTTTTGATCCATAATAAGTGCTGAGATTTTAGTTTAAATTAAATTAGATTCAATTTTAACTAAAACCTTGACAATTGCTATGGATCGAAGGGATCGAAGGTAGTAGTATTAGGTTGCGTCTGTTTCCTTTGACTTGTATGCATGCCAAGCTTTCCTACACCACTTCATGCACGTCAGAGGAAGTAGACCATAGACTAGCTCATCGGAGAACAAGTTGTCCGTAGTCACTCTACCGCCACAGGATCCGAATCCTGTGTGTGCATGCAGCCCTTGAATCCCTGATCACCTCACATGGTAGTATAATATCGCAGAATCAAAATTTCACTTTGTCTTTCTCGTGCTTTACTGTGGCACATACTGCACGACCGCGCAACGGTCCAAGGTTCATAGAGTGAGTGATACCCATCTCTGATCTCTCCGACTACTGCGTCTGCGTGGCCCAGCCTAAAGCCTAGACAATCCGTCGAGCCTCGAAAGCTACGCACGCGCGCATGCTGCTGCTAGCTGCTTCGTCTTCCCCCGATCTGATCAGCTAGCTAGCTCGCTTTATATATGGTGGGAGCCCGTTGGATAATGCTGAAGCGGTACCAACGTTTGATTGGAATTTTCTTCCCAATTGTGGTAATTTGCGCCATTCCTCCTCCTTCCCATGATGCCATGACCATGATACCTCCGTAGTCTGGGCCGGAGTTACTGCTGCTCTACGCGGCAGAGCTAGCCAGCCCCAACCTAGTCCGTTTACTCATCGGGCACTGCGTGAATTCGCCTTCCCTCTGCTTGCTTTATTACGACTGCCTCGATGGAGAAAGTTTAGGTTCCAACATGTGTGTGTACTCACAGTCGATTTTAATGTTTGGACAGCCCCTTGTTGACTTCCTTTGGACCAAGGGGAGTCAAATTTGGCGGTGTTAACTGGACCGGATGGGTGGTTTTGGAGGTGATCATGCGGAACTTCTGTGCATACGACACTCTATCATGTTCCTTTGAAGTAGGTCAGCGGTGGGAGGACTTCCTGCGTGGCTTCGCTCTGCGGTGGCACAGGGAACCCTAACCCGCCGCCTCAACCAACCACCCCTCATGCTCTTGCTCTCCCCTCTCCACCGCTTGTGGGTGCCGCTAGGAAAAGGGGAAACACTTAGGTGATTAGGTTTTCGCCGCCTCCTGCCAGCGCCGTCGTCGATCTGCCTCGCTTTCGTAGCCTTCGGGCCATGGAGGCGGGGTGGATCTCGACCCCCGTTGGTGGGAGGGCGTCATTTTCCTGGTTTTAGGGTCAAGGTTTGGTGGGGCAACGCTTAGGTGGTGGCGGTGGCGCCTTGTCCAATAAAGACTTCCCGACTTCAGCCCCATATTGGTGGCGACGTCGAGAATCTTGTGGGAGTGGTGTGGTTCTCAAGGACTTATGGATGTGGGGATCTCCGGATTATCAAGGAGCTTTATCGACGGTTATTCCTTCTTCTTCGTCTTCGGGACAAATGTGGTCTTCTTGACCCGTTCGGCGACTTCCCGTCCGCAACCAACAATGTTAGGCTAGCTTAGAGAGGAGCGGCAACGGTAGCGCCCCGTTGACATGATTTGGAGGTTGAAGACAAAGAGAATCTCAAGGCTTTGGTTGTATTTGTTTTTGGTGAGGTACTTTGTATTGCTCGATGTATCTTTTAATGCCAGGGCTCTTTTCGCAGAAAAGGGAAAATGGGCGACATCAACATGACATCTTATGTGGCATAGAAACGTGGCACAACCTCTTAGTGCCAACGTGACACCATGCGTGTCCTGGTGGTGACCGCTGGGTTGTTGACCTGTGAGAGAGGGAACATGACAACAACGACGCCGAAGTGGGGAGTGGTGGCGACTTAGGGTTAGGGAAAAATAAGATCGAGGGTCGGGGTACGAGGCTAGAACCCATCCATTCGTTTATGAACCATACTTACATCATCTCCAATCGCGTCCCCCAAATCGCCTCCAAAGGGATTTGGGGCGCACCGGAAGTTTGATCGTCCCCAGTCGCGCACCCTAAAGCCCTTTTTGGTCTGGCGCGGCCCAATATGGTGTCCGGTGCCCCAGCCCATCCCCGCTACACAGGGATGCTTCGGGGGCTCCGGACAGAATGAAAACCCGTGTCGCAACTGGCGGGCCCGATTCATCAGCGACGCAGAGGCATGCAACGTTGTAGCTTTGCCTTAATGGCGACGACGGTTTCCAGGGCGGTGTAGGCGAGACGTCCCGTCGGAGTTGCGCTACCTTCACGCGTCGCTGCCGTTCGCATTCCCACACTTCTTCACGCGGTTTCTCCACCGCTTCCTGCGCTTTCTCCCCACCTCTTACCGCGCCGCCACTGGCGATAATAGGCCGCCCCGCTCACCATCGCTATGACAGCCAGCGGAAAATCCATCCCTCCACCTCCACGACACCATGCCTCGCCGCCTAGCCACCACGTACGTAATTGTGAGCCGCACCGGCGGCGACCAGGCTCCTCCGCCAACGCCTCCACCTCTGCCTTCACCTCCGCCTTCACCTTTTCCTCCGCCTCCGCCTTCACCTCCCATGTTCGAGTTTAATTACGACGACAACGACAAGGACAACGACATGGAGGAGGACCCGGAGCTCGCGAGAATGAACGAGAAATTCATGACCGACGCGCCGTGGGAGGTGGTCAAGGAGGAGGCGGCTCACGTGTCCTTCGACGTGGAGCCACAACAACGGCGGGAGGCGACAACCCCGGAGGATGAGGACGACGACGATTGGAGTGGGCCTGACCCAGAGGAGAAGGCAGCGGAGCAGGGGGGCATCCTCGCGTCCTTCGAGATGCTAAAGAAGGTTGAGGATGCCGCCAACGAGGCGCTGTAGCAGCGGCTCCTGGGGGACGCGGTGGGGAAACAGAGGGTGTGGCGCCCGCGCAGTTCTGGGAGCGGCGCGTGCCGGCGGAGAAGAGAAAGAGGGAGGGAGGAAACAACGGGGCGGGGCCGTTAAGCGCTCCGAGGAACGACAAGTAGGCTAAGGGCCATCACCTAGCTATTTTTTTATTCAAACTTATAAAATATAATCAAATTTAAATGAAAAACTTTATATTTCGTATTATTAAAATATTTTGAAACCTCGTTTGATGGATGTGGCTAGAAAACCACCAAAACCAACAGCACGTGGCGACGGCTCCAATCGCTGGATCCGACGCTTAATCCGGACCGGCTGGAGATGCTCCTACATCATACGTGTCCAGATGATCGAGGCATCAGGCTATCTAGTGTGGCGTGCTAGGTTTGGGCGACACGAAAAAGGTTCAAACAATAAATACTTCTTTAGAGCATCTCCACCAGCGATCCCGATAGCGTTTTGGGGGCCGGGAGTAAAAATAGGCTCGCACCGGTGCTCCCCAAACGGCGCTGCCTATTTTTCGAGCCCAATAGAATCGCCGGCATCCCGTGCCGGCCCTTTCGCCAGGGCGCGATTCGGGCGCGCCGGCGCCTCGCACACGTCCCGAAAGCGTGGGCTTCGCCTGGCAGCCGACACACCGATTTCCCACCTCCTACCCACGGATAACGTAGCATAGAAAACAAAAAATTTCCTACGGCGAACACGCAATCCAAGCCAAGATGCAATCTAGAAGACGGTAGCAACGAGGGGATTATCGAGACTAACCCTTGAAGAGATTCCAAAGCCTATAAGAGTAAGCTCTTATTGCTGCGGTAGACGATCACTTGCCGCTTGCAGAAGATCTTGATCACGATCGGTTCCGGCGCCACGAGCGGGCACACCTCCGTACTCGGTCACACGTTCGGTTGTTGATGAAGACGACGTCCACGTCCCCGGCAGCGGAGAGTAGTAGCTCCTCTTGAATCCGACAGCACGACGGCGTGGTGTCGGTGGTGGTGGAGAAATCCGGCGGAGCTTCGCAGCGTGCGGGATGTGTGGAGGAGAGAGACCGCTAGGGTTTGGGAGAGGGGGTGGCCGGCCACTAGGGGTGCGGCCAAGCTGGCTTTGGTGTGTCGGCCCCCTCCCCTCCCCTCTATATATAGGTGGAAGCCCCAAGTGTTGGACTACAAGTCTTCGAATAAGACCCGAACCCAAAACCTTCCATATGGTGGGAAACCTTCCCTCCCACTAGAGTGGAATTCCACCTTCCATAGGGGGGTGGCCGGCCCCCTAAGGGGAGTCCACTTGGGACTCCTCCCCACTAGGGTTGGCCGGCCATGGAGGTGGAGTCCCATGTGGACTCCACCTTCCTTGGTGGTTTCTTCCGGACTTTTCTAGAACCTTCTAGAACCTTCCATAGAACCTTCCGCATCATTTTATTCACATAAAATGACATCCTATATATGAATCTTATTCTCCGGACCATTCCGGAACTCCTCGTGATGTCCGGGATCACATCCGGGACTCCGAACAAATATTCGAACTCCATTCCATATTCAAGTTCTACCATTTCAACATCCAACTTTAAGTGTGTCACCCTACGGTTCGCGAACTATGCGGACATGGTTGAGTACTCACTCCGACCAATAACCAATAGCGGGATTGGGAGATCCATAATGGCTCCCACATATTCAACGATGACTTTAGTGATCGAATGAACCATTCACATACGATACCAATTCCCTTTGTCACGCGATATTTTACTTGTCCGAGGTTTGATCATCGGTATCACACTATACCTTGTTCAACCTCGTCTCGACAAGTACTCTTTACTCGTACCGTGGTATGTGGTCTCTTATGAACTTATTCATATGCTTGCAAGACATTAGACGACATTCCACCGAGAGGGCCCGGAGTATATCTATCCGTCATCGGGATGGACAAATCCTGTTGATCCATATGCCTCAACTCATACTTTCCGGATACTTAATCCCATCTTTATAGCCACCCATTTACGCAGTGGTGTTTGGTGTAATCAAAGTACCTTTCCGGTATAAGTGATTTACATGATCTCATGGTCATAAGGACTAGGTAACTATGTATCGAAAGCTTATAGCAAATAACTTAATGACGAGATCTTATGCTACGCTTAATTGGTGTGTCCATTACATCATTCATGATATAACCTTGTTATTAATAACATCCAATGTTCATGATTATGAAACTAATCATCCATTAATCAACAAGCTAGTTTAAGAGGCATACTAGGGACTTCTTGTTTGTCTACATATCACACATGTACCAATGTTTCGGTTAATACAATTATAGCATGGTATGTAAACATTATCATAAACACAAAGATATATAATAACCATTTATTATTGCCTCTTGGGCATATCTCCAACAGTCCTGCACTAGAGTCAATAATCTAGTTTTATGTAATATAACACCTTGGCCACCCGGTGTTTTATCATGTTTTGCTCACGTGAGAGGTTTTAGTCAACGGTCCTGACATGCTCAGAAACGTATGTATGCAATTCATATGTCTTACATCATCATTTTCCAAATGATCTCATATATGCTTAGTCCTCTGGTGGAACCTTAATTTCGCGATCCGAAATATGTCACTAATATTGTCACACACAATATAGCTTCAAAGTTCTGACTTTGTCGGAACTCAAATTCTCAAAGAACCTCGACTTAACATCCTTTGTCATTGTCAAAACAATGACATATTCTGCCTTCTTTTGTAGAATCCATCACAATATTTAGAACTCTTCTAAATCTAGCATAGACAACTTCTAGCTCATTGTGCTACCTTTTAAACAACACTTAGTCTAATTTGAGATTTGAAATTATATTTTATATATGTGACAAAACCAATATCGGTGTAACACCTTACAGCGATTTGTTTGTCATTTCTTCATACAAAAATATATATATATATCCTTAGTTCTTCTAAAGTACTCAAGGATATTCTTACTGTCGTTCAATGATCATCATATGAATCATTCCGGTATATGCTCATAACACTTTATAGCACATGACATCGATTGTGTACATATTATTCGTGATCTATAATCACTCATGTGTTTTTACTCATTGAGTGTCAGATACACTCAAGTCTTGTTAAAACTTCACATGACAAGAACATTTTCTTAATATTTCTATATTGAACTACTTCAATATCCATCATATGTACTTTGACTTAAACTTATTTATGTGTTTCAATCTATCTTCATAGATCTTGACACTAAATTTGTTTCAGTCCATATCCTTTCATTGAAGTTATTTCTCAATGAAACCTTTTAATCAAGTATATAATTACATCATTTATAACCAACTATATGTCACCTACATAAAGTATTATAAATGTGTCTCAGCGCTCCCACTTAATTTCTTGCAAATGCAAGCCTCTTCATCGTCTCGATGAAATCAAAAACTCTTTGACTATTTCATCTGGTGAAGATTCTAACTCCGTGATACTTACTTCATCCAATTGAAGTTCGTATATCTATCTAGTATTCCACGGACTAGCAAAACAATTGGTTGTATCTTGTATACACCTTTAATACACAGGTATGTTGCCATCCTACTAGCATATCTCATAAAAGAAATATGTAGTGATTACTAGAATAATCCACATAGACTATAAGCATTGCTACGGAAGATCTAATCTTATCGTAGTCAACTCTTTGAACTTTGTCGTAAACAATTTTTCGACAAGTCGAGCTTCTTTAAGGATATTCCATCCAAGTCCATCAATTTTATAAATCTATTTACTTTCAAAAAGTATTTATCTATCTTGGATTTCATGGCGTATAGCCATTTTAAGAGTCAGAGCCCATCATAACTTCTTTGTTTGTAGTTGGTTTATCATTATTCAAATCAATCCTTTGTTCACAAATCATTTATTTGATCACAAAGTAAACCATACCTACAAGGTTCAATATGTACTTCGATCTCCATGGCTAAAACACTTTGTAGTCATGGGAGCCATGATCGTCGTGGCCGCTTCCGAAACAAATTCCGATGCTGCGCTACTCTGATCATTATGCTCGGGTTCATAAACCTTATCAAATTATATTGTCCTCCCACTCAAAAACTTCACTAGAAACAATTTCTGGAAATATTGACAAACACTTTTGTCTCTTTGTCGTGGGAAGAATTCCCAATTCATTCTCTGGGATAACCAACAAAGACATTCATCCGATTTTGGTTGTAAACTCTTAGACCAAAATTTAAAGAAAGACTATTAGGGTTTATACCCATACCATAACTCGTATGGCGTCATTTCAACGGATCATGATGATGCTCTATTCGGTGTAAAAGCGGTAGTCACTAAAGCATAATCCACAAAAATATAATGGCGTCATAATATTTTATCTCATCATTAATCCAACAAGGTTTGGATACATATCTTGGATACTATATCATCATTATGATACTCCAAGAAATGTGAGTTGTAGAACAATTTCATAACTCTCTTAGATGTTCGCTAAAACTCGTAATTCAAATATTTTTACCATGATCCAATCATAGATATTTGACTTTTCTATTACGATGATTTCCACTTCATGCTGAAATTTATTTGAATCTATTCAAATGTTTCAAACTTCTTTCTTATTGAATATATCCATATATATACTCAATTCATTGTTGGAAGTTTTCATGAAGTAGAAGAATCTCCCGCACACAACTATGCCCAGTGAACTACATACATCATCATGTATATTTCCACTAAGTTAGTTGCCCGTTTCAACTCTTGGCCTATGAACGGTATTTTAGTCATTCTCTTTAGATAAGATTTGCAAGCCAAACGATTCAAAAATCAAATGACTCCAAAAATCCATTTGCATGGAGTTCCTTCATGCGTTCCTTTCTAACATGACCTAAATGGCGGTTCCACAAATAAGTGGAATTCAAATCATTTGCCTTATGGCATTTTAGCGTCAGTGTTATGTATGTGTGTTTCACCATTAAGATTTATAATAACTTATCCATCATACATGGAGTAATGTCATAATTTGAACAACTCATTGTTTTTATTTGACCAGAGCAAAATAACAATTATTAAGTTCTTTATTATAAATTCTAAGGGCTAGATAGTATGCCAACGATGAACATAATAACACTTTATTTTTGTTCCAGTGCATTCCTATCATATTCCTTGTCAGTCACTTAGGCCATTGTATTCTTGTATTGTGTTGTTTTGTATGACACTTCATACCAACCAATATAGCACTAATACCCAAGAATTTCATTGTGTGACTAAACTAGGAATACATCCATAACATGTATATCATTTATATACACATGAGCTAGACTTTCTAGTCTTTTCTTTATTTCTGCCAGAATATCTTTTGTAGTTTCTCTTTTAGCTTTCCTCATTATTCAGAAAAACACTTCAACATCATTGACTTCTAGGTTTGTTGGTCAAATACCAATAACCTTGAGGTTCTTACTTTGAAGTTGATCATCATATGACAAGTGTTCCAGATTTCACTATTAGTAACTTTGTAATATGATGAACAATTTCACTCATAATTTTATCCATCATATCATGACGACTTTCCGAGACCATGTGTACATGCTAGGCTCGTAAAGTTTAACCTTAGTATTCGCATGTGCAAATCTAGCTTGCACCCGTTGTATGCACACGTAGAATCGATAACACCCGATCATCACGAGATGCTTCGAAACGACGAGCCTTAGCAACGGTGCATACTAAGGATGATAACTTCATGGATATGTGAATATCGTTAGTGCTCCAATAGTTGGAGGATTGTGACGCCTGGCGTCTTCAACCTTCATACATTCCCATAAAACTTATGAGTTTATGTAGTCTCACCAAATTATATTCTATCATCTTGCAATAAGGTCTTAGATATCACATATATCTCATACCTTGATTATTTCCGAAAACTAAATTTTCAGCTCCTTACTTTTCAAACAGATTTGAACTTCAAGTTTCACGGAGACAAGATAACTTTAGGTACTAATTGAAACCATAGCTCTCTGAATCAACAAAGTGAGTTTCACTAAAAGTTTGCAATAGGACTTAATCAATTCTTGATTCTTTAACAATACGGTACTAATCCGTAAAGTTTCTTATCAGATTTTAACAGTATTTCTATCTCAATAACAAGACTAGCGCATAGTAGTAAACGGATGCCAATACTACAAAATTAATTCAAAATACTACTCGACTATGTTTATGATAATTAGTTCATGTTTTAATCTAATTACTAATGAACTCCCACTTAATACAACATCCCTCATAGTTGTTAAGTGGTACACGATCCAAATCCACTACATCAAAACCGATCATCACGTGAGATGATGTAGCTTCAATGGTGAACATCAACATGTTGATCATATCATCCATATGACTCGTGTTCAACCTTTCGGTTTCCGTTGTCCCGAGGCCATGTCTGTACATGCTAGGCTCGTCAAGCAAACCCAAGTATTCCGCGTGTGCAACATGGCTTACACCCGTTGTATGTTGAGTTTATCACCCGATCATCACGAGATGCTTCAAAACGTCGAACAATGCAACGGTGCATACGAGGGAAGAACACTTTATTATCTTGATATTAATGTGAGGGATCATCTTATAATGCTACCGTCACGATCTAAGCAAAATAAGATGCATAAAGGATTAACATCACATGCAATTCATATGTGATATGATATGGCCTTTGTCTTTGCGCCTTTGATTTTCATCTCCAAAGCACGGACATGATCTCCATCATCTTCGGGCATGATCTCCATCATCGTCGGCGTAGCGTCAAGGTTCATGGCGCCGGCTTCATGGTTGTTCACCTCATGTAGCAACTATTACAACTACTTTGAAATACTACTCAACATGAAAATTAAAGACAACCATAAGGCTCCTGCCGGTTGCCACAATACAATAATGATCATCTCATACATAGTCATCATCACATTATGGCCATATCACATCACCAAACCTGCAAAAACAAGTTAGACGTTCTCTAATTTGGTTTGCATATTTTACGTGGTTTAGGGTTTTCGAGTGAGATCTAATCTACCTACGAACATGAACCACAACGGTGATACTAGTGTTGTCAATAGAAGAGTAAATTGAATCTTCACTATAGTAGGAGAGACAGACACCCGCAAAGCCACTTATGCAATACAAGTTGCATGTCAAGCGTGGAGCAAATCTCATGAACGCGGTCATGTAAAGTTAGCCCGAGCCGCTTCATCCCACTATGCCACAAAGATGCAAAGTACTCAACTAAAGATAACAAGAGCATCAACGCCCACAAACCATTGTGTTCTACTCGTGCAACCATCTATGCATAGACACGGCTCTGATACCACTGTAGGATAACGTAGCATAGAAAACAAAAAATTTCCTACGGCGAACACGCAATCCAAGCCAAGATGCAATCTAGAAGACGGTAGCAACGAGGGGATTATCGAGACTAACCCTTGAAGAGATTCCAAAGCCTATAAGAGTAAGCTCTTATTGCTGCGGTAGACGATCACTTGCCGCTTGCAAAAGCGCGTAGAAGATCTTGATCACGATCGGTTACGGCGCCACGAACGGCGCACCTCCGTACTCGGTCACACGTTCGGTTGTTGATGAAGACGACGTCCACCTCCCCGTTCCGGCGGGCGGAAGTAGTAGCTCCTCTTGAATCCGACGGCACGACGGCGTGGTGTCGGTGGTGGTGGAGAAATCGGCGGAGCTTCGCTTAGCGTGCGGGATGTGGTGGAGGAGAGAGACCGCTAGGGTTTGGGAGAGGGGGTGGCCGGCCACTAAGGGGTGCGGCCAAGCTATGGCTTTGGTGTGTCCGGCCCCCTCCCCTTGGCCCTCTATATATAGGTGGAAGCCCCAAGTGTTGGACTACAAGTCTTCGAATAAGACCCGAACCCAAAACCTTCCATATGGTGGGAAACCTTCCCTCCCACTAGAGGTGGGAATTCCACCTTCCATAGGGGGGTGGCCGCCCCCTAAGGGGAGTCCACTTGGGACTCCTCCCCCACTAGGGTTGGCCGGCCATGGAGGTGGAGTCCCATGTGGACTCCACCTTCCTTGGTGGTTTCTTCCGGACTTTTCTAGAACCTTCCATAGAACCTTCCGCATCATTTTATTCACATAAAATGACATCCTATATATGAATCTTATTCTAGGACCATTCCGAACCTCGTGATGTCCGGATCACATCCGGGACTCCGAACAAATATTCGAACTCCATTCCATATTCAAGTTCTACCATTTCAACATCCAACTTTAAGTGTGTCACCCTACGGTTCGCGAACTATGCGGACATGGTTGAGTACTCACTCCGACCAATAACCAATAGCGGGATCTGGAGATCCATAATGGCTCCCACATATTCAACGATGACTTTAGTGATCGAATGAACCATTCACATACGATACCAATTCCCTTTGTCACGCGATATTTTACTTGTCCGAGGTTTGATCATCGGTATCACACTATACCTTGTTCAACCTCGTCTCCCGACAAGTACTCTTTACTCGTACCGTGGTATGTGGTCTCTTATGAACTTATTCATATGCTTGCAAGACATTAGACGACATTCCACCGAGAGGGCCCAGAGTATATCTATCCGTCATCGGGATGGACAAATCCCACTGTTGATCCATATGCCTCAACTCATACTTTCCGGATACTTAATCCCATCTTTATAGCCACCCATTTACGGAGTGGTGTTTGGTGTAATCAAAGTACCTTTCCGGTATAAGTGATTTACATGATCTCATGGTCATAAGGACTAGGTAACTATGTATCGAAAGCTTATAGCAAATAACTTAATGACGAGATCTTATGCTACGCTTAATTGGGTGTGTCCATTACATCATTCATACAATGATATAACCTTGTTATTAATAACATCCAATGTTCATGATTATGAAACTAATCATCCATTAATCAACAAGCTAGTTTAAGAGGCATACTAGGGACTTCTTGTTTGTCTACATATCACACATGTACCAATGTTTCGGTTAATACAATTATAGCATGGTATGTAAACATTATCATAAACACAAAGATATATAATAACCATTTATTATTGCCTCTTGGGCATATCTCCAACACTACCCACACCCGAGCCGACTCCCACCTCTATAGATCGCCACCGTCGCCGTCGCTGCCGCGCCCCCTGCTTGCAATAGACACCGCCGCCTGTCTAGGAACCGCTGTCCATCGACACGGCCGTCACCCCCTCGGCCGGCGTCCGCTGTTTCTGTAACATCCCAAGTTTCAACACAATAAAGAGAGGGGAATTTCAAATACTCAAAATTTACAACTAACAAAAACTTTATTTATGCATCTAGTGCTACATATAGTATTATGCATAGTGTGCATTCTTCTTGTGTGCATTTGCCATGATAAGTGTTTATTGTTGATCAAGTGAGCTTAAACCCTAATGCATGATCCTAGAACCCCATATAGAGAAAAATAAAAGAAATGAAATATTGCACTTTTCACTCACATACAACTTTGGCCAATTATGCAAAACCCTAATCAAGGCCACCATTGCTTGCTCTCTTGGTTGTGAAACACTTATATATCAATAACAAACACAATTGCATCAAAGAAACCAAAATCAAATCAAAGGAAAATTCAAAATTCACTCACATATGATCATACATATGATCATGGTCACTTTGCCCCTTTTTAATATCATGCTCACTTTGCACCCCTGGTTTGGAAGATTTCTAAACTAAAACCCACTACTTTTTTCCACCTCATCCAAGACCATGTAAAGTTGAACATTTTTGGTGTTGACCATCAGGGTTGACTCTGCCTATATTGACCAGAATAAAGGAGACAAGATGCAACTATGAGATAGAGAGAAGATCATCACATTTTTGAAACTTTGCAAACCTGCACCAAATTGACCACCACCACCACCATTCTACTCCCATATTTATTCAAAGAAACTTCACCAAAAATAATTTCAAAATTCAAAGAAAAGTTTCATGCGGCCATTTCATCGAATACCTTGCAGACACAATTCTGGGTTTAACACACACCGTTTTATCCACCAGGTTTTAGCCTAAACCACTTTAGTTCTGAAATGATAAGTGCCCCTCTGTGTCTCCTGCATCAAGCCATGTCCTTGCTCTTGATAAATAAAGTGAGGAGAGGGCAAAAACTATGCCATGCCATGCACATGCCGACCCTCTTGCACTCATCACCTCTGATCTCTCTCTCTCACCAAAACCTTGTCTTGGAGAATCTCTGTGCGTCGCTGATCATCACGGTGCCCAGCTGGAATCCGCGCGAGGCTGGCATTGGCCGAGCCAGACCGTGCCCAGCACGCCCAGTACGTGCCAGCACGCGCGCTCACCGCGTACTGGTCGCGCCAGAGCGGCAAGCCGTGCCGTCGCCTCAGTCCTCCCCTGCAAGCCTACCTCTGCGTCGAGCAACGTCTCCCTCCCCTCTAGCTCCTAGACATGCTCAATGGCGCGCAGAAGCACCGTCGCCATCGTCCTCGCCGGAGATTGCCGCCAAGTACTGCGGCATGATTAGCACGCGCCCGAGCCATCCCTTCACCTTTTTTCTGCGCCAGCAGCACGTTGAGCATCGCCATGCCGCCGCCCATCGATTGTCGTCCTTACCTTGCCCCTTCACGCACTGGAACCGCCGCGCCATGCTCGACCTCTCTCGGCACCCGCCAGTCACCTCCTCCGCTATAAATAGAGCAGCCCCACACCCTAACTCTTCACAGCACCTCACTCTCCTCCCATCTCTGCTTCTCCACGAACCACCAATTAGTCACCACCTCGCCGGAGCTGCCCCAATTTGAAGCCGGAGCCCGCTAGTACCCGCAGGTCGCTGCCGTCGATTGGAGCTTCCCCAAGCGCCGCCACCTGTACCAGTCGACTCCCCATCCTCGCCAATGTCGCCGCGCACCTCGCCGTCGACCGCCGGAGGCCTGGTATGCTCGCCGACCCCCTAGGCTCGCCGCCAGTGCGCCAGGATCTCGTCGGAGACGACGATGCTCCACGGCCGCACGATCGCGTTTTGATCCAACGCCCCTTATTCCTCCTTACCGTTTCGCTTAAGTGAGCCACTGACGGGTGGATCCCACCGTCAGACGGCCTGCTCGCGCCAGACGCGACGTGGGCCGGCCCAACTCCTTTTCGCCTGGCAGCCCAGCTGCGTTTCCCGCCTAAGCCCAAACGTTCAAATTCGAATTTTCGAATTGTTTGAATTGCTGGCAGATGCTTTGCTAAAACTTAAATAATTTCAAATTGGCTGATCCAAAATTTGTGAACTTTATATATTCGGAAAGCTTGGAAAAAGATCTAAACAACCACACTAGTATCACCCTCAGATTCATTGTAGAAATTGAATAGTAAAAATAACAAGGAAGGGCCTTTTCAAACTTCAAACTTTATTTAAAATTCCACCATAAGTGATTTTGAGTTGATTCCAACTCTCATAAATCACATTTGGCATACTCTAATTGTTTATGCAAAAAGATAGCATAGTTGTTTGCATGATCATGGATTAGAGCAAAATAATGGCTATGGAGCCATTTCTAGTCCATTTACTCATTTGAATTAATTTAATTAAGTTATTTAAATAGTATGAGAGCTACTCTCTCATTTAAATCTTGATCCTAAGTAATTCAATAAGAGGTAATGACCTTAGTCTAATGAACCTCATATTTTATTACTTAGTGATATTAAATCATTACCATACTATTAATAAAATGCATGAGGTGTAGCACCTCATTTAAATCATACTCTCAAATAATAGATATGAAGTGTTGACCTTGGTCAACATATATTCATACCTTATTATTATTTGAAGAGATTAAATCTTAATAAGATTCAATGATAGGAAATTATTTTCTCCAAAGAATTAAATAGCAAACCAAAGAAATAATGGTAATGAGAGGAAATTATTTTTCTTTAAAAGAAAACAAAGTCAAATCACCATGTTATGAATGATGTGATGCTAGAATAAGCTTGTGTGAACCTTTGGTGTGTTTAGCCTAGCATGTAAGTTTGGTGTGGTGATTGTATACCTCGTATTCGTGTATAGACGCTAGTACCGAGGAATACCAGGAGGAGGAGGGCTACTCTCAGGAGGAGAAAGAGAACTTTGATCACTACCCCACTCAAGGCAAGCTAACACTCTTGCAAGCCACCCTAATGCAAAGCTCCACAAGAGCAAGGCAACATTACATATTACTTTATGTTTAATGATCCTATCCTATGTTTTTACCTTGCAATTATTTTTGCTTTGTATTTCAAAGTTTACTTTTGATTCATGATTCACTTGGTCTAGAATAGAACAAGAGCATTAAATTTAGCCTAGAGTAAACAAAGCTAGATAGCACCCCTCATGACTAGTTGCTATTGCTAAATAAATAAAATTGACTACTCTAGATGGGAACATGTGAAATGAAATGACTTTGAAAGATTTTGAAGGTGAATATGACATGAATGACTTGGTGAATTTTGATGAAAACTGATGATTGGGTTCGGATGCGACACCCTTCCAATTATACAAGTACCCCCACAATACCTGATTATGGGTAGAGCTTAACTAGAAGCTTGTGTAGTTTAGTATGGGTTCCCTCTAACAAGCATCATAGGGGTTATGCCGAGGCTGCCTCCGTTACAAGTGAAATGATGTGAATATGAGATGAATGTACGACCCAAGCCCTGTGCAGTTCCCGGGTTGACGGTTTGTCTTCACCGGAGGCCAAGCTCATGGGGAGAGGTGCCTATACTAGAGTATATAAGTGAAAGGTTATGGTTGATGATCGCGTACTGAGTTACGATGATTCAGGGTTATCCTCGATGGATGTAATCAAAAGTTGTGGCACAAGAGTACAACCTCTGCGAGTGTTAAACCTATTCGAATAGCCGTGTCCACGTTGGACGATTGGAAAGGCCATACTTGTTCCGTTGTCAACTTTTGTCTTGAAAATGAAGGTTGAATTGAAAGGTGAATTGACTTGAACAATAGCTGAGTTGTGGGAATGACACTAATGTTCCCACTTGAGTTAGTCTAGCAAATGAAGCATCTTTACTAAATGTTTATGAACTAAACTTGGCTTTATGCAAATAACCTAGAGCTTAGCACCCCTCTAAAATTGATAAGTACTTACATTAGTATTAGTTTAGTACTTTAAAGTACTCATGGCTGTGTCCCTGGCTATTCAAATGCCAGGACTATGAAGAGAGCAGCGTATCAGGTTGACGGACAACAGGACGTCTACGATAACTAGGAGCATCTTCTAACGTCAAGCGTTGCCTGTGGAATAGATAGTCCACTACTGCTACGCTTCCGCTACTTGTTATGTTCGTTGATCATGTAGATCAACTATTTGTGTAATATTGGATCATGTGATTTATTTTTTGTAAGACAATTATGTGTTTCAACTCTAGCCTACCCCAACTTGTTTGGGACTGAAAGGCTTGGTTGTTGTTGTTGTTGTTGTTGAAGACAATTATGTGTTGTAATAAATGATGACTCTATGCTACTTAACTATTATGTCTCGCAAAAACAATCATCCTGGGATTGCGATGTATGGCATAATAGGCATCTGGACTTAAAAATCCGGGTGTTTACAAGTTGGTATCAGAGCCATTGTTTGACCTTAGGAGACCCTAGTTAGAATGGACGTCTGAAAAACTTAGTTTCAAGTTCAATGAAGTGAATAGTTACGAAAAATATATTCGCACCCTTATCTTTGAGATCTTTTCAAAACAATAAATTCATGCTCTTCCTTATAAGTTATTTAAAATTTTGAACACTTGTACTTCTCTAACTTACTCATCTAATTCCTCTACAGATGGAGCCGTTCATCCAGACCGAGGTTTACCAGCTAGGGAATGGCGGAGACATGATCTTCGAAAGGGACCTTCATGCCCTCTCGGAGTTTCTTGGACGCTCGCCTCCTGAGTTCTACGGGGGTCAAGTCAACGACCAGCCCGGAGGATAGCTGCAGTGGGTCATCATGGCCGACCTCCGCGGGAAGCCTGAGTCCCCCATGTTCGGAAGAATCCAGTTCTCTCTCAGGGAGAACAACTGGGCGGACGGACTCGCACGCGCTCTGCAGGAAGCCCTCGCCCGTCTGTGCGGGCAGAACGCGATGGCCATCCAAGGGGAACGCTTTGCTCACCTCGCAAGGCACAACTCCCTTGGAGTACCCCTGAACCTGCCGTTCCACCCCGTGCTGAGGCATCATGTGGACCACCTCGACTTCATGCTGTGCGAAACTCGCACGGAGCTGGACAACTCCCGCGCCTACGCCAACCACACCTACCTCCAGCTGGCTCAACAGGCCGAGACCATCAAGGTCATCGCCAAGGAGCGCAGGACTCTTCGCCGCCTGAACGCGAAGAAGGACTACAGCATCCACCGCCTCAAGGCAAAGATAGCCTCACTGAAGGAGACTGTCGAAGCCCAGGCCGAACAGCTCCAGGAACTGGAGGGAGAAGGCGAGGGAGAAGACATCCAGGGAGATGGATACTCCTATGTGAGCAACGATGATGACTATGAAGAAGAGGAAGACGAAGACCTGGCCTTCCACCCCTATGTGGATGGCTATGAGCACCTGGAAGCCGGGATGGATAACACCTTCCTGATCAATGTTGATGAAGAGTAGTTTCACATGAGCATCTGAGTAGGCGTGAGTTGTATCGGTCCCTTGTATCGTAGAATGATGAAAGGGTTCTTCAAACCCTCCGGTGTGTTAGTTGTAATGTGTGCTCCTTGAATGAAATAAAAGTGTGTTTAAATTCAACATGTCAAGAACTCAAGTTTTAAACTTTTGAACTTTACCCAAAATAAGCCATAGAAATTTCACTCTCGTCTCATGATCTATCTCAATGTTCAGATGGCCCCTCCAACTCGCAGCACCAATCAGGATGCAATGATGCAAATGTTGCAGATGATGATGGCAGATAGAGAGGCTGAAAGAGCTGAAAGGCAAGCCAATATCGCACTGCAACAGATCGCTCAGAACAACCAAGGCCATGGAAACCATGATCACCCGGGATCCAAGCTGAAGAACTTCCAGAACACCAATCCACCGGTGTTTAGCAAGACTGAAGAGCCCCTTGATGCTGACGATTGGCTCCAAACCATGGAGAACAATCTTGAAGTAGCCGGAGTGGAAGCCAATGATAAGGTGCTGTTTGCTACGCACTACTTGGCAGGACCTGCACGTGCCTGGTGGACGAGTGCCCGTGCATTGAATGCCGGAAAAATGATGACTTGGGCAGATTTCAAGCTCAAGTTCAGCAAGTATCACGTGCCACCAGGCCTGATCAAGAAGATGAGGGACGAGTTCAGGGAACTCAAGCAGGGCAGAATGACCGTGGTGGAATACCGCGACAGGTTTCTCACTCTGTCAAGGTCGCCCCGGATGAGACACACCACCGAGAAGAGGAAGGAGAGATTCTTGAACGGACTGCACGATGAGATGCAGACTGTCTGGTCAACATTCCTTTGCTGACCTTGAAGCCCTGGTTGACTCCGCCATCCAGATGGAGGGCAAACGAACCAAGCCAACGAGAACCGCAGCGCCGCATGATGCACCGAGTGGGCCCAGCAATACCCCGAGGTATCGTCCTCAAGCGGAGGGTTTGCCCCAAGAAACAACAAGCCCCAGATGCAGATGTCACGTCCGGGTTTTCAGGAGTGGAGGACACCCTAGGCCAGGAGGCCACCACCACAACAACAACAACCCCCACCATGCCAACACCAACCACTTCAACCGCGCCCCGATGAGAGCCCCCGACAACACCAACCCCAATAACTCCAACATCAGGGGTGGGAGCAACGCTATCCCCGTCGCCCCCAAGGACAAGGCCACAATCACCTGCTATGAATGTGGAATCGTGGGACACTACTCCAACGAGTGCCCCAAAAGGTTGGCCAAGATTGGTGCCAACACCGCTGCACCTGCTCAGCAGCAACGCCGTGTCTCCACCGGCAAGAAGTTCACCCCAACCACCCCAACAACCGCAGCGGCCGCCTCTTTCACATGAGTGCGGAAGAAGCCCGGAGCGCCAGATGTCGTGCTGGGTATGTTCTCTGTTAATTACCTGCCAGAGTGTTGTTTGATTCGGAGCATCGCATCCGTTTGTTACTGAAGATTTTGCATGCACTAGTAAGATTCAACCCATCAATTTGAAGCATGTCATGATAGTTCAAATACCTGGTTCAACTAAAAAAGCTAGAAAAATTTGCAAAGATGTACCCATCAGAATTCATGAAATAGATTTTTATGCAAATTTGATTGTTAGGGAGCAAAGGTTTGGAAGTAGTACCGGGTATGGATTGGATGTCCAAACATCATGGGTGATTGATTGTGCCAAGAAGGCCATCACCATGACTAGTAGCACCGGAGTGTTAGTAGAACACATATCGAAAGACTGCCCCGAGAAATTTACCCTGCAACAGAGTTTAGCCAAGCCCACCTTGGTCAGATCGGGTCGTCTGTAGATACCCGATGTGTTTCCGGATGATCTACCGGTATGCCCCCAGATCGGGATATCGAGTTTATCATTGAGTTAATCCCTGGAACATGACCCATAGCCCAGAGAGCTTACAGCATGAACCCGACAGAGTTAGTGGAACTGAAGAAGCAACTAGATGATAAGCTAGCCAAAGGTTTGATCCAACCAAGTGCATCACCCTGGAGGTCGCCAGTTTTGTTTGTGGATAAGAAGGATGGTGCCAACCGTTTATGTACGGATTATCGTAAGCTTAACGATGTCACCATCAAGAACAAATACCCCTTGCCAAAGATAGAAGAGCTGTTTGACCAGCTGACCGGTGCAAAGTGTTCTCTAAGATTGATCTTAGGACTGGTTATCATCAGTGAAACGGATATCCCCAAAACTGCTTTTACCACCAGATATGGGTTGTATGAGTACAACGTCATGTCATTTGGATTGACGAATGCCCCCGCGTACTTCATGAACCTCATGAATAAGATCTTCATGAACTTTTTGGACAAGTTTGTCGTTGTTTTCATCGATGACATCCTAATCTACTCCAAGTCCGAGGAAGAACATGAGCAACACCTGGAGATCATCCTAGAAACCCTTAGACAGCACAAGTTGTATGCCAAGTTCAGCAAGTGTGAGTTTTGGTTGAAGGAAGTAGGATTCCTGGGACACATCTTGTCTGCAGGAGGAATTGCCGTTGATCCCGCAAAGATCAAGACCGTTGCAGAATGGAAAACCCAACCACTCAGACCGAAGTCCGTGCATTTCTCGGATTAGCCGGATACTACCGCGATTTGTTGAAGGATTCTCAAGCATAGCAAGACCAATGACTCAACTGTTGAAGAAGGACAAGAAGTTTGAATGGACTGACAAATGTGAGGAGAGCTTCCAGAAGCTCAAGACAAGGTTAACCACAACCCCAATATTGATCATGCCGAACATCACCAAGCCATTTGGCGTGTACTGTGACGCCTCCAAGATTGGTCTTGGATGTGTGTTGATGCAAGAAGGCAAAGTGATAGCATATCTGTCTAGGCAACTGAAGCAACATGAGCAGAATTACCCAACCCACGATCTAGAGCTTGCAGCAGTTGTGTTTGCCCTGAAAGTTTGGCGTCATTACCTCATGGGTAATCGATGCGAGATCTATTCGGATCACAAGAGCTTGAAGTATATCTTCACCCAGAAGGAGCTGAATATGAGGCAAAGAAGATGGTTAGAGTTAATCAAGGATTACGATATGGAAATTCACTATCACCGGCAAGGCCAATGTGGTAGCGGATGCTGAGTAGACTGCGTGTCGTTGAACTCCATGATCGCAGAACAGCCTAGTTTACATCAAGAATTTGAGCAGTTTAGAATGGAGGTAGTTAATGAAGGATTCCTAGCAAGCATATTGAACTCCAACCTACCTTGATTAGTCAGATAAAGGAAGCCCATAAGGGAAATACTAGCATTGACGGAATCAAGAGCCAAATAGCTGCAGGGAAAGGCACCGGGATTCACCGAAGATGAAGAAGGGGTGCTTTGGTACAACGGACGCCTATGTGTGCCGGATTCAGAGTTGAAGCAAGTTATCCTGAAGGAAGCCCATGACACCCTTTACTCCATTCATCCTGGAGGAACCAGATGTACCAAGACTTGAAGGAACAATTTTGGTGGCATGGAATGAAGAGAGAAATTGGAAGCTACATCGCCAAGTGTGATATCTGTCAGAGAGTCAAGGCAGAACATCAGCGACCCGCGGGATTGCTACAGCCATGCAGATTCCCGAATGGAAGTGGGATTCGGTAGGAATGGACTTCATCACCGGATTGCCCAAATCTAGTAAAGGAAATGATTCCATTTGGGTAGTGTTTGATAGATTGACCAAGGCCGCCCATTTTATCCCCGTCAAGACCACCTAACAATGACCAAAGCTAGCTGAGTTGTATATCTCACGGATAGTCGGCCTGCAACCCCGAAGTCAATCGTGTCGGATAGAGGATCCCAATTCACCTCAAGATTCGGCAGAAAGTACATGAAGGACTAGGAACCCGTCGAATTTCAGCACCGCCTATCACCCAGGCCGATGGACATACGAAAGAGTCAATCAGATACTTGAGAGATGTTGAGAGCATGTGTGCTCGTATGGATCCAAGTGGGAAGACTACTGATGTCTACTCACGCTTCTTTTCTCCAGGCAGTGTTGGGCCTCCAAGAGCGAGAGGTTTGTAGAGCAGCAGCAAGTTTTCCCTTAAGTGGATCACCCAAGGTTTATCGAACTCAGAGAGGAAGAGGTCAAAGATATCCCTCTCAAGCAACCCTGCAACCACAAAGCAAGAAGTCTCTTGTGTCCCCAACACACCAAATACACTTGTCAGATGTATAGGTGCACTAGTTCGGCGAAGAGATAGTGAAATACAAGTAATATGGATGTATATGAGTGGTAATAGCAATCTGAATAAAATATGGCAGCGAGTAAACATGCAACAAAACAGTAAACAAACGGAGATTCGATGCTTGGAAGCAAGGCCTAGGGATCCTGCTTTCACTAGTGGACACTCTCAACAATGATCACATAATAGGACTACTCTACACCCTTTTGTTAGTTGATGAACACCACTAATTGTGTAGGATTACACGAACCCTCAATGCCGGAGTTAACAAGCTCCACAATATTCGATATTCATATTTAAATAACCTTAGAGTGCAAGATAGATCAACACAATTACACCGAGAACTAACATAGCATGCACACTGTCACCATCACACTATGAAGGAGGCATAGATCACATCAATACTATCATAGCAATAGTTAACTTCATAATCTACAAGAGATTACAATCATAGCCTACGCCAAGTACTGATGCACACACTGTCACCATTACACCGTGCGGGAGGAATAGAGTACTTTAATAACATCACTAGAGTAGCACATAGATGATATTCAACTAGATCACATAAAGAGAGATGAACCACATAGCTACAGCGGAGCCCTCAGCCCCGGGGGTGAATTACTCCCTCCTCATCATGGAGACAGCGATGGCGGTGAAGATGGCGGTGGAGATGGCGGTGGAGATGACTCGGAAATTCCCCGTCCGCGGCGTGCCGGAACAGAGACTTGTCCCCGAATTGGAGTTTCGCGATGGCGGCGGCTATGGATGGTTTCTCTCTGGTTTCGTCGACGGGGTCGAGGATTTAGGTCGGGGACGACTAAATAGGCGAAGAGGCGGAGCGGAGGAACCACAGTGAAAGGATCGTATGCCGCACCTAGAGGGGGGTGAATAGGTGCTAACCAATTTTTAGTTCTTTTCAATTTAGGTTTGACACAAAGGTAAATTCTCTAGATATGCAACTAAGTGAATTTACCTATATGACAAGGTTATCAACTAAGCAAGATATAGCTACGCAATATATAGGAGATAGAGTGGTAGATAGAGGTAACCGAGAGTGTAGCACGCGTTGACACGGAGATGATTCCCGTAGTTCCCTTCCTTTGCAAGAAGGTACGTCTACGTTTGGAGGAGTGTGTTGCTACGCAAGCCAAACCAACAGCCACGAAGGCTTCACTCAGATCTCCGTGAGCAACGCCACGAAGGCCTAGCCCACTTCCACTAAGGGATTTCCTCGGGGAAACCGGGCATTTACAAGGTTCTTGGGGCACACATCCACAACTGAATTGGAGGCTCCCAAATGCAGCAATACAACAATCAACAACAACACATCAACACAAATCAACTAGGGAACCAAATAGGAACACTAGCATGAGATCCCTCAAACAAATGAGGGGGAAATGAAGAACGCTTCGGTGAGGATGTAGATCGGTGGCTTCTCCTTCGAATCCCCAAAGATCAAGAGCTTTGGTTGGGGAGGAAGGAGATCTTGCAAATCTTGTGTTTCTTGAGGTGGCTCTAATGGTGGTGGCTTGGAGACTTCTTGTGTAATGATTGAGCAAGCAACCAAGGTAGAAGAAGGGGGGTTTATACCTCCTCAAAATCGAGCGTTGCCTTCCGGGGGCGGATATTCCGGCCTAAGTATTTTTTAATCCGGATAATCCGGTCTTCGGGACAAAAAGTGACATTATCCGGCCAAATGTCCGGCCCGTATGCAGAAAGCAAATCTTCAGGTCCTTAGCCAAAATCGAGGGGGCCGGATATTTCCAAAATATCCCCGATATTCCGGCCCCGGTACAATACCGGGACAATATCCGGGCAAAAATCCGGCCCTCTCTCTTTTTGCTTTTCTCAGACTTAGCCAAAATCGGGGGCCGAATATTTCAACAATATCCGGCCCGGATTATCCGGCTGGCCAACTTTTGATTCCTTTTGACAGACGATCAAATCCAACACTCATGAATAAATATCTATGTAATCCCCGTACCACTTTAACAAACATTAGTGTATCACATACATTGACATCAAACACTCAAAACATAATATGAGAGATGTTCTTTCAATCTCCCCTTTTTGGTGTTTGATGACAATATACGGATTTGCAAGAGAATAACTATAGAGACAAACATGATGGCAAAAACATAGAGGCACCCCCTACATGTGTGCATATAAGTAATTTGCATTTGAATACAAATACACAACACATAGGATTGAGGTGCCTCAACACTAGAGGTATCCATCATGAGCTCTAACACGAGACATATACAAAAATGAAGTTGAGATATGATGCAAGAGATCATACCCATGTGTAGATATAAGATACGGAGATATAGCATCACACATAATATAGTATCCTTGATCTCAACATATAGAAATCCGAAAACCATAACAATGTCTCACACTTAACAATGTCTCACACCACATAGCACATAGTTTTAAACGGGACACAACCAAAGCAAATAGTGCAAATAAGAGGGAACACAAGCAATACAGGAATGGTAAACGCATATGCTTGTGCCCAAACCATGCAAATCCCCGAGATAGTTCCTAATAGAACACTTCTCCCCCTTTGGCATCGAAACGCCAAAAAGGGGACAAGCGCGATGCTACTCGCCCAATGGGGATCACTCAGAGGCATCTTCATCATCGGACTGGTATGCCGCTTCCTCTTCTTCTTCATCAGTGTCAGGTGCATCCGGAGAGCGGCGAGAGGTGTTGGACCTTTGAAGGCAATCATCAAGATCACTCCATGGAACTTGTGCAGAGTGCCATCCACTGTAACCCTGTGAGCTAGAGGCTGAGGCGGGGGTCCTTGATCACCAGAGCTTGTGAAGAATAACCGCCCGAGTGTGCTTAATCTCAGAACGCTCTCGGCTAGCTGCATAGTTCTCCTTATGTATCTCAATGTTCATGCAAAGGATATGTCGCTGAAACCAACTAAGCCGGCTCACTTGCTTCCTCATAGCCGGGACATCAGGATGACGAGCAGGAGCAAAACCACTGGAACGAGCATCACGCATGAAAGTGTCGGGAGCAGGTAGCTGAAGAGACTGGCTTAAGCTTGTAGGCCTTCTTGACATTGTGCTTCACCAAAGGATACCCACTCAAGTCTTCATCACACACAGCCACAGAGTTGTTGATGAGAAGCTGAATGTAGGGTGCATAGGGTATGGTGGTCCAGGAGACCATGGCATCATGGATCTCATGGAAGATAAAGTCCATGACATCAAGAGTGTAGTCCCGTTCCTCATTCACATCACGAGCACACTTATAGCTGAGGTGCATAAGGTCCACAAGGGCTCCCCGGAGAGCATCATTGTTACCACCACTTGGGAAAATGGTTGCCCGAAAGAACCGAAGCAACTGACTGTATATGGGAAGCAGCCCCTTAGCTTGACCAATTTTTCCCGCTGAGGTATAGAGATGCACAAGAGCATTCTTATCTGTCTGGTGTGGTCCATGAAGGCGACAACCCCCATCAACAGGAACTCCAAGATAACCAGCAAACTGGCGCAGAGTGGCACTGCAGTGAGTGGAGCCAGTCATCCATTCCATAGTGTGTTCCGCATCTTTCCTGATTGCCAAAGTGGCAAATAATTGCTTCACCAAATCTGGGCTATAGTCACATTGAATCTTCATGATCTCAAGCAAGCCCATCCTTCCAGCTACCCAGATTGCGTCTTCAAAGTGATCGTTGATTGCCAGAATGTCCACATCGATAGCTTGCATGGGTCTCAGATTCTTCATGGGCTCATAGACATCCTTGTAGATGAACTCCTGCTCAATGCACCAGTATCTCCTGCCCCCTATCTCTTCATCCCTTGGAACATCTTCATACCAGTTCTTTAAGCGGATAGCGGAATAAGAAACTGGGTCCATTGCCTTGTAGTTCTCCCTCACTTCCTTGTTCTTCCGCCTTGAAGTGACGGACTTGCGAGGTGCATTGGAGGCAAACTCATCACTAGATCGATCATGCCTTGAGCGTCTCCGACCACCCCGAGAAGCACCACCTGTGAGAAGCAAAGGCGGGTAGCAAAGGAAAGGTAATGCTCATAAGTCATGTAAGATACAGTAATATACTCGAAACATGCTATAAGTCGGTACAAATCTAGACATGATAGATTGAAGCAAAACTGCAGCGGCGATGAAGCTCCAGGCCGGATAATCCGGTGTCCCCTGGGCGGATAATCCGGCCCGGCCGGATAATCCGGCCAGCTCGGGGGCGGATAATCCGGCCCTGCGAGATTTGCGTTTTCCAATCAAAAGCTTGTCTAAGACTAGATCGGCCTCATAGCATGCAAGAGGAGTACACTACAAATGTTTTGGAACAACTAGACACCAATTCCACCAAGAAAAAAGTACATATAAAACACAACATCTAGGGTTAGAGATTGTGAATCATACCCACATCCATTGTGGAAACCGCTTGGAGGAGAAGGTAGCTAGGGAGGAGATGCACCCGATCCACCCAAGAACTCCGAGAGGCGGACGGAGCGTCTCCGGCGAGGAGGAGGATCCGGCGAACTTGGAGAAAAGAGGAGAGAGAGGCGCGTGGGGGTGGTGTGAACCGTTTGCCCCCCCCGCGGCCTCGTCCTCAACCCTTTCAAGATCTGCCAGGCCGGATAATCCGGCCCTAGTTTAAGGCGGATAATCAGTGTCTCCTGGGGCCGGATTATCCGGGGTTCAAAATTCCAGAATCACCGAGAATCCGTCCCATCTTTCGTTGGTTATTTGCAAGACCCATGTGTGATGCAATAATATATCACGTCACATATAAGGTGCAAATTTACCAATAAGATGGAGCAACCTAGATCATCCGACCGAAACACCTCAAACTCCAAGTTTTTACCAAACATGACAAATGAGCAAGATGGAAATGGCTTATAGGAGAGAGTAGGCTTAGGTTGTAGAAGATACAAACTGTTAATGGTACATGATCACTCAAGTTTGCAAGATATGAGCAAATAAGGCCAAACTAGAGTGATTTCCCATAAGAACATGGAGTTGTCAAATAAAAGGCGATAAGACCCAAATAACTCCAACTCTTCACAAAGAAGAGTGTGGTGGCCTAGGCCACCATATATGAGTGTTATGGCATGGCACCGCGAAGATATATCTTGGGCCCAAAACCACTACTCATCATTGAAGCTCACATATCATTATATGATATAAAGAGAATGATTTCTTTTAATGTTGGCATTATGGGGGGAGTGATAGCTCAATAGTTTAAACCGCACTCCCCCTATTTCCATGCCCACATCTAAACCAAATAAAGTTTTGAGACAAAGGTGTGTTTGCAAGATGGTCAAGCTATACTCCTTGAATCAATGATATTTAGCTCATTCTCAAATAAGAGAACCTTGCTTCATCAAGAGGCTTCGTGAATATATCGGCAAGTTGATCTTTGGTAGGAACATAGATGAGCTCAATATCACCACGGGCAACATGATCCCTAATGAAGTGATTCCGGATCTCAATATGCTTCGTTCTTGAATGTTGCACCGGATTATAGGCAATCTTGATAGCACTTTCATTGTCACATAATAGAGGCACTTTGTCACAAATGACACCGTATTCCTTTAAAGTTTGCCTCATCCATAACAATTGAGTGCATCCACTTGCGGCGGCAACATATTCGGCTTCGGCGGTGGAGAGAGATATGCAATTTTGCTTCTTAGAAGACCAACACACCAAGGACCTACCAAGGAATTGGCAAGCCCCGGAAGTTGATTTCCTATCATCCTTGTCACCCGCCCAATCCGCATCGGTATATCCATTGAGAATAAAGCTTGAGCCTTTGGGGTACCAAATACCATATCTTGGGGTATCAACCAAATATCGAAAGATTCTTTTGAGAGCCATCATGTGGCTCTCCTTAGGAGAAGCTTGATACCTTGCACACACACCAACACTCAACACTATGTCCGGTCTAGATGCACAAAGGTAAAGCAAGGATCCAATCATGGAGCGGTATACCTTTTGATCCACCTCTTTACCATTGGGATCTAGTGCAAGATGACATTTGGTGACCATAGGAGTGGCCACACCCTTCAACTCGGTCATCTTGAACCTCTTGAGCATGTCTTGGAGATATTTTGCTTGATTGATGAAGGTTCCTTCTCTCAATTGCTTGATCTCAAAACCAAGGAAGAACTTCATCTCTCCCATCATAGACATCTCAAACCTATCGGTCATAAGCTTTGAAAATTCATCATTGAAAGCTTTGTTAGTAGAGCCAAAGATAATATCATCAACATATAATTGGCAAACGAAAAGCTCCCCATTGACCCTCTTAGTAAAAAGAGTGGGATCGATTAACCCAACATCAAACCCACGGTCTACCAACAATTCTTTAAGGTGCTCGTACCAAGCTCTAGGAGCTTGTTTGAGACCATAAAGTGCTTTATCAAGCTTGTAGACATGGTTAGGAAAGTTGAGATCCTCAAACCCCGGGGGTTGCTTAACGTAAACCTCTTCATGCAAAGGACCATTAAGAAATGCACTTTTAACATCCATTTGTTGTAACTTAAAGTTATGATGCGATGCATAAGCAAGAAGGATACGGATGGACTCAAGGCGAGCCACGGGAGCATAGGTCTCTCCAAAGTCAATTCCTTCAACTTGAGAGAAACCTTGAGCCACCAATCTTGCCTTGTTCCTCACAATATTTCCAAACTCATCTTGCTTGTTCTTGAATATCCACTTAGTGCCTATAACATTGCGGCACTCCTTTGGCTTCTCTACTAAGGTCCACACTTTGTTGCGCTTGAAGTTGTTGAGTTCTTCATGCATGGCTTCCACCCAATCCGAATCTTCAAGGGCTTCAAATACTTTCTTGGGTTCCACAACGGAGATATAAGCATGATGATTGCTCAAGTTAGCCAATTGCCTTCTTGTGGAGACCTTTGCCCTTACATCACCAAGAACCTTGTCATGTGTGTGTTCAAGACGCTCAAGTTGCCTTTCTCTTCTTGCTAGACGACGGGCCTCGATCTCTTCCTTGGTTTCTCTAGGCCTTGGAGGTGTCACTTGATCAACTTGATCATTTGGGTCCCCGTCTTGACCTTCAATTTGAGCTTCCTCAATTTCTTGAGAATGCTCATCCTCATGTGCTTGATCTTGGACAATGTTTGGTGAAGTGCAAATATCAAATGGTTGATCTTGAATTCTTGGTTGATCTTGTCCTTGATCTTGTTCATGAGAGGGAGGGTTTTCTTCTTGTTCTTGGGTTGGTGCATCATTAGCTTCAAGAGATGGGGTTTGTTGATGTTGAGAGGATGAGGGCTCCACCGTGGTAGAGCATAGTTCTTCCCGAGACGCCACACCGTGTCCCTCAATGGGGCGGAAAAATCCCACACCCATTCTTACTATGGCATCTTGAGGTATTTCATCACCTGCACATACATCAACTTGCCCCACTTGGGAGCCATCATTTTCTTCGAACCTCACACTACAAGATTCGATGATAATCCCGGAGGCTATATCAAAGATTCTATAAGTGTGAGATTCGGCACCGTAACCAACAAATATACCCTCCAAAGCTTTAGGAGCGAATTTAGACAAACGAACTCCTTTGATTTTGTAGAAACACTTACAACCGAACACCTTGAAGTATGAGATATTAGGCTTGTTGCCGGTGAGTATTTCATATGGAGTCTTGTTCAATCCCTTGCGGAGATAGAGCCGGTTAGAAGAGTGGCAAGCGGTGGAGATGGCTTCGGCCCAAAAATTATAGCGGGATTTATACTCCGCCATCATAGATCTTGCCATATCCATAAGAGTCCGGTTCTTCCTCTCCGCAACACCATTTTGTTGAGGGGTGTAAGCAGCGGAATATTGATGACGAATCCCCTCATCACTAAGGAAATCATTGAGTGTGTAGTTCTTGAACTCGGAGCCGTCACTTCTTATTGCCATAATGAGGAGGTTGTGTTGGCGTTGCACCTCGGTGGCAAAGTCAATGAATATTTGTTGAGTCTCATCTTTCGTCTTGAGAAAGTAGACCCAAGTGTATCTTGAGTAATCATCAACAATCACCAAGCAATGTTTCTTCGCACCAAGACTTGCATGAGTAACGGGACCAAAGAGATCCACATGAAGGAGCTCCAAGATCCTCTTGGAAGAGATGATAGTCTTGCTTGGATGCGGAGAGTCATGCATTTTGCCTTCAACACAAGCCCTACAAACACGATCTTTGGCAAAAGAAACATTTTCCATTAGTCCCACAATATGGTTCCCCTTGTGAAGACTTTGCAAAGTTCTCATGTTGACATGGGCTAGGCGGCGATGCCACAACCAACCCACATCCGCCTTTCCGAATAGGCACATCGCACTTGAAGTGGTGGTCCCCGAAAAGTCCACCACATACAAGTTATGTTCGCGATACCCAACGAAAGCGACTTTTAGAGTCTTGCTCCACAAGAGGACCACAATATCATTATCAATAAAGACGGCGAAACCCATCTTGCCAAGGGCGGAAACGGAAAGCAAATTGTAACCAAGGGTTTTGACAAGCATGACATCCACAAGTGTTATGTTGTGTGCAACCACAACCTTGCCAAAACCCATTACCTCGGATGTAGAATTATCGCCAAAGGAGACGGTGATATTGTTTATGTTGGGCCTCAACTCCTTGACGAGGTTCTTGCCGCCGGTCATATGACTTGTACATCCACTATCAAGTACCCATTTTGAACCTCCGGCGGCATAGTCCTACATGAGATCAATTCTTGGATTTAGGTACCCATTTCTCAATGGGTCCTCTTTTGTTAGCAACAAGGGTCTTTGGGACCCAAATAGACCAAGCAACATAACCATCATATGGGCCAACATATTTAGCATACACATCACCATAATAATCTCTAAATAGAACATAGTGAGGGTTAGCATTTCCCGCATTATCATCATTAATGGTGTTGCCCTTAGGGGCTTCACCATTGGTGATAGCTTTCTTCTTCTCTTGTGCGGGCTTGGCCTTTTGCTTGTTTGTCTTCTTCGCCTTGGCATTGTAACCTAGGCCCTCCTTCCCATTGTTTGATCTTTGCTTACTCAAAAGATCATCCAAAGAAAGTTTACTTTGGGGAGAGGAGGCCTTAGAAAGTTCATCCTTCAACCTAGCATTTTCCTCAATAATATTTGCATGATCACAAGAAGGGGTAGAGGAACTAGGCACATCATATGAAGCAAGCCTAATTTGAAGTTGCTCATTTGACTTGTATAGGAGAGAGTATTCACTCTTCAAAGCTTTGTGAGCTTTGTCTAGTTCATCTAGATCCTTCACAAGTTTCTCATGATCAACACCAAATTGGGCCTTTTCCTTTTTAAGCAATTTAGTCTTAGCCCTAGCATGATCTCTAGCTTTAGTGAGCTTGTTAATTTCATCTTGAGGCTCTTCAAGATTTTCTAGCCTCTCCTCAAGAGAAGCTATAGTTTCTTGACTTTCCTCAAGAGCATTTTTAAGAGCATGGATTTCAAGAGAGTCTTCTCTTTCTATTTGACCCTTTTTCTCAAGCATATCATTTTGTTGAGCTAAACGAGCCATGAGATTTGAAACATGCTTTTTGTTGATACCTTGTAGGTTAAACATGAATTCATCAAATTCTAGCATTTCTTGTTTCACTTTTAGACTAGCATCATCAACCCCTAGATCACTTGATATGTTAGGCATAGAGGGGCTAGGAGATGATACCTCGGAGGATTTGGCCATGAGACAACTTTCTTCCTCCACATGAATGATCTCATTGGGGGATTCACTTGGTGATGAAGAGTTAGTGGAGAGGGAGGCAAGAGCGACCAATCCATTGGAGGTTGCATCTTCTTCATCATCAACATCATCATCTCCGGAGGAATATTCTTCTTGAGTTGATAGCACAATAGATGTGTCCAAGGAGGACGTTGCCATGAAGCAATGTGCATTCTTGATATGAGGATTCTCATTGGGGGATTCAAAGAGAGATGAAGAGGGAATGTTGGTAGTGACAATGGCGGCCACTTCCTTTGAGCTTTCTCCTTCATCATCACTAGAGCTTACAACTTCATCGGAAGAATATTCTTCCCTAGTCACTAGCACAACTCTTGGGGGCCTCTTGCCCTTCTTGGTCTTGTTGTTGTAGAACTTCTTGTTGGGGGCTTTTGAATATTTGCCCTTTGATTCTTTGCTCTTGTCCTTGGGAATGAGCCTTCCATTATGAAGCTCTCTATTCTCATAGGGGCATTCGGCAATGAAGTGGCGCTTGTCATCACAATTGTAGCATGATCTTGTCTTTGGACCAAAGCTAGTGAACCCACTCTTGTGGTTTCTCTTGATGTTGTCTTCCTTGGCCTTGGAGGGATCAACCCAAAATGACTTTGCATGGAAGGCCATGTGATCATGATAGTGGCATTCCAAATCTTCCGGATAGGACATACTCCAAGATGCCCTATATTGTTCTTGAGGGTACACTTCTTCAACGGGGTTGACCACCAAGGCAAGGTTGTTCCCTTTTGCCATACCAATGGCACGATTGCGAGAATCATGAGAGTTTTGCTCGAGCACCTTGAGGGCTTGCATCTCGTGCACGGCATCTTGAGATGAGAGAGAAGAATAGCATTCACTCCCAACAAGGGTCTTGACATCAATGGGAACAAAAGGCATCATGCATTCAATGTACTTCTCCTTGATCCAAGAGTCATTGATGTGGGTGGCACCACTAAGCCGGAAGGCATCGGCAACGATGAGGAGTCTTCCATACATGACTTGATGATCTTCATCCGGTAGCCTCATGAATCCTTCGGCTTGATTCCGAAGAGCATTATACTTGTTCCTTCTCGTGCTCTCACTTCCCATGCAACTAGCGGCCAATCCATCCCAAGCTTCCTTGGCGGTGGTGTAGTTCCGAACACGAGGAAGCTCTTGTGTCCCCACACTAGTTTGAATCATGTGCAATGCGGTGTTGTTGAGTTGACTATCAACCGCTTCTCTTCTAGTCAACTTGTCGGGGTTGTAGGGCTTGAAGCCTTCCAAGATGATTCTCCAAAGTTCATTGGAGGCACTGCAAACATGAGAGCGAAACTCAAATTGCCAAGTATCGAAATTCTCAACGGAAAACTTAGGTGGGTCGCCCGAATGTTCAAATGGGGATGTGGAACCGGTATATCGGGAGATTGAAAAGGTGGAGCTACTCGATTGTAGCTCTCACCTCCACTAGTTCCACTAGGAGATGCAATGGGAGATTTGATAGTGTTTAAGTTATCACCTTCCACGGGTTTGGTAGAGGAGGGTAGTGCCGAAGCACCTCCCTCTTCTAACACACCCGTGTCCTTTACCTCTAAGACGGAAGCCTTAGGAGGGACCGGAGTCAAAAGCTCGGAAATCAATTTTCTCATGCTTTCCATTTGAGCGTCCATGGAGGATCTCAACGAATTGATTTCCTCCATGATGACCAACTTATCGGACTCTTCCATAGGCGTCTCGTCCGGCATACTCTTAGGCGGTTAAGCCCGAAATAAGAGCCAAGGCTCTGATACCAATTGAAAGGATCGTATGCCGCACCTAGAGGGGGGGGTGAATAGGTGCTAACCAATTTTTAGTTCTTTTTCAATTTAGGTTTGACACAAAGGTAAATTCTCTAGATATGCAACTAAGTGAATTTACCTATATGACAAGGTTATCAACTAAGCAAGATATAGCTACGCAATATATAGGAGATAGAGTGGGATAGAGGTAACCGAGAGTGTAGCACGCGTTGACACGGAGATGATTCCCGTAGTTCCCTTCCTTTGCAAGAAGGTACGTCTACGTTTGGAGGAGTGTGGTTGCTACGCAAGCCAAACCAACAGCCACGAAGGCTTCACTCAGATCTCCTGTGAGCAACGCCACGAAGGCCTAGCCCACTTCCACTAAGGGATTTTCTCGAGGCGGAAACCGGGCCTTTACAAGGTTCTTGGGGCACACATCCACAACTGAATTGGAGGCTCCCAAATCTGTAACAATACAGCAATCAACAACAACACATCAACACAAATCAACAAGGGAACCAAATAGGAACACTAGCATGAGATCCCTCAAACAAATGAGGGGGAAATGAAGAACGCTTCGGTGAGGATGTAGATCGGTGGCTTCTCCTTCGAATCCCCAAAGATCAAGAGCTTTGGTTGGGGGAGGAAGGAGATCTTGCAAATCTTGTGTTTCTTGAGGTGGCTCTAATGGTGGTGGCTTGGCAGACTTCTTGTGTAATGATTGAGCAAGCAACCAAGGTAGAAGAAGGGGTATTTATACCTCCCCTCAAAATCGAGCCGTTGCGCTTCCGGGGGCCGGATATTCCGGCCTAAGTAAGGCCGGATAATCCGCCCCCGGATAATCCGGCCTTCGGGACAAAACGTGACATTATCTGGCCAAATGTCCGGCCCGTATGCGAGAAGCAAATCTTCAGTCCTTAGCCAAAATCGAGGGTCCGGATATTTCCAAAATATCCGGCCCGGATATTCCGGCCCTGGTACAATACCGGGACAATATCCGGGCAAAAATCCGGCCCTCTACTGCGCTGCTTTTCCTCGAGACTTAGCCAAAATCAGGGGGCCGGATATTTCAACAATATTCGGCCCGGATTATCCGGCCTGGCCAACTTTTTCTGATTCCTTTTGACAGACGATCAAATCCAACACTCATGAATAAATATCTATGTAATCCCTGTACCACTTTAACAAACATTAGTGTATCACATACATTGACATCAAACACTCAAAACACAATATGAGAGATGTTCTTTCAACAGGGGCCCACACACTAGGGGGGCGCGCCCCCCCTTGGCCGCGCCGCCCTGTGGGGTGGGGCCCCCCTGGCTCCCCTCGGCCTTCTTGAACTCTCGGGAATTTTAAGATCTTCGGTGTTGATTTCGTCCGATTCCGAGAATATTTCCTTACTAGGATTTAGAAACCAAAAAGCAGAAAACAATGCCCTTCGGCATCTCGTCAATAGGTTAGTTCCGGAAAACGCATAAATATGAAAGTATGCATAAAACATGTAGATATCATCAATAATGTGGCATGGAACATAAGAAATTATCGATACGTCGGAGACGTATCAGCATCCCCAAGCTTAGTTCTGCTCGTCCCGAGCAGGTGATAACAAAGATAATTTCTGAGTGACATGCCATCATAACCTTGATCATACTATTGTAAACACATGTAATGAATGCAGCGATCAAAACAATGGTAAATGCCATGAGTAAACAAATGAATCATATAGCAAAGACTTTTCATGAATAGTACTTTCAAGACAAACATCAATAAGTCTTGCATAAGAGTTAACTCATAAAGCAATAATTTCATACTATAGGTATCGAAGCAACACACAGGAAGATTAAGTTTCAGCTGTTGCTTTCAACTTATAACATGTATATCTCATGGATATTGTCAACATAGAGTAATATAACAAATGCAATATGCAAGTATGTAGGAATCAATGCACAGTTCACACAAGTGTTTGCTTCTTGAGGTGGAGAGAAATAGGTGAACTGACTCAACATAAAAGTAAAAGAATGGCCCTTCAAAGAGGAAGCATCGATTGCTATATTTGTGCTAGAGCTTTGATTTTGAAAACATCAAGAGAGTATAAAAGTAAAGTTTTGAGAGGTGTTTGTTGTTGTCAACGAATGGTAGTGGGCACTCTAACCCCTTGCCAGACAAACCTTCAAAGAGCGGCTCCCATTTTATTTTATTTTTGGGTGGCACTCCTTCCAACCTTTGCTTTCACAAACCATGGCTAACCGAATCCTCGGGTGCCTGCCAACAATCTCATACCATGAAGGAGTGCCTTTTTATTTTAGTTTTATTATGATGACACTCCTCCCCACCTTTGCTTTCTCAAGCCATGGCTAACCGAATCCTTCGGGTGCCGTCCAACAATCACATACCATGGAGGAGTGTCTATTTTTGTTAATTAATTTGGGACTGGGAATCCCATTGCCAGCTCTTTTTGCAAAATTATTGGATAAGCGGATGAAGCCACTAGTCCATTGGTGAAAGTTGCCCAACAAGATTGAAAGATAAACACCACATACTTCCTCATGAGCTATAAAACATTGACACAAATAAGAGGTAATAACTTTTGAATTGTTTAAAGGTAGCACTCAAGCAATTTACTTTGGAATGGCGAGAAATACCATGTAGTAGGTAGGTATGGTGGACACAATTGGCATAGTGGTTGGCTCAAGGATTTGGATGCATGAGAAGTATTCCCTCTCGATACAAGGCTTAGGCTAGCAAGGTTATTCGAAACAAACACAAGGATGAACCGGTGCAGCAAAACTCACATAAAAGACATATTGTAAACATTATAAGACTTTACACCGTCTTCCTTGTTGTTCAACCCAATACTAGAAATTATCTAGACCTTAGAGAGACCAATTATGCAAACCAAATTTTAGCAAGATCTATGTATTTCTTCATTAATAGGTGCAAAGTATATGATGCAAGAGCTTAAACATGAGCACAACAATTGCCAAGTATCAAATTATTCAAGACATTCTACCAATTACTACATGTAGCATTTCCCGTTTCCAACCATATAACAATTAACGAAGCAGTTTCAACCTTCGCCATGAAAATTAAAAGCTAAGAACACATGTGTTCATATGAACCAGCGGAGCATGTCTCTCTCCTAGGCAATCATTTATTCAAACAAAAACAAAAACAAAAGCACACAGACGCTCCAAGCAAAGTACATAAGATGTGGCCGAATAAAAATATAGTTTCAAGAGAAGGAACCTGATAATTTGTCGATGAAGAAGGGATGCCTTGGGCATCCCCAAGCTTAGATGCTTGAGTCTTCTTGAAATATGCAGGGATGAACCACCAGGGCATCCCCAAGCTTAGACTTTTCACTCTTCTTGATCGTAGTATATCATCCTCCTCTCTCGACCCTTGAAAACTTCCTCCACACCAAACTCAAAACAACTCATTAGAGGGTTAGTGCATAATCAAAAACTCACATGTTCAGAGGTGACACAATCATTTTTAACACTTCTGGACATTGCACAAAGCTTCTGAAAGTTAATGGAACAAAGAAATCCATCCAACATAGAAAAAGAGGCAATGCGAAATAAAAGACAGAATCTGTCAAAACAGAACAGTCCGTAAAGACGAATTTTAAAATGGCACCAGACTTGCTCAGATGAAAATGCTCAAATTGAATGAAAGTTGCGTACATATCTGAGGATCACTCACGTAAATTAGCATAATTTTCTGAGTTACCTACAGAGAATTAGGCCCAGATTCGTGACAGCAAGAAATCTGTTTCTGCGCAGTAATCCAAATCTAGTATGGACCTTACTATCAAAGACTTTACTTGGCACAACAATGCAACAAAACTAAGATAAGGAGAGGTTGCTACAGTAGTAACAACTTCCAAGACACAAATACAAAATAAAAGTACTGTAGCAAAATAAACACATGGGTTATCTCCCAAGAAGTTCTTTTTTTATAGCCATTAAGATGGGCTCAGCAGTTTTAATGATGCACTCGCAAGAAATAAGAGTTGAGGCAAAAGAGAGCATCAAGAAGCAAATTAAAAACACATTTAAGTCTAACCCACTTCCTATGCAAAAGAATCTTGTACACAAATGAATTCATGAAGAACAAAGTGACAAGCATAAGAGGATAAAACACGAGTAACTTCAAGATTCTCAACATAAAGAGAAACTTAATATTATTAAGATGCCTATAACCATGTTTCCCTCTCTCATAATAACTTTCAGTAGCATCATTGATGAAATCCACAATATACCCGTCACTTAAAACATTCTTATCATGGTTCATGTGCATAGAAGTATCATTAATTTTGGCATAAGAAGAGTTCTTCTCATTAATAGTAATTGGAGCAAGATTATTATCAAGAATTTGAACATGGTAAACAAGTTGCATATTAAGGGAATTGTTTTTGGCAATCCAATCATAACTATGACAAGTTTCATAAGGATAATTATAACCTATATCATAGCATTCTTTATAATAATCATCAAAGGTCGGAGGCACAGTGTCATCATAAGAAATAGAATAGTTATCTTTCACAGTCGGTTTATCTGTGACCATACCATCATTGTTATTAGAAGGAGATGTATCAAACACATAATGATCAGTAGCAAAAGGATTTTCAAACACCTTCCCCAAGCTTAGAGCTTTCTATATCATTATGGGAGGAAGCATGGATAGCACTGATACTATCGCAATTATTATCATCATCATTTTCAGAATTAGTTTCCCAGAGATTTGCAATATCAAAAGTAGTGTGCTCATTCAAATCACGATCACTAATGTATGTAAAGGGCATAGGAAGATCATTGTATTCAGATTCATTATCATAATAATCATTAGGAGCAACATACTTACGGTTACCTAGCGTTATCTCATTCACGCGGGGATATGCCGTTCCCTTCTTCTTCTTCTTTTCCTTCTCCTCGTTCCCTTCTTTAGGAGGAAGAGGCTTGAAGGGTTGCTTGTCCGCATAACCTGATTTACTTTCAGAAACAATAGAAGAAACTTGGGAGGATCCCTCCTTTTCATTAATTAGTTGAAAACACACAGCGGTCCTATCATATTTTGGCAAGGTGTCATCTTCTAAAATATTTTGTATGTAAGTATTTGTATGGCTATTATCAATGCAATAATAAAAACACCCATGCAGGACATCATCAATATCAAGATCACTCATATGTAACAAAGAGATTTTTCTTGAGAGCTCTTCACACCACAAAAATAAAGTAAGTTCATCATGCTGATTAGGAGTAATTTCATCATCACAATACAAATTTGCAGCACTCATTGGGTTCAAATTATCATTGGAGGAGCATTGAAAATTAAAATGACCCACTTCATGGCAAACTTCACAAATAAAAGGATAGAGGGCACAAACTTTTTTACCAAGATCATCTAGAATCCTAGCCCACTTTCTAGTTTTTTCATTAATATGGTGGATACAATATTCATCTTCGATTTGATTAATTCCACAAGGTCTATGCATTCCAAAAATTAACATGCTTATAGGAAATAGCATTCTTAGGAGTTTGAGCATGCTTATTGCAATCGTTAACAACAATTTCATTCTTCATGCAAGCCTCTTTAAAAGGTTCATGATACTTATCAAAATTCTTTTTAGGCAATTCAAAATGAGAAGCAAAGGCTTTATAAAGATTTGCAGCAACTTGAGAGTCAAGACCATAAGTAGCGCTCATATCTCGAAATTTATCAGTATCCATAAAAGTTTCAATGCATTCATAATCATAATTTATACCGACTCTTCACCTTTGTTGTTCTCCCAATCTTCAGCGTTCTCTGAATCCGATTAAGAAGGTCCCATTTAAACTCTTCTTTATTGCGCGTGAATGATCCAGAACAAGTAGTATCCAGCAAGGTTTTATCCTGAAAAGAAAGTCTTGCATAGAAATTATCAATGATAACATTACCAGGAAGCTCATGATTGGGGCATTTGAGCATTAAGGACTTCAATCTCTCCCATGCTTGGGCAATACTCTCTCCATCATGAGGCCAAAAATTATATATACGGTTTCGATCTTTGTGAATTTCACTTGGAGGATAGAACTTGGAATAAAATAGAGGCACAATATCCTTCCAATCAAGAGAGCGCCCGTCCTTCAGCAGTTTATACCAATGCGCCGCTTCACCAGATAGCGACATAACAAATAATTTCTTCCTAACTTCATCCATTGAAATTCCTGCACACTTGAATAACCCGCATAATTCATGCAAAAACAGTAAATGATCTTCAGAATGAACAGTTCCATCCCCTTCATAGCGGTTATCCATAACACGTTCAATAATTTTCATAGGTATCTTGTAAGGAATACTTTCAATAGGTGGATTTAAAATGTCACAAGCATCATTAGAGTTATCGCATATGGGAGATAAAGTATCATCAGAGAAAATTTTCTCCCCTAAAGATGGGAGGCTCAAAAGATCACATAAACTAGCTTCCCCAAGCTTAGACTTCTCCATAGCATTAGCAGTAATTGCATTTATAGGTTTTTTAATTTTTGTATCAAACAATTCTAAATCAGGAAAAAGATTAAAAAGCTCACTAATTTTTTTGTTGTTTTCCATTATGCCTAACTAGTGAAAATAAAAACAAGAAACAAAAAGATGCAATTGCAGGATCTAAAGGAAATAGCTTGTACTTACAACGGCGCCGGAAAATAGCTTAGTAGCCGAGATCCGGAGTGTGAGTACCTTTTACCTTTCCTCCCCGGACGGCGCAGAAAATAGCTTGATGTCTACTCACGCTTCTTTTCCTGGACAGTGTTGGGCCTCAAGAGCAGAGGTTTGTAGAACAGCAGCAAGTTTTCCCTTAAGTGGATGACCCAAGGTTTATCGAACTCGGGGAGGAAGAGGTCAAAGATATCCCTCTCAAGCAACCCTGCAACCACAAAGCAAGAAGTCTCTTGTGTCCCCAACACACCAAATACACTTGTCGGATGTATAGGTGCACTAGTTCGGCGAAGAGATAGTGAAATACAAGTAATATGGATGTATATGAGTGGTAATAGCAATCTGAATAAAATATGGCAGCGAGTAAACATGCAACAAAACAGTAAACAAACGGAGATTCGATGCTTGGAAGCAAGGCCTAGGGATCCTGCTTTCACTAGTGGACACTCTCAACAATGATCACATAATAGGACTACTCTACACCCTTTTGTTAGATGATGAACACCACTAATTGTGTAGGATTACACGAACCCTCAATGCCGGAGTTAACAAGCTCCACAATATTCGATATTCATATTTAAATAACCTTAGAGTGCAAGATAGATCAACACAATTACACCGAGAACTAACATAGCATGCACACTGTCACCATCACACTATGAAGGAGGCATAGATCACATCAATACTATCATAGCAATAGTTAACTTCATAATCTACAAGAGATTACAATCATAGCCTACGCCAAGTACTACACGATGCACACACTGTCACCATTACACCGTGCAGGAGGAATAGAGTACTTTAATAACATCACTAGAGTAGCACATAGATGATATTCAACTAGATCACATAAAGAGAGAGATGAACCACATAGCTACGGCGGAGCCCTCAGCCCCGGGGTGAACTCCCTCCTCATCATGGAGACAGCGATGGCGGTGAAGATGGCGGTGGAGACGGCGGTGGAGATGACTCCGGGGCAATTCCCCGTCCCGTCTTGCCGAGACTTCTGTCCCCCGTGGAGTTTGCGATGGCGGCGGCTCTGATGGTTTTCTCGGTTTCGTCGAACGGGGTCGAGGATTTAGGTCAGGGACGACTTAATAGGCGAAGAGGCGGAGTCGGAGGGCCACGGGGGCCCACACACTAGGGGCGCCCCTGGCCGCGCCACGTGGGGCCCCTGGCTCCCTCTGCCCTTCTTCTGCTCTGGAAGCTTCCGGGAATTTTAAGATCTTCGGTGTTGATTTCGTCATTCCAGAATATTTCCTTACTAGGATTTCAAAACCAAAAACAGCGAGAAAACAACAACGGCCCTTCGGCGTCTCGTCAATAGGTTAGTTGGAAACGCATATGACAGAAAGTATGCATAAAACATGTAGATATCATCAATAATGTGGCATGGAACATAAGAAATTATCGATACGTCGGAGACGTATCAACCTGCCCTATGCAGAATTTTCGTACAACAACAGCTATCAAGCCAGTTTGCAAATGGCCCCCTTTGAAGCCTTGTACGGAAGGAAGTGTCGTATCCCTCTGAATTGGTCGGAAGTTGGAGAGAGTCAAGTATTTGGACCAGATATTCTCCGAGAAGCCGAAGAGAAGGTTCACAAGATCCGCGAATACCTCAAGACAGCCCAATCAAGGCAGAAGAGCTACGCTGACAAAAGACGCCGAGAGATGACCTTCAAGATCGGAGATTTTGTGTATCTCAAGGTATCACCCCTTAAAGGAATGCAGAGATTCCAGCTTAGAGGAAAGCTTGCACCCCGATATGTTGGACCCTTCAAAGTCCTGAGTCGCCGAGGAGAAGTGTCTTATCAACTGGAACTACCGGAAGAAATGTCAGCGGTGCACAATGTGTTTCACATCTCATTACTCCGGAAATGTTTGGAAGTACCGGAGAAGACCGAGGTTTTCAAGAACATCGATCACCGAGCTGTGGATATCAACTCAGACTTGACCTATCGCGAAGTACCTATTCGCATCTTAGAAGAAGCTTTCCGAACCACCCGCACCAGGAGTATCAAGTTTCTGAAGATCCAATGGAGTAACCATACCGAAGAAGAAGCCACTTGGGAGAGAGAAGACTTCATGAGGACTGAATACCCAGATCTCTTTAGTACCTAGTTTTCTTTAAGATCTCGGGACGAGATCTTTTGTAAGGGGGAAGGGTTTGTAACATCCCAAGTTTCAACACAATAAAGAGAGGGGAATTTCAAATACTCAAAATTTACAACTAACAAAAACTTTATTTATGCATCTAGTGCTACATATAGTATTATGCATAGTGTGCATTCTTCTTGTGTGCATTTGCCATGATGAGTGTTTATTGTTGATCAAGTGAGCTTAAACCCTAATGCATGATCCTAGAACCCCATATAGAGAAAAATAAAAGAAATGAAATATTGCACTTTTCACTCACATACAACTTTGGCCAATTATGCAAAACCCTAATCAAGGCCACCATTGCTTGCTCTCTTGGTTGTGAAACACTTATATATCAAGAACAAACACAATTGCATCAAAGAAACCAAAATCAAATCAAAGGAAAATTCAAATTTCACTCACATATGATCATGGTCACTTTGCCCCTTTTTAATATCATGCTCACTTTGCACCCCTGGTTTGGAAGATTTCTAAACTAAAACCCCCTACTTCTTTCCACCTCATCCAAGACCATGTCAAGTTGAACATTTTTGTTGTTGACCATTAGGGTTGACTCTGCCTATATTGACCAGAATAAAGGAGACAAGATGCAACTATGAGATAGAGAGAAGATCATCACATTTTTGAAACTTTGCAAACCTGCACCAAATTGACCACCACCACCACCATTCTACTCCCATATTTATTCAAAGCAACTCCACCAAAAAGAATTTCAAAATTCAAAGAAAAGTTTCATGCGGCCATTTCATCGAATACCTTGCAGACACAATTCTGGATTTAACACACACCCTTTTATCCACCAGGTTTTAGCCTAAACCACTTTAGTTCTGAGATGATAAGTGCCCCTCTGTGTCTCCTGCATCAAGCCATGTCCTTGCTCTTGATAAATAAAGTGAGGAGAGGGCAAAAACTATGCCATGTCATGCACATGCCGACCCTCTTGCACTCATCACCTCTGATCTCTCTCTCTCACCAAAACCTTGTCCTGGAGAATCTCTGTGCATCGCTGATCATCACGGTGCCCAGCTGGAACCCGCGCGAGGCTGGCATTGGCCGAGCCAGACCGTGCCCAGCACGCCCAGTACGTGCCAGCACGCGCGCTCACCGCGCACTGGACGCGCCAGAGCGGCAAGCCGTGCCGTCGCCTCAGTCCTCCCCTGCAAGCCTACCTCTGCGTCGAGCAACGTCTCCCTCCCCTCTGGCTCCTAGACATGCTCAATGGCGCGCAGAAGCACCGTCGCCATCGTCCTCGCGGGAGATTTCCGCCAAGTACTGCGACATGATTAGCACGCGCCCGAGCCATCCCTTCACCTTTTTTCAGCGCCAGCAGCACGTTGAGCATCGCCATGCCGTCGCCCATCGATTGTCGTCCTTACCTTGCCCCTTCACGCACTGGAACCGCCGCGCCATGCTCGACCTCTCTCGGCACCCGCCAGTCACCTCCTCCGCTATAAATAGAGCAACCCCGCACCCTAACTCTTCACAGCACCTCACTCTCCTCCCATCTCTGCTTCTCCACGAACCACCAATTAGTCACCACCTTGCCGGAGCTGCCCCAATTTGAAGCCGGAGCCCGCCAGTACCCGCAGGTCGCCGCCGTCGATTGGAGCTTCCCCAAGCGCCGCCACATGTACCAGTCGACTCCCCATCCTCGCCAACGTCGCCGCGCACCTCGCCGTCGACCGACGGAGGCCTGGTATGCTCGCCGGCCCCTAGGCTCGCCGCCAGTGCGCCAGGATCTCGTCAGAGACGACGATGCTCCACGGCCGCACGATCGCGTTTTGATACAACGCCCCTTATTCCTCCTTACCGTTTCGCTTAAGTGAGCCACTGACGGGTGGATCCCACCGTCAGACGGCCTGCTCGCGCCAGACGCGACGTGGGCCGGCCCAACTCCTTTTCTCCTGGCAGCCCAGCTGCGTTTCCCGCCTAAGCCCAAACGTTCAAATTCGAATTTTCGAATTGTTTGAATTGCTGGCAGATGCTTTGCTAAAACTTGAATAGTTTCAAATCGGCTGAACCAAAATTTGTGAACTTTATATATTCGGAAAGCTTGGAAAAAGATCTAAACAATCACACTAGTCTCACCCTCAGATTCATTGTAGAAATTGAATAGTAAAAATAACAAGGAAGGGCCTTTTCAAACTTCAAACTTTATTTAAAATTCAACCATAAGTGATTTTGAGTTGATTCCAACTCTCATAAATCACATTTGGCATACTCTAATTGTTTATGCAAAAAGATAGCATAGTTGTTTGCATGATCATGGATTAGAGCAAAATAATGGCTATGGAGCCATTTCTAGTCCATTTACTCATTTTAATTAATTTAATTAAGTTATTTAAATAGTATGAGAGCTACTCTCTCATTTAAATCTTGATCCTAAGTAATTCAATAAGAGGTAATGACCTTAGTCTAATGAACCTCATATTTTATTACTTAGTGATATTAAATCATTACCATACTATTAATAAAATGCATGAGGTGTAGCACCTCATTTAAATCATACTCTCAAATAATAGATATGAAGTGTTGACCTTGGTCAACATATATTCATACCTTATTATTATTTGAAGAGATTAAATCTTAATAAGATTCAATGATAGGAAATTATTTTCTCCAAAGAATTAAATAGCAAACCAAAGAAATAATGGTAATGAGAGGAAATTATTTTTCTTTAAAAGAAAACAAAGTCAAATCACCATGTTATGAATGATGTGATGCTAGAATAAGCTTGTGTGAACCTTTGGTGTGTTTAGCCTAGCATGTAAGGAGGAGGGCTACTCTCAGGAGGAGGAAGAGAACTTTGATCACTACCCCACTCAAGGAAAGCTAACACTCTTGCAAGCCACCCTAATGCAAAGCTCCACAAGAGCAAGGCAACATTACATATTACTTTATGTTTAATGATCCTATCCTATGTTTTTACCATGCAATTATTTTTGCTTTGTATTTCAAAGTTTACTTTTGATTCATGATTCACTTGGTCTAGAATAGAACAAGAGCATCAAATTTAGCCTAGAGTAAACAAAGCTAGATAGCACCCCTCATGACTAGTTGCTATTGCTAAATAAATAAAATTGACTACTCTAGATGGGAACATGTGAAATGAAATGACTTTGAAAGATTTTGAAGGTGAATATGACATGAGTGACTTGGTGATTTTTGTTGAAAACTGATGATTGGGTTCGGATGCGATACCCTTCCAATTATACAAGTACCCCCACAATACCTGATTATGGGTAGGGCTTAACTAGAAGCTTGTGTAGTTTAGTATGGGTTCCCTCTAACAAGCATCATAGGGGTTATGCCGAGGCTGCCTCCGTTACAAGTGAAATGATGTGAATATGAGATGAATGTATGACCCAAGCCCTGTGCAGTTCCCGGGTTGACGGTTTGTCTTCACCGGGAGGCCAAGCTCATGGGGAGAGGTGCCTATAGTAGAGTATATAAGTGAAAGGTTATGGTTGATGATCCGCGTACTGAGTTACGATGATTCAGGGCTATCCCTGACGGATGTAATCAAAAGTTGTGGCACAAGAGTACAACCTCTGCAGAGTGTTAAACCTATTCGAATAGCCGTGTCCACGGTTACGGACGATTGGAAAGGCCATCTATTCCGTTGTCAGAACTTTTGTCTTGAAAATGAAGGTTGAATTGAAAGGTGAATTGACTTGAACAATAGCTGAGTTGTGGGAATGACACTAATGTTCCCACTTGAGTTAGTCTAGCAAATGAAGCATCTTTACTAAATGTTTATGAACTAAACTTGGCTTTATGCAAATAACCTAGAGCTTAGCACCCCCTCTAAAATTGATAAGTACTTACATTAGTATTAGTTTGCGAGTACTTTAAAGTACTCATGGCTGTGTCCCTGGCTATTCAAATGCCAGACTATGAAGAGGAGCAGCAGTATCAGGATGACGGACAACAGGACGTCTACGATAACTAGGAGCATCTTCTAACGTCAAGCGTTGCCTGTGGAATAGATAGTCCACTACTAGTACGCTTCCGCTACTTGTTATGTTCGTTGATCATGTAGATCAACTATTTGTGTAATATTGGATCATGTGATCTATTTGTTGTAAGACGATTATGTGTTGTAATAAATGATGACTCTATGCTACTTAACTATTATGTCTCGCAAAAACAATCATCATGGGATTGCGATGTATGGCATAATAGGCATCTGGACTTAAAAATCCGGGTGTTTACAGTTTCGCCCGGAACAGAGCTCACCGCCACCGCGGCACAACCGCCCCGCCCGCAAGGTGTTCGTCCGATTGCCGCGATGGACAGCGACGACGAGATGATGGTGCAGCTATTCACGGAGGAGCATAACGCTCAGGCTGTTCGGCGGCAATAGCAGCAGCTGATTCTGACGACCATGTTGCGCGTTCGCCAGCCTTTCTTCGTCGTGCCTCGGCGCGGCGACTCAAAGCCAGGCAAGAGTAGGAACATCAACCGGCATCGTCAAGCCGGCGCAATGCTGCTTGACGCCAACTACTTCAACGACGACGCGACTCATTCGCCGAAGGAATTTCGACGCCGGTTTAGGATGAACATGAAACTGTTCTTGACGATTGTCCACGGCGTCAGGGAGTACGACAAGTACTTCATGGCCAAGCAAGATTGCACAGGTTTGTGGGGCTTCACCTCAATTCAGAAGTGCACTGCTGCAATGCGCTGTCTTGCATACGGAGCTCCTCTAGATACAGCCAATGACTACCTACGGATGGCAGAGTCAACATGTACATAGACTCTCTACAGATTTTGCCGAGCCGTCATAGCGGTGTTTGCTAAAGACTATTTGAGAGCACCAAGAGAAGATGATAGAACTCGGATCCTGCAAAAGAATGCAGCAAGAGGGTTTTCTGGGATGCCCGGAACCATTGACTGTATGCATTGGGGTTGGAAGAATTGCCCTTTTGCTTGGCAGGGGATCTACAAGGGGCATACTGGTGAGTGCAGTGTCATTCTTGAGGCGGTGGCATACCATGAGCTTTGGATTTGGCATGCATTTTTTGGCATGGCAGGAACAAACAATGATATCAACGTGTTGCAGCGCTCTCCGGTGTTTGCCAGGCTAGCTGATGGACAAGCTCCTGCCGTGAACTTTGAGGTAAACGGCCACGTATACAACAAAGGATACTATCTAGCTGATGTATCTACCCGACGTATGCTACATTTGTGAAGACAATTCCCTCTCCGATAAACGAGATGTAAGCTTATTTTGCAACATGCCAGGAAGCAGCATGAAAGGATGTTGAGCGTGCTTTTGGGGTGCTTCAGCAGCGTTTCGCCATTGTCAGGTACCCTGCTCTCACTTGGTCTGAGTCTCAGATGTCGGATGTGATGAACGCCTGTGTGATCATGCACAACATGATCATTGAGAGCGAGCGCGAGGCACCTGTGCAGGATGCTCAACCATTTGATTATCAAGGGCCACTCGCTGAGGTAGAGCATGTACCCCAAGAATTTGTCGTTTTCTTCATATGCACAATAAAATTCGAGATGCAGATGTCCATGCACAACTGAAGGCGGATCTAGCTGCGCATTTGTGGGCGAGGAGAGGAGCCGCCAACAATGCATGATTTTATTTCTATTTGTTTGGTTGTATGAATAATTTAAGTACTCTTTGTTTGTTGGGTTGTATGAATAATCTAAGTACTATTTGTTTGATTGATTGTAAGAATAATTTAAGTACTATTTGTTTGATTCATTGTATGAATAATTTAATTCTATTTGTGTGATTGTATGAATAAAATGTGATTGATATGTTATTTCAAAATATCGCAAAAAAAATTGGTGGCCGCCGTTTTGGAGGCGCCGGTGTGAGAACAGCGTCCCCAAATGGAGGATGCACTGCCGACGTCTCCCATACAGCAGTGCCGGTGTCCTGTCGGTGACTATTTAGGGGCCGCCGGTGGAGATGCTCTTATTTGCTTCACTTTAGGCAGAACTTTTTGAAAAGTCAGACTTATTGTCCTCCACACGGAGTATAACATAAGAAAGAAAAGATGCAAGATTAACCATGGACCAGTCTACGTATACGTAGTAGATTTCTAAGTAAGATGCTAGTCTGTATACGTAAGCAGGTGCTCGTGCTGTTGCACATGATGCGTGATCGGTGCGTCTTGGTCCACTCCACTTGCGCGATTAGGACCCCCGGGCCCACGGCGCAGTGGGCGAATCATCAATGATTGAATGGACGAATCAAAGCGGGGCCACTTGACCGCTGCCCTTGACCTGGGGAGCTTGTTGCCGAGGCATGGCGCACGGAGCTGTACCTGGTGCCGTGGCCCATGGCTGTGGGTCACTCGTCCTAATCGAGTCTTCGAACTATGTTGCTCAGGATCATGGCTAGTCCCGTCACTGCTAAGACCATCTACAGTGGGCGCCCCAAAACCACGTCCGGTATAAACGCGATTGAGTGTTTAGAATGCCGTCACGTAGTGCCGTATTTGGAAAACATGTGTTCTCAGTCGTGCTCTAAAAACCTGCATCCACTTCCTGATTAACGTTCGCAAGTGGACCCTCACGTTTATAGGGATCAACATGTCTAACTCAAATTTTCTGGTCACTCTCGATGATCTTGTTGTGCATGATCACACAAGCATGTATCACCTATCACATTTGGTCTTGAGACCAAGTAAGAGCAGTGCACCGAACAATAGCAAATCAAGGTTGGAGCACATCAAATGCCCGCTCGACATCCTTCCTACAACTCTTAGGACGCTCAACAAATTGGAAACTCTTCTGGCCTAGAGGTATCAGGATTTTTTTTACAAATGTCGCCCACTCAGGATAGATGCCATCGGCTAGATAGTATCCCTTGGTATATGAGTTACCATTGATCTCATAGTTGCATAGTGGGACATGACCTTCCACAAGTTTCACAAACACCAGAGAGCGCAACATCACGTTGATGTCATTGTGCGATCTAGCCATGCCAAGAAAAAGGATGTCAAATTCACAGGTCATGATCTACCATAACTTCTAGTATCACACTACCGAATCTGTGATTCCCTTTATACAAACCTTACCAAGAAAACATGCAGTTCTTCCATAACCAGTGCATAAAATCGATGCTTTCACACATCTCATGAAATCCTCTCGATGCATTTGTGCCATGATCTTAGCGTTTTGTGCTTGATTTGGCCCTCTCAATTTGTTTTTGCCAACCTTTTCACCACGGGTTTGCAGAATTTATACATGCATTCCTTGGCATTGGACCCACACAGGCGTAGGTAGTCGTCCCATGAGTCGACAGGGGCTCCATATGTAATGATCCTCATGGCAGCGGTGCAGTTCTGGCTCGATGAGAAACCATCCATGCAAACGACTTCGTGCTTCGGCTTGAAGTAGTTGACGTACTCTCTCACGCCGTGAAGAATTTCCATGAATACATCCTTGCTCATCCGATAGAGCCTCCAAAAATTGTCAGCTTGTGTTGCATCATCGTGTAGTCATTGTAGAGCATGGTATGTCCCTCCAAATTCTGACGTGGCTTGGAGTTCTTTCTTCCAGGCTTTGAACCTCCACGACGCGGCCCCTTATTTTGCTGCTCGATTGTCATCAAGCATTTTTTGGAGGAAGCCGACGATTGACAGGTGCTCTGGAACATCATCGTCGAAGTCTTGTTCATGCTCAATGATTCCTTGGAACATCTAATCGTCGCTATCCATGTCTACGAGCAAAATAAAATCGTTAGCAATCATCATCGGCCACCAGCGGCACCTACATGTCGAATGGTCGAACACCTTCAATGCGCGGTGGACACGCGGAGAGGCCGTCACATTCGGGGCCGAGTCGTTGAACAACCAGCCGTACCAATTGACAACTAGGCAGTGGTGTCACTCAGGGTTCCAGCGCATGCAAAATATTCCGTCGGAATGACCGACGATTTGAGAGGTGGTGGTAGGGGGAGGAAAGGCATGTCACCAAAGAAAGGTGGGAGGCAACAATGTCGGCTTTGATCTCTGGCAGGTGGACACCCATGTCACTTTTAGTTGTGCCCCGCGCCCCTGCAATGACCCCTATGTAGCGGGACCGGCTCAGGGCGTCAAACATTCTATCGGCCCATTATCGGCATTAGTTTTTTTTTCTGGTATCCTGATTCGTGAAATCTAAAATTTGCACTCCCTCCGTTATATGAAAATAAGGCTCACGCATATTTAAGACAAACTTTGCCTGAAAATTTGAGGAACAATATCTCAATTATATAGTACATAATTGGTATCTCTAGATTCTATTGAAAACACTTTCAAAAGTAATACTATATCAAAATTCATTATATATCCAGTTAATTCTAGGTCAATGAGAATCTTGAAAAGAGTGCAAGTCTTACCCATTGTAACAATAGAAGAGTTAGTAGTTGGCTACATGTTTTTGCCATGCCATCTATAGTATACTTGAGGTGGCTATTATCTTATAGTCTGCTTCTCTTCTCTCTCCTCTTCTCTCTCATCCAACTCAGCAAAACTATATTATTTTAACTCTTATAGCCTGCTGACTGCACCTTATTATACTTGCTCTTATGCCTAGAGCCAGAGCCCAAAGTGATTAATTTACCTGCCACCTTAATGCAATTCATATCTTCGATTGAGGGAGGGAAATACTTTTGTACTTTGATGAGTTTTTAGCACAAAAAAGTATGGTGTTTCTTTTATGAGAAACATGCACCGAGTATTTTGAAAATGTGCTAATGACGTAAATAAAATCTATGAATAGTTCTACATGGGTATATACTTTTGTCGCCTTGCTACACCTTTTCTTAGAAAAACATCTTCAACGGATGTCAATTTGTAGTATTCCCAAGACATAAAAATCAGGAGTTAGTCAGGAAACATTTAATCTGCCCCGTTAATTTTTTGACTGTAATTATAGTTTATTTTTCTTTCATATCAATGATATTGATGAATATAAGAAAAGGTATCAAGAGGGTTTTGATGCTTTAATTATATTAGTTGAATGTGTTTTGACACGTGTATAGTTACTAGTTGACTTAGATGTGACGAAACCTATGATCCAAGACGCAGAATGTGAAAATGCGAGATTGTGGTCTAACGCTGGCTTCATACTATATGATTAAGTTTGCACCTAAGTTTATTTGATTGAAATGAACAAATAAAACAAGAGATCATTCTTAAGAGATTTAAGTGAATTGAAATTTTATGATACATAGAGGTAATCGATTCTTAGAAAGAAACCGATTCATCTTGTTTTACGGGACATAACATTCAATCGTACACTCAAACAACCCACATAGGAAAAATACATGAGGATTCTAGCCCTAGAGAATTATGATAACATTCCTTCCATACGACTATGATAATACTCACATTACTAAAAAAAATACATGAATAGAGTATCTTACAAATATTAAAAGTAATCACATACTTTAATAGAGCATTCGATTTTTGTGTTTATATGACCTGCAAGCTTTAGTGGCACGCTATTCGTTCATAAGGGTGAGTGTATGCATGTGTATGTGAGCGTCTGCGTCTGTGTTGTGTTTCTAAAAACACTGTGTTGCCGAGGACTATGGCTAGTTCTGTCTCTCTTGTCCCCCCAAGCATGCTATCCATTTTATGTCTAGAATGTAGTTTCATCCAAGAAACTACAAAGAGATTTACTACACATACAAAACTCACGATTTTATCGGGATACCTTCTATGTGATCCATCAAAATATTTAACCTAATTTTATAGTTTGTTTTCCTTTCATATCAATGGTATTGAATATAATAAAACACGTTAAGAGAGTTTTGATGCTTCAATTCTATTATTCCCTCCAATCCATAAAAATATGTTGGGGTTTTAGTTCAAAATTTGAACTAAAATGAACGAAACCCCAACAATTATTATGGATCAGAGGGAGTAGTTGAATGTAGTTTAACATGTGTATAGGTATAACACTGACTTGACTTAACAGTATATGACCATGTTTGCACTTAAGTTCATTTGATTGAACCACGGAAAATAAAACAAGAGATCATTCGCAATAGCTTTGAGTGGATGAAAAATCTTATGATACATAGAGGTAATGGATTCTTAGTAAGAAACCTATTCATCTTTTTGGCGGGACATAAGATTCAATCGTACACTCAAGCAACCCACGTAGGAAAAATACATGAGGATTCTACGGAAATTCAATTCGACTCCCGGGTGCATATGATCCTTCCATAAAAAAAACCATAATCTAATTATCAAAATAATCAAACAAAAGGTTTTGCATGTACATCTCGACAATCTATGTGTGTTCGTACAGTTTCGTGATAATATTTGTTGTTGTCGATGTACAAAGACAAAACATGTCTCAACGAAAGTCTTATTTTAGTACCAAATTTTGGTTTTTACACAACTCAAACACCAAGTCGATTTTTCATCACAAGACTTATTTCTACACACGTAGCATGTGAAGATGTACACGTGATTTTTTTGTTTGAATTTTTTTGACACTTCAAAGCGTACCAAAGATGTATTTTAAAATAAAAGGAGCATGTGCACCCAAGAACCCAAACATTACTCCCAGGATTCTATTCCTAAAGAATTCTGATAACATTCCTTGCATACATTATTCCATGCATAAGGTCATGATAATACTCACAGTACTAATAATATTTGAATTAGAGTAGCTTACAAATAGTACTAAAAATAATGACACGCTTGACTATTCAATTCTTGAGTTTATGGCCTGCAAGCTGCAGTGGCACGCTATTACTCGCCAGTGGCAGCGAATCCTCGTCCTAGCCAGAGTAGCAAGACTGTGACCAGCAGCGTGCTTCACAATAAATATTTCCAGCGAGCCTGACTTGTGACAACTATATTTCCAGCTTGCATGAGTGCCTGACTTGTGACTACTGTAGCATGTAGACAGCCCCTCGAGTACACGAGCCCATCATTTTGAACTCGATCACTCCGAGTTGACTCGTACCCCAACCTGTCCATCAACTTATTCGCACTTGGGGCATCTACAACGGGACGACGGAGCGATCGATTGCGTCCATCCAGGCCAAAAATGTGTCTGCAACATGCTCCAGCGGGGTAACACATAGTAGCTGGACCGTCCGCAATGACGCAAACTTGGCTCAAATATGTGTCTCGGACGCGTCTCTACGGATGCGCAAAATATCCGCTCGTGTCTGGCGGACGTTTCGTTGGGCCCGCCTGACAGTGACCCAGGCTCGATGCGTCTTTTCAGCCGCGCCAGTACTGGCGCCGAGCCATCGCTTCGGCAGTCCGCGGCCGCTAATGGCGATGCCTCGCGTGGCGCGCGGCCGTCGCATACCTCTGCGCACGAAATAAAGGCGATGCCACGCGTGCCGTGGCCGTCCCCTGCCTTCCCGGCCTATATAAACAGGGGCGCGCACATCTCATCTCCTCCCACACTAAACCCTAGCCGCCCCACAACCTCCACCGTAGCGCCGCTGCCGCTCAACCTCCACCTTTGCCACCTCCACCTCCGACTCACCTCCCCTGGCCTCTAGCTCCGACGAGGAGATCAACGATGACAACACCGACGACCTCCTCGATCCGGTCAGGGACGCCAGGTTCCCGGCTGACGCGGAGAAGGAAGCAGAGGAGGAGCGGGCGGCCCACGCGGCGTTCGACGCCGAGATGGAACGCCGCAGGGTGCCGGCAGCCGCAGCCGCTGAGGACGACGACTCGGACATCTCATGGCCTTCTGATGACCCTGATGCTCCTACCCCGGAGGAGAAGGAGGCGGAGCAGATGGCGTTAGTCGACTCCTTCGAGAAGCTCAAGAAGGCCGAGGACACCACGAACGAGAGGCTGCGGCTGTGCCTGCTAGAAAACACGGCGGCGCACCGAGCCCTAGCGGCCGCACGGCAGGCGGCGAAGAAGCGGACAAGGGAGGGGCGCAACGACGGGGTTGGGCCATCTGGGAGCAAATAGTGTAGGTTGCTACAACTAGTTTATATAGTTTCTATGTAGAAGATTATACTTTTTAAATATTTTGCAAAACAAAAAATGGGTCACCCCGCTGGAAGGACACCCATACGGAAACGGACGCATGGTTAAAATATGTCCGCGGGGCGATGCAAACGGATGCCCCAACCATTTTAAATGTCCAATATGCGTCACCCCGTTAAAGATACCCTTACATCTTCGATTGCTCTTTCGTCATTGGACCCCTGATTAATCCACGCCAACGTCATTGATGGTAGCTCAGTGCTACATCCTGCGCCTAGAACCACAGGAATGAGGTGTGTGCTCACCGTGTTGAAACCGCTGGAGCACCCTGAGACGATTTCGGTGTGCACGGCTGGCATTTCTCTGCACTTCGCCAGTGCACATCGCATTTAGCCCTCTCGCTCTCCAAGCTACTGCATATATTGAAAGTAGATATTTCTAGAGGATTTCAATCAGACTATACCAGTTCTAAGTATTTGATTTCATCACTAAGACTATTTTTTCACATTAAATGGGAGAGGTCAGAACTGTCTTAACATTGCATGCACTATATATTCCATATAAATATGTCATCATATTACGCTTTTGGATCAAATGTACTAAAGCTAGTTATAGTGGGTCGTACCATATAAATAATATCTTGCACACTATGATATTTGTGTATGTTATTATCTCTATAATGCTTAATGCATGATATCATAGGATCGTTATATTAATTGATTTGTAAAATCTCAATGCAAACTTGTACATAAGATCCATTGACATTAATTTTTTTTATTTCTACATGTTATGATAAGGAGTACCTATGATATCACTATGATATCTCTCATCATTAATTACATTGAAATATCAACCTTTTACATGCATATAATACACGATACTACTACCTACTCCATCACATTAGAGTTGCACACATTTGTTGCATGATATCTTGTACGTACATAAGTATTTCCATAATATTTCTCCATAGTTTTTCTAATGAATATTTAATAAGAGATGCCTCATTAGTTAAACCATCAACACTTGTAAATGTACCATCAAACTTAGCAAAATTATCTTAACATTCTTTGTTCAGCTCCTTTTGAGGACAGATAAATTGCTTTAAAACATCACTAATACTGCCATAACCAATATAATGTGGGTATGGCCTAGAGTAGGTGTTTCCATAATTATTATTCATATAGGCATTATTGCTAAAGTTCTTGTTTCTACCCAAAAAAAGTACAAGAACTATCTTTGTACCGGAAGTATTTGAGATCGTGGACATAATCACAAAAAAATGTATTTAAATTCTGAACTTCCTCTACAGAGTGTCCCTTTTTTGTATCTTATGATGATCTTTCATTGTGTCACTAAGAATAGCTAGATAACATGATATTTAACAAATTTTAACTTGATAGATTGTTTATCTTGTAAAGGCACCACATGGTAATGGATCAGAAGAGTTATGGACATGTGATTTAATCCATCATAAATGTGGATCATAAGCCAATCATGAATACCTTGTGTAGGAAAACTTCCAAGAAAAGTACTCCCTCCGTCCCAAATTAGTTGTCCCAATTTTTTTAAATATGGATGTATCTAGACATGTTTTAGTGTCTTGATGCATCCATATTTTAACAACCTTGAGACAACTAATTTGGGACGGAGGATAGTATTAGTTCTTTCCAAATCTTGAGCAACATGTGAATTATCATTTTTCTTGAAGTTTATGATACTATTTCTCTCATAGATATAATTCTAGTAGGGGAATAGGGCAAATGTAAAGAACACTTTAGCCCACTTCCCCACGATAAATGAATAATTTTAACTTAATATAATATGATTCAACATCTTCATTTTTTCATTATCACATATTTCGTAGAAATCAGGAAAATGCATAGCATCATCATTATCTTGTGTAATACCTCCAAATTGGCCGATGTTAAATTTAACACTGGTGGACTTATTTCAAAATATAGCCGATTGAATTTTGGGAGATATGGTAGGGTTAGTAATAGCTTCAGCGTTATGAGCCGAAGTCAAGTCACACAATTTAGTAATGGCATAAGCGGGTCACACACTGCAATACGATAGACAACAAGACAATAAAAAGAATGCTCTACTTAGGTTTCAGCCAAAACAATAAACATAATGTTTTAATAAAGATAAAATACTAAGTTAATTAAAAATTACTTAACAATAAATGAAAAATCTAAGGAAAGAGTACATCGAGAATTGCATCCTCGGCAAGGGCCTCAAAAAATGGCGTCCTAATGCTACAAATTCACGCAATGGGCATGCAAGTCCAAAGATTTGTAGTAAGCACCAGTTTTAATTTAGTTAGTAACATTACATATCAATCCATGTCAGGTAATGCATGGGTGAAAAATTCTCCCCCATGTAGTAAAATAAAACAAAAATACCAGTAAATATCAATCTTGTGTCCCCAATTACAACGTGTGGTTCTCAATCACTGCGTTTTCTTAGTTTGATAAGATAATATGAGATATATATTATAGTAGTATTTTGTATTCTTAGATCGAATTATTAAGAAAATTAAAAGATATCTAGAAGTGCTCGTTGGTGTTTTCTTATGGCTAAATTAGACGAGGGTTCATACACTCACTAGTACGTTCCCATTAATGAGTCGATTGAAGAATATTAGCGGGCACACTATGTTTTACCCTTTCTATCACTAGGCTAACCACACCTCTTGTTTCACAACATCTACCACAAACCATTCTTGATAATGTTCTATAAGTATAAACTAGACAAGTCTTGCATAATGAATAAACACGACATGAAGAGTACGTAATAGTGGAGTTCTTCTAGGAGTGTTTTTCGAGATTGGATATATGTTATGTTAAGAGGTATATTCATATGGTTACCCTCCATGTCAACGACGATAAATCATGAAATCTAAATAGGTGAATCATATTAGGGTTAGATGGAGGCATAAGGTGGCAGAAACAAAATGCCTTTGAGTCACATGCGCCCACGTGCATGCTTGACCCTAGTGCGCCATTGGCGCGTGTCACCCCATAGGGTCTCCTGTCTTCATGATCCTTTTGCAAACCCTTTGAGCATTTTTTGGTTTATTTCCATGTTCCTGGAAATACCTGAAACTGACACAAAAATGAGGTAGGAATCTTCCTTACATCATTTATTAATAGTTCTGCCTATTATATGTAATTCAACCTTAAAATAAATGGATACAGTAAATCATATCACATGCAGTCAACTTATGCATATTACAATTACATATCACAAAAAAAGAATTAAATTAACAAATGTCTATTGCAATCTCATATGAAACCGGTCAACAAGATTTCCCCAATGTTCTCAAGAACTTAATGGATTACTCACAAATCAAAAATATGGCGTGTGAAGGGGTATAATGATGTGGTCTACAATCATAAATCTTCAATACTCCACTTAGAAAATACACAATATCAATCAAAAATAAGGAGACATCATTGGAAAGTGATTACAAGTTTTGATTTAAATCTATTACATATGGACATAGTAAAATATGAGATGGTGATCTGGGTGATGATGGTTATGGTAGATGGTTTTTCCCAAGAGGACTAGGTGTCAGTGACAATCATGGTGGCGATTTTCCCGAGAGGACATGGAGGAAGTAGTGGAGTCCAACTCATTCGGTTAGAGAAGGCTCCTATGTTTACTACCGTGTCCAAAAAAAACTCTAGAAAGTTAACATGTATTTTTTAAGACAAAATGAATGCAAGGTAAAAGCAAAGACCAGTTGGGGCTTCCCTCGGTAACACGTGCTTGGTGGGTGTATTTGGGCCCTAGTGTGCCACCTAAAGCTTGATTATCACTTATTTCTAGTCCACATAAATCAAGCATTCCTTTGGTGTAGTTGTGTGATGACAATATAGTCTTGATAAAGTGTGCCCAACGTGGATGAAACAATAACCGAGACCATGTTTATCTAATAAATTTATGTATCATATCCCCAAGCTTAGACCCTTTTTCTTCAAGCCAACCACTAACAACATGGCCCCATGCTTATGTAGAGAGGTGTCAAAAAGTTATGATATGTGCATACAACATCATACACTATCGATCCATTCAATATTTTTTAGATTAACAATTCTTAGATTATGTTTTCTATGTAGGAGGTCCTATCGCTTCACCATATTCAGAAACATATTATTGATATCTATCTATTACTATTAGGGTGTTGAACCAAGTGTAAGGTTTTTTACAACCCAATATATTTAGATGAGCCTTACATTAAGAGCATATAGAAAGTGACATCAGTTCCATTAATACCAACTTCCATGTACAATGTACAATTCATCATCTCATTATCTAATTAAGATACACATTTTTCCCCTAAACTAAGAACACAGACCCTCCAATGCTTCACATAAGAAATGCATTTGTTCCACTAGTTACATCCTCACATTTATTATATCAAATTCAGCAAGTCTAGACGTTGATCCATATTTTCCAAAATCATTTAATATGGAACACTAAAAGAATGATTACCAGAGAAAAGAAATTAAAGATTGGAATGGAATTGGACCGAACATTAAAACGTGAAGTGTGGGTATTACCCTTTTTGCATCGCATTCTAAATAAATTTCATGCCACTTTCCAAAATTTCGTCTTAACTTTCTATTCTACTAGTTTGAGCATTTAGGAAACAATTGTGACTTTGTCCAACCTTCGCATTCTTGTTTCCCCATAAAAAATGTGGTCCTAAAATAGTTGGAGTTCAACCAAAAACAGGTGAATGACAAACTTAACAAGCTCGAAATGGCTTGATGTAGCCATGATAGAGACAATATAGTCGACATAGATGACAAATAAACACTAGATTTTAAGTAGTTGGATTTACAAGCAAAGTATACCATGCTTAAAACAAGGACCGGTTATCGACAAGATGAAAAAGAATACACTAAAAGAAGAGCAGATCCATATGAAATAAGTTTTCATGTCAAAAATAATTGTGAATTATTGCATTTCCTTATGCTGATTGTCAAGAGCTACATATTATCAGATTAAGATGTGGCGGTATGTAAGCATGCCATTAAACCAATGAAAGCCCCATAATACAACCAACAACAAAAATCAGGAGACACTGAACTTAAGTGGGAAAATGTATCTCGGTATGACGGACCATGGTTTCGCACAACGAGCTGTTGACACAGATGACACCGATCAGTATTTTACAATACTCTATCAATATATCTCCACCAAAGAGAAATCAAGTTTCGATATGATTTATGCATTATTATATTCTAGATTTTAGTTAATCATGGGACCAATTATCTCCAGAAATGAATCAATACTCCTTATGTCCTAGTTTATAGGTCCCCTGTACGTATCTCTATATTTTCAATTTAACCAATAGTATATAAATTGTATAAGAAAAAATATACAATTATAAAATATAAAATCTAATTTTATAATGAAATATATTTTTAGTATGCACGTCATATTACGTTGGTAACATTAACAACCTAGAAATACATGCAAGACCTATAAAACGAGACGGAGAAACTAGGGTGCTTCGGACGATCCACTTTAGAGCTTTCGTGGCATGGAGCCCTTCATTTTTTCAACGTTTCAAAATATTATTTTAATTTTTTTAAAAAAATTGTACAAAAATCTAGATGTAGATAATGATGTACTCTAAGAACATGCAAAATCTTAACATGAAATATCTTATATTCCGGGCTTAACAAAATCTGATAGAATTTGGAGGTTAGCAATTTTGCATTGTTCATGAATTTAGGGACTAGTTTATTCAAAGGATTAACAAAAGAATTTGTAGGATTACTCTTACCCACATAATTTTCCTATAGGGAGCATTTGATTCAAATGATTGAACCCTCGAAAATTTCTATGGATTAATTTCCTATACTACAACCTCATAGGACAACTATGACATGTACTCAATCTCTAGAGAATTTTTCTTCCTTTTTCATGTGGTGCAACCAAACGACTTCCGCAACCGATTCCTACGTTTTATTCCTATAGGGTTTCACATGCGAGGACATAATGTTCCTACGCTTTTTTTTTCTTCTATTCCCATGCTTTTAAAACCCTTAGATTCAAACATGCCCCAAAATGTTAGTTTTTGTATTTCATTTTTGTGTTGCCAATACGGGGTATTTCGAGTTAAGGTTCTTCACATTGTTAGATTCTATTATTTCCTACATCTATAATTTTTGCTCATTTTTTAGAACTTTAAATTACAGTTTTTAGATTATTAAAAAAGGGCTCCATGTCGCCCGTGCTCCAAACGTCCACACTCGCTCCCGAGGCTCCCATCAAAGGTCATTTATTCCCCAATGATTTATCGATTGTTGCGTTCCGATGAGTTGTGGTGTGCCGGTGTTTGTGTGATTAAAAGGGACAAGCGGTGGTATTGCAACCAAACCTTTTCCAAATTTGCAACCAAAGACAAGGACCGAGTAACTCCCACCTACAGCTACAAAGAGTAGCTTGGACCACGTACGCCCCGCTACGGCGGTCCATAGAGACACCTTGGCTTCAAGGCTTTAATTTTTCGCGTACGAAAACTCCATGAATTCGGGTGCCAGGGCTTGATAAACAGAGGAAAATAGTGCAGCTGCCAAGCTGGTGTGCGCACTCCCCGAGCTCCCAACTGGTGAAGAAGCGTGCGAGTCCTCGCCAAAACCCCTATAAAACCCCTTCCACAGTAAAACCACGCCCTCCCACCTCACAGTTAAACCACACAGAAGCAAGCTCAACCCCAGAGTCCAGGCCCGATCGAAGCAGGCAAGCTAGGCCATGGACAAGGAGAAGGAGCGGCGTGCGACGTGGGTCCCCGGCGCCGTCATCGTCGGTGCGGGTCCCTCAGGGCTCGCCGCGGCGGCGTGCCTGGCGGCCCGTGGCGTGCCGGCCACGGTGCTGGAGAGGTCCGACTCGCTGGCCTTCACGTGGCGCCACCGTATGTACGACCGCCTGGCGCTCCACCTCCCCAAGCGCTTCTGCGAGCTCCCTCTCCTCCCGTTCCCGGAGGAGTACCCGACGTACCCCAACAAGGACCAGTTCGTGACGTACATGGAGCGGTACGCCGCGGCGTCGGGGGTTGCGCCGCGCTTCGGGGCCAGCGTCGAGGAGGCAGCCTTCGACGCGGCCCTGGGAGCCTGGGCCGTGCGCCTCGCCGGCGGCGAGGTGCTGATGGCCAGGTGGCTCGTGGTGGCGACGGGCGAGAACGCGGAGCCGCACGTCCCGGAGTTCCCCGGCTTGCGGCAGTTCGCCGGGCGCGTGCTGCACACGTGCGAGTACAAGTCCGGGGAGGAGTTCGACGGAGAGAAGGTGCTGGTGGTGGGGTGCGGGAACTCCGGCATGGAGGTGAGCCTGGATTTGTGCCGGCATGGCGCCAAGCCCTCCATGGTGGTGCGAAACACGGTAATTAGCCTTTTGCTATATATATAGATTGTGCTGTTAGGATCCGTCCTTCCTGCCGCGTTTCTTCTGTTTGTTTGGTTTTGCCTCTCTCGTAGTACAGCGTAATACTCCTCCTTCACTTTGCTCTTTCTTAGGTAGTTCCCCCGCCGGGCGAGGAGTGCCATTTTCTCACTGTATCATGTTGCTATCGTTCTCCACATGCATGTTCCAATCTGCATGGTTATATTTGGTCATATTTAAGGATAATTAGAACTAGTATTATGCGCACACTGTTGGATGTTTTGTCCTATCTATGTTGCTGCTCATCTCTTTTTGATTTTCTTCCAATTTAATACAGCTATTAGGCTCGTGCCATCACAGCTCGAACACCGAACAATCAAACACCATCTAAATACATGGGGTCATTTTCTTGGTGCAGGTGCATGTGCTGCCGAGGGAGATGTTGGGTCTCTCCACATTCGGCATCGCCATGGCTCTGCTCAAGTGGCTGCCGGTCCAACTCGTCGACCGGTTCATCCTGGCGGCGGCTCACCTGACCCTCGGCAACACGAGCCAGCTCGGGCTTAGACGACCAAAGACGGGGCCCATCGAGCTCAAGAACCTCACCGGCAGGACCCCTGTGCTGGACGTTGGGACGCTAGACCACATCAAATCAGGCAAAATTAAGGTTAGTGCCATGCCAGTCGACTAGCTAGGCTTCTTCCACAAAAGGGTTGAAGAAATACCATGGATTAAGCCATTGCCTAATCCGGCATCTATATCAGAGCCGTTCCCTTCCTGGAGAACGGCCTCCTGCACATGGATGCTTTAATTTTTCTCTGCCGATTTCTGAGCTCGACATGATCATGGCCAGGTGGTAGGAGCAGTGAAGGAGGTAACGAGGGTCGGGGCCAGGCTCGCGGACGGCAAGGAGGAGCAGTTCGACGCAATCATACTCGCCACGGGCTACAGGAGCAACGTGCCCTCCTGGCTCAAGGTAAGCATATCACACAGTGACGCCATGAAAAGGACTCCCTTGTTCGTTTTTGGTCTGCACAGTTTATCAACAGTACGGCTACCGTCACCCAGCCTGCGCCATGGCGTCACGGCCGGCCTCTCCTTCGTCCTCAGCCTTCAATTCCCCTGATCGGTCATCCTGTCCCTCTTTCCCCTTCTCGTGTGCTGGGGACGGGCAGAGGCAGCTCGTGCCTCTTGCCATGCGCTCCTTTCTTCCCCAAGTGTCCTTCTCTCTCGCGCCAAGTGATCGAGTCAGTGACTCACCGTCGGCATGGGCGCTGCTACTAGGCCGGCCGCATCCCCATCTGTATAAGGTGGGGACAATGCGTATCCGGACTCGAGACTTTGGATATACACTTGTGGATTACTGAATATGGTCATCTACTCTATAGTCTATTTCAGATGGGGGGAGTATGGGTCGACAAAAGGCTATCCAAACTATGTATAGTCAAGGCGGATGCAAGAAATTGGTTGAGTCTAGCATAGATTTGCCCGATTAAGTTCATTTAACGCACGCCTGCAAGCCACGCACTGAGCCCCCTGTATCTGAATGCCCTCCTTTTTTCGGATGCACTTGTGAGCCATTCTGCGGCTGCACCTCATCCATGGCTGATTGATTGTTCCTACCTTGCAGGATGGAGGCGATGTTTTCACGAGAGAAGGCACGCCTAAAACCCCCTTCCCCAACGGCTGGAAAGGGCGGAACGGCCTCTACACCGTCGGCTTCTCGCAGCGAGGACTCCTCGGAGCCTCGTCGGACGCCCTCTCTGTCGCCAGGGATATACACTGCCAATGGAGGGAAAGAGAAAGAGAGTGATTCGCTAACTGTGTGCTTGAAGATAACATAGCTCTGTCTGTTTCTGATGGAAATGTACAGTGTTTAAGTAGGATTTTTGTGAATATAATTAACACCATGCTTCTTGCCCGTCAGAAGGCACAACTTTGGACGAATTGTTCGGATGATGTTCAACGGGGCAGGGGGTACCACAGTGGTACTTCCTCCCTCGAACTTTCCTAAGTCAAATTTCAGTAACTTTAACTAAGAGCATCCTAACCACGTCCCTCAAATAACGTCTCGTGGACATACCTTTTGAGGGGCGCCGACAAGGGATGCCGCTTCTGGGGTCTCTGTCAAACTGTGCCCCCAAACTCCTAAAACAAAAACATGGAAATTGAGTAAAACAGTGCAAATAGGACATAAATTTATTTTTTCACTCAAATTTCGTTGTATTTTACAAAGTTGAATAAAAAGACTAAATATAAACTAAAACTAAACTATCATACTCGCCATCGGTTGGGGCGCTGATCCAACTTTGTCATCGTTCTACCCTTTCTTCTGTTGTGCCTACGACGCCGCTCAATCTGCACATGCACGTGCCCTAGCCCCGTGCATCTGCTGGTGCTGGATCGCCGCCAGTGAGGGTGGCACATCCCTGCTGCCCAGACCCATAAGCATCGCCCGCGTCTTGTGGGACTCTTCGTTTTGGGCCACACTCGTTGCTTCGCGGGTGGGGGCCTAGGCGAGGGTATCGGCGCTGAGTTCAATGATCGTCTGCCCCTCGGCCACCATGAGGAGACGCCCAGACTCCTCCGTTGGCGTCCGCTGTTGGAAGATTTGGATGACACGCGCCAGGATCATGTCGTTGTTATAAACGTGACAACCAAAGAACAAAAAATAAAACACAGCGGAGACAGAAGATTCTAACGTGGAAAACCCCTCCAAACAGAGGGTAAAAAACCACGGGCGCCAGCTAGCAAAACTTTGCTATATTGGAAAGTATTTACAAACGCCGTGGGTTATCTTATAATCTGATAAATCCTAGCTAGCGGCTTACAAGAGGTAAATATAGGCGGTGGCATTGCTCTGCTCGTCAGAAGTTAGCCTCCCTTTAGTATATGAATTTGGATCACAATATAACAAATTCCACCTTGAAACAAATTTCATCTTCTAGCTTGAACTTCAACAATCTTCTGAACAACAAAGAAAAAACACTTGCTGGCGCCAACAACCACTTGGGCTAAACAATTATACCAACCAAGCTCGAGCAAAGCTCAAACTTGACAACATGAACTGGCTTTGTCATCATATCAGCAGAATTATCATGAGTACTTATCTTTCATACCTTCAGTTAACCTTGAGCAACAATATCGCGAACATAATGGTACTTGACATCAATGTGCTTTGTCCTGTCATGGAACATTTGATTTTTAGTTAGTAAATTATATTGCACTTTGACAATCATAAACAAGTTAATGCAAGAATCATCTCCACAAAGCTCAGCATACAAACCTTTCAACCAAACAGACTCTTTGCAAGCATCAGCAATAGCCATATATTCTGCTTCGGTTGTGGATTAGGCAACAACAGGTTGTAACGTTGCCTTCCAACTTACATCACACCACCAACAGTGAACACATAACCTGTGAGGGATCTTCTCTTATCTAAGTCGGCCTAAGACTACCGGCGACGGGCCTCGCTCCGCTCATCAGAAGTTAGCCCCCCTTTAGTATATGAATTTGGATCACAATATAACAGTCGTCAGCCTCCTCGGCGGAAAACCACCTTACAGTAGGAGTCAATGATCACCGTTGATCTAGGTTAGCCAGCTTGAGCACGTCACTCCACGCCTCCTTCTGCTCCTCCTCCTCCCCCTCCTCCTCCTCCTCCCCTCCTCCTCCTCCTACACCACCACCACCACCACCACCACTACTACCACCACCACCTCGTGTTGTGCATTGTCCTCGAACTTCTCGCCGAGCACCGTGAACGCCGCCAAGCCTTCCTCACCGATTTCGGGCTTGGCCGGCGCACGACGATTTCGGCCGGCGGTGGACGTGGAGGCGCCGACGTGTGACCGTTGCGGCCAAGCATGGAGTACATCATGGCGAGGCGGCGTAGCATTGCAGCTACGAGACTTAAAGTAGGATGCTTTGGCTAAGAGATTGTGGCTGTGGTGGTAAGGGGCGACGGAAGTTAGGATTTACAGCTGGAGACGACGCGAGAAACATAGGCGGGAAGTGGTTGAGAAATGACAGGAAGGATCGGTGTCGATGAACGGCGGCAACACATGGGGGATGCGCAACATTGATGGGACATCTCGCTAGCCTTTGCCTTGGGAACCGCCACGCCATTAAGAAAGCTAACCGCCCCTTCGTATTATTTTTAAAAAAGTGTTGCATAATTTATTTGCCTTAGATAAGGGATTTTTATAAGTCTTATTTTGCACTTTTTTCCTACGGGTTTGCCGCAGATTTCCCAGGTACCTTGGTGGCAAGGTTGGATGATCAGCTTGAGTTCAAAAAGAAAGTGTTTTACTATTTTCTATTTCAAGATTATGTTTTTAATGGTTTGCTTTATTTTGCTGATACACTTGGATCCTTGTCTCTTCAATAGTAGAAATTTTCATCAGGTAAAATATTTCAGTACAAATTAACCCATAGTAACATACAGACATATGCTTAGGCTTGGTGGTATCTTAACTACTTATCAAACTAAAATCCGTCGGTCCTACGTGTATGTCGTAGCTAACCGACTCACGCATGCAATGAGTGCGAACAAAAAACTGGTACATCACTCCCATGGCTAGTCCACATATTTTGAGGGTCCTCGGGTGACACGACACCAAGTGCTCCTTATTTATGATGGCGGAGATTTTATACAGCTAAGGGCAATTGCCCACCCCCCTCCTATATATTTTTTTAAAAAAATATTCGGAATATTGATGCTAACTATTCATCTAACCGAGTGATTCCGATTGCAAGTTCATCGTCATGGAACACTACAACGCCACCCACACCATCAACAACTCAAGGTCAGACAAGTAGTCGATCGAGGTCACCAGCCTAATTATAATTGCTAGTCGGTTGGTGATCAACACTCGTGTCACCTTTTACTACAACACGGACGCAACAAGCAACATCATAACATACCAGGTAACGTTCTTCAAGCCACGTGACCGTGGCAACTGTCGCCCAAGAAAAATTTCTTCATGGGCGTCGACGTAAAGGCCAAAGGTACCATGCTAGCCATCGTTAAGATAGGGATGGCGCCCCCTCGGGTGTACGACCCCGCCTGCCTCTCCACCACCTTGGGAATGCCGAGTGTTGCGATAGATGGGCAGTGCCAATGGTTCGGATGCTGCAACACATCATTGATTCCGTCGCGTTCGACGCTCAGGTTGAGCGAGTTTTCATCCATGGTAGACACGGATGGAAACCCCGACCGGAAAACCTACCCATGTCGCTACACCATGGTATTACGACTTTGCCGCGAAGGATCTGAGGGCCAAGTGCTTTTGAACAAGCTCTTGAGAGTCCTCATGAGTACCGTAAATTATGAAATCGGGCAGAAATCGTGTCACAACGGCGCTTAGCCACTAACCAGGCCCGGACTACACGTGCAGCGACAACACCACCGTGTGCATCAACACCTCCAGTGGAACAGTGTACTTCTACTATTATGATTAAAACTACACCGACGACATGAGCCTTATCAAAGGATGCAATGACATGTATAATAGAATGCTAAACATGGCTCGGGTAGCTAAGGAAATTCTTCTGATTAGTATAGTTTGATTTATTTTTGGCCAGATGTCAACAAGTGTGATCCCCCGAACCGAAATAACTGTTCCGCATTCATCATCCATAGATACATGCCAGGGCCAGTCCACATATTTTGAGGGTCCTCAGGGGACACGACACCAAGTGCCCCTTATTTACGTTGGCGGAGATTTTCTATAGCCAAGGGGAAATTGCCCCCCTCCTATATATACATTTTTAAATAAATATTCATAATATTGATGCCAACTATTCATCCAACAGAGTGATTCTGAGTGCCAGTTCATCGTCATGGAACACTACAACGCCACCCACACCATCAAGAACTCGAGGTCAGACAAGCAGTCGATCGAGGTCACCAGCTATCAAGGGTACTCCCCGGCAATGCCCTTCGTATGGGGCTTAGGGTAGATGGAATCCTGTAGGCTGACGCGAGACATCGGTTATCAAACAAGCGAGGAGAGCGATTTACCCAGGTTCGGAGCCCTCGATGAGGTAAAACTCTTACGTCCTGCCTGTCTAATCTTGATTGCTGAAAATATCGGGTTACAATGGGGTGCCGAAGGTTTCGACGACGATCTCGTCGAGAGGCTAAGTTCTATGATGACCTAGCTCTAGCCTTGCGGTGGTTATGGCTATTATGATTGTGTCCCTCGGCAGACCCTCTCCTGGCCCTTATATTGTGAGCCAGGTCTCGAGAGATCTGTCCGGGTACGACTAGGTTACAAAGTGTCCTATGTCTAAACTTTCTTTGCTTCTTCGTCTTCTTGCATTGCTTGTCAAGACTCCTTCCTTGGAACCGACATAGCGGCCCACCTTGGTCGATGGACGCTCTTCATGGGCCCCTGGTTGAAGAGAAAATAAAAAAATGGAACTTTGTTTGCAAAATAGTTGTAGCAATGTTATTAGCATGAACTCTTTGGACACTATTATTGCTAATGCTATGGAAGAATTTAAGCTTGGGGAAGCTTGTTTTGAGGAGCATGATATTTTTAGTCCCCCAAGCATGGAGGAGAAAATTTACTTTGATGATACTTTGCCTCCCATTTATGATGATTACAATGATGAATATGATATTTTCAGTCTACCTACTATTGAGGAGAAAATTAATTATGATTACAATATGCCTCCTATATATGATGATTATGGTGATGAGAATAATAATGATAGCTATTTTATTGAATTTGCTCCCACTATAATTAATAGTAATGATTATGCTTATGTGAGAGTAATAATTTTATGCATGTGGCTCATGACAAGAATGTTTCATGTGATAGTTATATTGTTGAGTTTGTTCATGATTCTACTGAAAGTTATTATGAGAGAGGGAAACATGGTTATATGCATCTTAATAATATTAAGTTTCCCCTCTTTATGTTGAGAATCTTGAAGTCGCGCTTGTGTTGCCTTTCTATGCTTGTTGCGTTATGCTTACATGACTTGTTTATTTACAAGATTCATTTTCATAGGAAGTGGGTTAGGCTTAAATGTGTTTTGAATTTGCTTCTTGATGCTTTCTTTTGCTTCATCTTCTATTTTTATGAGAGCATCATTAAAATTACTGAGCCCGTCTTAATGGCTATAAAGAAAGCACTTCTTGGGAGATAACCCATGTTTTTATTTTGCTACTGTTTTGTTGAGTCTTGGAAATTGTTACTACTTTAGCAACCTCTCCTTATCAAGTTTTTGTGCCAAGTAAAGTCTCTATGGTAAGGTTGATACTAGATTTGGATTACTGCGCAGAAACAGATTTGCTGTCTGTCACGAATTTGCGTAGATCTCTCTGTAGAAGAGTCAAAAAAATCTGCCAATTTACGTGCGTGATCCTCAGATATGTACGCAACTTTCATTAGTTTTGAGTTTTTCCGTTTGAGCAAGTTAAGTGCCTCTGGAAAATTAGTCTTTACGGACTGTTCTGTTTTGACAGATTCTGCATTTTATTTCGCATTGCCTCTTTTGCTATGTTGAATGGATTTCTTTGTTCCATTAACTTTCAGTAACTTTGTGCAATGTCCAGAAGTGTTAAGAATGATTATGTCACCTCTGAATATGTGAATTTTTGATTATGCACTAACCCTCTAATGAGTTTTCTTTAAGTTTGGTGTGGAGGAAGTTTTCAAGGGTCAAGAGAAGAGGATAATATACTATGATCAAGAAGAGTGAAAAGTCTAAGCTTGGGGATGCCCCGTGGTTCATCCTGCATATTTCAAGAAGACTCAAGCATCTAAGCTTGGGATGCCCAAGGCATCCCCTTCTTCATCGACAACTTATCAGGTCACTTCTAGTGAAACTATATTTTTATTCCGTCACATCTTATGTACTTTACTTGGAGCGTCTGTGTGCTTTTATTTTCGTTTAGTTATTTTCATTCTCTGAATAAATTGGATCATACCTTGTGTGGGAGAGAGACACGCTCCGCTCGTTCATATGAACACATGTGTTCTTCGCTTTTACTTTTAATGTTCAATGGCGAAAGTTGATCGCTTCACTTGTTGCTATTTGGTTGGAAACAGAAAATGCTTCATGTGGTAAATGGTATATGGTCTTGAATAATTTGATACTTGGCAATTGTTTTGAGCTCTCATAGATCATGTTTAAGCTCTTGCATCATGTACTTTGCACCTATTAATGAAGAACTACCATAGAGCTTGTTAAAATTTGGTTTGCATGATTGGTCTCTCTGTAGTCTAGATATTTTCTGGTGAAGTGTTTGAACAACAAGGAAGACAGTGTAGAGTCTTATAATGCTTGCAATATGTTCTTGTGTAAGTTTTGTTGTACCGGTTCATACTTGTGTTTTGTTCAAACAACCTTGCTAGCCTAGCCTTGTATTGAGAGGAATTCTTCTCGTGCATCCAAAATCCTTGAGCCAAAAACTATACCATTTGTGTCCACCATACCTACCTACTACATGGTATTTTTCTGCCATTCCAAAGTAAATTGCTTGAGTGCTACCTTTAAAATTCCATCCTTTGTCTTTGCAATATATAGCTCATGGGAAAAATAGCTTAAAAACTATTGTGGTATTGAATATGTACTTATGTATCTTATTTCTTAATAAGTTGCTTGTTGAGCGATAACCATGTTCCTGGGGACGCCATCAACTATTTCACCTTTGTTGAATATCATGTGAGTTGCTATGCATGTTCGTCTTGTCTGAAATAAGGGTGATTTGTCATGATCAAATGGTTTGAGTATGCATATTGTTAGAGAAGAACATTGGGCCGCTAACTAAAGCCATGATCCATGGTGGAAGTTTCAGTTTTGTACAACAATCCTCAATCTCTTATGAGAATATTATCTGTTGTTGAATGCTTATGCATTAAAGAGGAGTCCATTATTTGTTGTCTATGTTGTCCCGGTATGGATGTCTAAGTTGAGAATAATCAAAAGCGAGAAATCCAATGCGTGCTTTCTCCTTAGACCTTTGTACATGCGGCATAGAGGTACCCCTTTGTGACACTTGGTTGAAACATATGTTATGCAATGATAATCCATGTAAATCCAAGCTAATTAGGACAAGGTGCGGGCACTATTGGTATACTATGTATGAGGCTTGCAACTTATAGGATATCTTATACATAACACATATGCTTTATTACTACCGTTGACAAAATTGTTTCTTGTTTTCAAAATAAAAGCTCTAGCACAAATATAGCAATCCATGCTTCCCTCTTCGAAGGGCCATTCTTCTACTTTTATGTTGAGTCAGTTTACCTACTTCTTTATATCTTAGAAGCAAACACTTGTGTTAACTGTGCATTGATTCCTACATACTTGCTTATTTTCATTCATCATATTACTCTATGTTGACAAATATCCATGAGATATGCATGTTGAAAGTTGAAAGCAACTGCTGAAACTTATATCTTCCTTTGTGTTGCTTTAATGCCTTTACTTTGAATTTATTGCTTTATGATTTAACTCTTATGCAAGACTTATTGATGCTTGTCTTGAAAGTACTATTCATGAAAAGTCTTTGTTATATGATTCAGTTGTTTACTCATTGTCTTTACCATTGCTTTGAATCACTTCATTCATCTCATATGCTTTACAATAGTATTGATCAAGATTATGTTGGTAGCATGTCACTTAAGAAATTATCCTTGTTATCGTTTACCTACTCGAGGGCGAGTAGGAACTAAGCTTAGGGATGCTTGATACGTCTCAAACGTATCTATAATTTCTTATGTTCCATGCTAGTTTTATGACAATACCTACATGTTTTATACATACTTTATATTGTTTTGATGCATTTTCCGGAACTAACCTATTAACAAGATGCTGAAGTGCCAGTTCATGTTTTCTGCTGTTTTTGGTTCCAGAAATCCTACAAAGGAAATATTCTCGGAATTGGACGAAATCAACGCCCAACCTTATTTTCCGGGAAGCTTCAGAGTCGAGAGAGGCACCGGGGAACCACAGGCCCACAGACGGCCTGGACTGGCGCGCCCCTATGGTGTGGGACCAGCAGGCCCCTCCGGGCTGCCCTTCCGCCTATATAAAGCCTCGTCGCGAAAACCCTAAAAAGATAAGCCACGATACGAGAAAGTTCCGAGCCGCCGCCATCGCGAAGCCAAGATTCGGGGACGGAGTCTCTGTTCCGCGCCGGGAGGAATTGCCCTCGGAAGGCATCTCCATCGACACCACCGCCATCTCCATCAACGCTGCTATCTCCTATGATGAGGAGGGAGTAGTTCTCCCCCGAAGCTAAGGGTTGTACCGGTAGCTATGTGGTTAATCTCTCTCTCTCTGTACTCCAATACAATGGTCTCATGAATTGCTTTGCATGATTGAGATCCATATGATGAGCTTTGTATCACTATTAGTCTATGTGCTACTCTTGTGATGTTATTAAAGTAGTCTATTCCTCCTCCATGATGTAACGGTGACAGTGTGTGCATCATGTAGTACTTGGCGTAGGTTATGATTGTAATCTCTTGTAGATTATGGAGTTAATTATTACTATGATAGTATTGATGTGATCTATTCCCCTTTCATAGTGTAATGGTGACAGTGTGTATGCTATGTTAGTACTCGGTCTAAATTGCAAAGATCTATTATGCTCTAAAGGTTACTTAAATATGAATGCCGTATGTTGTGGCGCTTGTTAACTCCTTGAGGGAGCTCTTGTAGCCCTACACAATGAATGGTGTTTGTTATCAAACAAGAGTATGTAGCACAAGTGAGGAGAAGTTATTTATTTATTATGTGATCAATGTTGAGAGTGTCCACTAGTGAAAGTATGATCCCTAGGCCTTGTTTCCAATACTGCAAACACCGCTTACTTACTGTTCTACTGCATGTTTAATCGCTGCCATATTTATTTCAGATTGTTATTACCACTCATATTCATCTATACCACCTGTGTTTTACTATCTCTTCGCGAACTAGTGCACCTATACATCGACAAGTGTATTAGGTGTGTTGGGGACACAAGAGACTTCTTGTATCTTAATTGCGCTTGAGAGGACTATCTTTGACCTCTACCTCCCTGAGTTCGATAAACCTTGGATGATTCACTTAAGGGAAACTTGCTGCTGTTCTACAAACCTCTTCTCTTGGAGGCCCAACACTGTCTACAAGAATAGAAGCACCCGTAGACATCACCAGACAAGCCAGAAGTCTTCAAGAACATTGACTACCGTGCTATCGATCTAAATCATGACCTAACCTACAGGGAGAACCCTATTCGCATCTTGCAGGAAGCTGTGAGATTAACACGTCGAAGGAAGATTAAGTTCTTCAAAGTACAGTGGAGTAACCACTCAGAAGATGAAGCCACCTGGGAGTGAGAGGACTATCTTAGAAAGGAGTTCCCCTACCTGTTCAAGCTCTTAGCCTCGGAATCTCGGGACGAGATTCTTTTAAGGGGGGGAAGGTCTGTAACACCCCATTTTTCAGAACCTGCAAATTTTCAAACAAGTTAAAAATTTGAGCCAACAAAAACTTTTCTTTAACATTTGTTGTTGAGTGTAGGTTAGATTCTTGCTTAGCTTAACTCAACATTTCTCTTGGTGTGTTAATGTATGTCACCACACCATTAATTAAATCAATGCACCACTCCTTAAGTTTTCAAGGTTTGATCCATTTAATTTAAATGGCACCACCTCTAATGCACCTTGCCCCTCAAAACCCTAACCCTAATGTGGTGAGCATCACCTTTTGATGAGAGGGAACACTCTCCCCTCTTCACAACACCACCACCAACTCACCTAGGGTTGCACCATCAACACCATCCCCACTTTATTTATTTCTCTTTAAATTTTTCCACACATGTGCACATGCAATTTGGGCCACACTTTGGCACATGCACATGGCATGGCCCCTCTCTTTTTCACCCTGTCTCTTTTTCTTCTCTCTTTTCTCTCTTTGGTTTTGGCCGAGAGACAAGAGGGGCCTCTCTTTCTTTTCTCTCTTCCCTCTCTTTCTCTTCCCTGGTTTGGGCCGTGGACAACATCTCTCTTGCCCTGGCCCAACCCTAGTCCGCACCACCCCCTCTCTTTTGGCCCAAAACACCACCAGCACCTCTCTCCCGCGCCAAACCCTAGCACGCGAGCGCCACGCTGGCAGCAGGCATGATGGCGTCGCCTCGCACGACGCGCCATCAACCTCGACTGCCCGCGCGACCGCCTTGGCTCCCTCCCCTGCTGACGCTCGTGGGCGACGTCACCGTGGGGCCAGCGCGTGACGCCAGCCCTCGCGCGCCCGTTGGCCGATGCCACCGCCCCTCCCACTGCCGCACCCCTCCTCGCCTATAAACCCCCCCCCCCAGCGCCACCACTTCCTCTTCAGCTCCCCACCCACAGCGCCGTTAGGCTGCCCCACTCAACCCCTGGAGCAGCAGCTCAAGCCGCTGCGCTCGCCGCCCCGAGACGCTCACCGCGGTCACCGCGAGGGTGACGCGCAGGTGGTCACCGCCGCGACGCCGTCGACGTTTCCTCTCCCTTCCCTTGCGCTGCCAACACCGTCCCCTGCAACCCTAACCTCCTCCGTTGCTTTCTGCCGCGCAGATCTGCAGCGAGGCGACGACGACGGCGACGCACCGGCGACGCCCGTGACGCAGACATCGCGAAGCAAGGCGACGCCGACATGTCCGAGCACCGCCAGGATGTCCACGAGCAGCACGCCTACGTTGCCGACCCGTCTACGCCGATCCATGCCACCGCCAGCCGCCGGTAAGCCCCTGGCCGCCCCCTTTTTCCTCTGCACCGGCGAGCACCTCGCGCGCGTCGTGGACACGACGGCTCCTGCCCGTCTGATCCCGATCCAGCGGCTGCATGGGCCATGCAGCCACGCTGGCCATGCACGGCCTGGCCCGCCACGGGCCCCGGCCTTTTCTTTTTTCTTTTTCTCCGGCCACCGGAGAGCCCCACTGGGCCGGCCCAACAGCACAGCACCGGCGCGGCCCAGATTCTTCCCGCCCTTTTTAATTTCGTTTGAAAATTTGAAATAGAAATTAAAAATGGAAATCTGCCAGTATACTGTTTTGCTTATAACTTGAGTTTGGTAAACCCAAACGAGGTGATTCAAATTGCAGTAGAACCAGTATGAAAATATCTATCCAATGCCACTGACCTTGTATTTTTAGGATTTTTGTACAATTTCTAATGCATTAAACATGATCACTGTATTCTGGTTAGTATTCTTAATTCTAAAAATTGAAAAATTAATATTTTTGAATGAATTCAATTGTGTTAATCGTATATTGTTATTGTGCATCTAGGAAAATATCATTAGTCTCTGTTCATAGGATTTTGTCTCTGGTTATGAGTGTATGTGTGTCACATGCAATGATAGGTTTAAATTTGGATTGTTTTATTTAAACCATTACCACTAATTGATTTTAAATTTAAACCACCCATCTTGATTTACTGCCAAACAACTCCCCTGCATGTTTTGCATATTTTATCAAGTTACCCTTGGTTCTCATGTTGTGTATTGATTATGTGTACCGTTTACTTTTGCGACGCTAGATACGAACGAGGGTGAAGTTGAAGGGGAGGATTTTGGAGAAGATCTTGAGGAAGACCAGGGACAAGCCAACCAAGGCAAGCCATCCTTTGATCTCTGTTTGGTGACTAGTTGAATGTCATTTGTTGATATTCAAAGCACCATGGTTCTATGTGAGATGTTCATGAGATTGTTGTTATCTATGCATTGTTGCTAGTGGGGTACTCCCTAGTGGTGTTACTCCACTAATGTTTGGTGTTTTGGGAAAACATGGAAAGTATGGCCGAGCCATTTCATGTGAGTGATCTTGTATGCTCAACTTGGGTATACCTCATTCCTAGATATTAACATACACCACCCCCATCCCTTTTGTAGTATAAAGGTATCAATGCCATGATCTTGGTGTATTCTCAAAATGAAGTGAGTATGCCCAACACTAGTAATTTGATTAACATTACACTACCTTGAATTAGTAATGTAGCATCATAAAATCTGAGAACTTAATGCAAGATGTGTTGTCTTGCACTTGCTTACCTTAGGCAAGTGTGGGAATCTATTTTCTTTTCCCACTCACCTAAACTCCTCAATGACATCATGGTCACCATTTCGGCCATGGAGATAATTTTAGATTCTTGTCATGAAACTTTAGGATGGGAACCCCTCAAGGTTTACCTTGTTGTAAATGTTTTATGAAAACCTTGGGTAAGCTACCCTTGCCCGAGTGTATGATTTATGAAAGAAAAGGGATTTTGATCAAATTGTTGGAAAGAGGAATTATGTGTATGTGACTGGTGGATTTTGGGAAAAACAACACACGTTTCTTTGTACTCGCCCGGACCAACTATACAGCGCAGCCACATCACCCAAAGTGGGCACGGGCTTAGTCCGTAGTTTGTCAAAGTTGACGTGAGACACCTTCACAACTCTCTAGGAGGGTCACGATGACCTCTGACGCCGGGTTGCGCTCTGAAGGAGGCAATACACTGTAGTTGTCTATAGCCGGATGATTACTGAGGGTCTTTCGTCGTGGCGCCGGAGATACGCTCAAAGAGGAGGTATGATGCCGGGGTGCCGGGAAGGGGTAAGCCCGCAGGGAAGGGACTCATGTCAATGGAGGCAAGCAAAAGACTATGACTGACTATCCGAGACTCGCATACTTTCGTATGACGAACCGAGGATGATTCCGGCGGATTTGTTGGTTCTTGTGGTGAAAGTGCGCACACTCTGCAGAGTTAAAACTATTCGAATAGCCGCGTCCGCGGTCATGGACGGTTGGTATGGCCGTTACCGAGCTGTGTTGAGTTTTGTTTTACAAAGGCTTTACAAAGAAAGTGGGTGTGTTGGATGTACCGGAAGGGTACGTGGAAAGTGTTGTGTGACGACCATATGGAGATGGTCGCCAGAAAATAAAGAAAAATGGGGAACCTCTGCTAATGTTTCATGAAAAGGGAATCTTCTTTAACAAAGATATAGAGATGTCATAGGACTTCCCCAGCATTTCCATCAATTGGGATGGCGGAATGCTAACTCATCTTTAACAAAGATATAGAGATGTCATAGGACTTCCCCAGCATCTCCATCAATTGAGATGGCGGAATGCTAACTCTTCTTTAACAAAGATATAGAGATGTCATAAGATATCTTTTGAAGTATCTTCTTTAACAAAGATATAGAGATGTCATAGGATCATCTGAGTGTCCCCATCAACTGCGATGTCGGGATGCTATATCCACAAGAGAAACTAATGCATGCTATATCCACAAGAGAAACTAATGCATGCTATATCCACAAGACAAACTGATGCATGCTATATCCACGAGAGAAACTATCGTTCCTCTCTTGTCTCCTTTAGATAGCTTATGTTAGCACCCCTTGTGATGGTTTGCGAGTAAAATTCCAAATGTACTCACGACTTTGTCCCTGGCTATTTACTTGGCCAGACTATGAGGAGGACTATGAAGATGACGGAGGCTACCAGGACGACTATGCGACCTAGGACGATCTCCAAGTCAGCTACCTGTAGGTCTAAAGGCATGACTTGGGCCCGACGATGATGACGTGTATCCGCTGCTATGTTTGTGTGAACTTGCCCGTTGTGGCATTTATGTAAGACTGGGTCATGTGACCCCTTTGTTGTAAGACTATTTATTCGGTACTTGTAATGGATGATTGTAATCTGGATATTCAGTTCGGTTATGTTCTCACGGTAGACTTATCATGGGGTCGTGAGAGAAATGCATAACAGGGTATTTCGGACATGTAGTCCGGGGTCCCCACACCTCCTGATAAACCTGTAAGCTTTTCTGTTTTGATAATATGTCTGCCTCTAATAGCCCCCAAGTTTTTGTTAAACTGAGAATTCCATTGCTATTAATAGCTACTTATTTTCACTTCTTCAGGATTTCCGAACAGTCATTTCCACTCTGGAGGCTTTCGCCTCTCAATTTACTTCACTCGAGGCTGACAAGGTTCGGCTTCAAAAAGAAGTTGAATCTACTTCCTCGAAACTTGATAATGCAGTTAAGATGGCTGCCGAAGCTTGCCAGAACGCTGATTCTTTAAAGGAAGAGCTTGAGAGTCTGAAGAACAAGCTGAAGGATGAGGAGGCTTCAAAGATCGCTGCCGAAGCCCAGAGGAGTGAAAAGGACAATCTTCTTCGCCAATCTATTTTGGCCCTGCTCAGTAATTTTCATTGACTCAATTTTTAGTTCCTCCTTTGTTGATTTAATTGTAACTAACAAATTTTCCTTTTTGTTCTTCGCAGAAGCTGCCGATATTCCTGCTGATGCCTTAGACAAGCTTCCAGACAATTCTCCTATCGATGCTTTGTCATTGACTCTTGAATCTAGCAAGGTTATCCAAGCCCTTCTCCAAAAGAATAAAGGAGTTATGTCGAGGATGCACTCGATGATTTTCCCTAAGGCCGACCAAAACAAAACTCTGGAACAATTGACAGATGCTTTTGTCGTCGACACTAAGGAAATTATCGAGGTATTCAAACGCACCTCACGCACCTACGACGCTCTTCTAGCTTTTCAACTTATGATGGGTCATGGCTTCAAAGCCGATATGGAACAAATGTCTAAAGAGCTGCCGAAGGAGCAAGATGGTCAACTCATCGACTTGAGCGTCTATAAATCTTCAGCGCGCAAGTGTGCGCTTCAGCTTCTTGAGTTGGTTTCAGCAAACAAGTCAACTGCTGGCCCGAGCTTATCGAATCAGACCCAGGCTCCTTGATTTCTTTTCATTGGATTGTAATATCGTCCGTTCAAAACAATTCCCTGTCATAAGACCTTTTTATTGTAACGAATCATGTATTAGCAATGTTGTCAATACCCTTTTGCTGTAATATTTTCAACATTTTTTATGGCACGCACGCTCCCGATGGGAGTAATTCCAACTGATAGACTCACATATTCCATCACATACTTAATGGTATATCTTTGCAGGTGGTTCCTGTGCCCTCTTTTACCGAAGGTCCTTCGGATTGCTGTTCTGAGAATGATCGCCTCCAACGCATGAAGTCTCGAATTGCCCAGATGGAAAAGGACATGCGTGGTATTCATGCTATGGCCGCCATTATAAAGAACAAGGGCGAACTAGCCACCCACGCAGAACGATATGCCCTAACTGAGTTGCAAAGGCAACATAAAGTTTGAATTGTAAGTATCCTCCTCTTCCTCAGCTTCTTGAATACCACCAAAGATAATCTTTTGACTCCACCTCTTTCGTTACTTCTTACACTCATAGCCTTGAACTTGTCAGAAGAAAACCTGTGTGTTCATGAATGCATAAATGCCTTGACCCATCTTGCATCTTTAGATGAGGTTTTTTGGAGGAATCAATCAAAAGTTTCCACTGTCAGGAAGTTTCAAGATCGAGTGCAACAAGTGCACCGATTTTTTACCATATGCTATACTAGTTTGAGGGTGATATGGAAGATAATGTTTCCCTTGAATGAAGTCCCTCCTACTTTACTGACTTTGATGTCAAAGTTCAGCAATGTCAAAAAAATTCGGGGCTTGATTCGTGCACAACTTATTGCTGGAGCTAAGTCCGCCTCTGCCCTTGTTCCGTCAAAACATCCTTCCACAGATTTGATGGCCATCGCAAATGCCGATGGTAATGTAGGACATATCTTTGCCAAGGCACAGGTTCCTGCTACCATTGTAATTGACATGCTTGAAGATAGTTTAAGGTTAATCGAAGAAGCGAGGATTTTAGAAGAAGAGTCCTGAAAACGTTTATGCTCCTTCTGTAACTTAAGTACTTCGATGCTTATTGCAGCCGATTGTTTGGTTGCTTTGATTAAGCGAATTTATCGAAAGGTGTATATATGTACCTCCTATTTGCTTTTAATTGTGTCGAATGCCATTGGCAAGATTTAGTACGAATAGAGTAAATCTTAATTACTCGTTTGACATCTGTATTATGATGTTTATATATGTAAGTTTGTCGGCAGCAAATTACTTGAGTGATTAGCTTATGTTGAAGGTTTGTGAAACCCATTGTAAGTGCAACTTTGCTTTCAACCGACGATGTATGTCTTGGCAGCAGCCCCCGAGCGAGCCGATGGAACTCCGGGTGTGCATAACTGAACCGAAACCGAAAACCAAACCGAAAAAACCTAACCGCAACCGTTTTTTGGTTTTTACAGTTTATGGTTACAGTTACAGTTAGCAAAACATCAAACCGAAAGGATTTCGGTTAATTCGGTTTTTAACCGAAAAACCATGGTTAAACCGAAAGAAACCGAACACCTAGTTCAACACAAAATCCCACTCTGCATAACCTTAATATAGCAACTAAACTGATTAGTCTGCACGTAAGGTGCTCCACTGTGGTGGTTTGGCCCTTCGTTTGACCGTGTGTGTAGCCCCAGGTTGCTAGTTTGAATCTACAAACAGTCCCATATTCTTATTTTGGCCGATTATTTTTTCTTTTATTCTTTTCCTCCTTGTAAAAACCTTTAGTACGGTACAAAATACATTCATATTTTAATTTTGTTCGAAATTTCTTTCTTTTTTGTTTTCCTCTCTTGCAAAATCTTTAGTACGATCATACAAAATATAGAAAATGAAATATATAACCATAAAAGTTAGTGTTCAATTCAAAATTCGCGTCAACTTTGGTTAGTTTGCTTATTACCGAAACCGAACCGAAGTTTAATAGTTATTACCGAATCCTATTTTTATACATAACCATATTAACCGAAGTATTAAAACTGTATTTACCGTATAACCGAATAAACCGAACCGAATTAACCATATTAACCGAACGCGCAACCGGAGATGGAACTAAGCCTGCCGATGACTCCGTCGCTTTTTAGTACTTCTGTAGTTTAAAGTACCGGTCATGCGTATTTTTGTAAGTGTGTAGTTTTTACCCTTGCTATCTGCAGCACTCGCGTAATATTGAGGCTTATTTAGCAAAGGATAAAAGTAAGATTCCCGCTAATTTCGCCTCGTAGCACTCGTATTTTCAGAGGCTTTAGATGGCAATCTTGGGTATAATTTCAAATAAACAAATGTTCGCTATAGTATACGAAAAATGTCTTGATGAACTTGTTCGGGTGCCTCGAATTACTGCGATACTTCAGATAAACGAAACTTGAGTTTTTATTAATAAAGTAAGCTAAGAACGAAATGGCCGGCTAAAAAAACCTTATTGAAAGAAAACTTCTAAGAAAGAAAAATAAATATGCGTAATGCCGTCCATCTTATTTAAACAAGAGGAGGGTTCTTCTTATCTTCGATCTTGTCTAGGGAGCCGGTGGCTTTGGAAGCGTCAATGATTTCATCAGAGGTACTCACAGCAAGTGCTAGAACTTTATTGTCATCGGTAGAGGCCTTGTTATCAGCTGCCGAAGGCCCAAGCGCTGAAACTCCCAGTGCGGGGTCATCCGGTTTCTTTTTCAATTTCTTGATGTTCTCATCCTCTTGATCTTTAAGTGCCAATGGTTTAGAAGGGAAGTCGACATCTGCCTGCTTTATTCCGAACTTGGCAGCAATCCTCGAAATCTCGCGATCACAATTATCTAAGCGTGAAAAACTTCCATAGACTGTGATGTTGGTTCAATTGTTGCCTGGCATCTTGAGCATGAGATACGCATAATGTGGCACAGCCATGAACTTGGCATAAACTGGTCTCCCGAGTATAGCATGGTACTGTGATTCCCAATTTACTACCTGAAACTCGATATTTTCCTTCCTGAAGTTATCAGGTTTCCCAAAGACAACATTCAAGTAAACTTTGCCAAGAGGGTACGCTGGTAAAGTGGGAAGGATTCCATGGAAACATGTATCTGATTCTTCCAACATCCTCATTGTAATTCCCATATTTTTGACTGTGTTTGCGAATATCAGATTTAGTCCACTTCCACCATCCATGAGGACTTTGCTCATATTGTATCCTCCTATTTGCGCTTCAACTACCAAGGCAGCATGACCTGGTTTTGGGATTGTCATCGGGTGATCCGCTCTGCTGAACAGGATACTCTGAGACGACAAATCAATGTATTCTGGAATATTTGCCATAGTACTTTCTGCCAGGTTGATTTCTTGAGTGAGCTTCTTCATCTCCTTTCTCGAAACACCAGTTTTGTGGATCATACTCATCTGTCCCCGTGGTGGAGGGAAGGACTCATTAGGGTTACGGGGCTGCACTTGCTGAACTTGGTGCTGAGGTGGTGGTGGCGGAGGATTCTGCTGCTGCTACTGCTGGATAAACTTATGCATCTCAATGAACTGTCGACAATCCCTGAGTAGATGACTCGACTTCTTCTTGTCATCCTTAGGATCAATGTATGCATGTAGGTAACAAGGAGCGTTTATCTGCTCAGCAAAAGGCAGTTCTGCCATCCTTGAGGGTCGTCCCTTGTAGTTGCCACGATTCCCTAAATTACTGCGATTGTTGTCCTGTCGATCATCTCGTCTGTCGTTGTACCGATCATCTCGACGATCAGAATAACCTGCGGCTACCATGTTAGTATCATCGTATCCGTGCCCCTTCCTTTTCTTACGGCGATCTCTTCGACTGCTTGAGTCATGTCTCTGATGGTCGTCGTCTTCATCGTCACTACGTGGGCGAGGCCTTCGTACATTATCCTCGCCATCAGCCCAACTATTGGCGATTTCCATTAGCTTGGTTATAGTCTTCAGCTTTTTTCGTCCAAGCTCCTCTATGTAACATTCTCGTAGAATACCATCACAGAAGGCGTCGATTGCTCTATCGACAGAGACATCTTCAACATCGTTCAAGAGTTTAGTGAACCTCCCGATGTACTGCGCATCGACTCTTTCGGCTTTGGCTGACAATGATGTAATTTCTCGATTCCAACAGGTCTTTTATATGTTGCCTGGAAATTTTTGACAAAAGCGTCTACTAGATCTTCCCATGATTTCATGGAACCTTTCGGGCAGACCTCTCAACCAGGTTCGTGCCGAATCCTTCAGGTAAAGCTGCAAACATTGCATCGCTGCTATTTGATTTCCTTTGTGCAAGATCATGGTCTGCAAATAATCGTCTAACCATGACCTTGGCTCCTGCTGCCCGTCATATTTAACAGCATCAGTGGGAGTAGGTTTGAACCTTTTGGGCGGCATCGTCTCGCGGATCTTGTACCTTAAACAGTCGAGTCCTCTTAACTCGACGTCGTACTCCTGGCTCTCCTTAGAATCATCACTATCGTATTCTTCCCTCGCTGCTCGCCGTCGTCGAGCTCTATCGATCCTGCTCTGAGTAATATCATCTCGAGCATCTCTCAAACGATGCTTGGAACCACTACCTTGGAGTGTAGATCTGTCCTTCCGTGGGACAAGTTTGTCTCCAAGGATCGCGAGGCTTTCCAAAGCACCTCGATGAGCTTGTGCCATAGGACCTTCGAGTGCTGGTTGCTGATTGATCAGGTAAGCCGCTAGGTTAGCGGTTGCCCCTTCAACTGTTTTTGGCCTTAACATACCAGCAGTGTCTATAGTCATAAAAGACTTGGATAGATTTGATGTTATCTCTCTTGCATCATCTTCTGAAAGTCGAGACAACCTTGATCGATGCCTTCCTGCTCCTTGGCTGCTTCGAGACGCGCTTGCATGTGAGGCCCTCGACGCTCACTAGATTGGTCTGCTGTGAGTAGACGTCGATTGAGATTTGCCTGCTCGTTCGATAAATGTACTCATTCCTTTCCAAGATAGAACAATCATTAAGAGTTCCAACCGAAGTTCCGGCGGGGAGTGGCGTATTGTTGGTTATGGCGGCCCGAGCTGCTTCCCATTCTCCCTCTGCGATAGTATAATCGTTGTCGTCGTTGCTGGCACTGTTTTCGGAATTACGTCACCTGCTGCCACGTGGAGTGCGCTCTCCTTCTTCTCCTCCTCCGTTCCTCGCGTTCCCAACGTTGAGGGTAGCATAGACCTGGTGATGCGCTATCCCCCAAGTGGCTGTCCTGGCGGTGCTGTCGATGCTTTCTTCACACGACGAATATCTAGCGCTACAGACGACGATGTATCGCTTGATCCCAATCCATGCCTGGTATCGCAGTTTAAACAGTAGTACGAGGTCATATCTGATGACTCACAGTCATCAGATCCGACCGACATAGATGATATCGATCGAATGGCAGATAGCAGACAAGAGTTCATCGACGCTGTCAAACCAACCGACAAATCGACTGATGATGATGCGGTTGATCCTGCAGTTGGTGAAGATGGCTTCCTTTCTAAACTGGAGACGAATGGCTCAGGCAACCGAAGGATTCCTTCCGCGTTGATGTTGTAGTGGACACTTCCGAAAGTCATTCCCAAGCCCCCTTGCAGGTCCGAAAAAGTCGGGCGGGACGAGTCGCTATGCGGAGTCGCTATGACCCGAATCGACTCGAGTTCCCCGAGCTTGGCGATGAAGAAGCCGACGGAGACGCCGGTGGTGTTGATGAATCTGCCGAAGACATGGCCAAAGCTCCCGATGCTGAGTCTTGTGCCAACAGGGTTCCCACAGACGGCGCCAATTGTCGAGGGTTCTCCCCGGCAATGCCCTTCGTATGGGGCTTAGGGTAGATTGTATCATGTAGGCTGACGCGAGACATCGGTTATCAAACAAGCGAGGAGAGCGATTTACCCAGGTTCGGGGCCCTCGATGAGGTAAAACCCTTACGTCCTGCCTGTCTGATCTTGATTGCTGAAAATATCGGGTTACAATGGGGTGCCGAAGGTTTCAACTACAATCTCATCGAGAGGCTAAGTTCTACGATGACCTAGCTCTAGACTTGCAGTGGTTATGGCTATTATGATTGTGTACCTCGGCAGACCCTCTCCTGGCCCTTATATTGTGAGCCAGGTCTCAAGAGATCTGTCCGGGTACGACTAGGTTACAAAGAATCCTATGTCTAAACTTTCCTTTCTTCTTTGTCTTCTTGCCTTTCTAGTCAAGACTCCTTCCTTGGAACCGACATAGCGGCCCACCTTGGTCGATGGACGCTCTTCATGGGCCCCTGGTTGGGCTGTAGGAGGTAGCGCAATACTAGTTACCCGAAGGGTAATGCCCACATCACCAGCCTAATTCTAATTGCTTGTCGGTTGGTGATCAACACTCGTGTCACCTTGTACTACAGCAGCACAAATGCAACAAGCGGCATGATGATATTCTTCAAGCCACGTGACCATGGCGACTGTCGCCCAAGAAAAAATTCGTCATGGGCGTCGGCGTAAAGGCCAAAGGTACCACGCTAACCATAGTGAAGATATGGACGGCGCCCCTCAGGTGTACGACCCCGCCTGCTTCTCCACCACCTTGGGAATTCCGAATCCTATGATGATGAGCAGTGCCAATAGTTCGGATGCTGCAACACATCATTGATCATGTTGCATTCGACACTCAGGTCGAGCAAGTTTTCATTCATGGTAGACACGGATGGAAACCCCGAGGGGAAAACTTACCCATGTCGCTACATCATGGTCGTGCTCGCATGGTATTATGACTTCTCCGCGAAGGATATAGGGGCCATGTGCTTTTTAACAAGCTCTCGGAAGTTCTCATGAGTACCATAGATTATGACATCAGACAGAAATCGTGTCACAACGGCGCTTAGCCACCAACTAGGCCCGGACTACACGTGCAGCGACAGCACCACCGTGTGTATCAACGCCTCCAGTGGAACAATGTACTTCTACTATTATGATCAAAAATACATCGACGACATGTAAAGGATGCAATGACATGTATAATAGAATGCTAAACATGGCTCGGGGTAGCTAAGGAAATTCTTCTGATTAGTATAGTGTGATCCCCCGAACCGAAATAACTGTTCCGCATTCATCATTGATAGATACATGCCAGGTCCAGTCCACATATTTTGAGGTTCCTCGGGCGACACGAGACCAAGTGGCCTTATTTACGATGGCTTCACTAGTACAAAAGAGGGCTTTGGTTTTTTTTGCTCCAAAGAGCATTAGCACCGGATTTGGCATGAACCGGTTCTAAAGGGGATCATTAGCACCGGTTCGTGCGGTCTCGACGTCCAGAGGACCAGCCGCGATATTAGCACCGGTTCGTGCCAAACCTTTAGCACCGGTTTGTGACACGAACTGGTGCTAAAGGTTTGTCGCCAGGCACGTGGCAGCCGCGAAACCTTTAGCACCGATTCGTGTCACGAACCGGTGCTAAAGGAAAACATTAGCACCGGTTCGTGACACGAACCGGTGCTAAAGCTCCCCTTTTCCCTATATATTCAGCTCACCCCCCAACCAGCCCCCTCACTTCATTTTTTCTTGGTGGAAGGTGTGAGGGTTTTGTGCTTGCTTGCTTTTCTTTGCCATGCACATGAGGTGCTCGATGAAATGTCTGAGAGAATGATGCCGCTTGATTTCACACAAAACAAAAATGATATGAGGTGCCGGAGTGACACTTAAGCTTTCTCCTCTTTCTTTCCTCCTCGATCAAGGTTGAGAAACTTTACCCTTTCATTTGTATGGTGGTAATTTCCACTATTTATATATATTATGATGTTTTGTAATGGTTTTTTGATAAACTTAATTATTTGATGTAGATGAACCGGCGGCAATGGATGTACGTTGACCGACGCCTAGTTCACTTCGGGCCTGGAAGATTTTATCCGTGTGGCTGCGGAAAACCCACAGGCGGATGGTTTTATATGTTGTCCATGTGTTGGTTGCCGGAACTTAAAGCAATACCGTGAATGGCAAGTCATTCACTCCCACCTGCTTTGGAAAGGTTTCATGCCCAGCTATAATTGTTGGACCAAGCATGGAGAAAGAGGGGTTATGATGGAAGACAATGAAGAATAAGAAGAGGATGATGATATGTACCCTAACTACGGTGATACTGCAACGGGGCATGATGAAGATGAAGATGAAGAGGCAGGAGGAGCTGAAGATGAAGAGGCATCAGATGAGCCCATTGATGATGATCTTCGTCGGGGCATCGCTGATGCACACAAGGAAGCAAAACTGAAAAACGAGAAGAGAAAGTTAAAGGGCATGTTAGAGGATCACAAAAAAATATAAATTAGAGTTAAACACAAAGCTCAGTGCCACACTAGAGTTGTTGCAATGGAAAGCAGAGGCTGGTATATGTGACAAGCCATTTGAGAAGTTACTGAAAATAATGAAGAAGAGGCTGCCAAAGGATAACGAATTGCCTTTTACGTACGAAGCAAAGAAGGTTCTCTTCCCTCTAGGATTAGAGGTGCTGAAGATACATGCATGCATTAATAACTGCATCCTCTACCGCGCTGACTACAAAAATTTAGAAAAATGCCTGGTATGCACTGCACTGCGGCATAAGATTAGGCGAGATGACCGTGGTGATGTTGAGGGCGAGACCCCCAGGAAGAGGGTTCCTACCAAGGTTATGTGGTATGCTCCTACAATACCACGGTTGAAACGTCTGTTTAGAAATAAAGAGCATGCCAAGTTGTTGCAATAGCACAAATAAGACCGTATGAAAGACGAGATAGTGAGACACCCCGCTGATGGGTCGCAATGGAGGAAAATCGAGAGAGAGTTCCCGGAATTTACAGGTGACGCGAGGAACTTAAGGTTTGGTCTAATTACAGATGGCATGAATCTTTTTGGGGAGCAGAGCTGCAGTCATAGCACCTGGCCTGTAACTCTATGTATCTATAACCTTCCGCCTTGGTTGTGCATGAAGCAGAAGTTCATTATGATGCTAGTGCTCATCCAAGGCCCAAAGCAACCCGGCAATGACATTGATGTGTACCTAAGGCCATTATTTGAAGAACTCTTATAGTTGTGGGCCAAACCAGGTGTACATGCGTGGGATGAGCACACACGGGAGTCATTTGACTTACGAGCATTGCTTTTCGTGACCATCAATGATTGGCCTGCTCTTAGTGACCTTTCAGGACAGACAAACAAGGGATACAATACATGCACACACTATTTAGATGAGACCAAAGTGTTGGAGATATGCCCAAGAGGCAATAATAAATTAGTTATTGTTATATCTTAGTGTTCATGATAAATGTTTACATCCCATGCTATAATTGTATTAACCGAAACATTGATACATGTGTGTTATGTAAACAACAAAGAGTCCCTAGTAAGCCTCTTGTATAACTAGCTTGTTGATTAATAGATGATCATAGTTTCGTGATCATGAACATTGGATGTTTTTAATAACAAGGTTATGTCATTGGGTGAATGATATAATGGACATACACCCAAATAAGCATAGCATAAGATCAAGTCATTTAGTTCAACTTGCTATAAGCTTTCGATACATAGTAACCTAATCCTTTGACCATGAGATCATGTAAATCACTTATACCGGAAGGGTACTTTGATTACATCAAACGCCAGTGCGTAAATGGGTGGTTATAAAGATGGGATTAAGTATTCAGAAAGTATGAGTTGAGGCATATGGATCAAGAATGGGATTTGTCCATCCCGATGACGGATAGATATACTCTGGGCCCTCTCGGTGGAATGATATCTAATTAGGTTGCAAGCATGTGACTGGTTCACAAGGGATATCATATCACGATACAGTAAGGTACTTATCGATAACGAGGTTGAACTAGGTATGGAGATACCGACGATCAAACTTCGAATAAGTAAAATATCGCGTGACAAAGGGAATCGGTATCGTATGTGAGTGGTTCTTTCGATCACGAAGTCATCGTTGAATATGTGCGAGCTATTATGGATCTCCAGGTCCCGCTATTTGTTATTCATCGGAGAGGAATCTCGATCATGTCCACATAGTTCTCTAACCGTAGGGTGACACACTTAAGGTTTGATGTCGTTTTAAGTAGATATGGAATATGGAATGGAGTTCAAATATTGTTCGGAGTCTCGGATGGGATCCAGGAAATCACGAGGAGTTCCGGAATGGGAGAATAAGATTCATATATAGGAAGTCACTTTCCAAGTTTGGAAATGATCTGGTGCATTTATGGAAGGCGCTAGAATGTTCTAGAACCTTCCGGAAGAAATCACTATGGAAGGTGGAGTCCCGGTTGGACTCCACCAACCCTAACTTGCCAACCAAGTGGGAGAGTGGAGTCCATGGTGGACTCCACCTCGTTGGCCGGCCAAGCAAGGGGGGAAAGGGAGAGTCCCTGTCCCTCTAGGTTTCGTCCATATGGAAGGTTTTGAATTGGGGTCTAATTCGAACTTTTGGGGCAAACCCTAGGGATTTGTAACGCCCCGGAACCAGTACCATGACGATTTATAACGCGCGAAGCACACGTCCATTGGGAACCCCAAGAGGAAGGTGTGATGCGTACTTTTCTGTTTTGTTGTTATTTTTTTCTTTTTGGGTCATCCAACAGACGGCTTGCGTTTGCAGCCACCGCCGCCCGAGTCCCTCAGCTGGAGGAGGACTCCTCCGAGTCGCCCGCGAGCAGTGCGCCGAGGCCAAGGAGGCGGCCAGGGCCGTAACTGCCAAGGCGCAGGAGACGAGCGGGGAGCTGGATTGGCTGCGCCGGCTCGAGTCCAACCACGTCATCGAGCTCGAGGCTGCGAAGCAGACCGGCGGAAGGAGGTGGAGGATCTCAGCCGGCGGCTGGAGGATGTGGAGAAGCAGGCGCTTCCCAACGAGGTGACCTCCAAGTCCCAGGAGCTGACGGAAACCGTCAAGCGCTGGGTGTCGGAGATTGGCGCCCTTGACCGCGGCTTGGCGGGTAAGTCTTTACCTTCTTCTTGCCGGCTTTCGGCTGTCGGCTGCCTGCCTAGGCAGGTAGCCGGCGGCCGAAACAGTTTGAACATTCATTATCTCCATCTTCAGGCTGGGGGCAGGCGGCTTTCTCTTAGCCGGCTGCCGCCAGTCTTTGTTTTGCTTCGATATCTCCATCTTCAGGCTGGTGGCAGGCGGCTTTCTCTTGGCCGGCTGCCGCCAGTCTTTTGAGCTGAAAACTTTGGTTATCTCCATCTTCAGGCTGGTGGCAGACGGCTTTTTCTTAGCCGGCTACCGCCTGTCTTTTAGGCTGAAAACTTCGATTATCTCCATCTTCAGGCTGGTGGCAGACGACTTTCTCTTAGCCGGCTGCTGCCAGTCTTTGCATTGCTTTAAAAATTTGCATTTTTCTGTCCTTTCCCCGGCTTGCGGCTGATACTGTTGGCAGGGATGTGCCGGCTGCTATCAGCCGAATCTTCAGTTTTTAACGTGCTTTTTGTTTTTGCAGCGGCTTTCCCAGAGGCGCAGGAGGCGGCACTAGAGGCGGCCAGGGAGGCGCGGGAGAAGCGTCGGCAGGCGACCGGCGAGGAGAGCTCCGACTGCTTCTCCATGGACGACTATCTGGCGTCCATGGCCGCCCGCGTGGAGCCGATTACCAAGCTGGGCTGGGAGCTCAGGAAGGCGGCCGAGGAGCTTTTCCGGCTGCTCTGGCCGACAGAGACGCTGCCGGGGGAGCTCGCGAAGCTCATCAAGTGGCTGGAGACGGCGCCTGACCGCTTCCTCGACTGGAAGGACTCGGCCGCGCGTGCCGGAGCTGACATGGCGCTGTCGTTTGTGCTTTCATGGTACAACGAGGTCAGCCTCGACCAGCTGGAGTTCCGGCGGGCCGAGGTGGAAGAGAAGCTTCCCGCCGCGAACAAGACCGCTGGCTCGCCCGCGCCTGTGCCATCGCCGCCTTCGTCGACAAGGGCATTTTCATCCATGATCCGAATCCGCCTGAGGACGACTCAGATGAGGAGTCCGAGGACGAGGAGATAGAGATGGAAGACGCGCCACATGCTCCTCGTCCTCCTCCAGCCAGCGCTTAGTTTTATCTGTCCATGTAACTTGCTTTTGCCAAGACAATTTGTTAAATCCCCGGGATGCCATGTGCATGTGTAAGACAATGTTATTATCACTTTTAATGTGTTTGTTAATCATTTGTGTGCCGGCTTGCTTTCTTCCGACTCGTTCGCTTTTTCCCATCCGCCCCACTCTTTGGCTTTGCTCCTGCCGATCGTACATGCGGCTTGCGGTCCGTCGCCGGATCAAAAGCGTGCCGCTGAGTGAGGTCGACAGTATTTCAGTCGAACGAGCCGAGTTCGACAATCTGGCACTTTCATGAAAGGTTTAGACAAGAGTCATTCGCCTTCACTCTTTCCCTTAGTCGTTTTTCGCGTGCCGGCTCCTTAGGCATCTACCCCCGCCAGCCGGACAGCCGTTGCGTGCCTGGATCGGGAGTCGGCTGTCGGGAATCCGGTTCACGGTACTAAGCCGGCCGCGTGAGAGGGTGTAAGCCAATTGGAGAAAGCAGCAGAGTATGCGAAAAAACTTGTTGAAGCCGGCGCTCTTGGCGCACATTGTTCATTGATATGGGTTACAAAAGGAGTGCAAGGGATACATACAGTCCTTCTCTCAAGTGTAAAATGGATGAAGCAACTTGACATTCCAGGGACGTTTAGTCTCCTTGTCAGTTTTGTTCGCCTTGTTTTTCTTAGCCTCTTGGGCATCTATGAGATAGTAGGAATCATTGCCTACCGCCTTGCTCACGATGAAGGGACCCTCCCATGGGGATGCTAGCTTATGCTGTCCGGCTGTCCGTTAGATCAGCCAGAGCACTAGGTCTCCTTCTCGGAATGCTAAGGGCTGCACCTTCCGGCTGTGATAGCGTCGGAGGCTTTGCTGGTAAATGGCGGATCTGGACAAGGCCAGCAGGGCCTCTTCGACCAGGTCGACTCCATCTTCGCGAGCTTCTTTAGCTTCGGCTTCTGTATATAGTTTGATCCTTGGCGCGTCGTGCTCGATGTCAGTCGGCAAGACGGCTTCGGCCCCGTATACGAGGAAGAATGGTGTGAAGCCGACGAAGCGGTTTGGCGTGGTGCGCAGGCTCCAGAGTACAGAGGGCATCTCTTCTATCCAGCAGCCGGCTGCTCGCTCGAGCGGCTCCACCAGCCGGGGCCGGATGCCGGCTAGGATTAGGCCGTTTGCCTTTTCCAGTTGCCCGTTGGTCTCCGGATGTGCCACGGATGATAGGTCCATTTGGATCCCCATCTCCCCGCAGTAGCGTTTGAAGATGCCTTCGGCGAAGTTGCTGCCGTTGTCGGTGATGATGCTATGGGGGTAGCCGTATCTCAGAATGATTTCCTTGAGGAATGTGACGGCTGTGGAGCCGTCCAGCTTCTTGATCGGCTTGGCTTCAATCCACTTAGTGAATTTGTCGATCATCACCAGGAGGTGTGTCATGCCGCCTCGGGCTGTTTTGAATGGGCCCACCATATCCAAGCCCCAGACGGCAAATGGCCAGGTGATGGGGATGGTCTTCAAGGCGGAAGCCGGCGTATGCCTTTGCTTGGCAAAGCGTTGGCAGCCATTGCATTTTTTCACCAGTTCTTCTGTGTCTCTTAGCGCAGTCGGCCAATAGAAGCCGTGCCGGAAGGCTTTGCCCACTATGGCTCTAGAGGAGGCGTGGTGGCCGCACTCTCCCTGATGGATTTCCCGTAGGAGTTCAATCCCTTCAGCCGGCTCGACGCACCGCTGGAACACCCCACTTACGCTGCGTTTGTACAGCTGGTGGTTGATGATGGTATAGGCCTTGGCCCTTCTCTCAATCTTCCTGGCTTGAACCCTATCATTGGGCAGCACACCGTCGGTGAGGTAGGAGAGGAATTCTTGTGCCCATGATGGTACGCATTTTATTTCAAACACGTTAACCATCAAGGCCTCCATCTTCGGAGCTTCCGGGTTTGACTGCATGGTCGCCGGGTTCGGCTGTGGAGCCGGCGGGTTTGGCTGAGAAGCCCTCGACTTTGGCTGAGAAGCCTCCGGGTTCGGCTGAGAAGCCCCCGGGTTCGGCTGTGGAGCCGGCGGGTTCGGCTGAGAAGCCCCCGACTTTGATTGCGAAGCCCCCGGATTTGGTTGAGAAGCCCCGGTTCGGCCGTGGAGCCGGCGGGTTGGTGGCTTGACTCCGTTCTGAAGCCGGGTTTGGTTGTGCCGTCGTACTTGGGGGTGTCGCGCGGGAGCTGGAAGCCGTCAACCATGGGCTCGTTCAGGATCCGCGGCCCGAAGCACTTTGGGCCGGCTGGCCCTTCTTCTTCCGTGATGCGGGATTCGACCAGCCGGTCGAGGCGGTCTCTGGCGTCTGCCGGCTCGATGCGCGGGCCCAGCCGGAGTGGGCCGGCTGCGGTGGCCGCTTGCCTCTGGGGCCGGCCGGTGCGGGCGTCTTGGCGCCAGCCTCTCGGAGTCTTCCTCCTGGTGCCGGCTTGGTGGTGGCTGATGCGCGTAGATGTACACGTCCGTTGGGAACCCCAAGAGGAAGGTATGATGCGCACAGTGGCAAGTTTCCCTTAGTAAGAAACCAAGGTTTAATCGGACCAGTAGGAGTCAAGAAGCACGTTGAAGGTTGATGGTGGCGAAATGTGATGCGGCGCAACACCAGGGATTCCGGCACCAACGTGGAACCTGCACAACACAACCAAAGTACTTTGCCCCAACGAAACAGTGAGGTTGTCAATCTCACCGGCTTGCTGTGACAAAGGATTAACCGTATTGTGGAAGATGATTGTTTGCAAGAAAACAGTAAAACAAGTATTGCAGAGGATGTATGCGATGTAAAAAATAGGACCGGGGTCCACAGCTCACTAGAGGTGTCTCTCCCATAAGATAAAAGCATGTTGGGTGAACAAATTACAGTCGGGCAATTGACAAATAGAGAAGAGCATAACAATGCATATACATGATATGATAAATATAGTGAGATTTAATTGGGCATTACGACAAAGTACATAGACCTCCATCCAACGCATCTATGCCTAAAAGTCCACCTTCGGTTATCATTCGAACCCCATTCGGTATTAAGTTGCAAAGCAACAGACAATTGCATTAAGTATGGTGCGTAATGTAATCGACAACTACATCCTTATACATAGAATCAATGTTTTATCCCTAGCGACACATCACAACCTTAGAACTTTCACTGTCCCAGGTGTCAATGAAGGCATGAACCCACTATCGAGCATAAATACTCCCTCTTGGAGTTAAGAGCAAAAACTTGGCCGAGCCTCTACTAAACGGAGAGCATGCAAGATCATAAACAACACATAAACAATAGATTGATAATCACCATAACATAGTATTCTCTATCCATCGGATCCCGACAAACACAACATATAGTATTACAGATAGATGATCTTGATCATGTTAGGCAGCTCACAAGATCCGACAATGAAGCACAATTAGGAGAAGACGACCATCTAGCTACTGCTATGGACCCATAGTCCAGGGTGAACTACTCACTCATCACTCCGGAGGCGACCATGGCGGTGTAGAGTCCTCCGGGAGATGAATCCCCTCTCGGCAGGGCCGGAGGCGATCTCCGAATCCCCCGAGATGGGATTGCGGCGGCGGCGTCTGGAAGGTTTTCCGTATCGTGGCTCTCGGGTTTCGCGACGGAGGCTATTTGTAGGCGGAAGGGCAGGTCAAGAGGCGGCACGAGGGCCCACACCATAGGTCGGCGTGGCCAGGGCCGGCCGCGCCGCCCGTGGTGTCGCCACCTCGTGGCCCCTTCGACTCTCCTTCGGTCTTCGGAAGCTTCGTGCAAAAATAGGACCCCGTTGATTTCGTCCGTTACTATTTCTCGGAAATAACACAGAGGCATCATGCATCGTTCGGCTCTTCGGCATCAATTAATAGTTAGTAAAAAATGCATATCGTAGGTTATCAAACATGTAGCATGTAACATGCAAATATCGATATATAAGAGATACGCGTCGATGTAGGATTCTGCTCGTCCCAAAGGTCGATAACAAAGATAATTTCCGATGCCCATCATAATCTTGATCATATGTATTTGAATGCAGCATCGATGTAAAAATGAATGACAAAAAAAACAATAAATCATAAAGCATAAGACTAGAATAGTACAAGACAAGCATCAATAAGTCTTGCAGAGAGTAAAGAAAATCAATAAAGTAAAAATTGCAACACAAAGGAAGATTAAGTTTCAGCGGTTTCTTTCAACTTATAACATGTATATCTCATGGATATTGTCAATAATATGCAAGTATGTAGGAATCAATGCACAGTTCACACAAGTGTTTGCTTCTTAAGGTGGAGGGAGATAGGTAAACTGACTCAACAATAAAAGTAAAAGAATGGTCCTTCAAAGAGGAAAGCATCGATTGCTATATTTGTGCTAGAGCTTTTATTTTGAAAACATGAAACAATTTTGTCAACGGTAGTAATAAAGCATATGAGTTATGTAAATTATATCTTACAAGTTGCAAGCCTCATGCATAGTGTACTAATAGTGCCCGCACCTTGTCCTACTTAGCTTGGACTACCGGATCTTCGCAATGCCATGTTTCAACCAAGTGTCACAAAGGGTACCTCCATGCCGCCTGTACAAAGGTCTAAGGAGAAAGCTCGCATTTTGGATTTCTCGCTTTTGATTATTCTCAACTTAGACATCCATACCGGGACAACATGGACAACAGATAATGGACTCCTCTTAAATGCATAAGCATGTAGCAATAATTATTATTCTCATATGAGATTGAGGATATATGTCCAAACTGAAACTTCCACCATGATTCATGGCTTTAGTTAGCGGCCCAATGTTCTTCTCTAACAATATGCATGCTCCAATCATTAAGGTGGTAGATCCTTCAGACAAGACGGACATGCATAGCAACTCACATGATATTCAATAAAGAATAGTTGATGGCGTTCCATGGTTATCGCACAACAAGCAACTTAATAAGAGATAAAGTGCATAAGTACATATTCAATACTACGATAGTTTTTAAGGCTATTTTGTCCCATGAGCTATATATTGCAAAGGTAAATGATGGAATTTTAAAGGTAGCACTCAAGCAATTACTTCGGAATGGCGGAGAAATACCATGTAGTAGGTAGGTATGGTGGATACAAATGGCATAGTAGTTGGCTCAAGGATTTTGGATGCATGAGAAGTAATCCCTCTCGATACAAGGTTTAGGCTAGCAAGGTTATTTGAAGCAAACTCAAGGATGAACCGTGCAGCAAAACTCACATAAAAGACATATTGTAAACATTATAAGACTCTACACCGTCTTCCTTGTTGTTCAAAACTCAATACTAGATATTATCTAGACCTTAGAGAGACCAAATATGAAAATCAAATTTTAGCAAGCTCTATGTATTTCTTCATTAATGGGTGCAAAGTATATGATGCAAGAGCTTAAACATGAGCACAACAATTGCAAAGTATCACATTATCCAAGACATTTTAGAATTACTACATGTAGCATTTTCCAATTCCAACAATATAACAAATTAACGAAGAAGAAACTTCGCCTTGAACATTATGAGTAAAGCCTAAGGAAATATTTGTCCATATGCAACAGCGGAGCGTGTCTCTCCCACAAAGTGAATGCTAGGATCCATTTTATTCAAACAAAAACAAAAACAAAAACAAACCGACGCTCCAAGTAAAGAACACAAGATGTGACTGAATAAAAATATAGTTTCAGGGGGAGGAACCCGATGATGTTGTCGATGAAGAAGGGGATGCCTTGGGCATCCCCAAGCTTAGACGCTTGAGTCTTCTTAGAATATGCAGGGGTGAACCACGGGGCATCCCCAAGCTTAGAGCTTTCACTCCTCTTGATCATAGTATATCATACTCCTCTCTTGACCCTTGAAAACTTCCTTCACACCAAACTTCAAGCAAACTCATTAGAGGGTTAGTGCACAATTAATAATTCACATATTCAGAGGTGACACAATCATTCTTTACACTTCTGGACATTGCATAAAGCTACTGGACATTAATGGATCAAAGAAATTCATCCAACATAGCAAAAGAGGCAATGCGAAATAAAAGGCAGAATCTGTCAAAAACAGAACAGTTCGTAAAGACGAATTTTAAAGTGGCACCAGACTTGCTCAAATGGAAAAACTCAAAACTAATGAAAGTTGCGTACATATCTGAGGATCACGCTCGTAAATTGGCAGATTTTTTAGAATTTTCTACAGAGACTTGGGCCCAGATTCGTGACAGACAGCAATGCTGTTTCTGCGCAGCGATCCCAAATATAACATCAACTTTGACATAGAAACTTTACTTGGCACAAAAACATGATAAGGAGAGGTTGCTACAGTAGTAAACAACTTCCAAGACTCAAATATAAAACAAAGTACTGTAGTAAAAACATGGATTGTCTCCCATAAGCGCTTTTTTTTAACGCCTTTCAGCTAGGCGCAGTGCAAATCAAGTAACATCGAGAGTAAGCATCAACATTATTATTCTTCATGCAAACACAACTTGTTGCAGAGGGTACTTTAGGTGCTCCATTATCTAAGTTTTCTATGGTGGTGCTAGGAGTTTTAGCAATTTTAGGCCTATAATAATTCTTTTGTTTAGGCACTTTAGAGGCATACATGAATTTTTGCTCTTTACCCACATAAGCTTTCTCATTATACTTGAGAGAAGAAAAGGTTGAACCCAAGGTTCCCATAGCTTTTTCAAGTTCATCAATCCTATTGGTTTGATTATCATGAACAACACAAGTTCCTAGGACACTAATTCTTTCATCAATTCCTCCTAGGGATTTATCAAGTTCATCAGTTTTATCCAATAACATTTCCAATTTAGTTTCAATACTTGGAAAAAATTTCTCTATGGTTTCCAATTTTTTCATAACATCCTCAAGAGAGATTTCAATTTTAACTTCATTAACAGGTGGTATTCCGACAAGACTCTCAATGATGCAACTAGCTTGTAAAGCGGGAGTACCTAGGAAATTACCTCCCGAAAGAGTATCAAGAACATACCTATTCCAACTAGATAAACCAACATAAAAGTTCCTAAGAAGGATAGTGGTGGAGTGTTTCTTAATGCACCTATGATGAGCATTACTAATTTTATACCAAGCATCTTTAAAACTTTCTCCACCTTGTTGCTTAAAAGAACGAACTTCAACTTCAGGATTACTCATTTTAGTAGCAATAAAGTAAACTAGGCAAATAAAGTAAAGACAAGTAACTAATTTTTTGTGTTTTTGATAGAGAGAGCAATAAAGTAAAACTAGCAACTAATTTTTGTGTGTTTTGTTTAGGTGCAGCAAACAAAGTAGTAAATAAAATAAAGCAAGACAAAAACAAAGTAAATAGATTGAGAAGTGGAGACTCCCCTTGCAGCGTGTCTTGATCTCCCCGGCAACGGCGCCAGAAATTTGCTTGATGCGCGTAGATGTACACGTCCATTGGGAACCCCAAGAGGAAGGTATGATGCGCACAGTGGCAAGTTTCCCTCGGTAAGAAACCAAGGTTTAATCGGACCAGTAGGAGTCAAGAAGCACGTTGAAGGTTGATGGTGGCGAAATGTGATGCGGCGCAACACCAGGGATTCCGGCGCCAACGTGGAACCTGCACAACACAACCAAAGTACTTTGCCCCAACGAAACACTGAGGTTGTCAATCTCACCGGCTTGCTGTAACAAAGGATTAACCGTATTGTGTGGACGATGATTGTTTGCAAGAAAACAGTAAAACAAGTATTGCAGTAGATTGTATGCGATGTAAAGAATAGGACTGGGGTCCACAGTTCACTAGAGGTGTCTCTCCCATAAGATAAAAGCATGTTGGGTGAACAAATTACAGTCGGGCAATTGACAAATAGAGAAGGGCATAACAATGCATATACATGATATGATAAATATAGTGAGATTTAATTGGGCATTACGACAAAGTACATAGACCGCCATCCAACTGCATCTATGCCTAAAAAGTCCACCTTCAGGTTATCATCCGAACCCCATTCAGCATTAAGTTGCAAAGCAACAGACAATTGCATTAAGTATGGTGCGTAATGTAATCGACAACTACATCCTTAGACATATAATCAATGTTTTATCCCTAGTGGCAACAGCACATCACAACCTTAGAACTTTCTCACTGTCCCAGTGTCAATGAAGGCATGAACCCACTATCGAGCATAAATACTCCCTCTTGGAGTTAAGAGCAAAAACTTGGCCAGAGCCTCTACTAGTAACGGAGAGCATGCAAGATCATAAACAACACATAAACAATAGATTGATAATCACCATAACATAGTATTCTCTATCCATCGGATCCCGACAAACACAACATATAGTATTACAGATAGATGATCTTGATCATGTTAGGCAGCTCACAAGATCCGACAATGAAGCACAATTAGGAGAAGACGACCATCTAGCTACTGCTATGGACCCATAGTCCAGGGGTGAACTACTCACTCATCACTCCGGAGGCGACCATGGCGGTGTAGAGTCCTCCGGGGGATGAATCCCCTCTCCGGCAGGGTGCCGGAGGCGATCTCCTGAATCCCCCGAGATGGGATTCGCGGCGGCGGCGTCTCTGGAAGGTTTTCCGTATCGTGGCTCTCGGTACGGGGGTTTCGCGACGGAGGCTATTTGTAGGCGGAAGGGCAGGTCAAGAGGCGGCACGAGGGCCCACACCATAGGTCGGCGCGGCCAGGCCGGGCCGCGCCGCCCCGTGGTGTCGCCACCTCGTGGCCCCACTTCCCTCTCCTTCGGTCTTCTGGAAGCTTCGTGCAAAATAGGACCCCGGGCGTTGATTTCGTCCAATTCCGAGAATATTTCGTTACTAGGATTTCTGAAACCAAAAACAGCAGAAAACAGAACGGCTCTTCGGCATCTTGTTAATAGGTTAGTTCCAGAAATGCGTAAATACGACATATAATGTGCATAAAACATGTAGGTATCATCAATAAAGTAGCATGGAACATAAGAAATTATCGATACATTGGAGACGTATCAGTGGCCGGCTGCGGCCGCTGTTGCCGCTTGCCAGCCGGCTTGTCCGGCTGGAACTTGCATGGGTGGCCCGGGAGTCCCGGTGCCGGCTTGGTGCTGGGGAGGTGGACTCGGCCGTGTCCCTGGGGCCGTCCCGGTCGTTGCCTGCGGCACCACGAGCGTGAGAAGCTCTGGGAGCATTGGCGTGCCTGGGGTTGTCCGCCTGCATGGTGGCTGCGTTGAGCAGCTCAGTTACCCGCTTCGTCTGGCGGCGAAACTCTTCGCCTTCGAGGCGGTTCAACTCTTCTGCGGCGGCTTGCGCCGCGTGCATGTTCTTGTCGGGGGTGTTGTAGACGGGTTGCTCTGCGGACGGAGCCGGCGATGCCGCGCCGTCGCGGGCGATCTCGGCGCCTAGGCCGCCTCCCTCTCCGGCGAATCCCCGGCTTGGGTTGTCGCCGCCGGCGTGAAGCCGTGAGTGCGGTTGTACTCGCGCTGGGTGATCTCCATCTGGCGCTTTGCAGCAGCCAGCTCTTCCGCCTGCTTGAGGAGCAGCTGGCGGTGCGTCTCCAAATCCGCCTCGACGGTGGAGGGATCCGCTCCGGCTGTGAGCGGGGAGCTCAACTTTGCCCGGACTTCGTCCAAGTGGGACGGTGGTGCTGGGGCCTTTGGGCCCGAGCCGTACGCGCCGGCCGCCGCGGTGCGCTCGAGGACGGGGCAGCGGACGCGCGTGGTTTTGTCGCCGGCTTCATCGCCGGTTGCCATGACCTCCTGCATGACGCAGGGGCTGGCGGCGCTGAGGCTGGCGCCGGCTCCAAGAGGAGGGCTTGCACAGCGCAGGATCTGGCGCGGGTGGCGCGATGGTGGCGTCGTGGCCGCCGAAGGAGATGACGCCGCCGCCGGCTGGAAATGGCCGGTCGCGAAGCAGCCGCGTTGCCGACGCACGAGGGAGCCGAATCTCCGATCAAGCCCGGGCGACCCGCCGCGGTGGTGATGGTGAGGCCCGTCCGATGAAGACACCGGCCGGATGCTGAAGGCCCCACGGTGGGCGCCAAATGTCGTGGTATCGTCATCATAGGATGGCTAAAGAGAGTGGTTCCTAGTATGATCTACGGCGGTATCCGGATGCGGGTATGGGGGGGAGCGACACGGCGACGTACCCAGGTTCGAGGCCCTCCGGTGGAGGTAACACCTCTACTCCTGCTATGAGTGTATAGTCAGTATCACAGTACAATGGTGCTCCTAGAGCTATATCCGGCTGCTCCTGAGAGGCTAAGGAAGAAGATGTCTCTCTCACAGGGCAGCTGTAAGACTAGAATGAATGAGGAATGATCGATCCCCTATAAGAGAGGGGGTGGTGCAGCTTATATAGACGTTGGCACTTTACATAGAAGTCCCTATGACCTATTGGCCGGCTTGGCCGGCTCCGGCTTCCGCTCCTTCCCGAGGCATTGACGTCAGGAGCCGTTGAGGCGTAGTGGCCTGTCCCATCCGCCTGCCAGGGTCAGTTGTATGGAGAGGAGGTGTCCCTGTCGCCATCATGCCCTGTAGCCGTACGGGACGGCGTGAGCCTTGATGGCCTGTCGAGCGAGGGGCACTATTGCTCCACAGTGCCCCTTCCTTTACGGAAGATGTGGTCAGCGTGGACCTTTTGAACCCGGATCACCTACCCAGCTCCTTCTCCTGCAAGACTCACCAGCCTCGAGTCGGTCAAGGGTGTAAGATCCCAGTCGGATATGGCTTGTAGAAGCAGGCCCAGCCACAGCGCAAACGGCCGTCGCCAGGCCGACTAAGACTTAGAGCCAGCCGTCTCCCAAGGCAGCCGGCCACGGCTCCAGCCGGCTGCTCCCCAGCCGGCCTTTGCCGCGGGCCAGCCGGCCTTGAGCCAGCTGCTCCTCGTCTATTGCCCTACCCGGGGTCTTCCCCCCGACAATAGTGCAATGGGTGTTTGTTGTCTGGAGTTATTCAGTTTATTCTATGCTCGATCCATGTGTTGCCTGTTTCTGTTTTTGTAACATTCGTTTGTATCTCACAATATCACCTTAGTGTATCCAATGCCTTGTATCAAAATTGATGCTAAATTACTGCTTTGGTAGTAGCTGTTTGAATGCTAAATTTCTGAGACTAGAATGAATGAGGAATGATCGATCCCCTGTAAGAGAGGGGGTGGTGCAGCTTATATAGACGTTGGCACTTTACATAGAAGTCCCTATGACCTATTGGCCGGCTTGGCCGGCTCCGGCTTCCGCTCCTTCCCGAGGCGTTGATGTCAGGAGCCGTTGAGGCGTAGTGGCCTGTCCCATCCGCCTGCCAGGGTCAGTTGTATGGAGAGGAGGTGTCCCTGTCGCCATCATGCCCTGTAGCCGTACGGGACGGCGTGAGCCTTGATGGCCTATCGAGCGAGGGACACTATTGCTCCACAGTGCCCCTTGCTTTACGGAAGATGTGGTCAGCGTGGACCTTTTGAACCCGGATCACCTACCCAGCTCCTTCTCCTGCAAGACTCACCAGCCTCGAGTCGGTCAAGGGTGTAAGATCCCAGTCGGATATGGCTTGTAGAAGCCGGCCCAGCCACAGCGCAGACGGCCGTAGCCAGGCCGACTAAGACTTAGAGCCAGCCGGCTCCCAAGGCAGCCGGCCACGGCTCCAGCCGGCTGCTCCTCAGCCGGCCTTTGCCGCGGGCCAGCCGGCCTTGAGCCAGCTGCTCCTCGTCTATTGCCCTACCCGGGGTCTTCCCCCCGACAATAGTGCAATGGGTGTTTGTTGTCTGGAGTTATTCAGTTTATTCTATGCTCGATCCATGTGTTGCCTGTTTCCGTTTTTGTAACATTCGTTTGTATCTCACAATATCACCTTAGTGTATCCAATGCCTTGTATCAAAATTAATGCTAAATTACTGCTTTGGTAGTAGCTGTTTGAATGCTAAATTCCTGTTTAGGTAGTAGCTGATCCTTTCTGCACAACATGGGTTGCCTAATTAATTATACTAGTCGTCAACCCATGCACCTCCATGGGCTAGTTAATTTGAGGTCCTTTTCTCTGTAGAAAGACTTTTTGCAAGTATTTGGTATAAGTTAATATGGACGTGTTTTTGTGAGTTCGTTGGTATTTAATATTATCAACAAATTTTCAGTATCCACAAAAATAACTCGTTTAATTTTATATAATTTGTGGTTATCTAAAAAGGCGGTTCTGCATCGAGTAGACAATATATGAGTATACATGTGCGTATATGTTCTATTTAGATTAAAAAACTTAGCGGCAGTCCGTATTTTAAATTTAAATTTCCTAAAATTTACGTCTAACATATACTCCAGGTACTATTAACCATTTACTGATTCAGTATATCTGTACCTACATATATGCATGGCCCGAGGATATAGCTATATTGAAATATTTAAAATATCCCTAACAAAGAACTAAACCACGTGCAGACATTTTACCATATAGCTATGCTGAATCTACATGTTGGCATTATTACCTTGTTTCACGATGTTTCAAGACATTGGTTTTAGCTGCCGGGATGCAAGTAGAGTTTTCGCTCAAGGTGAAACTAATTCCGTTCCGGCCGCCGCCACCTGTTGCCGGCCGCTGAACTCCTCCTTGCAGTGGTGCTTGCTACAGATTTGGTGCAAAGAGGTCGAGAGGATGTATGGGAGAAATTCCGTAGACTGCAGCTAACTAAAATACCTCTTTCAAGCTGCTACGCCTGTTGGAGCCTTTTCTTCTTTGTCACTGTGGAACTGACCATATCGTAATTCAGTTTGAAGTAATAATAGGTCTAGTCCGATAAAGGCAACCTAAGAAAAATGAATGCATAAAAAAAACTTTAAAACTGGATGTGCTCCCGTGTCCATGACCAAGAGGTGGCCGAAAAGATGAAGTTTATCAACGGATGGCGGCAGCTGTACAGCAAACTTCTGTCAAAATTGATTGTACATATAGAAGTGCTAATGAATTGATATTGGTTATTGACTATGAAATTCCCAGCAAATGACCATAGCAAGCCATACAACAACCATCTAGTCTATGCCAGAGAAACAGCACTCAACTCTAATATTAAGTTTCAATAATCAAGTTCCTTACCTATTGATGATTTACCATCTCCCATCTGCCATGAAATGCTGCTATCCAACAAAAGATGTTAATTCACCTTAATCAATCTGCTAAATTAGGTTCATTCAGAGCAGACGTAAGGTCTGAATTATTTTTGCACGGCATATTCAAATCAGGAATAGTTAAATTTCAGGAAAATGTATCTATCGACTGATATGGTTACAACTAAATTTAGTAAATGAGAAAACATGAATTGCTATGCTAATTATTTGCCAAATATCTAGATCAATTACTAAAAATTACAAATGAAATATTGCAAATGTAGTTAACCAAGTATGCCAATTCAGCTTCCACCCGCAACTACACTAATAAGTGAATATAATCAATCGTTCTTACCGTACAAATATCTAGAGTATGTAGTGGAGTGGATCTACAAAGAACACCCGTACAGCCATAAAGTTTCCTCGAAGTTCATCAAGTGCCACCGTGATGCACCATATACCAAGTCGACCGGAGGGCCGAAGCCTGCAGCCCAAAAAACCTTCTAGGGTTAGTAATCTGCATGCACATCTGCAGGTCTAATAAGATAAATCTTTTGTGTGCACAATATTTGAATTGATCTTAAAAAAACTTAGTTTTAACCATGCGTGTTGCCACCCTGATGCACCAGACACCATGCCGGCCGGCCGGCCGACTATTAATTGCATCGAGCCCGGAGCTCCGCAAAGTCACCAGAGGTTCAGAATCTACGTATGTGGCACTACCTCTACCGAAAGTAACATGGTAGTTGAATATAATACATCGCCTGAAACTAAGGCCGACAAACAGAGGTACATGAACAGAAAAATCAGAGAAGAGAACCGCGGTGGCTGCTGAAGCATATTTGCGCACGGCACCGCCGGCACCTCTATCAGTCTATCTGCATGGAGAATACAGAGGTTAAAGTGGCTAGCATGTAGGACTACCATCCATCCAAGATCATAAACATCGTCCATGCACGCTGCGGTGAGGAGCCAGCTTTATACTCTCTAGTTTCACGGCCGGTCGCCGACGACCGCAAAGATACCTGCAATGGAGAGGGGAGGCTCGTAGATAAGCAATTTATTTTTTTCAAAGCGGATCAAATCTATCAAGATTTTATGCCTGCGTATATCTCATTCTCAGTCGTTTATTAGAAAAGGAAAATTTGGTAGATATAACAAAATCCACCGGATAGATAAAGGGTCTTAGGCCGTGTGCATAAGATTTTGGGGCAGACGTGTATTGGTTGGACTCTACTGATCTTTTTTTTACCTGGAATCAACGTGTAGGAGAAAAATTATGTGAACCTCGTGGTTGTTGAAGCCCACGGTCAGCTGTATATGGGTTTGGCAGGATATGTTACGTCTATAATTAAACAAACGTGTCTACGTAACTTCTTTTGGACATTGTAAATCATGATTTTCTCGATTAATCGTAGCCGTAAATTTTAGATCTAATTGTCTTAATTATTTTGATGATGTGGATTAATGCGGTGTCTCGTATGGTGCCTCCAATTAGTAAATATAATATATAAGATGTTCTGCATCAAACTGCTCTGCAGAAATCAGATGTCAATCATGTAAAGTCTCTCTTCACAGAGACCCATCGAACATATAAGTTGGCTGCATGTATGTGTTTCTTTCCAGGACCTGAATACGATGATAAAGAACCAACTCCTCTGGATCTGTTTAGGGAGACACACTGTAGCAAGGTGAAGGGATTATCCCCTGCAGTAGAAGATGCACTTGTAAGTCAACATGGAAAGTATGTTTGCTTATTTTTTGCTGCATCTGATAGCCATGCATATTCATTGCAAATCAAGGCGGCGATGCATACAGAGCTCCCTGTACCTAATGAAGATGGAGAAAGGAAGACTGAGGCCCAGGTTATATCTGATGTCCTTGCTAATAAAACTAAGAAACCTATGTTTCTTCAGAATGTGGGGGTCGAGCATAAGCCCTATACATCATGTATGAGCACTTTATCTGCACAACTTGACAGAGAGAAGACGGGGAGCACAGACCTGCGGGATGTTCTCAACAACCAGCGGCATGAAATGGAGGAACTGGCCAGCCAGATTGAGGAAAGTGAAGAGAAACATTGTGAGTTGGAGCAAAAGTTGCAGGCTTTGACCAAATTGTTTGATCAACAAAGGTAGCCTTTCAAACAGCCAATCTCTAACATGGGAATGGTGCAATGCGGACCGTTTCGTTTTTGCGCTCCTGCTTCTGATGGAGAACATTCCACTTGTAATTGCCTTCCGCTCCTCGTGCGATGGTTCATTTGTGCCATTTTGAGACTGCGAAATTGTAGATGTCTAGATGTATTTTTTATGCATGTAACCATTTTATTAATCATGTAATATTTGCGTTACTGTTGTTGGTGGTGTGTCGCCCTTAACTGGGCTAGCGTTGAGGCGCGCTTTAGTGGGCCAAAAGCCCTCAACTTTGTGGTGTCATTTTTGGGTTGCGCTTACAACCGGCCCAGTAACAAGTTTCTGTGCTGTTCGGCCTTACTTATATTGGTCAGATGGGCTCAGTAGGCCTTCTTTATTTTCTAAACTGTCACTGTTGGGCTTTCGTATAACCAGCCCAATATCTACTAGTCAATGGGATGGAAGAGTTTTCTATGGGCCGCGCCATAAGGTGGCCCAGTCATGGTTGGGCCGTCTCCGCCTGATCATAGTCGGTTATGACGGGCTACATTTTTTGGGTTGCAGTCTGTACGTCATAGTGGGCTATCCGTATATCGACACATGTCATCTAGTAATTGGCCCAGAAATGGCATTCTGACGAGCCGTACGAGCGCCATGTGTTCTGTCATAATTGGTTGACTGAAGATTTCTTTTTATGTACAAGTTCGGCACGTGTCCAAACTGTGGAGCAAGCTCTGCCAATCAGGATGCGCCACGTGTAATGTCCAAGAACTTTGTCGAAAGCAGACGTTGTCGGATGATGTCACTCTAGAGGACAGATGAGTTCCGCACGCGACACGGCAGAGCCGACAGGGACAAACGTTCTCTGACATGTTTGACCTCCTACCGCGTACGGTTATTCCCGTCACAATGCACCGGGCTGGCTGGGCTTTGGGCTTGGACCTAGCCGTCATGGATCCATGAGGGGAAAATCTAACCGTCAGTATGGCCATCTGTGACACGAGATCCGCCACGGTCCTGCAAACCATCAGGATCACGTGTCTGTGATGCATTTTCGACATTTGCCGACGAACTAAAATCGTTATAGAAGACCCATATGTTACTAGTGACTGTAGCAAAGTTCAAAATGTTAGTCCTGCCCCGCGCAAAATGAATCCGAAATATTTCAGACGCGTTTTTGAATTGGACTTTGGAGAATTTGGGTGTAAATGATTTTATGATGATGGCTTGATGTGACCCCTGGCCTTAAATTATAGAACAGAGCTACTAAGACTAGTCATAGTGGGGAGTAACATATAGTAGTGTCATGCATATGACACTACTCTATGTTACTACCTTCATAATGCATAGTAACTTAGATGTAGTACTATCATGCATGAGTGTATAATTAGCTTGTAGACTCATCCTTTCTTGAAAAGTGTTATGGTAACATAGCTAGTAACTTAGATATAGTACTATCATGCATGAGTGTATTAATTAGCTTGTAGTACTATCATGCATGAGTACCACAACCATCTCTTTCTTCATTTAATATCATGCCATGTCATCAATTTGCCTAGTTGGTAATACATGTAGCTCTATGTTACTACTCCTTAGTTACTCCCACTATGAGTAGTCTAAGTAGCATGGTCAAACCCGGAAGCACATCCTCTAACGTGCAACAGACAAGTCAGGTAAGCTACACCTCTCTAATTTTCCGTCTCCACATCTACATGATTAAGTCTAATTTGATCTAAATTAACTTGCATAATATATGTAAGTCATATGCATTTACAATAATTAGTAACAATCAAAATTATGACTATCTTTTTTTAATATTTATACGGTTTTTTGTACAGAAAAAATATACAGTGATTTGCTACAGTAAATACGTACAATATTTGTTACAGTTTCCTGAATTTTCTTTTACGTTTTGCACTACTTAAGCACTGTGCTTACCTGACTTGTCTTCTCTATGTTAGAGGATATGGTTCCGGTCTACCCCTGGCCTTATATTACAATCACGAGTATATTACTTAGACCATAGCCGTATTCAAAATCAATTCTCAGTCAAACTGCAAAATCTCCTACCAATCCCGAAATATTTCGGAAGAGCTTTTCAAAATGGATTTTCAAGATACATCATGATTATGATCGTAGTAACCGATTTTCAATGTGATGATGACTTGATGTGACACTTGGCCATACTAGTATGGTCTCATATTTTTGTATTACATGGACCGTAGTCAAATTCGAAATCTCATTCCAGCGGCAAATCTTCCTGCCCAAAAAATACAAATATTTCACACGCTTTTAAATTCCCATTCTACACTCGTAAAGATGACAACAATGTCCATGTATAAGTCGGTTGGTAGGGGGTCTACCCGTCATTTTTTTCGATCACCACCTCCCTAGCCCCAGAAACTCCCCGAAAAAAATCATTCTCTCCTCTGAGACCACCCACCGGAACTTCCCAAGTCCCTCTCTCTCCCACCTCCACGACCAACGCACCGGAACATCCCCGCCGGACTTCCCTGACCTACCAGAGGCCGCACGATCCTCCTCATCCGGTTGTCTGCCGGAGCCGCTTCATCGACGCCGTCATCAACCGGAACGGATCATCCCCGCCGAACCTCAAAACCATATACTCATCCAGCATTCTACCACAGTCGCTTCAGCTGCGGTATCGTCCACCCCGCCGAAGCCGCTTCGCCGGATCCGTCGTCCACCGCATCGGATCTAGCTCACCGACACCGCTGTGCATGAACCGGATCTGCTTCACCGGCGCCGTGCATGATCTAAACTCTTCTACTTTTTCTATTGCTTGCCTGCAAGTTCTTGTTTAATCTTGGGGGAACCTATTTGTGCTAACGACGCGTCATTACGTTTTTGCAGATGAGATGAGTAACCATGAAGTGTAATGGCCGTCTCTCCAACCCCAAGTAGCACATGTAGTGTACTTCATCATCGGATCTATCAACCCCAGGAAGATCTGCAGTGACTCCCACATAGTGTTTCTCCTAATGTAAGTCCCTTGTTTTAGCGCATGTTCTGGGCTCAGATGCTTGTTTGTCTGAAGCTCTTTAAGTTCATTCCTAGCTATGACAGTAACATCCTGCTATTTTCTAGTTCATTGCTAACTTTAAGCGATTGAATATTTTGGTTTGCATTTCCTACTCTGTAGATGTAGCCATCATAACTTCTATATCTTGCTCAGTCGTTGTTACAAAAATTATAGCCTGCTACTATTCTGTTCATGCTAATTTTTTACTCCCTGAACATGTTGGTTTGCATTCCCTGTACTACAGGCGATGCCATTGTTATTTCTATCTACTTAGTCGTAAGCTAACAAAGTAACTGACTACTATTAGTTCATGCATGCTATCACTCTGCTATCCTGCAGTACAAATTTATTTAAACTCATCACACTAGCTACTTCGATAATAATTTTGTGTGCCATCGGGTTATTCAAAAGCTGCAACATTAACTCGCTTCTCTTACTTTGCTTGGCACTCACACATGGAATGCTGAACATATTGGTTTGCATTCCCTCTTCAGCTCTTCTACAAGTTAACAGGTGATCCCACTATATTCAGTATCTGGTCCATCATTAGGTCCAACATTAACTATTCTCTACGTGTTGCTCATAACAAATTTATGTCTTGAAACATATTGATTTTCATTCCCTTCACTACAACTTCAGGAATTGTGTTGTTATAATTCCTATCTGGTTCATTTCTATCTATTACAGTAACATTCTGCAATTATATAGTTCATGGCCAATTTTAAGTAATTGCACATGTTGGTTCACATTTCCTGCTCTATAGCTTTTGACATCTTAACTTCTATTTGGATCATTGTTTGTTACAAAAGTAGCAGCCTCCTATTACGTAGTTCATGCCAAATTGAAGTCACTGAACATCTTACTCTGCATTCCCTGTACAAGTAATACCATTATTATTTGTACTTGGTTTGTCGTGAGCTACTAAATTAACTGACTGCTATCAGTTCATTCGCTACCCTCTATGTGCTGCCTGTTACGTATTTTAAGTCCCTGAACGCGTTGATTAGCGTTCCCTATACAACAAAGTTCAGATTATAATTCATTTATGGTTTATTACTAGTCATGACAGTAAAATGCTGCTATTATTTAGTTCATGGTCAATTTAATTAATTGAGCATGTTGGTTTGCATTACCTGCTCTATAGTTGTTGACATTATAACTACTATCTGGTTCATTCTTTGTTACAAAAGTAAGTGCCTTCTATTATGTAGTAGTTCATGTCAATTTGGAAGTAACTGAACATGTTGGTGTTCTTTTGCTGCACTGCAAATGATACAACTATTGTATCTATCTGGTTTGTCATAAGCCAGGCCAGTACTGCTGCTCTGGTTCAAGTACGTGTACCTTTCGTATTACTATAGGCATGCGTGTGTGTATATATGCATGAACACACATTCTTGAGAGATTCCAGCCACATTGGAGTGTAATTATGTAGCCCATCGCTCACTATTTTTGGTGTTTAATGCATGAATACCACTGGGATGAAGGGGGTACATACATACTGTTTATCATGCTGGAACTCGTATGTGCATGACTGATCGTGTCTTGATGCAGAGTAACAAAAAACTCCCTTTATAAATAAGGGCAACATCGGTCATCTTCAACGAGTGTATCAACATGGTGAGCTGCATGGGACCTGACAGTAGTAAGTCTGTTGTTTTATTCTAACGTGCTCGGTTATATAAGCCACAAAATATTTCGATTGCTTGTTTATCTTGCACTATCTCAGCTACTTAATGATATATAAAATCACATTTTTTATGTTGGTATAGATTATACACATCAAAAGGAAGCACACAGCTTATTATTTTCCATCTGTTCACGTTAAAATGTTCTGGTTGTTGCTATGCGGCATGCACTCTTTATTTGGTTATTGGTAGTCTATATTAGCCCATAGCGGTAGACTATCTGTACACATTACAATGATCTTGTTATAACGAGGAAATGGTGAGTTCCAAATTCTTTGGCAAATAACATTGTAGTGTCTTTACCTTTCCATTGTTGTTGTCTTAACTTGTAATGTCTTTGTTTCAGATATAGGTTGTGCCCGGACAACATAAAAGATTGCCGAATCCCTTCATTGTATTGCTAGGTTTAATTACCATTCAATTTCTCTCGGTTCTGTAATATTTTTTCAAAGCCTTGCAGCTGATGTAATATTTAGTTAGTTTCTTTAGTTTTTTCGTGCATTCTTTCTATGGTGCTTGTGGTAAGTGAGGCTATCCGACAGAAATCATGTGCTGCGTAAATATTCTCAGTATCTTTCTATGTGCTGCGCAATCTAAATCACAAACTCCCTTCCCTTCAACGGCACAATTAAGCAAAATCACATATGGGCCGGTCCGCAAAATCCTAAAGCACCTAACAGGCCGACATGTTAACATAGGAATTCGCAGATGGCCGGCCCAACAAGACTATTGGGCCATACTAGGCCCACATATTATGTAGTGGACCGAACCCCAACTAAACGGGCCGGCCCACTTACTTATTGGGCCAGCCCACTTGCTTTAAGGTGGACCCCACTCACTAACTGGGCCGGCCCTGTAACAGGAAAGTGGGACCCATGTGCTTATTGGGCCAGCCCACTTGCTAACTGGGCCGACCCGGTAACAGGATAGTGGGTCCCACTTTGCTTTTGGGCTGGCCCACGACCTTATTGGGCCAGCCCAATTTGCTTTATGGTGGACCCACTTGCTAACTGGGCCGACCCGTTAGCAGGAAAGTGAGCCCCATGATACGTCCATTTTGCATCACTATTTTATATCATAATTTACTGTTATTTATTGATATATTTCATATTTAGAGATGATACTTATGTTATTTCACCTATTTTGCATGTTTCATGATTATTGGAGAACTATTCACCGGAGTCAGAATTCTGCTGGAAAAAGCACCGTCAGGATAAAATATTTTTGAAGATCAACAATTGACGGAAAATACACTGAAGCTCTTATTTTCCCAGATGACGGAGCCAGCCAAAAGGGGAGGCCGAGGAGGGCCGCCATGGGCCCCCCCCATAGGCCGGCGCGGGCCCTGCCCTGGCCGCGCCGCCATGTGGGGAGGAGGCCCAAGACCCCCCCTCGGCCATCTCTCCTTCGCGTACTTCATCTCCCGAGAACCCTAAGGTGCAGGGAGGCATCGAGAATAGACACAGCCGCCTCTGCGGGGCGGAAAAACACCCGAGAGAAAAGAGCTCTCCGGCGGCAGAAATCCGCCGGGGAAATTCCCTCCCGGAGGGGGAAATCGTCGCCGTCGTCACCGTCATCGAGCTGGACTTCATTGGGATCATCATCATCATCATCATCATCTCTACCATCGACACCGCCATCTCCACCGCTGCACCTCGTCTCCGCTGTAACATCTTGGGTTGAATCTTGGTTAATTCATAGGGGAAACTCTCCCGGTGTTGATTACTCCTTGTTATTGATGCTATTGAGTGAAACCATTGGATCAAGGTTTATGTTCAGATTGTTATCCATCATTATATCACCTCTGATCATGTTCCATATGATGTCTCGTGAGTAGTTCGTTTAGTTCTTGAGGACATGGGTGAAGTCTAAATGTTAGTAGTGAACTATGTTGAGTAATATTTAATGGTTTGATATTTAGGTTGTGGTGTCATTCTTCTAGTGGTGTCATGTGAACGTCGACTACATGATACTTCACCTTTATGGGCCTAGGGAATACATCTTGTATTCGGTTGCTAATTGTGGGGTTGCCGGAGTGACAACAACCTGAACCCCCGTTGGTATATCGATGCAGGAGGGATAGCAGGATCTCAGAGTTTAAAGGCTGTGGTTAGATTTAACTTAATTACTTTCTTGTATTTGCGAATGCTTGCAAGGGGTTTAATCACAAGTATGTATTAGTCCTAGGAAGGGCGGCGCATTAGCATAGGTTCACCCACACAACACTTATCAAAACAATGAAGATTAATCAACTATATGAAGCGAAAGCACTAGACTAAATTCCCGTGTGTCCTCAAGATCGAACGTTTGGTCATTATAAGTAAACAAACCGGCTTGTCCTTTGTGCTAAAAAGGATTGGGACACTCGCTGCAATTATTACTCTTGCATTTTACTTACTTGTACTTTATTTATCTGCTATATCAAAACCCCTTGAAAACTTGTCTCGTGAGCATTTACAGTGAATCCTTCTTCAAACTGCTTGTCAACACCTTCTGCTCCTCGTTCGACACTCTTATTTATCGAAAGTACTACGATACACCCCCTATACTTGCGGGTCATCAAGACTATTTTCTGGCGCCGTTGCCCGGGAGTGAAGCGCTATTGGTAAGTGGAATTGGTAAGGAAAACTTTTACTGTACGTGCTGATTTTGTTTCTGCCTGCTGCTATAATTCATTATGGAGAGATCCTCTCTTGAATTTCTATTTGGGAAATCTACTACTACTGCAAAGGTAGTGGATGAGGCGCCAGGTGAGGAAGTAATTCCGTATAAAATACCTATGAAAATTATTGAACGTGTTGTGGATAACCGCTATGAAGGGGATGGAACTGTTCATCCTAGAGATCATTTACTGTTTTTACATGAATTATGCGGGTTATTCAAGTGTGCAGGTATTTCAATGGATGAAGTTAGGAAGAAATAATTCGCTATGTCGCTGTCTGGTAAAGCGGCGCATTGGTATAAACTGTTGAAGGATGGGCATTCTCTTGATTGGAAGGATATTGTGTCTCTATTTTATTCTAAATTCTATCCTCCAAGTGAAATTCACAAAGACCGAAACCGCATAAATAATTTCTGCCTCATGATGGAGAGAGTATTGCCCAAGCATGGGGGAGATTGAAGTCTTTAATGCTCAAATGCCCCATTCATGAGCTTCCTGGTAATATCATCGTTGATAATTTTTATGCAAGACTTTCTTTTCAAGATAAAACTTTGCTGGATACTACTTGTTCTGGATCATTCACACGCAACAAAGAAGAGTTTAAATGGGACCTTGTTGATCGGATCCAAGAGAATACTGAAGGATGGGAGAACGACAAAGGTAGAGAGTCAGGTTTAAATTATGATTATGAATGCATTGAAACTTTTATGGATACTGATAAATTTCGTAATATGAGTGCTACTTATGGTCTTGACTCTCAAGTTGTTGCAAATTTTTATAAAGCTTTTGCCTCTCATTTTGAATTGCCTAGGAAGAATTTTGATAAGTAGCATGAACCTTACAAAGATAAAACTGATTCACCTATAGGTAAATGTATTGAAGTTAAAACTGTTGATCATATTCTTCCTGAAGCTTATATTGAAAAAACTCCTTTCCCCGCTAAAATGAAGGAGTATTCTGTTATAACTAGTGTGGTTAATAAAAGTGCAAAGAAACCTATAGAACCTGAGGAGCAAATAAATGTTAAACCTGCTATTGCAATAGTTAAAGATCTTGTGACTGAATATGTAGAAGATGGTCACATCATTTTCTGTGAAGATGCCTCTAATATTGTTTCACATCCTAGTAAGTCTAGGAAATCTAGTGTTCCTATGCTCTCTGTTAGAATTGGTGATCATTGTTATTATGGTTTATGCGATATTGGTGCAAGTATTACTGCCGTTCCTTATGAGCTCTACATGGAAATCATGCATGAAATTGGTTCTTGTGAACTTGAAGATATTGATGTCGTTATTCGGCTAGCTAATAGAGAAACTATCTCTCCCATTGGTATTGTTCGTGATGTTGAAGTTTTATGTGGTAAGATTAAATATCCTGCTGACTTTTTGGTACTTGGTTCTGCTGCTAGTAAGACTTGTCCTATCATTTTTGGTAGACCTTTTCTAAATACTTGTGGATCTGTTATAGATTGCAAGAAAGAGAAAATTGTGACTAAATTTGCTGGTGAATCTTATGAGTTTAATTTCTCTAAATTTGCCAAAGTTCCTTATAAAGCTGAATTGCCTAACAATGATTTTAGAGTAGAACAGCTTGCATCTATTGCTCTTGCTCCTAGTAATCCTTTGAGCAACATTTGGAGGATCATGAGAGTGAAGTATTTAGGGAAGAAAGAAATGAGCTTGATGAAATTTTCCTTCGTCAACCTATTCTTAAACATGACTTACCGGTTGAAGATCTAGGTACAATACCGCCACCAAAGGAAGATCCCGTTTTTGATTTGAAACCATTGCCTGATAATCTTATGTATGCTTATATTGATGATAAGAAAACATATCCTGTTATTATTAGTGCTAAGCTTTCAGATTTTGAAGAAGAAAGATTATTGGAAATATTGAAGAAACACCGAGGAGCTATTGGCTACACTCTTGATGACTTGAAGGGGGTTTTCCTCTATTTGCCAACATGCCATCAACATGGAAGATGATGCAAAACCTGTTGTTGAACATCAGCGTCGCCTAATTCCTAAGATGAAGGATGTGGTAAGGAATGAGGTATTGAAACTTCTTGAAGCTGGTATTATATATCCTATTGCTGATAGTAGATGGGTTAGTCCTGTACATTGTGTTCCTAAGAAAGGAGGAATAACTGTTGTACCCAATGATAATGATGAGCTCATTCCTCAAAGAGTAGTTGTAGGGTATATAATGTGCATTGATTATTGAAAAGTTAATAAAGTTACTAAGAAGGATCATTACCCTTTACCATTTATTGATCAAATGCTAGAAAGGTAATCTAAAAACACTCATTTCTTCTTTCTTGATGGTTATTCTGGGTTTTCACAAATTGCTGTTAGAACTAAAGATCAAGAGAAAACCACTTTCACTTGTCCCTATGGAACTTATGCTTATAGGCGTATGCCTTTTGGTTTATGTAATGCTCCTGTTACTTTTCAAAGATGCATGTCTGCTATTTTTCATGGTTTTTGTGAAAAGATTGTAGAGGTTTTCATGGATGATTTTTCTGTCTATGGGAATTCTTTTGATAATTGTTTGTGAAACCTTGATAAAGTTTTGCAGAGATGTGAAGAAACTAACCTTGTTCTTAATTGGGAGAAATGCCACTTTATGGTTAATGAAGGAATTGTATTGGGACATAAAATTTCTGAGAGAGGTATTGAAGTTGATAGAGCTAAAGTTGAAGCAATTGAGAAGATGCCCTATCCTAGGGATGTTAAAGGTATTCGTAGTATTCTTGGTCATGCTGGTTTTTATAGGAGATTTCTCTAAAATTTCAAAGCCTCTTACTAATTTTCTTCAAAAATATGTACCTTTTGTTTTTGATGATGATTGTAAGGAAGCCTTCGAAACTCTAAAGAAAGCCTGAACAACTGCTCCTGTAGTTGAACCTCCTGATTGGAATTTACCTTTGAAATTATGTGTGATGCTAGTGATTTTGCTGTAGGTGCTGTTCTTGGACAGCGAGTAGATAAAAATTGAATGTTATTCATTATGCTAGTAAGACTCTAGATGCTGCTCAACGAAATTATGCTACAACTAAAAAAGAGTTATTAGCCGTAGTTTTTGCTTGTGACAAGTTTAGACCTTATATTGTTGATTCAAAAGTCACAGTTCATACTGATCATGCTGCAATTAGGTACCTTATGGAAAAGAAAGACGCTAAGCCAAGGCTTATTAGATGGGTGCTTATCTTGCAAGAATTTGATTTACATATTGTAGATAGGAAAGGTGTTGATAATCCTGTTGCTGATAATTTGTCTAGATTGGAAAATATAGCTTATGATCCTGTTCCTATTAATGATAGTTTTCCAAATGAACAATTGGGTAATAAAGGTGAGCTCGAGATAGTCCTTGGTATGCCGATTATGCTAACTTTATTGTTTCGAAGTATTTGCCTCCGACCTTTTCTGCTCAGCAAAGGAGGAAATTCTTTTATGACTTGAGACATTATTTTTGGGATGACCCACACTTATATAAAGGAATGGATGGTATTATGCGAAGATGTGTCCCCGAATATGAACAACGAGAAATATTGAGTAAGTGTCATGGTAGCGCTTATGGAGGACATCACGCCGGAGATAGAACTGCACAAAAGGTTCTACAGTCAGGTTTTTATTGGCCAACTCTCTTTAAAGATGCAAGAAAGTTTATTTTGTCTTGTGATGAATGTCAAAGAGTTGGTAATATCTCTACACGCAATGAAATGCCTATGAATTATACTCTTGTTATTGAACCATTTGATTGTTGGGGATTTGACTTCATGGGTCCTTTCCCTTCTTCAGAAGGTAATACTCACATACTTGTCGATGTTGATTATGTTACTAAATGGGTGGAAGCCATACCCACAAAAAGTGCTGATGGTGAGACCTCTCTAAAAATGCTTTTAGATGTTATTTTTCCTAGGTTTGGAGTATCGAGATATATTATGACTGATGGAGGTTCTCAATTTATTCATGGTGGTTTTAGAAAAACTCTTGCTAAATATGGTATTAATCATAGAATTTCTTCAGCCTATCATCCTCAAACTAGTGGGCAAGTAGAATTATCAAATAGAGAAATTAAATCTATCTTGGGAAAGACTGTTAATAAATCTAGAAAAAATTGGGCTAGTAAGTTAAAGGAAGCATTGTGGTCTTATAGAACTGCTTATAAAAATCCTATGGGAATGTCTCCTTATAAAATGGTTTATGGAAAAGCTTGTCATTTACCCTTAGAAGTAGAGCACAAAGCTTATTGGGCTGTAAGAGAACTTAATAAAGATTTTAAACTTGCCGGTAAGAAAAGGTTGCTACAATTGAGTTCTTTGCATGAATGGAGAAGTGAAGCTTATGAAAATGCTAAACTTTTTAAGGAGAAATTTAAGAAATGGCATGATAGAAGAATTATTAAAAGAGAATTTAATGTTGGAGATAAAGTCCTATTGTATCGGTCTCGTCTCAGATTTTTTGCAGGGAAATTACTCTCAAAATGGGAAGGACCATATGTCATTGAAGAGGTGTATCGTTCAGGGGCAATAAAAATTGCCTCGCTGAAAGATGATGCCACACAAGTGGTGAATGGACAAAGACTCAAACATTATATTTTTGGAGATTCTTATAATGAAGATGTTGATGTTATTCAAGTGGTGACTCTGGAAGCTTTCATCAAAGACCAAATTGACAGTTCTGCAGAGTTCGACTTTGACTAGGTAACAGTTTTAATAGTAAAAAGTCCGCGTTTGACTTTCCGAACAATATTTCTGCTATTTTTGGAAAATATGAAAAATTACGAGATCGAAACGGAGTGGAGGAGACTCGCGAGGGCACGTCTCCACGTGGGGGCGCGGGCCCCAGCCTAGCCGCGCCGTCCTAAGGGGACGGCCCCTCGGAGCCTCGTTTCCTCTCGTATTCGACCTGGTACCTTCCTTTTGTCGTGAAATTTTTTGCTATATAATCCCCGGGATCCCCAGAGATCCGTATATCGTTTTCTCGTCGTGTCTTGTTTCGAGCTGTTTCTGCCAGATATTGTTCTCAGATCTAGAGCCATCATGTCTTCGTCGGGAACTCCGAAGGACAGCTTCTTTGAGAATGTCGTCAACCCGTACATGAACGAGCTGAAGATGCATCCCAAGGAATTGCTGCTCGTAGATGGAGAGTAGCAAATAGAAGATGTTCGAGGACCTAAAGGAGAAGGAAGCTTGGAGGACAGGATGGAGAAACTAGAACAAAAGGTCTTCTCCTACAAGAAGATGGTTGAACGTGAAGTGGACATCTTCCACAGAATTGTGTCCGAACTTATTGATGAACACAAGAAGGAGACTACAAAGCTGTGGGGCGATATCCTCTCACTTCACACACACTACCAACCAACTTCAGGCCCAACTTTATGATGTTCAGAATCAAAACTGTGAGTACGAAAACAGGTTTAAACACATTAGCTATGCTGCTAGTTTCAGGATTCCAGAGACCAAGACATCGTTTGTTGATGGAGAACCTCTTCCTTGGAAGTCTAATGACGTGAAGAATCCACTACCATCACCACCGAAGGAGTAATTCATCATTGGTATTGGCATCCCCTTGGCTTGTTCCAAGCTTGGGGGGAGTGCCGCGGTATCACATCATCACTATCTTTTACCTTTTACTATCAAGTAGTGTCATATCATGAGTAGGGAAGTTATCATATAAGATGGTTTGCAGTGTGGAAGTATTTCTCTTTTACTTGGTTATCTATGTATCCCTTGGTGTGAGTTATCGTTATGGAATATTAATGAGAAGTCCTATCATTTACTTTTTGCACACCTTATTTTAGTTTGCAATTTCTGTTATATGATTACTCTTGTCATTAATATTGATATCATTTTGGGAGCATCAAGTAAATCTATTCGGTTTTGGCAAACTTAGCATTGGTCAATAGCAACAATACTTTGAGTTCTAAGTAGAAAAGAGGGAAGTACATGTAGATATATTATTTCATTATCTTTCTTTCTTGTTAGCTAATGAGTTCAGTATTCTGAAGTTAAAATTGCTTGTGCTTACAAGAAAGATGCATGATTCTATCACATGTATATTTGTTTGTTTCCCTCAACTCTTATGCTTGCTAATCAACCTTTCTAGCCAAAGACCTGTACTGAGAAGGAATGCTTCTCGTGCATCCAAAACCTTTAACCAAACCCATGCCATTTGTGTTCACCATAACTACCTACTATGTTGTATTTTGCGCCACTCCAAGTAAATATTTCGTGTGCTACCTTTAAACAATTCAAACTCTATTACTCCTTAATTGTGTCAATGTTTTATAGCTCATGAGGAAGTATGTGGTGTTTTATCTTTCAATCTTGTTGGGCAGACTTTCACCAATGACTAGTGGCATATACATCCGCTTATCCAATAATTCTGCGAAAAGAGCTGGCAACGGGGTTCCCAGCCCCAATTAATAACTTTCATTAATAATTCTCTTCACATGTTTTGCCCCTGATTTATCAGTAAGCAACTTAATTTTGCAATAGACACTCCTCCATGGTTTGTGAAATGTTGGAAGGCACCCGAGGATTCGGTTAGCCATGGCTTGTGAAAGCAAAGGTTGGGAGGAGTGTCATCCATAAATAAAACTAAAATACATGTGTAAACAAAAGAGAAGAGGGATGATCTACCTTGCTGGTAGAGATAACGTCCTTCATGGGAGCCGCTCTTGGAAGGTCTGTTTGACAAGGGGGTTAGAGTGCCCACTACCATTCGTTGACAACAACAAACACCTCTCAAAACCTTACTTTTATGCTCTCTATGTGATTTCAAAACTTAAAAAGCTCTAGCACATGATTTAATCCCTGCTTCCCTCTGTGAAGGGTCTATCTTTTACTTTATGTTGAGTCAGTAAACCTATTTCCCTCTATCTCAAGCAAGCAATTGTGTTGTTGTGATCCAACCATTTATATTATGATCTATTTAATCATGCCTTTTATTCTTCCTTGTTTAGTACAAATTTTATCTGAATGAATATGACTTTGAAGGCTATCAATGATTATGAGGAGATTGTTATGATTGAGGATGTAAGTTCTACCATATAAATTCTAATATAAAGGCTTTGCTCGAAAGATAAGTACAATCTGTTAATAGTTCTTTGACCAAGAACAAAGTTTGCCATAACCAATTATGATTTCTTATGCACCTTTATGTGTGATTTCTCTTTACTTATTTCAAGTTGAGTTATATGAGGAAGTTGTCTACTAGAATATCTTGTGTGAATTAATAAATGTGATGCTTCTTGTCCGTATTTTATTTATCGACTCTTCACTCCATAAACATGTGGTCTTGTTTACTAATTTCAGTTTCGCTTGGGGACAAGCGAGGTCTAAGCTTGGGGGAGTTGATACGTCCATTTTGCATCACTATTTTATATCATAATTTACTGTTATTCATTGATATATTTCATATTTAGAGATGATACTTATGTTATTTCACCTATTTTGCATGTTTCATGATTATTGGAGAATTATTCACCGGAGTCGAATCTGCTGGAAAAAGCACCGTCAGGATACCATATTTCGAAGATCAACAATTGACGGAAAATACACCGAAGCTCTTATTTTCCAGATGAAGGAGCCAGCCAAAAGGGGAGGACGAGGAGGGCCGCCATGGGCCCCCCATAGGCCGGCGCGGGCCCTGCCCTAGTCGCGCCGCCATGTGGGGAGGGGGCCCACGACCCCCCTCGGCCAACTCTCCTTCGCGTACTTCATCTCCCGAGAACCCTAAGGTGCAGGGAGGCATCGAGAATAGACACATCCGCCTCCGCGGGGCGGAAAAACACCAGAGAGAAAAGAGCTCTCCGGCGGGCAGAAATCCACCGGGGAAATTCCCTCCCGGAGGGGGAAATCGTCGCCATCGTCACTGTCATCGAGCTGGACTTCATTGGGATCATCATCATCATCGTCGTCGTCGTCATCATCATCATCATCTCCACCATCGACACCGCCATCTTCACCGCTGCACCTCGTCTCCGCTGTAACATCTTGGGTTGAATCTTGGTTAATTCATAGGGGAAACTCTCCCTGTGTTGATTACTCCTTGTTATTGATGCTATTGAGTGAAACCATTGGATCAAGGTTTATGTTCAGATTTTTATCCATCATTATATCACCTATGATCATGTTCCATATGATGTCTCGTGAGTAGTTCGTTTAGTTCCTGAGGACATGGGTGAAGTCTAAATGTTAGTAGTGAACTATGTTGAGTAATATTTAATGGTTTGATATTTAGGTTGTGGTGTCATTCTTCTAGTGGTGTCATGTGAACGTCGACTACATGATACTTCACCTTTATGGGCCTAGGGAATACATCTTGTATTCGGTTGCTAATTGTGGGGTTGTCGGAGTGACAGCAACCTGAACCCCCGTTGGTATATCGATGCAGGAGGGATAGCAGGATCTCAGAGTTTAAGGCTGTGGTTAGATTTATCTTAATTACTTTCTTGTATTTGCGAATGCTTGCAAGGGGTTTAATCACAAGTATGTATTAGTCCTAGGAAGGGCGGAATTAGCATAGGTTCACCCACACAACACTTATCAAAACAATGAAGATTAATCAACTATATGAAGCGAAAGCACTAGACTAAATTCCCGTGTGTCCTCAAGAATGTTTGGTCATTATAAGTAAACAAACCAGCTTGTCCTTTGTGCTAAAAAGGATTGGACCACTCGCTGCAATTATTACTCTCGCATTTTACTTACTTGTACTTTATTTATCTGCTATATCAAAACCCCCTGAAAACTTGTCTGTGAGCATTAAAGTGAATCCTTTATCGAAAGTGCTTGTCAACACCTTCTGCTCCTCGTTGGGTTCGACACTCTTATTCATCGAAAGTACTATGATACACCCCCTATAGTTGTGGGTCATCACCCCACTGCTTATTGGGCCGACCCATTAACTTATTGGTCCAGCCCACTTGCTTTACGGTGGACCCCACTTCCTAACTAGGTCGGCCCATTAACATGAAAGTGGGCCCCACCTGCTTATTAGGCCGGCCCACTAACTTGTTGGGCCAGCCCACGTGCTTTATGGTGGACCCCACTTACTAACTGGACCGGCCCATTAAAAGGAAGGTGGGCCCCACGTTCTTATTGGGCCGGCCCAGTAAACTTGTTGGGCCAGCCCACTTGCTTTATGGTTGTCAACACCCGGATTTTTAAGTCCGGATGCCTATTATGCCATACATCGCAATCCCAGGAAGATTGTTGTTGCGAGACATAACAGTTGATACCATAAGTCATCATTCATTACAAACCATCATTGTCTTACAAAAGGGGATCACCTGATCCAATATTACACAAATAGTTGATCTATTGAACAAGGAACAACATAGTAGCGAAAGCGTAATAAGCGTGGACTATCTAGTTCCACAGGCCAACGCTTGACGTTAGGCGAACACCTAGTTGTGGTAGACGTCCCGCTGGCCGTCATCTTCATATTGCTGCTCATCTTCATATTCTGGCCATTTGAATAGCCAGGGACACAGCCGTGAGTACTTTAAAGTACTCGCAAACTAATACTATTGTAATTACTAGCAATTTTATTAAGGGGATGCTAAGCTCTAAGTTTCTTTGCATAAAGACAATTTTAGTTCATAAGTATTTCATAAAAGACTCTTTATATGCTAACTAACTTAAGTGGGAACATTAGTGTCATTCCCACAACTCACTTGTGTTTCAAATTCAAGTCACCATTTCAATTCAACATTCATTTTCAAGAAAAGATCTGACGACGGAACAGTATGGCCTTTCCAATTGTCTGTAACCGTGGACACGGCTATTCGAATAGTTTTACACTCTGCAGAGGTTGCACACTTGTGCCACAACATTTGATTACATCCGTCAGGGATAACCCTGAATAATCATAACTCGATCAGTACGCGGATCATCAACCCCAACCTTTGACTTACACACCCTAGTATAGGCACCTCTCTCCATGAGCTTGGCCTCCCAGTGAAGACAAACCGTCAGCCTGGGAACTGCACAGGGTTTGGGCCGGATAATTCACCTCATTCACGTCATTTCACATCATTTTACATTTAACGGAGGCAGCCTCAACATAACCCCTATGACGCTTGTTTAGAGGGAACCCATACTAAGATATATAAACTTCTAGTTAGACCCTACCCATAATCAGGTATTGTGGGGGTACTTGTAAATTGGAATGGTATCGCATCCGAACCCAACCATCTGTTTTTATCAAAATTCATCAAGTCATTCATGTCATTTGAGTCATATTCACCTTCAATTCCTTCAAAGTCATTTCATTTCATAATGTTCCCATCTAGAGTAGTTAATTTTATTTATTTAGCACTAGCCACTAGTCATGAGGGGTGCTAACTAGCTTTGATTGCCATAGGCTAACTTTGGTGATATTGTTCTACTCTAGACCAAGTGAATCATGAATCAAAAAGTACTTTGATAAAACAAAAGTAGTAAAACTTGTAAGTAAAAGCTTGTAGTAAAACTTGGGATGGGCTCATTAAGCATAAAGTAAAAGGTGGGGGTGCTTTGCTCTTGTAGAGCTTTGCACTTTGCAAGAATATTAGCTTGCCTTGAGTGGTGTAGTGATCAAAGTGGTCTTCCTCTCCTTGGAAGTAGACATCCTCCTCCTCTTGGTATTCCTCGATACTAGCGTCTAAAAACAAATACGATACACACAATCACCAAACAAAGCTTAAGTACTAGATTAAGCACACACACATGAGTCACACAAGCTAGACTAGCATCACAACATGCTTATTGTGTTGGTTGGTTTTGTTGTATTCTTAAGAAAAATAATTTCCTCTCATTACAAATATTGCTTAGTGTTTCTATTTAATTCTTGAGATAAATAATTTCCTCTCACTGAATGTTGTTAAGATTTAATCTCCTCAAATACTAATATATGACCTAGGTTGACCAAAGTCAACCTCTTCATAATTATCACTTGGGAAAATGATTTAAATGAGGTGATGCACCTCATGTATTTTAATAACACATGGCAATGATTTAATATAACCAACTAATTCAATATGAGATTTAATTGACCATGGTCTCTACCTCATGTTGAATTAGTTGAGACAAGATTTAAATGAGAGAGAAGCTCTCATACATTTTAATAAATAATCTTGCACATTTTAAAAGAACTAGAAATAGCCATAGGGCCATTTCTTTAAACTAGGCCATGATCATACAAACAACTATGTAATATTTTTATATATTCTGGTAGACAATGTGAAATATGATTTTTGAGAGTTGGAATCATCTTAAAAGCATTTTTATTTAATTTTTAATAATTGTTTGAAGTTGCAAAAGGCCCTGCCTTGTTATTTTTATCACATTTATTCTACAAATAATCTAGTGTTGAGACCAGTGTAGTTTTTTAGATAATTTGTCAAGGTTTCCAAATATATAAAATTTGTCAAATTTGGTTTGGTGGATTTTGTTTTATTTAAATTTGAAAAAACCATCAGTGGGTAATTTAACAAATTAAAAAATTCATATTTGAAATAAAAGGGCCGGCGGGAAAGGGAATGGGCGGCACAGGGGGAAAAGAATTGGGCCGGCCAAGCTGCATGTCTCGCGTGAGCGGGCCGCCTGACAGAGTGGGCGCCACTCGTCAGTCTATCTTAACGCGCGAAGCGGTATGAGTTGATCTGTGCCGCACGATTAGAAGAGAGATCAATGGCACACGGCCGTCGTCATCTCCGGGGAGCGGCGAGGCTACTGGCAGCGCAGGTAGGGGGGCGACGAGCTCACCGAGGCTCCAGGTAGGGTGGGCAGTATGCGCGGGGAGGTTGTCGACGACGGCGAGTCTTCTGGCACCAGCGGCGTCTCCCGGGGTGGCGTCTACCTCCGGCGAGCATCTACGGCGGAGCACGGGCAGCGAGGAAGCAATTGGCGAGCTGCAGTGGGCAATGTGGAGCGGCGAGGTAGCTAGGCGACTCAGAGAGAAGAGGGGAAGCTGTGGGTGTGGTCGATTTGGAGCGGGGAGATCTCCTTTTATAGCAGCTGGAGGTGGCCGTGGCGCGGCGATGAAGTCATCGGCGACGACGCGTCTACAGGGGAGCTGGTGGACTGGCGATGACGCAACGCTTGATTGCGTTGAAAACGAGGGAGAGACAAGCTCATGCGCGTGACGGGAGCGGCCAGTACCGTGGCGGACGTCGGTGAAGTGGGCGTCGTCTACGACGTTCCCGCGGGCCAATGACGGTGTCTGGGCGGTGGCCGGTGACATCGTGAAGCAGGTGGCGCAGAGAGCAAGGGCAGAGGTGACGCGAGCTGGTGGGGCGACGTGTGCTCTGGGCGTGCCCGTGGCGCTCGCCGTGCACGCTCTGGCGCGCGCGTGCACGCCTAGGCACGTCTGGGCGTCGCGTTTTCTAGCTAGTGCGGTGCACGAATTCGTCGAGGCTGGTGTCTAGGTTGATCAGGAGAGTGAGATGGACGTGCTAGACAAGGTGGTGCACGGTGGGGTGCAACAGAGAGAGAGAGAGATGGCATGGTGAGGTCATGCCATGCCACGGCATGGTTAGTTTAGGTCAAAATGGTGATGATTTCTTGTACCATTTCTTGTCTATTCTGCTTGGCAATGCTCAGAGAGGTCAATGGAGTACATTTGATGAGCAAAGCATGATGGTTTAGGCTATGGACTGCTGGTTTGTTTGATGTGTTGGTTTGGCAGAATTTTGCGCACAAGGTGTTTGTTGAAATGGCCGCAAGAACTTTACTTTGGAATTTTTGGAAGAAATTTGGTGGGTTTGAATTGAATAAGATTTGGAGTAGAGTGGTAATGGTGGTGGTCAAAATTGAGGTAGTTTGCAAAAATTCAAAATGCATATGATCTTACATATGCTTCAAGGTCTCCACTTTGCTTGATCACCATTTGAATTTGAGAAAGAATTTGGGGTGTTGGTTTTGGGCAAAGTTGTTCATCTTGATGTTGTCTTGGATGAGGTGCAAAGAGTTGACAAAGTTTGGTTTAGAAAATTTCCAAAACAGGGGCTCAAAGAGGGCATCAGGCTATGATTTGCCATTTTGACCATAATTGTATGTGAGCTCAAATTTGATTCAAATTTGATTTGATTTGAGTTTCTTTGATTCCAAAAGTGTTAATAAGTGTTTAGTATCCATTTACAACTAATGGTGCAAGCCAAAATGGTCTAGGTCAAGTATTTGCAAAAATGGCCTAAACCCTATGTGAGTGTGTGTTGGATTTTTCTCATTTCTTTTGTTGTTTTATTTTTCTTTTATTTGATTGATCAAGTGATCATTGGTTAGGGTTTTAGCACAATGGTTCACACACAAACAATCATCATGGCACAATGCACCTTAACACCAATATAAAGGATGAGCATATGCATAGCACTTGTAAAATGGAAAAGTTTTTGTTGGTTCTAAATTTTGTATTTTGGAAACTCTCTTTATCTCTTTATTGAATTTTTGGGATGTTACAAACCCTTCCCCTTACAAAAGATCTCGTCCCGAGATCTTAAAGAAAACTAGGTACTAAAGAGATCTGGGTATTCCTTCTTCATATCTTCTTCTCGCTTCCAAGTGGCTTCTTCTTCGGTGTGGTTGCTTTATTGAATCTTCAGGACCTTGATACTCCTGGTGCGGGTGGTTCTGTATGCTTCTTCCAGGATGCGAATAGGCACTTCGCGATATGTCAAGTCCGTATTGATATCCACCGATCTGTGATCGATATTCTTGAACACTTCGGTCTTCTCTGGTACTTCCAAGCATTTCCGAGCAGTGAGATGTGAAACACGTTGTGCACAGCCGACATTTCTTCCGGTAGTTCCAGTTGATATGATACTTCTCCTCGGCGACTCAGAACTTTGAAGGGTCCGACATATCGGGGCGCAAGCTTTCCTTTCAGCTGGAATCTCTACATTCCTTTGAGGGGTGACACTTTGAGTTAAACAAAATCTCCGATCTCGAAGGTCATCTCTTGGCGTCTCTTGTCGGCGTAACTCTTCTGTCTTGATTGCGCAGTCTTGAGGTACTTTCGGATCTTGTGAACTTTCTCTTTCGCTTCTCGGAGAACATCTGGTCCAAAGACTAGGCTTTCTCCAACTTCCGACCAATTCAGAGGGGTACGGCACTTCCTTCCGTACAGGGCTTCAAAGGGGGCCATCTGTAAGCTGGCTTGGTAACTGTTGTACGAGAATTCTGCATAAGGCAGGCAGTCTTCCCACTTGGATCCATATTCCAACACACATGCTCTCAACATGTCTTCGAGTATCGATTGACTCTTTCAGGCGGTGATATGCGGTGCTGAAATTCAGCCGGGTTCCGAGTCGTTCGTGTACTTTCTGCCAGAATCTTGAGGTGAATTGAGATCCTCTATCTGACACTATTGACTTCGGGGTTCCGTGCAGGGCGACTATTCTTGAGATGTATAGCTCAGCTAACTTGGGGCCTTGATAGGTGGTCTTGACAGGGATAAAATGGGCTACCTTGGTTAGTCTGTCGACCACTACCCAACTAGAATCGTTTCCTTTGCTAGATTTGGGTCCTGATAAAGTCCATTCCGACCGAATCCCATTTCCATTCCGGAATCTGAAGGGTTGCAACAGTCCTGCGGGTCGTTGATGTTCGCCTTGACTCGACAGATATCACACTTGGCGATGTAGCTCCCAATTTCTCGCTTCATTCCATGCCACCAAAATTGTTCCTTCAAATCTTGGTACATCTTGGTACCTCCGGTGGATAGAGTATAGGGTGTCGTGGGCCTCCTTCAGATGACTTGTTTCAATTCTGAATCTGATGGCACACATAGGCGACCGTTGTACCAAAGTACTCCTTCTTCATCTTCAGTGAATCCTGGTGCCTTTCCTGCAGCAATTTGGCTCCTGATTCCGTCAATGCTGGCACTTCCCTTCTAGGCTTCTTTGATCTGGCTAATCAAAGTAGATTGCAGTTCTATGCTGGCTAGGTATCCTTCGCTAACTAGCTCCAGTCTAAATTGTTCAAACTCTTCATACAGGCTAGGCTGTTCTGCTGCTATCATGGAGTTCAGCTGACACGACTGTCTACTCAAAGCATCCGCTACCACGTTGGCCTTGCCGGGGTGGTAGTGAATTTCCAGGTCATCATCCTTTATCAGTTTTATCCATCTTCTCTGCCTCATGTTTAGTTCCTTCTGGGTGAAGATATACTTCAGGCTCTTGTGATCCGAATAGATCTCGCATCGATTACCCATGAGGTAATGACGCCAAACTTTCAAGGCTAACACTACGGCTGCAAGCTCGAGGTCATGGGTTGGGTAGTTCTGCTCATGCTGCTTCAGGCCGGCATAAGATATCACCTTGCCTTCTTGCATCAACACACATCCAAGACCAATCTTAGATGCGTCACAATAGACGTCAAATGGCTTGGTGATGTCCGGCATGATTAGGATGGGGGCTGTGGTTAGTCTTTCCTTGAGCTGCTGAAAGCTCTCTTCACATTTATCAGTCCATTCAAACTTCTTGTCCTTCTTCAACAGTTGAGTCATCGGCCTTGCAATGCTTGAAAATCCTTCAACAAATCTACGGTAATATCCTGCCAATCCAAGAAATGCACGGACCTCGGTCTGTGTGGTTGAGGCTTTCCATTCTTCAACTGTTTTGATTTTGGCGGGATCTACAGCAATCCCTCCTGCAGACAAGATATGTCCCCGGAATCCTACTTCCTTCAGCCAAAACTCGCACTTGCTGAACTTGGCATACAACTTGTGCTGTCTAAGGCTTTCTAGGATAACCTCCAAATGTTGCTCATGTTCCTCTTCGGTTTTGGAGTAGATAAGGATGTCGTCGATGATGACAACGACTAACTTATCCAAAAAGTTCATGAAGATCTTATTCATGAGGTTCATGAAGTAAGCAGGGGCATTGGTTAATCCAAACGACATGGCGTTGTACTCATACAACCCATATCTAGTGGTGAAGGCTTTTGGGATATCCGTTGCACGGATCTTCAGCTGATGATAACCAGTCCTAAGATCAATCTTAGAGAACATGGTGGAACCGGTCAACTGGTCAAACAGGTCTTCTATCTTTGGCAAGGGGTATTTGTTCTTGATGGTGACATCGTTAAGCTTACGGTAATCCGTACATAAACGAGTGGCACCGTCCTTTTTATCCACAAACAAAACTGGTGATCTCCAAGGCGACGCACTTGGTCGGATTAAACCTTTGGCTAGCATATCATCCAGTTGCTTCTTCAGCTCCACTAACTCAGTTGGGTTCATGCTATAGGCTCTCTGGGCTATAGGTCCTGTTCCAGGATTAACTCGATAATAAACTCGATATCCCGATCCGGGGCATACCGGGTAGATCATCGGAAAACACATTATCGACAAACGACCCTAATCGATCCAAGGTTGGCTTGGCTAAACTCTGGTTGCAGGTGAATTTTCTGGCAGTCTTTCAGAAATGTGCTCCACTAATATTCCGGTGCTACTGGTCATGGTGATGGCCTTCTTGGCACAGTCTATCAATCCATGGTGTTTGGACATCCAGTCCATACCCAATACTACTTCCAAACCTTTGGCTCCCAGAACAATCAAGTTTGCATAAAAATCTATTTCATGAATTCTGATAGGCACATCTTTGCAAATTTTTCTAGCTTTGGTTGTTGATCCAGGTATTTGAACTATCATGACATGTTTCAAACTGATGGATTGAATTTTACTTGTGCATGCAAAATCTTCTGTGACAAACGAATGCGATGCTCCGGAATCAAACAACACTGGCAGTACGAGTTGACAGAAAACATACCCAGTACGACGTCTGGTGCTACCTGTGCTTCTTCCGCAATCATGTGAAAGAGGCGGCCGTTGCGGTTGTTGGGTTTGTTGGGGGTGAACTTCTTGCCGGTGGAGACACGGCGCTGCTGCTGAGCTGGTGCAGAGGTGTTGGCGGCGATCTTGGCTAACCTTTTGGGGCACTCATTTGAGTAGTGTCCCACCACTCCACATTCATAACAGGTGATTGTGGACTTGTCCTTGGGGCAACGGGGATGGCGTTGCTCCCAGTCCTCGGAGCGGTGTTGGAGTTTTTGGGTTGTTGTTGACAGGGGCTCTCATCAGAGCGCGGTTGAAGTTGCTGTTGTGGCTGACATTGGGGTTGCTATTGTTGTGGTGGCCTCCTGGCCTAGGGTTTCCTCCACTCCGGTTCTGAAAACCGGGGCGTGACATCTGCATCTACGGCTTGTTGGTCCTTGGGGAGAAACCACCGCTTGAGCTGGGGCAATACTTCGGGGTATTGTTGGGCCCACTTTGGTGCATCATGCGGCGTTTGCGGTTCTCGTTTGCTTGGTGCAGTTTGCCCTCCATCTGGATGGCAGAATCCACCAGGGCTTCCAGGTCGGCGAAGGGGATGTTGACTAGGACTATCTGCATCTCGTCGTGCAGACCGTTGAGGAATCTCTCCTTTCTTTTCTCAGTGGTGTCAGTTTCATCGGGGGCATACCTTGACAGCGTGAGGAACCTGTCGCGGTATTCTACCACCGACATCCGTCCTTGCTTCAGTTCACGGAACTCGTCCCTCATCTTCTTGATCAAGCCTGGGGGCACGTGGTACTTGCTAAACTTGAGCTTGAAATCAGCCCAAGTCATGACCTGTCCGGCGTTCATAGCACGGGTGCTGGTCCACCAAGCTCTTGCTGGTCCTGCTAAGTAGTGCGTGGCAAACAACACTTTCTCATTTGCATCCACTCTAGCCACTTCTAAGTTGTTTTCCATAGTTTGCAGCCAATCATCTGCATCCAGAGGTTCTTTAGTCTTGCTGAAGACAGGTGGGTTGGTGTTCTGGAAGTTCTTGAGCTTTGATCCTGGGTGATCATGGTTTCCATGGCCATGCTGGTTGTTGGCTAACTGTTGCAGTGCTGCTATGTTGGCTTGACGCTCAGCTCTGTCATTCTCCCTGTCTGCCATCAGGGTTTGCAGCAGTTGCATCATAACATCTGGATTGGCGTTGCGATTCGGAGGAGCCATCTGAACAGGTAGAGAGATCATTAGATAAGAGGGAATTTTCTATGGCTTGTTTTGGGTAAGTTTTAAAACATTTTAAAACTTGAAGTCTTTTGATGATGAACATAACACACAAACATTCATTCATTCATTCATATCTTACAAGCTAGCCACCAAACCAATGGTTTAAGAACCATTCTTCTCATGCCACGATACAACGGGCGGGATACAAACTCACACCTACACATGTGAACTAGTGCAACTACTCCTCATCATCTTCATCCACATCGATGGGAATGATCCCATCCTCTGGGGCCTCCAGGAACTCGTAGTCCTCCTCATCAGTGAACTCATCCTCCTCAAAGTCATCGTCATCACTCAGGAAGTCCTCGCCTCCCTGAATGTCCTCTCTTTCCTCCTCCATCTCCTTCAGCTGGTCCTCTTGGGCCTTGACAGTTGCCTCCAAGGTGATTATCTTTGCACGGAGGCGCACAATGGTAGCGTCCTTCTTGGCACGCTGCAGGCGGAGTGACTTGCGGTCCTTGGTGAGCATCTTGATTACATCGGCATGCTGAGCCAATGCCATGTGAGTCTGGTTGGCGTAGACACGCGCGTTGTCCAGCTCCTAGGTCTCGTGCAGCATGTAGTACAAGTGCTCCACGTGGTACTTGAGTACCGGGTGCGAAGAGAGTGCCATGGGCTCTCCAATGGTGTCATGCCTCGCAAAGTGAGCGAAGGGGGTACCCTGGAGTGCAGTGATGTTCTGTCCGCACACACGAGCAAGTGCCTCCTGAAGGGCACGAGCAAGTCCGTCCATCCAGTTGCTTTCCTTGATGGAGAAGAGGATCCTCTCAGAAGTCGGAGGCTCCATCTTGCCCCACAAGTCAGCGGTGATCACCCACTGCAGTTCCCCTCCGGGATGGTCGTGGATCTCGACTCCGTGGAACTCAGGGTGCGGGCGTCCGGGCATCTCAGACACAGCGTCCAAGTCCCTCTCGAAAACCAAGTCTCCACCATTTCCCAGCTGGTAAAACTTGGGGTAGGCTCCCTCCATCTGAAAGTGAATTGGATAAGTAAGTTAGAGATGAACAAGTGTGGCCAAATTTTATGTAGATTTATAAGGAAGAGCATGACTTATCATTTTAGAAAAGGTCTTAAAGAGAAGAAAGTGAATAGGTTTTTCAAAAATATTCTCTTCATTTGTTTTTGAAACTAAAATTTGCAGAACGTCCATTCTAAACTAGGGTCTCCTAAGGTCAAACAATGGCTCTGATACCAACTTGTCAACACCCGGATTTTTAAGTCCGGATGCCTATTATGCCATACATCGCAATCCCAGGAAGATTGTTGTTGCGAGACATAACTGATATCATAAGTCATCATTCATTACAAACCATCATTGTCTTACAAAAGGGGATCACCTGATCCAATATTACACAAATATTTGATCTATTGATCAACGAACAACATAGTAGCGGAAGCGTAATAAGAGTGGACTATCTAGTTCCACAGGTCAACGCTTGACGTTAGGCGAACTCCTAGTTGTGGTAGACGTCCCGCTGGCCGTCATCTTCATATTGCTGCTCCTCTTCATATTCTGGCCATTTGAATAGCCAGGGACAGCCGTGAGTACTTTAAAGTACTCACAAACTAATACTATTGTAATTACTAGCAATTTTATTAAGGGGATGCTAAGCTCTAAGTTTCTTTGCATAAAGCCAATTTTAGTTCATAAGTATTTCATAAAAGACTCTTTATATGCTAACTAACTCAAGTGGGAACATTAATGTCATTCCCACAACTCAGTTGTGTTTCAAATTCAAGTCACCATTTCAATTCAACATTCATTTTCAAGAAAAGATCTGACGACGGAACAGTATGGCCTTTCCAATTGTCTGTAACCTATTCGAATAGTTTTACACTCTGCAGAGGTTGCACACTTGTGCCACAACATTTGATTACATCCGTCAGGGATAACCCTGAATAATCGTAACTCAGTACGCGGATCATCAATCCTAACCTTTCACTTACACACCCTAGTATAGGCACCTCTCCCCATGAGCTTGGCCTCCCAAGAAGACAAACCGTCAGCCTGGGAACTGCACAGGGCTTGGGCCGGACAATTCACCTCATTCACGTCATTTCACATCATTTTACATTTAACGGAGGCAGCCTCAGCATAACCCCTATGACGCTTGTTTAGAGGGAACCCATACTAAGATATATAAACTTCTAGTTAGACCCTATCCATAATCAGGTATTGTGGGGGTACTTGTAAATTGGAATGGTATCGCATCCGAACCCAACCATCAGTTTTTATCAAAATTCATCAAGTCATTCATGTCATTTGAGTCATATTCACCTTCAATTCCTTCAAAGTCATTTCATTTCATAATGTTCCCATCTAGAGTAGTCAATTTTATTTATTTAGCACTAGCCACTAGTCATGAGGGGTGCTAACTAGCTTTGATTGCCATAGGCTAACTTTCGTAATATTGTTCTACTCTAGACCAAGTGAATCATGAATCAAAAAGTACTTTGATAAAACAAAAGTAGTAAAACTTGTAAGTAAAAGCTTGTAGTAAAACTTGGGATGGGCTCATTAAGCTAAAGTAAAAGGTGGGGGTGCTTTGCTCTTGTAGAGCTTTGCACTTTGCAAGAATATTAGCTTGCCTTGAGTGGTGTAGTGATCAAAGTGGTCTTCCTCTCCTTGGAAGTAGACCTCCTCCTCTTGGTATTCCTCGGTACTAGCGTCTAAAAACGAATACGATATACACAATCACCAAACAAAGCTTAAGTACTAGACTAAGCACACACATTAGTCACACAAGCTAGACTAGCATCACAACATGCTTATTGTGTTGGTTGGTTTTGTTGTATTCTTAAGAAAAATAATTTCCTCTCATTACAAATATTACTTAGTGTTTCTATTTAATTCTTGAGAGAAATAATTTCCTCTCATTGAATCTTGTTAAGATTTAATCTCCTCAAATACTAATATATGACCTAGGTTGACCAAAGTCAACTTCTTCATAATTATCACTTGGGAAAATGATTTAAATGAGGTGATGCATCTCATGTATTTTAATAACACATGGTAATGATTTAATATCACCAACTAATTCAATATGAGATTTAATTGACCATGGTCTCTACCTCATATTGAATTAGTTGAGACAAGATTTAAATGATAGAGAAGCTCTCATACATTTTAATAAATAATCTTGCACATTTTAAAAGAACTAGAAATAGCCATAGGGCCATTTTTTTAAACTAGGCCATGATCATACAAACAACTATGTCATATTTTTATATATTCTGATAGACAATGTGAAATATGATTTTTGAGAGTTGGAATCATCTTTAAAGGATTTTTATTTAATTTTTAATAATTGTTTGAAGTCGCAAAAGGCCCTGCCTTGTTATTTTTATCGAGTTTATTCTACAAATAATCTAGTGTTGAGACCAGTGTAGTTTTGTAGATAATTTGACAAGGTTTCCAAATATATAAAATTTGTCAAATTTGGTTTGGTGGATTTTGTTTTATTTAAATTTGAAAACAACATCAGTGGGTAATTTAACAAATTCAAAAATTCACATTTGAAATAAAAGGGCCGGCGGGAAAGGGAATGGGCGGCACAGGGGGAAAAGAATTGGGTCGGCCCAGCTGCACGTCTCGCGTGAGCGGGCCGCCTGACAGAGTGGCGGCCACTCGTCAGTCTATCTTAACGCGCGAAGCGGTATGAGTTGATCTGTGCCGCACGATTAGAAGAGAGATCAACGGCACACGGCCGTCGTCATCTCCGGCGAGCGGCGAGGCTACTGGCGGCGCAGGTAGGGGTTCGACGAGCTCACCGAGGCTCCAGCTAGGGTGGGCAGTATGCGCAGGGAGGTTGTCGACGACGGCGAGTCTTCTGGCACCAGCGGCGTCTCCTGGGGCGGCGTCTACCTCCGGCGAGCGTCGCGGCGGAGCACGGGCAGCGAGGAAGCAATTGGCGAGCTGCAGTGGGCAATGTGGAGCGGCGAGGTGGCTAGGCGACTCAGAGAGAAGAGGGGAAGCTGTGGGTGTGGTCGATTTGGAGCGGGGAGGTCTCCTTTTATAGCAGCTGGAGGTGGCCGTGGCGCGGCGATGAAGTCATCGGCGACGACGCGTCTACAGGGGAGCTGGTGGACTGGCGATGATGCAGCGGGGTTGGGGACGCTCTGGCGATGACGCAGCGCTTGATTGCGTTGAAAACGAGGGAGAGACGAGCTCGTGCGCGTGACGGGAGCGGCCAGTACCGCGGCGGACGTCGGCGAAGTGGGCGTCGTCTATGGCGTTCCCGCGGGCCAATGACGGTGTCTGGGCGGTGGCCGGTGACATCGTGAAGCAGGTGGCGCAGAGAGCAAGGGCAGAGGTGACGCGAGCTGGTGGGGCGACGTGTGCTCTGGGCGTGCCCGTGGCGCTCGCCGTGCACGCTCTGGCGCGCGCGTGCACGCCTGGGCACGTCTGGGCGTCGCGTTTTCTGGCTAGTGCGGTGCATGAATTCGTCGAGGCTGGTGTCTAGGATGATCAGGAGAGTGAGATGGACGTGCTAGATAAGGTGGTGCACGGTGGGGTGCAACAGAGAGAGAGATGGCATGGTGAGGTCATGCCATGCCACGACATGGTTAGTTTAGGTCAAAATGGTGATGATTTCTTGTACCATTTCTTGTCTATTCTGCTTGGCAAGGCTCAGAGAGGTCAATGGAGTACATTTGATGAGCAAAGCATGATGGTTTAGGCTATGGACTGCTGGTTTGTTTGATGTGTTGGTTTGGCAGAATTTTGCCCACAAGGTGTTTGTTGAAATGGCCGCAAGAACTTTACTTTTGAATTTTTGGATGAAATTTGGTGGGTTTGAATTGAATAAGATTTGGAGTAGAGTGGTAATGGTGGTGGTCAAAATTGAGGTAGTTTGCAAAAATTCAAAATGCATATGATCTTACATATGCTTCAAGGTCTCCACTTTGCTTGATCACCATTTGAATTTGAGAAAGAATTTGGGGTGATGGTTTTGGGCAAAGTTGTTCATCTTGATGTTGTCTTGGATGAGGTGCAAAGAGTTGGCAAAGTTTGGTTTAGAAATTTTCCAAAACAGGGGCTCAAAGAGGGCATCAGGCTATGATTTGCCATTTTGACCATAATTGTATGTGAGCTCAAATTTGATTCAAATTTGATTTGATTTGAGTTTCTTTGATTCCAAAAGTGTTAATAAGTGTTTAGTATCCATTTACAACTAATGGTGCAAGCCAAAATGGTCTAGGTCAAGTATTTGCAAAAATGGCCTAAACCCTATGTGAGTGTGTGTTGGATTTTTCTCATTTCTTTTCTTCTTTTATTTTTCTTTTATTTGATTGATCAAATGATCATTGGTTAGGGTTTTAGCACAATGGTTCACACACAAACAATCATCATGGCACAATGCACCTTAACACCAATATAAAGGATGAGCATATGCATAGCACTTGTAAAATGGAGAAGTTTTTGTTGGTTCTAAATTTTGTATTTTGAAAACTCCCTTTATCTATTTATTCAATTTTTGGGATGTTACAACGGTGGACCCCACTTACTCACTAGGCCGGCCCGATACTAGGAAAGTGGGCCCCACATGCTTAATGGGCCGGCCCATTTGCTTTATGGTGGACCTCACTTACTAAACGGTCGGCCCGGTAACCGGAAAGTGGGCCCACATGCTTAGTGGGCCGGCCCGTTTGCCTGTTGACCGGTCAAATGAAGGCATTCGGCCCGGCCCACGTGCTTAGTGGGCCGGCCCATTTAAGTTTTGACCAGTCAACCTTAGAGGTTAGGCCCGGCCCACGTACCTAATAGACCAGCCCAGTTATATAGTTGACCGGTCAAACTAAGTCAACTAGCCCGGCCCGCAAACTAAATGCGCCGGCCCGCTTAAGGCGTGGCTGGCCTTGTGTAATTGCGAAGTACCGCGAGCACCAAGGAACTGAAACGAGTTCTGAACTAGCACATAATTTTCTGACTGGGTCAGCTCAACATCATCGTAACAGCAGTTTTTAGAGAGTTGTGTAATTGCGATGTAGTGCTTGCATCTAGGGTGCCACGGTTGTGAATATAGTAACCTCATTGCTATGGTATTTAGCTTCTGAATGGACATAACATAAGGTAGAACACTTGCAGTATGGAGCTCCCACGTCCATATGTCAGGAAGAAGAATAACATGGTTCTCCAATGCATGGCAGAAGGACTCAACCTTTAACAGAGCAGACTAACTTGTTTGAAGCTGCAAGATCTTCCAAACTAGTATTTGTTGTTGATTGCATTTCAGTTGCCATATAAACCACATCAGAGAGGAACTGAAGCTAGTGTGTTGCCCGGGTGCATTTTTTTTTTGCGGGAAAAAATGTATTAATCAAGTAATAGGAGTGTCATCCTGATTACAAACTAAACGAATCTCATCTGCTCCAGAGCCGATCCAGACATTGGTGCAAGTTTGGACACGTCCAAACTGAGCTAGACTATGACTTACACCATTTAGTTCTCTACCGATGTGCACAACATTGCACTCTCTGGCACTACCGCAAAAGTATTTCACTTCATTGATCAACCCAGCATACAGAGATCTATTCATGGTGTCCTCGTTGATCATTTGGACCGCTTCAAGACAGTATAATAATATGTATAACAATGCCCACATGTCACACCAAGAAAAAGGAAATTCTGCATTCCAACGAAATAACATTATGTTCTGGAGTGCAAACTGCACGTATGTGCTGGTATGGAAACCACTGCCCTTGAATTCTTCTACTCGTAGAAATTGGTCGGCTCTGATAAACTGCAATGACCACAGACCATTTCCTGGATCCCATGGAAATACATGTGTATCTCTATTGGTGCCATATTGCTGCATCTCCTGTGACACTAGCTGTTGTAGCCTGTTGCACCTCTTTGCTGGTACTGCAAGTAATACCAATACAACTCCACTTACTCCAGGATCGAAAACTTTGTCCATGTCAGCCATTCCCCGAAACATCTGGCGGGTATCTCTATCATACTCTTGGAACAACGATAAGCCACTGACATGAGTGAGCACACTGTCGGCAAGATCCTCATCCCATGATATGTCCTTGAAAGGCCGTTCAGTTAACCTCTCCTTTGCAGAACACAATTCGAGCTCCAAGAAAAGTGACACCCCATCCACATAAGTGAGCACCTCGTCAGGCCCAGACACATCCTCAAATAGCACTGCATCACACCCCTTACTTATAGAACCCAATCCCTCCTCCATAAATATTGACCGGTCTCCGGCAATAGGGAAGACTTCACCCTCAGGCTCCATGCTACGCAGTTCAGAGAACACAACCTCAGCATGTTGTGCAAAAGGCTCTAGGATCAAGGATACCACTTCAACGTCGGTTAGAACCTCTTCATAACCAGCGGCAGCTGGCACCTGAGTTACACCCTTCATGCTTGCCTCGCAGCAACTCAGCGGCCGATCAACTGTATCATGTGACTCAGAATCCCAAACAGCAAAGCTTGCTTCCACGGCGTTCATGAACTGGGACCAATTACCAACAGGTTGACGCAACCTATGTGTGTGATGCCAATCTGCAGCAATACCCTCCATGTGTAGTCTGCAGCAGTGACCCACATGCATTCAGGTATATTGAAGGTCTTGAAGAATTCGAGGCATTTAGCTCGCCAAAGCCGTGAGTTTTCACCGTTAAAGCAAGGGAAGGAAGTTTGCGGATGTAGTGGACATTGATTTGCTTGGTGCTCCTCCACTTGAAACAAAGAACCACAAGTCATGTTGGCGTCAACTTTACAAGCTCGTGCACCAGAAACATCTGGACGCCATGTGCGGGCATGCGTCCAACATCCTGCCTGTGTGTTCATGCCAACCCTGCCCACACCTTGCATTGTGCAGTTCCCTTCACTTGAGGACGTCGTTGTAGGGAGGTGTGTAGTGTCGCTGCTTGGAAACACGAGTTTAGCATGGCCACTGTCGATTTAGTGGCCAGGACTTTTTGTCAAACACATGGTGGGCATGGCGGAAGCGACGGCGGCGTCCGCTTGCGGAGCCCCACCACCCATGACCGGAACCGCTGAGAAGAGCGAGAACGACGAAGCCTTGGTCTTATGCTGCTCCAGGACTCGACCTAGCGCGGACATCGGCGTGGTGGCGACGATGGGAATCCACTAGCATCTGGTCCTGCCTGGCGGCCATACGACCAAGCGTCACGCTGATCCGCATCAAGGTTTCGTTGATGGCGCTCAAGCTCGCCTGCGTCGTTGGTGTCATAACCTCCATCGCTTTGGGAACAGACTGATCAAATGGGGAAAAAAATGTGGCCGCTATTTTTGTGGAATTTTTGGTGGAGGATCCTTGGCTCTGATACCAAACTGTCACACCCCGTTGCCACCGGTGAGGATCGGGGCGTGAGGTCGATACAATGGTGACTTGTGGTAGCCACCAGACCTAAGGAAGAAGAAGATCTAGATAGAACAAGAGAAAGACAGAGGAAGGAGACAGAGTTTTTCAATTTGTTCATTTCTGTTCGATGCCCTGAGAAGGTTGTCCGTGCTCTCCTTTGTAGATTCCACACTGAGCCCACTCATGTCCAGTGGGCCCAAAGCCCATGTGCTCCCTAGCCCAATACATGGACATGTACGGGTGTTACACACCGTCAACTTCCCCAGACTCGACAGGTGGTGGGGTTGCCGCGCGTACAGCCTGGCCTCACGCGGCGGCGTGGCATCACGCAACCGGCGCGCGGTGGAAGTACATCAACGCTGGAGAATACGTATTCGCCGCGGCGCTCCTGGTCGGCAGCTTCCTGTCGCAGCTGTGACCGTGGGTGGTGTCCAAGAAAACCGGCCTCGCGTTGTCCATCGTCGGGCTGTTGGGCGTGATTGTCTGTGAACGCGCTCGTCGCCGGCGTCCACTACAACACCAGGCTCGACAGCCAGTTCGCCCTCGAAGAGCTCGCCGCCCCTATCGTGCATCTAGCCAGAGCCGTGCTCACCTTGGTCACGCTGACCTCCGAGATTCAGGTCTGGTCTAGCCCCTATCATAAATTGAAATTGGCAATTAATTAGGCAAACCGAGTTGGAGTTCATACATACACACAGAGTTGAAATAGTACAGCGTCAGTGTTCAACAGTTCTATCAATTTACACAATAGAGTAAATATTGCAGTGCTACACAATGGAGTAAATATTGCAAGTTACTGTCAGTTGGTACTGTTATTCTTTGGGTACTGTCAAACTAGAGTCCTGTCATTTACTAGTGCATCTTGATTAATTGAGTATTTGATTATCTCTTCAAAATACTAAGCATTGAGCAGTGATTTTGTTGCTGCATATTTAATGTTTTTAGAGTATGGTTTGAGCTGAATTTTGTGCATAACACTGAGTAGCTTGATACGCACAATTTACATCTATACAGATCACTCATATGCAACCATACTGAAATTTGTCTCCTCTTGATAGTTGACACCGTCTTTTTTCACTGGAGTAGGAAAATGGAAATGCGAGCAAAGCAAGCAAGGAAGCAAAGATGATCCGCAGCCTTGGGATCATGGTGATGCTGCACGAGGTTGCATGCTCGACTACGAGGACAAATGGAAGTGCCTGCTGGAATTGTGGGTATTTGGCCGTTGGCCCATGGCTCATTATTAAATTTTAAAACTCACATGGTCCATTTCAAAAATCAGTGGCAGCACTAGTGGGGGCTAAAGTTTAGTTCCACATTGCTAGTTGCAAGAGAGTTGAAGTGGTATATAAGGTGGGTTGTTCTAGTCCTAGTAAGTGAGTGAGAAGAGAGAGCGCCCTCGCGCACTCCTCCTCCTCCGCCGCCCGCCACGACGCGTCGCGCCGCGCCGCGGGTTGCGGGAATCTCGCTGAGCCGAGATTAAAAAGCTTAACTTTTTGCTGTATGGAAATTAATTGTGTAATCAATTATTCCGATTTTTCTGGATCGTGAACTCGTACGTGAGCTGCGTCACCCGTACATGGCTTTCGACCATAGTAAAGATGCGTGGGATGCGCTTGAGGCCAAATTTGGGGTCTCGGACGCTGGCACTGTATTGTATGTCATCGAGCAATACTATGACTACAAGATGACTGATGAGCACTCCGTGGTTGAGCAGGCTCATGAGATTCAGTCCCTTGCCAAATAACTCGAGCAGTTTAAGTGTACCTTACCGGACAAATTTGTGGCTGGTGGAATTATTGCCAAGCTTCCTCCTTCGTGGAGGAACTTTGCTACTTCTCTGAAACATAAAAGACAAGAGTTTTACGTTTCGGGTCTCATTGGCTCGCTTCATGTGGAAGAGAAGGCGAGAGCAAAGGACACACGCGCTCGTAGTTTTGAGGGAGGTTCTAGTGCCAATGTGGTACAGAAGAAGAACTTCCAATCTCACAAGTCTAAGAATAAGAACACTAGAAAAGGCAAGTTTGACGAGAAGAACAAAGCCTTCAACTCAACCAACTTCAAGAGGAAGACTCCTTATAAAAAGAAATGGAACTGCCATGTTTGTGGAGCTCCTGGACATTGGGCTCCTGATTGCCCAGAACGCCATGATCGGCGTGGGAACAGCGGCAAGTCCGCAAATGTTGTTATTGGCGTTGATACTGAGATGAAGGACATTGGGTACGGTATTTCTCCTACTGTCCTTTCAGTATGTAATTCTCATGATTGGTGGATAGACACCGGAGCCAATACACATGTATGTTCTGATGTTTCTATGTTTTCTTCTTATCAGGTCGCAAGGACTTCCTCCGTGCTGATGGGAAACGGCTCACGTGCTTCTGTTCGTGGTGTTGGTACGGTGGATCTGAAGTTTATATCGGGAAAGACCATTCAGCTGAAGAATGTGCAGCATGTTCCCTCCATTAATAAGAATCTCGTTAGCGGATCGCTCTTATGTCGAGATGGTTTTAAGTTGGTTTTTTAGTCCAATAAACTTGTAATTTCCAAGTGTGGACAATTTGTTGGAAAGGGTTATGTGTGCGGAGTCTTGTTTCGCTTATCTTTGTCAGACTTATGTACTCAAATTATTAATCATGTTTGCAATAATAATGAGTCCGATATTTGGCATTCACGACTTTGTCATATTAATTTTGGATGCATGACGCAGCTAGAGAATATGAATATAATTCCGAAATTTGCTATTGTCAAGAAATCCAATGACCAATGACCAAGTTGCTAAGGAAGAACACACCTTTCGTGTGGTCTGATGAGTGTGAGAAGAGTTTTCAGACTCTGAAAGAAAAACTCACCACAGCACCGGTGTTAGCAGTTCCGGAAGATGGCAATGATTACACCGTGTACTGTGATGCATCCAAACATGGATTGGGATGTGTACTCATGCAAGACCGGAAAGTAATATCATATGGATCAAGGCAACTCAGACCTCATGAAGTGAATTATCCAACTCATGATTTAGAGTTAGCAGCAGTTGTTTTTGCCCTTAAGACTTGGAGACATTTTCTCTATGGAGCCAAGTGTGAGCTCTATACTGATCATAAGAGTCTCAAGTACTTCTTCACTCAAAAGGAACTCAATATGAGGCAGAAAAGATGGCTGGAATTGATCAAGGACTATGATTTGACCATCAACTATACTCCAGGAAAGGCTAATGTTGTAGCAGATGCCTTGAGTAGGAAGAGTACTGGTGGAATAGAACCAGAAATATCACCAGAGTTGAAGAAAGAAATAAGCCAAGCCCAACTTTGGGAGAAAGAGGCTCATGAAGGATTATCAGCTCTACAAGTAGCTGATGAGATGAATGTCAACCTCAAGAATGAGATAATCATGGGTCAATTAGATGATCCATTCATCGTTGAGGAGATGAGGAGGATTGACGAAGGAAGACCATCAGAATTTCACCGTGGAGAGATGGGATCACTATGGTTCCAGAAGAGGATTTGTGTTCCGGATATTTCAGAGATCAAGGAAGTAATACTCCGGGAAGCCCATCAAACACCATACTCTATTCATCCGGGAAGTACCAAGATGTACATGGATCTAAAGGAGCTATTCTGGTGGAACAACATGAAGAGAGAAATAGCACAGTATGTGGCGGAATGCCATACATGCCAAAGAGTGAAGGCCGAACACCAGAGTCCGGCAGGAAAGTTACAACCTTTACCCATTCCAGAATGGAAATGGGAGGAGATAGGGATGGATTTCATCACCGGACTACCCATGACCAATAAAAAGAAGGACATGATATGGGTAATCGTGGACCGGTTGACGAAAAGTGCACACTTTTTAGCGGTAAATCAGCAAGATAAAGGTGAGAAACTCATTGATCTTTACATCAAAGAGATCGTGAGTAAACATGGAGTGCCCAAGAAGATCATGTCAGATCGAGGATCAGTGTTCACATCAGCATTCTGGAAGCAACTACATGAAGCTTTAGGATCCCAGCTGGATTATAGTACCGCCTATCATCCCCAGACAGGTGGACAAACCGAGAGAACTAACCAGATCCTAGAGGACATGCTTAGGGCTTGTGCCCTAGACTTCGGAGGATCATGGGAAGAACACTTACCATTAGCAGAGTTCTCATACAACAACAGCTATCAAAGCAGTATTTGCTGGAATTTTGGGCATTTGGCCTTTGGCCCATGGCCCATTATCAAATTCTGAAACTCACATGGCCCATTCCAATAATCAGTGGCAGCTCTAGTGGGGGCTAAAGTTTAGTCCCACATTGCTAGTTGGGAGAGAGTTGGAGTGGTATATAAGGTGGGCTGTTCTAGTCCTAGTAAGTGAGTGAGAAGAGAGAGAGCCCTCGCGCACTCCTCCTCCTCCGCGCCCGCCTCGCCACGCCTCGCCTCGTCACGTCACGACGCGCCGCGGGTTGCGGGAATCTCGCCGAGCCGAGCTTATCTTTGTTGTTTGGGAAATTAATTGTGTAATCAATTTTGAGTCATTAACGGACGCGTTACTTAGCCGTTTTGCCTTCCGGTTTTTCGGATCGTGGCTGTGCCGACTCGGACGTGCTGCGCCCACGACCTTCCCGAACCGCAATATATAAGCGCGGACGAGAACCCTAGCCTGTAACAGACACATATGCGACTACCGTTTCCGCCATTGCGCCGCCGCTTCGTCTTCCTCATCCCGTCCGTCGGCGTGCACCGACCGCCGGGACAGAGGCCTAACCCTGCCTCTCGTGAACCTGTACGGGTGAGGGGCAATCAGGTTTTTGGGAGCGCTCCGGCGCGACTACTGGCAGCACGACGTCGTCTTCGGACGACGAGTTCCTCCACACCGACAACTTCTTCCCGGACCTCAGCGACTTCTTCGACAACCTCAACATGGGCGACAACGACGCTGCTGCGAAGTATGTGATCTTGTCGTTTCTCTTTCAGTTTCTGTTAGAGTTCTTTCTTCTAGTTTCTGCGGTAGATGCGATCGGTTTATCTCGTTTAGATGCGATCTGTTCATCTATTTTACTAGTCTGTACGATTAGCTCATTTGTTGTTTTCATAGTCATGATTTATCAATTACTTCTACGGATTATTTCATATGAATATTTGCTCATATTTTCAACAATCCAAAAACCTGATTTTAGGCAAATCAATTCAAGCAGCGTTGCTGCCGCTACTCGACCTCCCCTCTTTGATGGTATGCATTACAAGAGGTGGCGCACAAAGGCAGTTCTATGGTTTACAAACCTAGGCTGTTTTAGCGCCACAGATGCTAGACCTGAGGGGCCTCTCTCTGCAGAGGAGCAGGAAAAGTTTGAGAAGGTCGACGCCATGTTTAAGGCGGCCTTGTTCAGTATTCTTGGGGACAACATTGTTGACCCGTACATGGCTTTCGACCATGGTAAAGATGCGTGGGATGCGCTCGAGGCCAAATTTGGGGTCTCGGATGCTGGCACTGAACTGTATGTCATGGAGCAATACTATGACTACAGGATGACTGATGAGCGCTCCGTGGTTGAGCAGGCTCATGAGATTCAGTCCCTTGCCAAAGAACTCGAGCAGTTTAAGTGTACCTTACAAATTTGTGGCCGGTGGCATTATTGCCAAGCTTCCTCCCTCGTGGAGGAACTTTGCTACTTCTCTGAAACATAAGAGACAAGAGTTTTCCGTTTCGGATCTCATTGGCTCGCTTCATGTGGAAGAGAAGGCGAGAGCAAAGGATACACGCGCTCGTAGTTTTGAGGGAGGTTCTAGTGCCAATGTGGTACAGAAGAAAAATTTCCAATCCCACAAGTCTAAGAATAAGAACAATGGAAAAGGCAAGTTTGACGAGAAGAACAAAGCCTCTAACTCAACCAACTTCAAGAAGAAGACTCCTTATAAGAAGAAAGGGAACTGCCATGTTTGTGGCGCTCCTGGACATTGGGCTCCTGATTGCCCAGAACGCCATGATCGGCGTGGGAACAGCGGCAAGTCCGCAAATGTTGTTATTGGTGTTGATACTGAGATGAAGGACGTTGGGTACGGTATTTCTCCTACTGTCCTTTCAGTATGTAATTCTCCTGATTGGTGGATAGACACCGGAGCTAATACACATGTATGTTCTGATGTCTCTATGTTTTCTTCTTATCAGGTTGCAAGGACTTGCTCCGTGCTGATGGGAAACGGCTCACGTGCTTCTGTTCGTGGTGTTGGTACGGTGGATCTGAAGTTTACTTCGGGAAAGACCATCCAACTGAAGAATGTGCAGCACGTTCCCTCCATCAATAAGAATCTCGTTAGCGGATCGCTTTTATGTCGAGATGGTTTTAAGTTGGTCTTTGAGTCCAATAAAGTTGTAATTTCCAAGTGTGGACAATTTGTTGGAAAGGGTTATGTGTGCGGAGGCTTGTTCCGCTTATCTTTGTCAGACATATGTACTCAAATTATTAATCATGTTTGCAATGATAGTGAGTCCGATATTTGGCATTCACGACTTTGTCATATTAATTTTGGGTGCATGACGCGGCTAGCGAATATGAATATAATTCCGAAATTTGCTATTGTCAAGAAATCCAAGTGCCAAGTATGTGTGCAAGCAAAGCAACCACGTAAGTCTCACAAGACTGCGGAGGCAAGAGACTTGGCACCGCTGGAGCTTATACATTCGGATCTTTGTGAAATGAATGGTGAATTGACAAAAGGAGGGAAAAGATACTTCATGACTTTAATTGATGACTCTACTCGATATTGTTATGTGTACCTCCTGAAATCTAAAGATGAAGCTCTTAATTACTTCAAAATCTTTAAAGCTGAAGCAGAAAACCAACTTGATCGAAAGATCAAGCGGCTAAGGTCTGATCGTGGTGGAGAGTATTTTTCCAACGAGTTTGATTCTTTTTGTGCGGAACATGGTATTATCCATGAGAGGACGCCTCCCTACTCACCTCAGTCAAATGGGGTGGCCGAAAGAAAGAACCGTACTCTAACTGATTTGGTTAACGCCATGTTAGATACATCGGGTCTATCCAAGGCATGGTGGGGGGAGGCGATATTGACTGCATGTCATGTCCTAAACCGTGTCCCCACAAAGAACAAAACCCTTACCCCGTTTGAGGAATGGGAAAGGAAAAGGTTGAAACTCTCTTACCTACGAACTTGGGGTTGTATGGCGAAAGTAAATGTGCCAATACCCAAGAAGCGCAAGCTTGGACCAAAAACCGTGGATTGTGTTCTTCTGGGATATGCTTTTCATAGCATTGGCTATAGATTTTTGATAGTAAAATCTGAGGTACCCGACATGCATGTTGGTACAATTATGGAGTCGAATGATGCGACTTTCTTTGAGGATATCTTTCCTATGAAGGAAACGTCTAGCTCATCAATTCAGGAGATGCCCAGTTCATCTACTCAGGAATTATTTCCTGAACCTACCATGGCTATAGAACACTTTGGTAATCCTGTGCAGGATGACAATGAAGCTCCCAAAAGGAGCAAGAGACAGAGGACTGCAAAGTCTTTTGGTCATGATTTCATTGTGTACCTCGTGGATGATACTCCCACTTCTATATCAGAAGCCTATGCATCTCAGGATGCTGACTACTGGAAGGAAGCTGTCCGTAGTGAGATGGATTCCATCTTAGCTAATGGAACTTGGGAGGTTACTGATCGTCCTTATGGGTGCAAACCTGTAGGATGCAAGTGGGTGTTCAAGAAAAAGCTTAGGCCTGATGGTACTATTGAAAAGTACAAGGCACGTCTTGTGGCCAAGGGTTATACCCAGAAAGAAGGTGAAGATTTCTTTGATACATACTCACCTGTTGCCAGATTGACCACCATTCGAGTGCTACTATCCTTGGCTGCCTCACATGGTCTTCTCGTTCATCAAATGGATGTTAAGACTGCTTTCCTAAATGGAGAGCTTGAAGAGGAAATTTATATGGAGCAGCCAGATGGATTTGTAGTAGATGGTCAAGAAGGAAAGGTGTGTAAGTTACTGAAGTCTTTGTATGGGCTTAAGCAAGCACCTAAGCAGTGGCATGAGAAGTTTGAAAGAACTTTAACCGCTGAAGGCTTTGTTGTAAACGAAGCTGACAAGTGTGTATACTATCGCCATGGTGGGGGCGAGGGAGTTATTCTCTGTCTCTATGTCGATGACATATTGATATTTGGGACCAGCCTTACTGTGATTAAGGAGGTCAAGGAGTTCCTATCTCGTTGTTTTGAGATGAAGGACTTGGGAGTAGCTGATGTGATCTTAAACATCAAGCTGCTGAAGGATGACAATGGTGGGATTACATTGCTTCAGTCCCACTATGTGGAAAAGATCCTGAGTCGCTTCGGGTATAGCGACTGCAAATCTTCTCCAACTCCTTATGATCCTAGTGTGATAATTCGTAAGAATAAAAGAATTGCTAGAGATCAATTGCGATATTCGCAGATCATTGGCTCGCTTATGTATTTAGCCAGCGCCACGAGGCCTGACATCTCCTTTGCTGTAAGTAAACTCAGCCGTTTTGTGTCTAGACCTGGAGATGTTCATTGGCATGCTCTTGAGAGAGTTTTGCGCTATTTGAAAGGCACTGCGAGTTATGGCATTCACTATACTGGGTATCCAAGGGTACTTGAGGGTTATAGTGATGCAAATTGGATATCTGATGCTGATGAGACTAAGGCCACAAGTGGTTATTTGTTTACACTTGGAGGTGGCGCTGTTTCCTGGAAGTCTTGCAAGCAGACCATCATTACGAGGTCAACTATGGAAGCAGAACTCACCGCATTAGACACAGCCACTGTTGAAGCAGAGTGGCTTCGTGAGCTCTTGATGGACTTACCTGTGGTTGAAAAACCAATACCCGCTATTCCTATGAACTGTGATAATCAAACTGTGATCGTCAAAGTAAACAGTTCTAAGGATAATATGAAGTCATCAAGGCATGTGAAGAGGAGATTGAAAACTGTCAGGAAAATGAGAAACTCCGGAGTTATAGCGTTGGATTATATCCATACGTCTAGAAACCTGGCAGACCCCTTCACAAAGGGACTATCACGAAATGTGATAGAAAATGCATCGAGGGAGATGGGTATGAGACCCACACTATGAGCTGCCCACGGTGGTAACCCACTCTATGTGATCGGAGATCCCGTGAATTAGAACTGGGAGACAAGCTGTTGGTCAGCTGGGAGGAGAGTATATATCCCTATAGCAATTTTACCACTCCGTAAGATGCAATACTCTCCTAATCTGCATGGCAGGTTGATAATTATCTTAATGTGTTCTAAGTGGCTTATTTTAGCAGAGATGTTGTCCTGCAGAACATCTTTTGAAGAACACACCTATATGAGTCCGATTGTTAAACGTCGCAATCTATGAGAGTTGGGTGCTCTCTAGTAAACTCATGAAAGGCCCTGGAGTATGACGTATAAGCTCCAAACCGCGAGGAAGTCTCGCGGCAGCCTAGTATCGGTCTAGGCTTTGTATGAAGCTAGTGCGCAGAAAACTTGTAGTTCAAGGCATAGTCCACTATCCAAGTTGCAATCTAGTGTAATATGAAGCTTTAAGTGGAAGTTCAACTTAACAGTCTCCACGACATACCGGTATATAAAACAATGTTCTGGAAACTTATTGATGAGATGTGCCAATGAGAGTTTGTGGGGGATTGCTGGAATTTTGGGCATTTGGCCTTTGGCCCATGGCCCATTATCAAATTCTGAAACTCACATGGCCCATTCCAATAATCAGTGGCAGCACTAGTGGGGGCTAAAGTTTAGTCCCACATTGCTAGTTGGGAGAGAGTTGGAGTGGTATATAAGGTGGGCTGTTCTAGTCCTAGTAAGTGAGTGAGAAGAGAGAGAGCCTCGCGCACTCCTCCTCCTCCGCCGCCCGCCTCGCCTCGCCACGCCTCGCCTCGTCACGTCACGACGCGCCGCGGGTTGCGGGAATCTCGCCGAGCCGAGCTTATCTTTTTGCTGTTTGGGAAATTAATTGTGTAATCAATTTTGAGTCATTAACGGACGCGTTACTTAGCCGTTTTGCCTTCCGGTTTTTCTGGATCGTGGCTGTGCCGACTCGGACGTGGGCTGCGCCCACGACCTTCCCGAACCGCAATATATAAGCGCGACGAGAACCCTAGCCCGTAAGAGACACATATGCGACTACCTGTTTCCAGTTCATTGCGCCGCCTTCGTCTTCCTCATCCCGTCCGTCGGCGTGCACCGACTGCCGGGACGGTAGGCCTCCGGAACCCCGCCTCTCGTGAACCTGTACGGGTGAGGGGCAATCAGGTTTTTGGGGAGCGCTCCGGCGCGACTACTGGCAGCACGACGTCGTCTTCGGACGACGAGTTCCTCCACACCGACAACTTCTTCCCGGACCTCAGCGACTTCTTCGACAACCTCAACATGGGCGACAACGACGCTGCTGCGAAGTATGTGATCTTGTCGTTTCTCTTTCAGTTTCTGTTAGAGTTCTTTCTTCTAGTTTCTGCGGTAGATGCGATCGGTTTATCTCGTTTAGATGCGATCTGTTCATCTATTTTACTAGTCTGTACGATTAGCTCATTTGTTGTTTTCATAGTCATGATTTATCAATTACTTCTACGGATTATTTCATATGAATATTTGCTCATATTTTCAACAGTATCAAGATGGCACCATTCGAAGCTCTGTATGGAAGAAAGTGTAGATCACCGATATGTTGGTATGAAGCTGGATCAAGCAAAGAGTTCAACCCAGATTATGTCAAGGAAAAGCAACACATCATTGACATCATAAGAGATAGACTGAAGATAGCCCAAAGTCGACAGAAGAGCTATGCAGACCAAAAGAGAAGGACTTGGGAGCCACAAGTGGGAGATATGGTATATCTTAAGGTGAGCCCGATGAAAGGTCTTCAGAGATTCGGAGTAAAGGGAAAGTTGAGCCCTAGATACATCGGACCTTTCAAGATACTGAGCCAGAACCGGGGGTTAGCATTTGAATTGGATCTACCAGGAAGGCTAGCTCAAGTTCACAATGTATTCCATGTATCACAACTCAGAAAATGCTTAAAGACCCCAGATGAGCCAGTATCACATGCTGAGCTCGAGTTACAACCAGATTTGACATACATCGAGAAGCCAGCAAAGATTCTCGAAGAAAGCTGGAAGCAACTCAGGAATAAAGCTATAAAATACTGCAAGATACAATGGAAGCATCACCCCGAGAGGGAAGCCACCTGGGAAAAGGAAGAAGACTTGAGGAAAACATACCCCGGTATTACAACCACAACTTCGGGACGAAGTTTTCTTTAAGGGGGGAAGGCTGTAATGTCCCAGGTTTAGAGACGTTCGAGGGGTAGATTTTAGAAAGGGATGTGCATTGCATTGCCAATTCTGGGGAAATTTCGCGCTTTTAAAACAAAACTGCATCGAAGGGGAACAGGTTTCTCTCGACATCCTACAGGGTTAGGGTTTCGAGAGTGCGATGAACTTGTTCTTACTTAACTAGATTAGGGTTTTGAGAAGAGAGAAGAGAAGATGCATCACAATCTTAAGTTGCATGATTGAATTCTAAATTAAGTTGTATGATTGAATTCAAACCAAATTTGAATTTGGATCTCAAATTCAAACATCAAGTGGTTATCACATAATTCAAACTTGAGATAATTTAATAAACAATCATAAATAATCAAGATATAAATAGAATAATTATTATATAAAGCTCAATAGAGAAATTGGAGCTTTATTGATAAACACACAAAATACATTGTCTTTACAATATCCAGAAATAAAATATGAAATATTACAACATATTACAAGAATTGGACAAAAATAGAAAAAGAAAAGAAAAGGAAATTACAAATCAATGATCTATCCTAACACTACAAGCTAAACTTCATTTATTCTTGTACTTGAGGATCTTCATGTCCATATTAGCATCATATTGATTCCTGCACACAAACACAAAACAAAAATAAAACAAGTGTTATGCCAAGTGGCAATGCCACTTGGCAGGTCAGAAATCAAATGAAATGGTAGAGGATATGACCAAAGCTGCCGAGCTGATCCACTCTCAGCCAAGATACAAGCCAGATACCAAGGATGTGCACACACACACAGCTAGGCTGCTCACACAGCAGTGTGCATGCAGCACACCACACACACACTGGTGAGTCACCAACAGTGCCAGGCCTTGTTGTCGACCAGAGAAGGAGAGGGAGATCATATAAAATCCTCTCCAACAGTAAACCCTAAGCATTGCATCGACAACAGCTTCTCTGGGTAAGTCTCAAGAACAGCAAGAACACAAGCACAGCTAGAACAGTAGAACAGTCACTGTTGTTCCACTAGTTCCAGCCAGAAGGAGCAGGGCAAGCATAAACAGAACAATCATCATCAGCTAGCCAGGAGGAGCAGGGCAAGCATAAACAGCATCCAGAAGCAATCCTCTACACCAACACCCAAATCCTAGGAGCTGGAGTGAGGTATACACAAAATAACCTGAGCAAACACAGGTTTTGCTCATATATAAGCACGCTATGCATCACAGGAGCACAGAAGGGTAGGAAACCCAGTTTGTATCATCATCTGGCTGCCAGGCCATTTGGTGCAAGCAAACTGATGTATAGCAAGAAGGAGATTATCCAGGGAACACTGGTTGTGTCCACACAAGAACACAAACAGAGAAATCCAACATGGATTTAATCCCTAACCAGCCACACAGACTCACTTGATCACCTATGGTAGCTAAACCATCAGACAGTTAGACAATATATGTCTAATCTTGTTTGTCAACATCAAAGAACACTGGTAATCCAACAAGGGGTTAGCCAGTAATACATTCACCAACCACAGCAAGCTACAGAGAGGGGGAGCTACCCTTGGACAGCACCAAAAGGCTGTCAGGGCCACCTCATACCCACTAAATCATCCAACAGAGCCATCCATCATCACCCATAGGGTTCAGAAGGAGCTAGGGTTCCCAACAAGTGTTGGCATCCTTCTAGATCATATCATTTTAATTAAAGAATCATTACTGCAGAAACAGTTCATCTCATTTGTCCATTTAATCATGAAAAGCTACATAGACAAATGACATACACAAGATAACTAAGCACCAGAGCCTTGCATATGATCTAGATGATCACTGCAAGCAGCAGCAGGTGCTGGGGTATGCAAGGGCATGCACCAGCACAGGCTTGAGTGCCACACAGGCCAAGGAAGAGCACCAGCCAGACACAAGCATGGCACAGCAGCCCTTCACCAAGTAACCAATGATCTTATGATCATCAGGGCTTGGCAGAGCATGCTAGAGCCAAGACTAGCATCACACAGTACTTGTAGGACTTAATCAGCAAGTAAGCAAGAGATGCTTCACAGATAATCAATTAATAACCTTATGATTGTATCCAAAAGCACATCAAATGCTTGATGAACCACAGGATCATAATACACCAGCCAAACATATAAATTCATCACTGTATAACACAGATAAGCCACAGTGATACTCAATTGAGCATAATCATGAATTTGAGCACAAGAAATAGCCACAGAAGCTCAGGCACTTGCAATTTTGCAAAAATTGCATACTGCAATCAAGCCATTGAAGCATATATGAATACACATGAGTGTCAGGCAAGCATAGAAGCAAGACAGAGGCACAGGGCAGGATTCTAGCAAGAAATGCAAGCTTTTACAAGCTCAAGCATGAATTCATGAGCGAGAGCCAGGAGAGCAGCACAGCAGCAGCATCATAAGCATAGCCATTAGACAGAATAGGACAGCACAGTAGCTAGGGTTCATAGCAGTAGCATGGCCAGCACCTCCACGAGGAGGGAAGCCATGGCCGAGCTACTGGAGGAGGAGGAAGAAGGTCAGGCACAGGAGAGGAGCAGAAGAAAGGAGGCGCACATACCGGGGTCGAGCAGACGGGCGCAGCCATGGCGGCCACGGCGGCACACGCCGGAGCGCGGCGGCACCAGGCCAAGCCAGGCCATGGCAGCACCACGGGCGAGCACGGTGGCGCCACGGCATCTGGAGCGTCGGCGGCGACGAGGTCGCCACGGCCCTCCACGCCAAGAGACCAGACGCGAAAGGGGCGAGTCGAGCAGGCGGCGCCTCACAAATCGCCGCGGTGGATCTGAAGCGCCGTTGAACGGCGGTTCAGATGCGCCATACCTCGCCGGCGGCGACGGCCGGAGATGGCCGGAACAATTCCGAGAAGACGGCGGCGACGCGAATCGCCAGAGAGGGGTTAGGGTTAGGGTTCGACACGCGCGAGAGAGAGAGGGAGAGAGTGAGGTGGTCGGGCCGGACCAGGTGGGTCGGCTGACCTAACCCGTTGGGCCACCCTGACAGGTGGGCCCAGGGGCAAATGTGACATTTCACAAATTCATAAAATGCTGAAACTTTGAAATTAAATAGAAAATAGATAAAATCTCTAAAAAAAATAATTAAAAATATGAAAATTGATCAGCATAAAATTCCCTATCTAAATAAAATATGAAAGGGAATTTTTGAAGACAATTAAGAATAAGTCTAAATTTGATGATTTAAATAATCATTTAAATCACACATATTATTTTCAATAATAAAAATAAGTCCATTAATGCATCTGGACTTTAAAAAAAACACCTTGACAACATTTCAAGGTTGTATTTTACCCTAAACAGAGTATCCCTAAAATTGTTCTTAGTATTAACCTTCTACATAAAATGATAAACACCGAAAAGGGGGGGAAACAACCCTAAAAGCTGAATCATGCATAATTGCTTCTTTAACCATTGCCCTTATCGGACAATGATGCTATTTTTCAGCAGCAGAGGACAAGGGTCAGTCCACACCATCCAACTGCAACACTTTGCAGTGTTCAGCAAGTTCATCGCTTGCTCATGTCATTTGAGTATTTTTACCAACTTACTTGCAAAGTACTATGTTTATCACTATTGCATAAAAAGCAAAACCACTATTTTCATAACTATGAATATGACTATGTGGTGGGCAATGGAACCATGGATTGTGTTGATATGGTGGAGGTTCCCTTGCAATTGGGGTTACAAAAATAGAGGATTCATTCATGCATAGAAAATCCGGGGAATTTTCGCGCTTTAAAGTAAAACAGTCACAGTAACTGAAGTTTCACTTGACCTTGGTGGAATTGAAGTAGCTCATCAAGTCAAGCGCTATAAACCTCAATGTGACTTTGCTAAAACCTTGTTTTGGATAGTAATGATTTGATCTAAGGAGTTAGATCAAATGGAACTAAAACCAACACAACAACACTTTAAGCAATGCTCAATTGCTTGATCTTCTAAAAAGATCATAATAGGGTATTCCTTGCACCAACACATTGATTCATATGTAACTACAAATCAAAGAACAAGAAACAAATGAGAAATCATTCTTGACTTATCTTTTCCATATCTTTAACAAATAAATATTTCTACCATGAACCTCATGGTATTTCTTGAACTAAACTTGTGAATTTAACACCAACACAAGCTTATCATTAAACCCTAAAAATGGGAGAGGTCTATACCCATCAAAGAGATAATAAACAAACTCTAAATTATTAACACTTAAAAGTTAAGCAACTAACTTTGGGATATAATTTAATTCACTTTAAAACTTATTATCAAATATGGTAAAACACAAGGACCTAAGTGCATAAAAGCCACACATTCTGATTTTAATCATAACTTATTAAATATGTGGAATATCACAAAACTAAATTCGTTTACATTACGAATTATAGTTCAAACTATTTGAATAAAATAAACTATGAGTATTTTGAAACTCATATGATCATGCCTTGGTGAAATCAAACATCACCATTCAAAATTGGGGTATAATACTTGTCTTTGACATTTTGATCCCAATTACAATATAAATATAATCATATATGATATAGTGACTCACCCACAAGCATAAAATCATTCACAAGATATTTAGTAACAAAAGCCACTTGGCCATCCAAAAACAAATCAAATGAGAGGATAATACCATGCCACATAGGATGAAAATATCTACATAGCTTGAATCCTAAGCTATGCCACCTCATGCTTGAAGGATTGCTATGGATGAGAGCATGACAACCAAGCACCTTACTCATCCTATCAAAACAAGAGTCATCCACCTATGTGTCATCATACTAGAGCATGCCCAAGCCTATAAAAGGAACCCTATGCCTCATTCATTCCATCATCTTGTACCATGATACAAGCAAACCAAATAGTTGGGCCACTCCATAATTTAGATAGGACCAAGATGAAGCAGCTTGGAGGTGGAGGCATACCACAAGAAGCAGGTTTATCAGATTTCCTGAAGAACAAGCTACAGAAGATAGAAAGGTAGAATTCTTAGGCAAACCACATGTTTAGATAATCACATCATCATTCCTTGAGTAGAATCCTAGATTATAAACCAAGTCCTTGTGGAGTGAGAGAGGTAATTGGTATAACCCTAGACAAACACTTTTAGAGATACTTTGGGAAGCCCATACCATGCACGATCATCACCATTGGGTAATGATCATAAACCTAAGAACTTGAGGTAGAGTAATTAAGAACAAGTTGATCATATTTAATACATGATCATGCTCTTGAGGTATGTGAGGATAAGTTAAATCCTAATAGGATAAGTAATATGATACACCACATGAAATCATAGGGAGGTAGCTAGTAAGCAACCCTAGGCTTATATCCCAACCTTAAACTTGTGAATCACTTGATGATCATAAGTAGAATCCTACCACATCTATATTCCACTTATTCCTCAATTAAAGAACCTAAGAAAAACCTTAGAGTCAAACTCTATACTTTATATGGTGAGAAATCATCCATCCATATAACCAAAGTTAACTATAAAAAGAACTATAACCACTATAGTTACTTTAATGATTAAGTGAGTATAATAATAGAAGTTAATTGGTAGAAGATAAAACAAATTCTCAAATCCTTAGTAATTAGAAAAGCACATAAGTTATGAAGCAAGTAACCATCTTATCAGGGTTAAGGGGAGATTAAACCCTAGCAAATACTCTAATGTGCCATCTCATTTCTACTACCTAGAGTTATATCTAAACCTTAGTTGGTGCATCATTTGGGTGATCACAACTAAAACCTAAGTTACAATAAAGTTCCAACCCATGTATCTTTAGATAAATAGCAATATAACCCTATAAGTGCACTCTAATTAAATCCTATATTTAACTATGGAACATAAGATGAACCTAGAGCTAAATCTTAAAATTGAAACTATATGGGTGGCTATCAACCACTTGTTTCCACATATCAAAACTAAATCATGATAAGAGTATTATTAAACTCTAAGTATTTCAAGGTGACATTAAAATATCATGTAGAACACAATTTGAATATTTTCAAAGTTATTATTCAAATTCATGTCTATATGGAAATTTAAACCACATACCAATACTAATTAATAAACAGATGTTATAATATCATATTAAATTGCAAATACACCACTCAAGAATTTGTAGTACCCTGGACTAATCCTTGTATGAATAAAATAAGCAAGACCTGCAAAATAGAAAAGAGTTAAAATATGAATTCAAATCTGAATTCAAAATAAAAATACAAAACAGAGTATAAAACCAGAATTCAAAACAAGGAATAAAACAGAAAATGAATAAAAGAAATAAAGGAAGAAGACTTGCCTGGACCTACCAGACCGCAGCAGCCCAGCAACTAGCCCACCAGAAGCCCAGCACTCCGGCCCAAGCACTAGCCCAACAGGCCACCCCGTACCCCTTCGTCTGAAAAAAACAGAGGAGAGGGTCGTCCTCATCCTCTTCGTGTGCTGGAGGCCAGCACGAAGACGTGCTCGTCTTCTCCCTCGCGCTGGCGACCTCCCCTTGCTCCACTCCGTGACGAGGCGCGTCTTGGCGTCGTATAAAAGCCCATCGACGAACAGCGGCTCTGGATTTCTTCCTCTGCCTCACATTTGCCCCAAATCCAAAACCCTAGCTCGCCCGGCCATCTTCCTCGCCGCCGGTAGGAACCTCCCCAGGCCAAGCCGTAACCACCATTAGCACCGCCGTGGTCGACTTGCTCCTCCTGCAGAAGGAATTGAGCTGGAGCAGCCCGTAGCGCCGTCACCAAGCCCAACTCCCTGGCGGCCGTCGCCATGAATTCCGGCGATACCGACCACCATTGACGTCGCCATCAAGCCCTGCGTGCTCCTGGTGAGCCCCCGAATCTCGCAGCATGCATAGCTCGCTCGATTACATCCCGTAGCATGCCTAGCACCGTAGACCCGTGAGCTCTGCCGCTCCGTCTCGCCGCCGGCCAAGCTCCGGCGACCATTTGGAGGCGGCGCCACCACTGCTAGGTTCGTCTAGTCGTCTTCTTTCGATTGAGCACACGCACGAGCCCGCGGGAACCCTCCAACGCCGGCGCCGTCCACAACTGGCCGCCGGTGGTGGCCATGGTTGCCACGTCGCAGCCACCGTGGCAGCCAACGTGGCCACAGCCCCACCAGTCAGTGACTGTGTGGGTAGGTTAGCTGGGTAGGTTTAGTATTTCTTTTGTTTTATTTCAAATTCAACAATTACTGCAACTTCAAATAAATCTAGAAAATTCATAATAGCTCAGAAAAATAAATATAAGATATCAAAATTCTTATAAAGATAAACTCTATCCAATAAAAATATAAAATGAAATACTTATTTTTAATAAAAATTCAATTATTTAATACTTGTTATTTAAGCCTTTTATTTTAATTCCAAATTCAATAAAAATTCAATAATTAGTAAAAATTTTCAAAAATAAATAAAAAACCAGTAAAGCAAATACTGAAAACATTAAAACAAATTTTATTTATTTGGAACTTATTAAATCTTTATTAATAGGATTTAAACCCTGATTAATAATTACCTTAATTATTAAATTCCTCTAAAATAATAAAATGCCAAATCCAATATTATTTCTATTTCAAAGTTATTAATAACTTCAACTTGATAATGAAGTTAATAATCATAGAACTATATGGTAAATAGCAAACCCTAATTCCATATTGAATGATATTACAACCCTATCATTTCATGTGATCCCTAAAACCCTAATTCCATTAGGAACACTAGCTCCACTATTTTATGTGTGAACCCTAAATAAGTTCAAAACCCTAAACCCTAGATATAACATGAGATTATGTACTTCCTTTTGAACCATAGAACCATAATTAGAAATTAAATATTTGACATGTTCACATGAGATGTAGGAGCCCTATTATCCATAAAGTAGTATTCTAGGTGTACATCCCTATCCAACCTAAATGATCAAATTAGGATCAACCAAGTTTAAAACCTAGTTTCTAATGCCAAAACCATCAACCTTATTCATCTATGCTTAGCATTACACCATTGTGATGAACTCCAATAACAACCATGCCAATATGGTGCATCCTATCCCATACCCACTAAACCCTACTAGTGTGAGATACTTATGAACCATCCTATTTAGGAACCAACCATACTCTACTTAGAGATCCAATAACTAATCCAAGACAACCCCAACCTTAATTGTAATACTTCTTATTACTTAAGAAGTATATTCTTCAAAAGTTATTCTTTTGAAATAAATAGGGAGTAGCTCTCAAACCTGCTTCCTAAGATCTATAAAACCTAACCAGCTATCACCAGCAAGATATACCAACCTTGATAGCAATCATATACACTTAATTGCTTAAGTAAAACCATACAAGCCCTAGTTACTGATGAATCCAACTCTGTTGTGATCCATCTAATACTTATTCCAGAAACCAATTGAAACCATAGAACCCCGCAAACCCAATTGTCTTACTTGTTCCTTATTAAAGAACATGTTCTTCAAAAGTTATTTTTTTGAAGAATATAACAAGCAACCATTAACCATGACATATAGTACTAAAACTGACAACTGTTCTTTACATATTAACATTATGCCAATTATCATTCCTTGTGTGCTCAATTGATTATTATGCTTTATTCTATAACTTGTACATGATACCAAGTAATCACACCTTAATAAGAACCTTGTTTGTGAATCACTCTAAAAGTGCAACACACCCTGAACTAATCTTTACAACTCACTAATCCTAAACCATCGGGGTTAGGTCACGCGTAGAGCGATTGCATCTCATACTTATGCATTATTGCATCCTTGCCAATCTTTTAAACATCGTCCTTACCGGACGATGATGCTATTTCAGAATTTGGAGTTAATGCGTATCGAAGACCTTGCCTGCATGATCTTGCACCAAGAAAGGCAAGTTCATCGCTTGCTCATGTCATTTGAGTATTTTTACCAAATTAATTGCAAAGTACTATGTTTATCACTCTTGCATGAAAAGCCAAAAATACTATTTTCATAACTATGAATATGACTATGTGGTGGGCAATGGAACCATGGTATGTGTTGATATGGTGGAGGTTCCATTGCAAGGGTTTATATCCATCTAGGATTAAACAACAAATGTCGTCCAGTGATTCTTGTGCCGTAATACCCGTGTTAACCATAAGATCCGAGTGGGACGGAGTAGTCAAAAGTGTTTCCACCTCTCGTTCATCAACGGATGCGCTTACCGTAGCTTGTATCTGGCGGAACAACCGGAGGGTGGGGATCCCATTCTAATTCCCCACGGTAATGCAATGCTTACCGTAGCTTGTGTCTTGCGGAACAACCGAGGGTGGGGATCCCATTCTAATTCCCACGGTAATGCGGTCTATGATGGGTTGCAGCTACCGGTGTAGGAGTGTATGGTAGAGCCCAAAGATCAGTCGTGGTCGGGGCCCACCCTTAATTGGCGTAAGTGAACCGCGTGGGACCCAGTGGTCTGGCATGCAACAAAGGGTGGGTGTTCGAGGTAGCGGAGGAACATGATTGACTAGGACCTTATACCGGGCCCCACACCAAAGGAAGTGTGGACGGGTAACGTGCTCGGTTGGCACCAAGGTTAAGATCTCTTATGGGTAAAGCAACACACCTCTCCAGAGTGTAACGAATCGTGACTCCTCGTTCCGGGTTTTGGAACTGCGAACGCTGCCGGAAAGGAACTCCATGAAGTTCTAGTCAACCGTGAAGGCTGACGGACATAGCTCTTCATAATAAAAGCAACCTTTTGAAGAAATGTTTACAAAAACTTGCATTGCCTATGACTTTCTGGTCTATGGCCGTAGCTAGTGCATTAAACACCTCTTTCCTATAATGAACTTGTTGAGTACGCTCGTACTCATCCCACTCTTAAATCCCCTGCTTAGGTATGGAGGCATCAAAGGAGGATCTACAGTGCAACTCGAAGGCCGAAGAGTCAACAACTACTTCAAGAGACAGGACCATGTCAGAAGAGTCAGATACCACATTCAACAAGGAGAAAACCTAGATTAGCAATAGAAGGGAACTAGCTTCCTAAACTTTGCTCCTATTTAGCTAGAATCTATTCATAGCCTCTATAGCTAGCTGAATACTCTACAAGTAGAGTTCGTGATAGGATTAGACTACAAGTCGTTCTTCTGGAGTTTATTTGCAGTTTACCTCATGGTTAAAGTAGGAGGCTGTGATGATCTTTTGTAACTGAGTCATTGCTGTAATTCTATAGACATGCCTTGGACCCGCATATGTTTCTGTTGTACCACTCTGAGCGATATAATACTAGTGGAACGGTGTTTCATTGGTGTTATATCAGACTTGCATACTACACCATGCAGTGGTATGCCGGGGGTGGAGGTCCCATTGCAAGGGTTTATATCCATCTAGGATTAAACAAAAAATGTCGTCCAGTTGATTCTTGTGCCGTAAAACTCGTGTTCACCATAAGATCTGGAGTGGGACGGAGTAGCCAATTGTATTTCCACCTCTCGTACATCAACGGATGCGCTTACCGTAGCTGTGTCTTGCGGAGCAACTTGAGGGTGGGGAGCCCCTTCTAATTCCCCACGGTAGAGCAAGCTTACCGTTGCGGCTTGCGGAACAACTTGAGGGTGGGGATCCCCTTCTAATTCCCCACGGTAATGTGGTCTATGATGGGTTGCAGCTACCGGCGAAGGAGTTTGGTTAACGAGTCCCAAACTGTTGTCGTGGTCGGGGTCCATCCTTAATGTATAAGAGGACCGACGAGGACCCAGGGTCGGGGTATGCAACAAAGGGTGGGTGTGCGAGGTAGCGGAGGAATACGAACGGCTAGGACCTTATACCGGGCCTCACACCAAAGGAAGTGTGGACGGGAAAGCTGCCCGGTTGGCACCAAGGTTAAGATCTCTTATGGGTAAAGAAACACACCTCTCGCAGAGTGTAACGAATTGTGACCACCACTCCTTTTCGGGATTTGGAATCGCGAACGCCGCCGAAAGGAACTCCATGAAGTTCTAGTCAACCGGTGAAGGCTGACGGACATAGTTCTTCTGAATAAAAACAACCTTTGAAGAAATGGTTATCAAAACCTGCATGGTATCAGACTTTCTGGTCTGGTACCGTAGTTAGTGCATTAAACACCTCTTTCCTAATATGAACTTGTTGAGTACGCTCGTACTCATACCACTCTTAAATCCCCTTAGACTGTCTGAACCATCTGGAGGAGGACAACGACAACTCTGAAGGAGCCGACATCATCGGCTACGAAGAACCAGATCTCTCAGGAGGGGTTGAAGGTGTAGACTACCTGATAGTCTACGGAAACGGAGAGGGATCCGGAGGAGAACAATCTTAGAACCAGTAGTAGTAGTTGTTGTGCCGAGCAGTCCGAACTTCTGGTATTTAACTGCTCGTGGGAATAAATGTATGACCTAGTAAGACTTCTGTTTTGTAAGCTAAGTTGGGTTCGCCTCGAACCCAGGAGTAAACCTCTTAGGACCCAAGAGGAGCTCCAAGATGATATGTATATATATGGTTTGTAATAATGTATGAATGAGTTATGGACCTGCTATGTTCTGTTGTACTACTCTGAGGGATGTAATATTTGCGGATTGGTACTTCGCAAATGTTATATCAACGACTGGCATACTACAACATGCAGTGGTATGCAGGGTCACCACAGTTGGTATCAGAGCAAAAGCTTTGACCTTAGGTTGGAACCTAGTAAATGGGACGAAAAAGTTAGGACTAGTAAAGAATTCTCTAAAAATATGGTGTATATTCAATTGAGAATACAACAATCATATGTTTTAGTGCGATAATTCTTTATTATCTCTATTATGATGCATTATTAATAATCTTATATTCTTTCTATTTCTACAGCCAACAATGGCAAGTTCACGCCCGGGACGTAATGTGAAAGTGAAGACTTCAAACTTGAGTGAATACGACGGAGGACTTGCAGACATTCTACGTGCCATGTTACTTGAATTTGGGTGCGATCCCCAAATTCAAGTGATGAAATATTGGTACTATGATGGACCAGTATTGGCAAAGTGTAGAGTAGGGCTACGACTTCCCGAATCTTTGGGAATGAGCGTAGTTATGCCAGCAGGAGAAGCCAGAACCATCAACACAGCCTATCATATAGCTGTTATGAGAGCCATAACCGATATCCGGGAGCATAAGACGAAAGAGCTTATGGGTTCCGAATTCACCCACATTCCTCACTTGGAGGAAGAGGATGATCCCATGCTGAACCATTTTAAATACGCCAAACGCAAACCAGCTGAAGCTGCAAAATACATGGACAATAGCCGTAACTTACTATCATTGTTATTTCAGTTGAACCGTCATTTGACGGGAGCAATTGATACAATGCTAGAAGAGTTCACCGAGCCCAAGGAGGAGACAAAAGGAAAGGAACCCATGGAGGGAGTGGTGCATACACCAGTTTACTCAGCTGGTGATTACATTAGCATTGACCATCCAGAACAGCAAACCACACCTATTACTCCTAGGTATTTTCCTAATAACTCCTATGGAGGTTATGAAGGTGGCGAGGAATCCGGAAACCATCAGCGTTCCGTGACTCCTATAGAAAACTCAACAGGTTGGCGTTGGGGTTCAGATACTGGAAATCCCAGTGAGTCGGTTAGGTATAATCCTGAGATGAATGATGATGCCACAACCCAGTTTCAGGACGATCAATATAATAGAGGAGATATTGAGGGGTATCCGATGCTGATTGGGTCTGATACTGAAGGAGGGAATACCTTTGGCGGAGTCACCGGGGAGTACACCCGATGGGTGGACTATGATGCACTGAATGACCAGTTCATGAACACAGATTTTGCCCTCGGAACATCATCCGATTCCGACTACAAGCCTACGGGAAGAACCTATGTTCCAGATTCTGTCAGGAGGACTTCACGTTCGACCGGATGGAAGCCTGGGATGTACCGGGAGTGAAGCACGACTAGAGACCACCATGGGAGGCGAGACTACAATACAGTTGTACCACATGTATTGTAGTATGTAATATTTGTATAAATTTGTACATATACTTTAATAAGTGAGTTTGCATACTCACATCGCTACTGAGTATTGTAATAAGACCACTTATGTATGTATATACAGGGTATATGTTTTGTATGATTTGCATTTGCTTCTTGATTTCCATTGCGTGACTAGTTCTGTGCACAAAGTTGAGCTCGAAAACTTGCGCATGGAGTAACTATGAGTACCACTTTGTGTTGCAGAACTAGGGGATATGTCGGGAGCGCCGAGTGAGGAGAGTGAAGAACAGCGCATGGAGCGCGAGGCCAGACAGAAGGCTGAGGCGGATGAAGCAGCCAGGACTCGGTTTCCACCACCACCACCACCCATGACGCAGCAGAACTTTGTCCAGTACATGCAGATGATGGAAGAAAGACAGCGTGTGACGTTGGAGCAGCAGAATAGATTCTTCCAGGAGCTGCTGCAACAGAACAGAGTTGAGAGACATGAGAATCAGGGAGTCACTTTGGCAGACTTCCAGAACACAAAGCCAATATCTTTTGCATACGCGCCCGAGCCAATGGACGCGGAAGACTGGCTTATGGATACTGAGCGTAAGCTCAATACAGTTGGATGCAATGACTTGGAGAAGGTCCGGTATGCAACACACTTGCTATGTGGACCAGCCGCATCTTGGTGGGATAATATAGTAGCCGTATACCCGGCCGAAAAAGTATTCACATGGGAAGAGTTCAAGAGGAAGTTCAGGGAATCCAATGTCCCTGAAAGCATTGTGGAGTTGAAGCGTCGAGAATTTGAGAGTCTTGAGCAGAAAGACAATGCTATTCTGACATATGTCAGGGAATTCTCGAAGTTGTCTCGGTATGCCGTTGAGGAGGTTAATACCGAGGACAAAAAGAAGAAGAGGTTCTTGCGGGGATTAAGTCCCCAGTTTAAAGTGCAGCTCCGAATGATGAGAGCGACCGAGTTCCAGGAATTGGTGGATGCAGCCATCACCCTGGAAGATGACTTCAAGCAATTACAGGAGGAGAAGAGGAAGAAGGCCAAATATGAGCCTAAGAGGTTTATCAGCAACAAGCCAAACATGAGTTTGAGCTTTAAACCAAGATACAACAACAACAACAACAACAACAACAACAAGAATTACTATCAGCAACCAACCATTTATTCCAGATCTGCAACCAGATTTGCCAGGTCATACCTCGAAGGATTCAAGAAGCCCAAGATAATATGCTTTGGTTGCGCCAGGAGGGGCATATGCTGAAAGACTGCCCCAAGAGGGAGGAGGCCAGTCAGGAGGAGGAGGAAGCCGAGGAGGAAACACCGGAGGGGGTTGGAAGAACAAGAAACCCTTCGGCAAGTTGAATTGCACCAGCTTGGAGGAGGTGGTGAACTCCGATCAAGCAGTGATAGGTACGCTTCAGATACTCACTCATCCTGGCAAAGTACTTTTTGATACTGGTGCAACTACATCATTCATTTCCCAGCAATTCATCATCAAACATGGGATTAGATGCAATAAACTAGATAAACCAATAACCATACTTTCTGCGGGGGGAACGATATTAGTCACCCATACTAAACCTGGACAAGTCATTATGATCAATAAGTGTGCGTTTGACGCAGACCTGTTCATTTTACCGATGAAGGACATTGATGTCATTCTTGGTATGAACTGGTTAGAGGAAAATGGCGCACTTATAGATTGTACCCATAAGACAGTATCTTTGAAAAGCCCAGGTGGAGATAGAATCATTTACCAAGGAGATAAGCATACTCAGATTGAAGTAGAGTTGAAGCTGAACAGTATGAAGGAAGTGAAACTCGAGGACATTCCAGTGGTCAATGAATTCCAAGATGTATTCCCTAAGGAATTACCCGGAATGCCACCAGATAGGGAGATAGAATTTACTATCGACCTAATTCCAGGAACAGCTCCGATTGCTAAAGCACCATATAAGATGGGGCCTAAAGAGTTGAAAGAACTCAAGGAACAATTGGATGACCTGGAACAGAAAGGATTCATACAGGAGAGTATCTCACCATGGGGATCACCTGTGATTTTCGTGGATAAAAGAGATGGAGGTCGACGGATGTGCGGAGACTACAGGAATCTGAACAATGTTACAATCAAGAACAAGTATCCACTTCCTAGAATCCAAGATCTTTTTGATCAAGTTAGAGGCGCGGGAGTCTTTTCCAAGATTGATCTAAGATCCGGTTATCACCAGATAAAGATCAAGAAGGAAGACGTTCCGAAAACAGCCTTTGTCTCGAGGTACGGACATCATGAGTATCTCGTAGTACCTTTTGGACTAACCAATGCCCCAGCAATATTCATGAATCTCATGAATAAGATCTTCATGCCATGTCTTGACAAGTTTGTCATCGTGTTCATCGATGATATCTTGATATATTCCAAGGACAAAGCAGAACATGCTGAACATCTTAGGATAGTGTTGCAAACACTAAGGGAACACCAACTGTACGCCAAGTTCAAGTGTGAATTTTGGCTTGATCAAGTAGAATTTCTTGGTCATGTCATTAGTAAGGATGGGATAGCCGTAAACCCAAGCAAAGTAGCCTCAGTTTTGGACTGGGAAGCACCCAAGAATGTCAAGGAAATCCGAGGATTCTTGGGGATGGCAGGATACTATAGGAGATTCATTGAAGGATTCTCCAACATAGCAGGACCAATGACCAAGTTGCTAAGGAAGAACACACCTTTCGTGTGGTCTGATGAGTGTGAGAAGAGTTTTCAAACTCTGAAAGAAAAACTCACCACAGCACCGGTGTTAGCAGTTCCGGAAGATGGCAAGGATTACACCGTGTACTGTGATGCATCCAAACATGGATTGGGATGTGTACTCATGCAAGACCGGAAAGTAATATCATATGGATCAAGGCAACTCAGACCTCATGAAGTGAATTATCCAACTCATGATTTAGAGTTAGCAGCAGTTGTTTTTGCCCTTAAGACTTGGAGACATTTTCTCTATGGAGCCAAGTGTGAGCTCTATACCGATCATAAGAGTCTCAAGTACTTCTTCACTCAAAAGGAACTCAATATGAGGCAGAAAAGATGGCTGGAATTGATCAAGGACTATGATTTGACCATCAACTATACTCCAGGAAAGGCTAATGTTGTAGCAGATGCCTTGAGTAGGAAGAGTACTGGTGGAATAGAACCAGAAATATCACCAGAGTTGAAGAAAGAAATAAGCCAAGCCCAAATCCAACTTTGGGAGAAAGAGGCTCATGAAGGATTATCAGCTCTACAAGTAGCTGATGAGATGAATGTCAACCTCAAGAATGAGATAATCATGGGTCAATTAGATGATCCATTCATCGTTGAGGAGATGAGGAGGATTGACGAAGGAAGACCATCAGAATTTCACCGTGGAGAGATGGGATCACTATGGTTCCAGAAGAGGATTTGTGTTCCGGATATTGCTGAGATCAAGGAAGTAATACTCCGGGAAGCCCATCAAACACCATACTCTATTCATCCGGGAAGTACCAAGATGTACATGGATCTAAAGGAGCTATTCTGGTGGAACAACATGAAGAGAGAAATAGCACAATATGTGGCGGAATGCCATACATGCCAAAGAGTGAAGGCCGAACACCAGAGTCCGGCAGGAAAGTTACAACCTTTACCCATTCCAGAATGGAAATGGGAGGAGATAGGGATGGATTTCATCACCGGACTACCCATGACCAATAAAAAGAAGGACATGATATGGGTAATCGTGGACCGGTTGACGAAAAGTGCACACTTTTTAGCGGTAAATCAGCAAGATAAAGGTGAGAAACTCATTGATCTTTACATCAAAGAGATCGTGAGTAAACATGGAGTGCCCAAGAAGATCATGTCAGATCGAGGATCAGTGTTCACATCAGCATTCTGGAAGCAACTACATGAAGCTTTAGGATCCCAGCTGGATTATAGTACCGCCTATCATCCCCAGACAGGTGGACAAACCGAGAGAACTAACCAGATCCTAGAGGACATGCTTAGGGCTTGTGCCCTAGACTTCGGAGGATCATGGGAAGAACACTTACCATTAGCAGAGTTCTCATACAACAACAGCTATCAAAGCAGTATCAAGATGGCACCATTCGAAGCTCTGTATGGAAGAAAGTGTAGATCACCGATATGTTGGTATGAAGCTGGATCAAGCAAAGAGTTCAACCCAGATTATGTCAAGGAAAAGCAACACATCATTGACATCATAAGAGATAGACTGAAGATAGCCCAAAGTCGACAGAAGAGCTATGCAGACCAAAAGAGAAGGACTTGGGAGCCACAAGTGGGAGATATGGTATATCTTAAGGTGAGCCCGATGAAAGGTCTTCAGAGATTCGGAGTAAAGGGAAAGTTGAGCCCTAGATACATCGGACCTTTCAAGATACTGAGTCAGAACCGAGGGTTAGCATTTGAATTGGATCTACCAGGAAGGCTAGCTCAAGTTCACAATGTATTCCATGTATCACAACTCAGAAAATGCTTAAAGACCCCAGATGAGCCAGTATCACATGCTGAGCTCGAGTTACAACCAGATTTGACATACATCGAGAAGCCAGCAAAGATTCTCGAAGAAAGCTGGAAGCAACTCAGGAATAAAGCTATAAAATACTGCAAGATACAATGGAAGCATCACCCCGAGAGGGAAGCCACCTGGGAAAAGGAAGAAGACTTGAGGAAAACATACCCCGAACTGTTCAGGTATTACAACCACAACTTCGGGACGAAGTTTTCTTTAAGGGGAAAGGCTGTAATGTCCCAGGTTTAGAGACGTTCGAGGGGTAGATTTTAGAAAGGGATGTGCATTGCATTGCAAATTCTGGGAAATTTCGCGCTTTTAAAACAAAACTGCATCGAAGGGGAACAGGTTTCTCTCTCGACATCCTACAGGGTTAGGGTTTCGAGAGTGCGATGAACTTGTTCTTACTTAACTAGATTAGGGTTTTGAGAAGAGAGAAGAGAAGATGCATCACAATCTTAAGTTGCATGATTGAATTCTAAATTAAGTTGTATGATTGAATTCAAACCAGATTTGAATTTGGATCTCAAATTCAAACATCAAGTGGTTATCACATAATTCAAACTTGAGATAATTTAATAAACAATCATAAATAATCAAGATATAAATAGAATAATTATTATATAAAGCTCAATAGAGAAATTGGAGCTTTATTGATAAACACACAAAATACATTGTCTTTACAATATCCAGAAATAAAATATGAAATATTACAACATATTACAAGAATTGGACAAAAATAGAAAAAGAAAAGAAAAGGAAATTACAAATCAATGATCTATCCTAACACTACAAGCTAAACTTCATTTATTCTTGTACTTGAGGATCTTCATGTCCATATTAGCATCATATTGATTCCTGCACACAAACACAAAACAAAAATAAAACAAGTGTTATGCCAAGTGGCAATGCCACTTGGCAGGTCAGAAATCAAATGAAATGGTAGAGGATATGACCAAAGCTGCCGAGCTGATCCACTCTCAGCCAAGATACAAGCCAGATACCAAGGATGTGCACACACACACAGCTAGGCTGCTCACACAGCAGTGTGCATGCAGCACACCACACACACACAGCTGGTGAGTCACCAACAGGCTGCCAGGCCTTGTTGTCGACCAGAGAAGGAGAGGGAGATCATATAAAAGCCTCTCCAACAGTAAACCCTAAGCATTGCATCGACAGCAGCTTCTCAGGGTAAGTCTCAAGAACAGCAAGAACACAAGCACAGCTCGAACAGTAGAACAGTCACTGCTGTTCCACTAGTTCCAGCCATACACAGAAACAGAACAAGCATCATCAGCTAGCCAGGAGGAGCAGGGCAAGCATAAACAGCATCCAGAAGCAATCCTCTACACCAACACTCAAATCCTAGGAGCTGGAGTGAGGTATACACAAAATAACCTGAGCAAACACAGGTTTTGCTCATATATAAGCATGCTATGCATCACAGAGCACAGAAGGGTAGGAAACCCAGTTTGTATCATCATCTGGCTGCCAGGCCATTTGGTGCAAGCAAACTGATGTATAGCAAGAAGGAGATTATCCAGGGAACACTGGTTGTGTCCACACAAGAACACAAACAGAGAAATCCAACATGGATTTAATCCCTAACCAGCCACACAGACTCACTTGATCACCTATGGTAGCTAAACCATCAGACAGTTAGACAATATATGTCTAATCTTGTTTGTCAACATCAAAGAACACTGGTAATCCAACAAGGGGTTAGCCAGTAATACATTCACCAACCACAGCAAGCTACAGAGAGGGGGAGCTACCCTTGGACAGCACCAAAAGGCTGTCAGGGCCACCTCATACCCACTAAATCATCCAACAGAGCCATCCATCATCACCCATAGGGTTCAGAAGGAGCTAGGGTTCCCAACAAGTGTTGGCATCCTTCTAGCTCATATCATTTTAATTAAAGAATCATTACTGCAGAAACAGTTCATCTCATTTGTCCATTTAATCATGAAAAGCTACATAGACAAATGACATACACAAGATAACTAAGCACCAGAGCCTTGCATATGATCTAGATGATCACTGCAAGCAGCAGCAGGTGCTGGGGTATGCAAGGGCATGCACCAGCACAGGCTTGAGTGCCACACAGGCCAAGGAAGAGCACCAGCCAGACACAAGCATGGCACAGCAGCCCTTCACCAAGTAACCAATGATCTTATGATCATCAGGGCTTGGTAGAGCATGCTAGAGCCAAGACTAGCATCACACAGTACTTGTAGGACTTAATCAGCCACAGTAAGCAAGAGATGCTTCACAGATAATCAATTAATAACCTTATGATTGTATCCAGAAGCACATCAAATGCTTGATGAACCACTAGATCATAATACACCAGCCAAACATATAAATTCATCACTGTATAACACAGATAAGCCACAGTGATACTCAATTGAGCATAATCATGAATTTGAGCACAAGAAATAGCCACAGAAGCTCAGGCACTTGCAATTTTGCAAAAATTGCATACTGTAATCAAGCCATTGAAGCATATATGAATACACATGAGTGCTAGGCAAGCATAGAAGCAAGACAGAGGCACAGGGCAGGATTCTAGCAAGAAATGCAAGCTTTTACAAGCTCAAGCATGAATTCATGAGCGAGAGCCAGGAGAGCAGCACAGCAGCAGCAGCATAAGCATAGCCATTAGACAGAATAGGACAGCACAGTAGCTAGGGTTCATAGCAGTAGCATGGCCAGCACCTCCACGAGGAGGGAAGCCATGGCCAGAGCTACTGGAGGAGGAGGAAGAAGGTCAGGCACAGGAGAGGAGCAGAAGAAAGGAGGCGCACATACCGGGGTCGAGCAGACGGGCGCAGCCATGGCGGCCACGGCGGCACACGCCGGAGCGCGGCGGCACCAGGCCAAGCCAGGCCATGGCAGCACCACAGGCGAGCACGGTGGCGCCACGGCATCTGGAGCGTCGGCGGCAACGTGATCGCCACGGCCCTCCACGCCAGGAGACCAGACGCGAAAGGGGCGAGTCGAGCAGGCGGCGCCTCACAAATCGCCGCGGTGGATCTGAAGCGCCTCGCCGGCGGCGACGGCCGGAGATGGCCGGAACAATTCCGAGAAGACGGCGGCGACGCGAATCGCCAGAGAGGGGTTAGGGTTAGGGTTCGGACACGCGCGAGAGAGAGAGGGAGAGAGTGAGGTGGTCGGGCCGGACCAGGTGGGTCGGCCGACCTAACCCGTTGGGCCACCCTGACAGGTGGGCCCAGGGGAAAATGTGACATTTCACAAATTCATAAAATGCTGAAACTTTGAAATTAAATAGAAAATAGATAAAAGCTCTAAAAAAATAATTAAAAATATGAAAATTGATCAGCATAAAATTCCCTATCTAAGTAAAATATGAAAGGGAATTTTTGAAGACAATTAAGAATAAGTCTAAATTTGATGATTTAAATAATCATTTAAATCACACATATTATTTTCAATAATAAAAATAAGTCCATTAATGCATCTGGACTTTAAAAACAACACATTGACAACATTTCAAGGTTGTATTTTACCCTAAACAGTGTATCCCTAAAATTGTTCTTAGTATTAACCTTCTACATAAAATGATAAACACTGGAAAAGGGGGGAAACAACCCTAAAAGCTGAATCATGCATAATTGCTTCTTTAACCATTGCCCTTATCGGACAATGATGCTATTTTTCAAAGCAGAGGACAAGGGTCAGTCCATACCATCCAACTGCAACACTTTGCAGTGTTCAGGCAAGTTCATCGCTTGCTCATGTCATTTGAGTATTTTTACCAAATTACTTGCAAAGTACTATGTTTATCACTATTGCATAAAAAGCAAAACCACTATTTTCATAACTATGAATATGACTATGTGGTGGGCAATGGAACCATGGATTGTGTTGATATGGTGGAGGTTCCATTGCAAGGGTTTATATCCATCTAGGATTAAACAAAAAATGTCGTCCAGTGATTCTTGTGCCGTAAAACTCGTGTTCACCATAAGATCTGGAGTGGGACGGAGTAGCCAATTGTATTTCCACCTCTCGTACATCAACGGATGCGCTTACCGTAGCAGTTGTGTCTTGTGGAGCAACTTGAGGGTGGGGAGCCCTTCTAATTCCCCACGGTATAGCAGTGCTTACCGTAGCGGTTGCGGCTTGCGGAACAACATGAGGGTGGGGATCCCCTTCTAATTCCCCACGGTAATGTGGTCTATGATGGGTTGCAGCTACCGGCGAAGGAGTTTGGTTAACGAGTCCCAAACTGTTGTCGTGGTCGGGGTCCATCCTTAATTGGTATAAGAGGACCGACGAGGACCCAGGGTCGGGGTATGCAACAAAGGGTGGGTGTGCGAGGTAGCGGAGGAATATGAACGGCTAGGACCTTATACCGGGCCTCACACCAAAGGAAGTGTGGACGGGAAAGCTGCCCGGTTGGCACCAAGGTTAAGATCTCTTATGGGTAAAGAAACACACCTCTGCAGAGTGTAACGAATTGTGACCAGTCACTCCTTGTTCCGGATTTGGAACTGCGAACGCTGCCGAAAGGAACTCCATGAAGTTCTAGTCAACCGGTGAAGGCTGACGGACATAGTTCTTCTGAATAAAAACAACCTTTTGAAGAAATGGTTATCAAAACCTGCATGGTATCGACTTTCTGGTCTGGTACCGTAGTTAGTGCATTAAACACCTCTTTCCTAATATGAACTTGTTGAGTACGCTCGTACTCATACCACTCTTAAATCCCCTGCTTAGACTGTCGAACCATCTGGAGGAGGACAACGACAACCCTGAAGGAGCCGACATCATTGGCTACGAAGAACCAGATCTCTCAGGAGGGGTTAAAGGTGTAGACTACCTGATAGTCTACGGAAACGGAGAGGGATCCGGAGGAGAACAATCTTAGAACCAGTAGTAGTAGTAGTTGTGCCGAGCAGTCCGAACTTCTGGTATTTAACTGCTCGTGGGAATAAATGTATGACCTAGTAAGACTTCTGTTTTGTAAGCTAAGTTGGGTTCGCCTCGAACCCAGGAGTAAACCTCTTAGGACCCAAGAGGAGCTCCAAGATGATATGTATATATATGGTTTGTAATAATGTATGAATGAGTTATGGACCTGCTATGTTCTGTTGTACTACTCTGAGGGATGTAATATTTGCGGATTAGTACTTCGCAAATGTTATATCAACGACTGGCATACTACAACATGCAGTGGTATGCAGGGTCACCACAGGTGGCCAAAATAAAGAACCGTACTCTAACTGATTTGGTTAACGCCATGTTAGATACATCGGGTCTATCCAAGGCATGGTGGGGGAGGCGATATTGACTGCGTGTCATGTCCTAAACCGTGTCCCCACAAAGAACAAAACTAGTACCCCTTTTGAGGAATGGGAAAGGAAAATGTTGAAACTCTCTTACCTACGAACTTGGGGCTGTATGGCAAAAGTAAATGTGCCGATACCCAAGAAGCGCAAGTTTGGACCAAAAACCGTGGATTGTGTTCTTCTAGGATATGCATTTCATAGAATTGGCTACAGATTTTTGATAGTAAAATCTGAGGTATCCGACTTGGAGAGTGGATTTGGTGACCGGGTGTATACGTGAGCACGCGGTCTTTACCGTTGGATCTGCTTTAAGATACTAGCCTCACAAACGGAGCCAAACAGCGTCAAACCTCCTTTTTCTAATCCCTCTCTCTTCTTCTTCCTTTCCCACAAGAAAAATAGTGCCCTCGTCTTCGACATCCCCCAGATCAAATCAGTGTCCCCGTCCTAGCCCTGGATTAATCAGATTCGAGAGGAGGTGCCTTGCAGCACGAATCGGAAGGGGCGAATCAGAATAAGAGGAGGTCCCCTGGACAGCTCGAGCTGCTCGCCTCCGGGTCGTAGGGCGCTCAAGTAGCGTGCACCGTCCCTGCTCTTACACCGGTCTACAACAGCTAGGCAATGGTGCGCGGCTCTCTCATCATCTAGCCGCCGGCCGCCCCTTACTCGGGCGATGTAGCCGCCGCCTCGACGCCTTCCTCCAGCGAGAGAGCCGCCTCCTCATCGCCCTACTCCGCGCCGCCACCTCGCGCTGGCCGGCGCGGCCCCGCCTCGAGCCCTCCGCGCGCGGGCCGTGCTTGGAAGGGGTTGCCTGTCCGTGGTTTCCTCCGGCGCTGGCGCGGGAGCCACGGTCAGGGGCGCCGTCCTCGTGGACCGCAGCGCTGCTAAAGGCTCCTGGAGCTGCACACACACGCTCGCTGCCGTCCTCGTGGCCGTCGACGCGGTGCGGCGGACGCGATCCGTAGTCCACCTAAGCCGCCACAATCCACCTACGCCGCCGCGCCACTCCGTTCCGCCCGTTGCAACCCCATGCAAAACCGCGCCATCAGCTGTTGTATCTCGGCCCCGGCACCATCGGCAGCTCCATCCATAGATCACGGTCGAGGCTGCTCGAGGCGGCGCAGGGTCAGGGCTCGCGGGCACGCGTGCTCGCGTGTGGCAGGGGCCGCAACGGGCACGGACGTGGCCGGTCAGATTAGATGTGGTAATTGTTCGATTGATGGAGTATGGCTTCCATCCGTGAAATTCAGCATAAGCTCTACCACCGCTGCAGGACCCTCAGCTCTGCCCCTCCTCTGCCAAATTTATTTCTCTCTCTAATTCCGTCAGTGACAGAGCTGCTCCATGGCGCCAATCTGCTGGTTCGATTCTTGAGTCCGCTCATGACGGACGGGTTGTCGCTCGATCTGCGGCAGTTGGGCGAATGCGGTGAAGAATGGGCGTGAAGAACCAGAGAAGCGGTAGAAGAAAGAGATGTCCTGGGATTGGGTTTTCGGTCAGAGGGCAACGGATCGCGTCCGCCGCACCGCGTCGACGGTCGTCGACCACGAGCAGTGTTCGTCGCCGCGTGAATCGGAGATGGGTGACCAGGCGTCCTTGATTTGGGAAAAAATGGGATCAACTGGACAAACCATCCTACACCGCTGCGGCGTACAAGACGGAACCATGCCGCGTCAGGGCTTCCAACCAACATAGGTAGTGCTCGCCTCTTGCTTCCAGAGCTCGGGGACGACCAGGTCTGACGGACGTTCCGGCGGAGAAGCACCGCTCAAAATTGGTGGCGTGGAGGTGCTCTGATGTCGTTTTCGGGTTGACGCTGCCGCTGCCGTCTGTGTCCTCGCCGGTGGCTGGGCGGTGGGGCGAGTCGCACCAACCCGGCGGCGATTCTGGCAACCGCTCGATTTGGATGTGCCCGCCGCTCTTCGGCGCGTCCGTCGCGAACTCCGATTGCTGCATCCGATTTTTTTCTTTCCAAAGTGGATGGAGCGGGGGAGAGATTTATTTAGGACGACACGACTCGTTCCTACCTCATCATCAACAAACGGCAGAACACACATACGTTAGACACGTGTCGTGTAAAGACCGCGTGCTCACGTATACACCCGGTCACCAGGCTTCTTTTGATCCGACATGCATGTTGGTACAATTATGGAGTCGAATGATGCGACTTTCTTTGAGGAAATCTTTCCTATGAAAGAAATTTCTAGCTCATCAATTCAGGAGATGCCCAGTTCATCTACTCAGGAATTATTTCGTGAACCTACCATGGCTATAGAATACTTTGATAATCCTGTGGAGAATGACAATGAAGCTCCCAAAAGGAGCAAGAGATAGAGGACTGCAAAGTCCTTTGGACATGATTTCATTGTGTACCTCGTGGATGACAATCCCACTTCTATTTCAGAAGCCTATGCATCTCTGGATGCTTACTACTGGAAGGAAGCTGTCAGAGATGGATTCCATCTTAGCCAATGGAACTGGGGAGGTTACTGATCGTCCTTATGGGTGCAAACCTGTAGGATGCAAGTGGGTGTTCAAGAAAAAGCTTAGGGTTATACCCAGAAAGAAGGTGAAGATTTATTTGATACATACTCACCTGTTGCCAGATTGACCACCATTCGAGTACTACTTTCCTTGGCTGCCTCCCATTGTCTTCTCGTTCATCAAATGGATGTTAAGACAGCTTTCCTAAATGCAGAGCTCGATGAGGAAATTTATATGGAGCAGCCTGATGGATTTGTAGTAGATGGCCAAGAAGGAAAGGTGTGTAAGTTGTTGAAGTCTTTGTATGGGCTTAAGCAAGCGCCTAAGCAGTGGAATGAGAAGTTTGAAAAAACTTTAACCGCTGAAGGCTTTGTTGTAAACGAAGCTGACAAGTGTGTATACTATCGCCATGGTGGGGGCGAGGGAGTTATTATTTGTCTCTATGTCGATGACATTTGGGACCAACCTTACTGTGATTAAGGAGGTCAAGAAGTTCCTATCTCGTTGTTTTGAGATGAAGGACTTGGGAGTAGCTGATGTGATCTTAAACATCAAGCTGCTGAAGGATGACGATAGTGGGATTACATTGCTTCAATCCCACTTTGTGGAAAAGATCCTGAGTCGCTTCGGGTATAGCGACTGCAAATCTTCTCCAATGCCTTATGATCCTAGTGTGATAATTCGTAAGAATAAAAGAATTGCTAGAGATCAGTTGCGATATTCGCAGATCATTTGGTCGCTTATGTATTTAGCCAGCGCCACGAGGCCTGACATCTCCTTTGCTATAAGTAAGCTCAGCCGTTTTCTGTCTAGACCTAGAGATATTCATTGGCATGCTCTTGAGAGAGTTTTGCGCTATTTGAAAGGCACTGCCAGTTATGACATTCACTATACTGGGTATCAAAGGGTACTTGAGAGTTATAGTGATGCAAATTGGATATCTAATGCTGATGAGACTAAGGCCACAAGTGGTTATTTGTTTACACTTGGGGGTGGCGCTGTTTCCTGGAAGTCTTGCAAGCAGACCATCATTACGAGGTCAACTATGGAATCAGAACTCACGGCATTAGACACAGTCACTGTTGAAGCAGAGTAGCTTCATCAGCTCTTGATGGACTTACCCGTGGTTGAGAAACCAATACCCGCTATTGCTATGAACTGTGATAATCAAACTGTGATCGTCAAAATAAACAGTTCTAAGGATAATATGAAGTTATCAAGGCATGTGAAGAGGAGACTGAAAACTGTTAGGAAAATGAGAAACTCCGGAGTTATAGCGTTGGATTATATCCATACGTCTAGAAACCTGGCAGACCCCTTCACAAAGAGACTATCACGAAATGTGATAGAAAATGCATCGAGGGAGATGGGTATGAGACCCACACTATGAGCTGCCCACGGTGGTAACCCACTCTATATGATCGGAGATCCCGTGAATTAGAGCTAGGAGACAAGCTGTTGGTCGGCCGGCAGGAGAGTATATATCCCTATAGCAATTTTACCACTCCGTAAGATGCAATACTCTCATAACCTGCATGGCAGGTTGATAATTATCTTAATGTGTTTTAAGTGGCTTATTTTAGCAGAGATATTGTCCTGCATAACATCTTTTGAAGAACAGACCTATATGAGTCTAATTGTTAAACGTCGCAATCTATGAGAGTTGAGTGCTCTCTAGTAAACTCATGAAAGGCTCTGGAGTATGACGTATAAGCTCTAAACCGCGAGGAAGCCTCGCGGCAGCCTAGTATCGGTCTAGGTTTTGTATGAAGCTAGTGCGCAGAAAACTTGTAGTTCAAGGCATAGTCCACTATCCAAGTTGCAATCTAGTGTAATATGAAGCTTTAATGTGGAAGTTCAACTTAACAGTCTCCACGATATACCGGTATATAAAACAATATTCTGAAAACTTATTGATGAGAGGTGCCAATGAGAGTTTGTAGGGGATTGCTGGAATTTTGGGCATTTGGCCTTTGGCCCATGGCCCATTATCAAATTCTGAAACTCACATGACCCATTCCAAAAATCAGTGGCAGCACTAGTGGGGGCTAAAGTTTAGTCCCACATTGCTAGTTGAAAGAGAGTTGGAGTGGTATGTAAGGTGCGCTGTTCTAGTCCTAGTAAGTGAGTGAGAAGAGAGAGCTCTCGCGCACTCCTCCTCCTCCGCCCGCCCGCCTCGCCTCGCCACACCTCGCCTCGTCACGACGCGCCGCGCCGCGGGTTGCGGGAATCTCGCCGCGCCGAGCTTATCTTTTTTCTGTTTGGGATGAGTCATTAACGGACGTTAACACAGCCGTTTTCGTTCCGGTTTTTCTGGATCGCGAACTCGTATGTGGGCTGCGTCCCACGACCTTCCCGAACCGCACTATATAAGCGCGGACGCAAACTATAGCCTAAACGAGACACATACGCGACTACCTGTTTCCAGTTCATTGCGGCGCCGCCTTCGTCTTCCTCATCCCGTCCGTCGGCGTGCACCGACTGGCGGGACAGTAGGCCTCCGGAACCCTGCCTTTCGTGAACCTGTACGGGTGAGGGACAATCAGGTTTTTGGGGAGCGCTCCGGTGCGACTACTGTCATCACGACGTCGTCATCGGTCTACGAGTTCCTCCACACCGACAACTTCTTCCCGGATCTCAGCGACTTCTTCGACAATCTCAACATGGGCGACAACGACGCTGCTGTGAAGTATGTGATCATGTCGTTTCTCTTTCAGTTTCTGTTAGAGTTTGTTCTTCTAGTTTCTGTGGTGGATGTGATCTGTTCATCTATCTTACTAGTCTACACGATTAGTTTATTTGTTGTTTTCACAGTCATGATTTATCAATTACTTGTACGGATTATTTCATATGGATATTTGCTTATATATTCAACAGTGCCAGCTTCAAAACAACCAATGCAGCCTGCATAGCAACTGATGATGGATTTTCTTAAGATGGTGCTGAACAGGGATATACTCCATTAACATTTACTGATCTCTTGAAGGTCAGGTCCTTGCTTACTTGCTTGTTTACTGCACTAGTCGTTGATTGCTCGGAGTGCTTTTAGGAGTAGGAATTGGCATGCATAAATATCTTGATCATGCAGCTTAAATACAGTCCAAATTGTAGTTTAAATACATGCTGATTTTCTAATCTTAATGATGTCATACAATGGAGCCACTGGACGAAGTAGATAAATGGAGATGACATTAGTGTCATTTCCAAGTACATCTAAGTAGATACGGTTATGGGCTTTCCTGCTACCGGAGGATCAGCGCAAGGATATGGATACTGGAAGCAACAGACTGCTGGTGCTTACTCAGGATTTCTACTACCGGGCTACTGGGTGGTGACATAATAATAGGATAGAGTATGGCTAGCCTATTTAGATGTTTGATGTTCCGCTGGTTGATTTATGTTGCAACCAGATCGGACCCATATTTGTTTTTCCCGATGCTTTGTATACTTGTTTTTTGATACTTGACACTTGTGACGTTTCAATAAAAAGCCGTGTGCATCGATTGATGCAGAGGCTGGGGCTGCTGCTCCTTTATCGAAAAAAAGTACATCTATGATTTGATTAAAAACTGTATACATTCTTTTTCTTCCAAACAAGCTCTTTGGGAGCGTATTTGGTTGTATAAGCAATCAGGTATGGTTTTAATGAGTAGTACAAAAACCAAATGCCGTTTTACTATCACCATTCGACTATGAGAACCCTTGAGATAATTTTTGAAGTCTTGTCGTTTCAACAGATCAATGTACATACAGTTCACTAATTATGGTTGCTTGTTGCTTGTGACAATTGCAAAGGAGTAGTTCTAGCAATGCTATTTTCAACTTGCAACCTCTGGTTAAAATAGCCGGCTATAGCCGATAGCCACAAAATTTTTTTGAAGCTATGAAAGGATATAGCCGGGCTATAGCGGGCTATAGCCATATAACCGATTTACTAAATAATAAAAAAAAATTGGGCAACATATAGTCATATATATATATATATATCAATAATTCACAAATTAATAACATAACAACATCTTCAAATAGGATATACACATAATAGTTCACACATAGTTAAATACATAGTTTTGTCCAAATATTACAACATCATTATGTAGTTTAGAACATATATAGTTATGCTTACCGCTCGGCTTGGTGGCTACCCTTGGTGGCTATTTCACCAAGCAAATGGGCCGGTCGACTGAAATTTTTGATCCAAAGTTTTGGGCCCATTGAGCGGGAAGTTAGCGGCTATGCAGCTAAATTAAGGCTAGATAGCCTTAGCCGGGCTATTAGCGGCTATTTCTGTTTTAGTCTCTAAAATCTCTAGCTACAGCCGCAGGCTTCGCGAAAAGCTATAGCCGGGCTATAGCCCAGCTATAGCCGGCTATTTTAGAGCTTGCAACTGATATGCAGTTTAAATACAGTCCAAATTGCTACTTCTAATACTCCTACTGCTACTTATCAATACTCCTACTGCTAATGATAGTATTTCCTACCGTTACTGACATTATTTGAACACATTGTTATACTCCACGACGGTGGCGTCTGGGCGATTCAGCTCGCCACAGGCAACGAGCGGACCAAGGTTTGCAGGTATCTTATCCAGGCTGCACGTGAATGTTCAACGTGAGAGCACCAGTTATCACACCCAGTGGCGTACATATATATGAAAGGAGCATACTAGTCCACTGTACTTGAACATCTTCGCAAGGTGCGCCGTGCTCCTAATCTTGCATCTGTTTAAAGAGAACTCTTTATTTTGATTATCTGATGAAATACAAGTATTACAACTTTGATCTGCATGTTGATTCTGATCGTCATCTTCTTCAGGTGGAGAGTGAAATTGATCTCAAAGAATTGTTGAGCCATGCTGGCTGGAAATCACACACTGCTGCTTGCCGGTGATCATGCCCTGGAGCTTGCCGGAGATCACATCTGCTGGGGCTAGAGGTGGTGTCCATGGGAAAGGCAGAGGGCGGACCGCTGGGGCCGGTGGTGGAGACGATGGGGAGGGCGGAGGAGCAGCTGCGGCCGGTGGTGGAGGTGATGGGAAGGCCGGAGGTCGGAGGAGCAGCTGCGGCCGGTCGTCGAGGTTATGGGGGGCTGGGAGGGCAAAGGAGAAGCTGCGGCCGGTCGCGGAGTAGATGAGGAGGGGTGTGCCACCCCCGGGATCAGGGTTAGACAAATACCAGATCTTCGTCTGACATAAGCCTAACCTCGAGCTCGAGAGACTACAGTGAGAGAATCGGTAACACAACAGTGACTCTACGACTCAAAAGAATATATTACAACTCTTAGCAGAGTAAGATCCAAATTATTACACGCAGAGGTCACTGACCCAACATTCAACAAGCAACGGAAGCAAATTATGTTATTCTAAATAACAAGATAGCAAAGGGCTTAAGAAGCCATAACATAAAGCGACGTCCCAGTCCATAAGGCTGCTGCCTGGGAACCCCAAACTACTAGTCGATGTTAACGTAGAAACCACCTTCGGCTGCAGCAACTTCATCTGAAACAAAAGCATGCAAAGCTGAGTACAGACTCAGCAAGACTTAGTACAACCTTTTAGCAAAGCGGGTATGCGGGTCTTCTGTGGAGCTTCTTTTGCGTAAAGCCAGTTTTCCTTTGTAAGACAAGAGAGAGGAGAAGCTCGACTACTCAGAACCTTTAAAAGGGGATAAGAGAGCGATATCCCTATCCCTATTTGATCATCATATTGTATCCACCAATCTTCATTATCTCGAACCACTATCCTCGGAGTACCCCCTCAAAGCCCGAAGAAGGTATCCGTAAACACACATTGTTTGCCAAGTTTTACGATTAGGTTCATGTTCTCTATGGTCACAGAATCCATTCCCAAGTCGTCCATAACCGCGGACACGGCTTTTCGAAAGATTTACCCTGCAGGGGTGCACAACTTTATCCACACGCGCCAACCGACTCTTAGTGCCAACGTATAAGCTCTCTTCCTTGGAAAGCCGGCAGGGTGGTTGACCACGACCTTTACCTTCTGTCACCGAGACCATGAGTCACGCGCTAAGGATTGTTCCGTAACGGGTCAAGTCCCGAAGCCGGTCCTTAACGATGTGAGCCGAGGTGGGTTTCCCCAGAGGCCGCAACCCCCCACCACGACCACGCTTACCTACCTGTTATGTACCTTTTCCCCAAGCAAAAATGCAATGCATATGTCCAGGTAAAGCGCAAACTATGTGACTCATGGAATCTACTAGGCAAGTTATTGAGTCGAGAGGGTACCACAATAGGGCCTCGTGTGGTTGTACGCTCAGTCTTGGTTCAAGAGGCGAGAACTCGCATCCTAGGGTCGACAGAAACGAAACAACCCACCACATCCCAATGTGGCCTTTCGTGAGCCTTTAATCATGTTTAACACTCATCTCTACACTTACCACGTCAACCTGTCATGCTAGATTTATTTCATTGTAAGGCTCCAGTCAAGACCGGAGTAGTAGCGTAACAAACTAAGCATGGCTAAGCATAAAGAGATAAAGGCTCTCGCGACGCACACATGCCAAACCTAGGTATGCTAGGAGCAGTGGATCAGGGTATCGAGGCTACAAAGGTAGAACATGCAATAGATAGGATAACTCTACCTATCGATAAAAGACAGTTGAATCGTGTGCAATATGTAGGACCCAGAAGTAAAAGCATTTCATAAACATGTATGAACCAGGCTAGGGCTTGCCTTGTCCCTCAGCTGATGAGTAAGGTTTTTCGGTGGTGTTGACGTCGGACTCCGGCTCAGATCCTATTCGCGAAAAACCAAACACCGGAAAGGGAAATAAACAATCACGACATGACATAATGCAATGCGCATACAATATGAATGATATGTCATATTAAAGGAATTGATTAAACCTTAGGTGCATCATCAGGTTAAAGGGGTTCCGGCATCGGACACCGCCATATGAGAGGGTTGTATTAGGGTTTTCAACTAAGCTCCACATTTAATGGGTTCAATCATGTATGAAACATGTATAAACGAATAGGAAATGTTTTTCTGATCAAATTGATATATAATTTTATATTTTTCTGAATTAATATGAATTATTTACCAATTACTGAAAATAAAACAGAAAATAGAAAAACTTTACTGCGTCACGCTGACGTCAGCATGACGTCAGCGCGGCCTTGACCTCGCAGACGAGCTCGAATCCGGCGATTTGGGCCGCGATTGGAAGCGCGCGTAGGGGCAAAAGAGGCAGGGCGACGCGCTGAGGCGTTTGGTGGCGGCGCCGCCCACCAATGGTCGCCGGAGCGACCACGGCGGCGACGGCCGGCGGCAGAGCTCGCGGGCGCACGACGGCCGGAGGCTACAGGAGGCGGGCGAGCGAGCGGAGGGCACCAAGCTGCTCAGAAGCTCACCGCGGAGCTTCTGGTGTCGACGGCGACGCGAGGGGGGGCCCGGCAACGCCGGCGAGCGGCGGAGGCCTGAGGCACGGGCGGGGCCCGATTCGCGTGGTAGAGGGCTCCCCGGCGGCCGCTTCTTGGTGGAGGAGAACCAGGAGGTCACGGGGGAGCTCTGGAGCTTCACGGCGGGGCGCGGGGTGGAGCGGAGCGGCGGCGACGGTGGTTGGCCGGAGGTAGGGTTTGGCCTGCGCCCTTGCAGAGAAGAGGAGAAAGGGGAAGAAGGTGGCGTGCAGGGGTTCTCTTGCGGCGGCGGCGACGCTTTATAGGCGGCCAGGGGGCGGCGGGAGCCATCCCGGCCACCGGCGGGATCGAGCGGCCAGGGAAGCTACAGCGAGCAGCTTCCAGTAGGAGAGAGGAAGAAGAAAGGGGATTTTCTGAAACCCCCCCTAGGTTTTGGGAATTTCCTGGAAAAATAAAAGCAGGGGATCTTTTGGGGGGAAAAATAGGGTATTTCTGGGGTATTTTGACCCAAGATTTTGAGGGGTTTTTGCACAAAATTTTGTTAGAGCAAAACTATAACATTGGCAACATTGTTTCAACACTTTTTGTTTCAAAATTTCTCAAATTTAAATGCAAATGCATGCATGCTTATGAACAAACCATCATTTATTTATTAAACAAAGTTTGGGATGTTACAGGGGAGGGAGGAGGGCGGAGGAGCAGTTGCGGCCGGTCGTGGAGTAGATGGGGAGGGAGGATGGCGGAGGGGCAGCTGGGAACGGTGGTAGATTCGATGTAGGGGAATCGATGGTTGACGACGGTGGACGGAGCAAAGCGATTATGTAAGGCTACCGATTCATAATTAGGGAGGGGCAGAGTTGTCATTTCACAGAGTTTTCGCCTGGTTGGAACGATTCCTCAGAGCATCACTACTAGTGCCCCTAAGCGCTCAAATTCTCAAAATAACAGTTTTTTACAGTATCCTCAAAAAAAAAAAATTAGTGGTCCAACCATCAAATCCAATTTCAATATGTAGAAGTGAGGGTTGGGAGGCCAAACTGCCCCAACCCGCACTTGCGTTGCAACACGCGCGCGAGGGAACATTAACCGTCCCCAACCTCCCACGCCGCCGTCTCGCGATCGGAGCCACGCGCCCGCCGCCATTCCGGTCCCCACCTCCGGCCGCCGCATCCTCGCCGCCTCGCCGCCTCGGCTTCCGCCGTCCCGCGCCGCGGCCGCGCCGTGGCGCCTCCCCGGCGGCCCTAGCCGCCGCCTTCGCCCCCGCCGACCCCGCGCCCCGCCTGCGCGCCGACCCCTGCCGCGGCCGCCCCGCCTCCGATCGAGATGCCGTCGCGCCCTGCCGCGCTCGTCCACCAGCTACCACGGCGTGCGGCTCCGCCTCTCCGGCCGGTGGGGCGCCGAGATCACCCGCCGCGGCGAGCGGTTTTGGCTTGGGACTTTCGACTCGGCCGAACTCGCCGCCCGCGCCTACGACGTCATGGTGTGGCGCTACCGATCTGATGAACTATCTATCTAGTGTCAGTGTCAGTGTCTACCGATGAACTATCTATCTAGTGTTAGTGTCAGTGTCTACTGATGAACTATCTACCTAATGTCAATGTCAGTGTCTACCGATGAACAATTGTGATATATCATGAATGTGTTTTAAGTGTTTGAGGGTTCTAGTCTTTGCCCTCAATCCTCACTTTTAAGGGTTTGAGGGTTCTAGTCTTTGCCCCTGTTTTTCACCCCTCAAAAGTGCCAAAAAATGCTCATTATCAATCCTTAAACTGCTTTGAAGATTTGAGCGTTTGAGGGCTCTACTAATGATGCTCTCAACGTCTTATATTAAAGAACGAGGGAGTAGAAGGCAGCAGGCCAACACAAGCAAACAGCGGAGGCTTTGTACAACTGAGCGGAAAAGAAAGGACAAGTGAGTTGCACACATCTTGGAGCTTCAAATCCAATGGTTAATATGATTAATCTCAGGCAACTTAGAAATAGCAAATCCGATAAAAGAATCAACAGCTACCAATTATGACCTAGTCTACGGCCCTCATTAGCAATGTTCGATCAGATCAAAAGTACAGAACTATACACAAAACTGCTTACATAGATGTGGCTTATCAAGCTCCCCTGACTTGACACTGCAGGATAGGTAGCACGGCCAGTGGGCGTCTTGTGGACGGGAGGGTTTCATCTCGACCCCTAGTTCTAGTTGGCCAACGTGCATGTCGGATGCCATCCTGTCCCGCAGCTGCCGTGGTAGGAGCGCATATGTACGAGATAACGGGATGCTCAACTCCGTCGTCGATCGCCCGTTTACGCAAAAAGCAGGAACTTCACCCCACGCGATGTCCATCCGACTGTATGATATGGTCACCGTGCTTTTCTTCCTGCACTCCCGTCGTATCTGCCGCCCATTATCGACACCGAGAGTGAGGTTCAGTTCCAGGAAGATCACCCGGCTACGCAGCGGATCAATGCCTTCCATGCCTGAAATCTCGACGGAAAAGTTGGGATCCACATGGTGGAAGATGTAGGTTCCCAAGGCTAGTACACTGAAAGCAGCAACGAAAATTGACACCAGACGCACCATAAGACTAATCTTCTCGCAGGTTGTCAGATCCTTCTCTCCGCCGTCCGCCGGCTGGGCTTCGACTCCAACGTCCATGCTGCTTGTCTTCCGTCCTGCGATGGCGAGAACGAAGGCAACTGGGTACTACCACTTCTTCGGTCCCTATACGAGTACGTTTTATAGACTTGGGCGCGTAGGCAAACCGGACTCTTCTATCCATAACTACAAGTGCGATATACGAACTCCTACCTGAGCATCATTTTAAAAAGGAGCACGACTCCTTTCTGAACTTTATTTTACTGTATAATAAAGGGGCACGACTCCTTTCTGAACTTCCTTGTTTTTTTTTTAAGAAAAGATGCAAACTGCTATATCTCATGACGCGTCAGGTAGAAGCTGCCGCATCCTTTACAGATAGGATATACCCAGCCGTGCTCTGTTAGGTTAGATTTTCTACTGATCTCGTCCAACCAAGAAATACATAGGCGACGGTGTCGTGGTTTCGCTTTTGTTGAGTTTCAAACCAAATTTACGCACGGAGCGTATGTCTCTCTCCATATATAAAAAATTCAGTTACAACTTCTGCACCGATCGTATTCTGTCCTGCTACTCCCTGATACTCAATCTCGATTCTCGTCGGATTTTCTATTGATAGGGGAGAGATGTCGCCGAGTGATGGTGAAGCCTTGTCCCCAGAGCCGGACAAGCAATATTGGAAGGACTGCTGGATTGGATGCTTGGTTATGCTGGCATTTTCTGTGGTTTGGGGAATATTGATTTTGTGTGCGCTTGCTGAACCTGATGAGTACTACAGCGTGGAGATCACCGGGATCAGGTCGTCAAATTTCAATGAAGCTCCAGACACGATGGTCCTGCCTTCGTTCAACATCACAATTCGCGTCCACAACCACTACAAGAAAGACCTCTACATCACAGATTGGCAGTTCGCAATCTTGCTCGACGGCATCCCCCTTGGCCACGGTTCTTTTCCTTACAATGTCAGGGTATACAACATGTCAGACGACACGCTGACAGGAACTACGTCTACCGTCTTGGTTGGGTTGGCCAAAGAGGTGCACAATCACATCTCAAGCGGCAAGTCCTTCGACGACTTAGAGATACAGGTTGACATGAGGTTCGTAGTCAGTCGCGTTGACAAGAGTAATACAATCGTGAGCACTGACAGTACTTGGCTCTGGTGTTCCTCGGGATTGGGCGACCACTCTCCTCCATCTCCTTGCCAGCACTTGGTCGTGATAGAGTCTCGTGATTTTTTTGGGTTTATCACACACAAAGAATCAGGCTGAGGGCTTCTGCACCTTGGGATACTTATTTGAATTTCGTCCTTTGTCTTCAACTTTGTTAGATTACGGATGTAATGCGTCTTCGTACGCAAAGGGTTTAGGTTGAACTCTTGTTTTGTTTTTCTTTTATGAAAGTGTGTGATTTTATCAGTTTGATGCATGGATAATTATATTTTACTAGATTTAGATGTGCGCCTTGACGCACAATCCCGTGGAATTCACACAGATTTACAGTTTGTATAACCACGACAAAAAAATCAGGTGGAAAAAGCAAGTCGTGGTGGCATGGATGGGCACGTGTTGTGGGCTTTAGTCTAAACGCCACAACATTTTTTTTTGAAACGGGCAAAAAAGCTTTTGCCTTATATTAATATAGGAGAAGAAAAATGGCTGAAGCCATAAAAGAAAAAGGGAACAAAAGGGGGGGGGTTGGGAAACAAGCCCCCCCAGGGAAACCCCACCGAGAACGATCAGCCTAAAAGTTCTCCCAGACCCTTAGCACCGGCAAGGATCCAGTTCTTGCCCTCCTCCCTAATTTTATGCATGATAACCGAGGGTAAGGAAGATTTGTTGTTGAAAACTCGCTCATTTCGCTCCTTCCAAATCTCCCAGGAGATAAGCATGATAGCTGTCCGAAGGCCCTTGGGGGAGGAGATGGGGACTTTGGCAATGGCTTGCCAGTAGTCCAACACCTTCGGTCTCGTCATGTTGAGGCACTGGACAAGGTCTGGACATGAGAGCCACGACGCCGCTGCGTTCCATATTCTCTTGGAGAAACGCCACAACATATGAGTATGAATCCATCATGACCCGATGGGATGATAGGCCATAGCATATATGGAATCCATTTAATAAAAAGAGAAAAGGGTAAGCGAGCATGGAATCTTCAGCATTCCCACCGATCGGAAAGCTAGCTACACATCTTCTATACTTAATGCCGACATAGAACATAATAGAAGCGATTTTTCGCTGAAATATACACAATGATTTAAGAGTAGGAACTATGGCTATGGTGATAGGTCAACTTCAGCGGGACATCAACTTGTGAACATTTTCATACTTATAATGTGGATCTATTAGAAGAGAACATAAAAATCAACTGATTATATCTTCTTACATGAAACTTACCAGTTCAAAATACTTTGGGTCAGACAGAAGAAATATGACAGTGTGTTATGCATTCCTGTATATGAGGATATATCTATTGTGCCTGGATAATATTTTGAAGACCAGAACATGTCAAACAAATCCTTACAACCTGTATGAAGCTGGCAGACATACATGAAACAGAAAACGCAAGTGTTACTAAGCTGAACTACTAAGAAAGCCTTGATCGAAGATCAATTGCTCTAATATATTTCGTTGGATAGACAAAATTAACTCATACATAAGCAACTTGAAAAGTGCAGTCTTCTAGGAAGAGGTGATGATTTGTTTATTAGCCCAAATACCTCATTACCTCGGTACCTCTACCTGCATACTACTTACAATGCATGCATGCACATGAAAAAACAGCATAACTTGTACAATGGAGAACTCCCACACTGCAATATTAGGAGGACTGGTAGCCTCTTAATAATTGCAGAAATCAAACTGTGACGGTAGAGAAAAGCCATTACAAAGCAACACCATCTGCAGCAATATCTAACTCGCTTATCAAACTGTATACGATACATGATCATGCTGCCAAACTGTATATTCTGAAGCATAACCGATCTAATGAACATATAATGGCTTCGAGAGGATATACAACATGAGAAGATTGCTTGCAAGCTACTGCAGCACTGGCAAACTGAAATCTTCTAGCATAACATGATTCCCAAAAGATCCCTTTCAGATGCTAAAGCTTACCTGCAACAGAGTTGAATCCCAAATCTACCAGAAAAACAACAGAGCCTTTAGGCAGCAACCTTTAACGGGACAACGGCCTGCAACGAAGAGGTGAAGAACACAACAACCATGTCAAGTAAAATGGCAAGAAGTGAAAATCGAAGGTGCACGATTGTATAGAAGTGTAGGAGGCACCAAGAAAAAAGAAGACAGAAAAATTACCGCTCATGATCCATAAAAACAAATCGAAAAGAATAGATTTAGGTGCCTTGCTTTGGCCGCACAGCAAGAGAACCGAAGGAGGCACCAAGAGTACTTTTGCTTGTCAAAAGTAATGCTTGCCCAAGCAGGCATCTATATTTTCAAGCCTAAACACCATATATCTTGAAAGTTACAAAGAAACCTATTCCAAACCATATCAACGGAGCTATGCTGGTTTAGGTAGGTAACCACCCAATTTAATTGATTTACTAATTTTATATCCATACGGGATAGAGACCGCCTTCAAGCAGGCATCTATATGTTCAAGCCTAAACACCATATATTTTGAAAGTTACAAAGAAACCTATTCCAAAGCGTATCAACGGGGTTGTGCTGATTTAGGTAGTAACCACCCAATTCAATTGATTTACTAATTCTATATCCATAACGGATATAACAGACCGCCGACTTCCGCGGTGGGAAACGGTTTGTCAAACGCTATATAAAGCATCTATAGAAACCACTTATTAGCAAGCACCAAACAAACATACATATACAATGTCCAGAAATATATTAGACACATCATGGCAATCTAAGTTTCAAGCAAACCACATTGCTCTTCCATACATCAGGTTTACATAAATTAGAAAATTCCGGATAGTTAGTTCCTTCACTACGATAATTCCAAACCATAAAAAAAACCTCCTTGTGAATAAAAAACTTTCCGGAAACAGGTTCAGCATATTAAACTATGCTCTGCATCGTTTGAAAGAGAAACATGAAGAATATATGAAAATACCTCATTTCAGCAGGCAGTATAACACTATATAGACCTACATAAAGGTACAAACCAGCTTATCTGGATCCAAGTTGCAAATGCAGTGTATGCACACATGTCTAACCTTCAGCGATTGATGCAATAAATAGCAAATGATATTAATAAGCTCAAATAGAAATACGTCCACCAGTTGGGTACAACGGTGCAACCTGATTTCTCTCTGGGTGGCTTCATACACGAGCTCTCCCTATCACTAATTGCCTATCCTTTGCTGGCAAGGGAAAACTTAACTTAAAAGAGCTAACATCCTGAACCTTACTCCACTATTTGTAAACTATTCCTTGGGACAAACACTTTTTTTCTTATGAACAATCACATATCATGTTTTTGTACTTGATAACACGCAGGGATTCATAGAGAAATACGCATTTTACTTTCATGGTATCAAGCAAAAATCCAGCAACCTCATAGCAAATAAAAAACTTGCAGAACACGATATACATCAGTACAATTCTGATAGAGAAATGAAATCATGTTTCTATTTCATCAATATGTTTTACTTATTAGGTTAGTAGATGAATCATCAATGTAGAGAAACATCCTAGCTCATGCAACAAATGAATCGTCAATGTAAAGAAACACTGGCAAAATAACAGAAATTAAAGCAAAAACCACTGACCACCAGCAAGATGAGCATTGCATTTGGAAGTGTGGATAGGCAATACTCTTGCGGTAAAAATGAAAAGTCTAGTAGCAATATTATTTTGAAACTCCGAACACTATCACAAGGCTGATAGGGAATTAGTCAATTTTGTCCAGAAGTAGCACTCACTGTTAACAAATCTGAACTAAATTTGAATTGAAGATATTAACAAATAAGACAACAGATTGATCAACACACAATTTTTTCGTAAATTAGTCTATTTATATACAGTAGATTTACAATAATACAGTACAAATCAATTCTAAGCAACAACCAGACCAAAACATTCTTTCGAACACTCAACGTTTATGTACTTTTGCAGACTGAGTAAATAATAACATTGAGATATGTACCATACGTGGATTTCACATAGCTCCCATCACTCACCTTGAGTAGAAAAGCTATGAGATCAGCCTTTGGAAAGTCTCTTATTATGACTGCATCCATATAGCCATCTGAGAACTGCACCACAATCACATTATGCATTCTTGCATGAGTCAAGCAAATTATCAGTTCAGTTGCTCCTTTCCAGATAGGCTCAACCTCTACAAAAGAAGACCAGAAAATGGAGGTAGATCAGAATATTGATAGAATAGAAGTAGACCAGAATCATGATAGATGACTGGCTCAGTCTCTATTTATCAGTGCAAGTAACCTCGAATAACCATTTCAGTCTCAGGATAAATACCACAAAATGCAATTAGATCAGAATCTTGAATAAAAGTACGATAAACCTTGACCTGGATTATAAGAAATAAATAGTTGCAAGAACTCACCTAGGGCCTGGGACGATGACAACCATGAAAGTAACTACAAAGTAACTCAAAATATTAAACCAAGCTGATGCAAATGATTTCTATAATACACATTAGGATCACATTGTCAGCTGCAAATTCATACTTGACCTTCACATATAATTTCTACCATTCTTCTAGTAACAAAAGCAGTTGATTTGACCATTTGGGAAAAGCTATAGACTGCAGAGAGACAAAAACAAATCAGATAGCAACACTCGACACCACATGGCGAAAAAAGCTATAGACTGCATTTAAATATTGTGGCATAAGTAGATTATTGTTGTGTTATGTGTATAGTGCTACCATCTATGACAGTTTACAGATAAACAGCTAAGCTCTAATGGATTTCAACTACAATTTCTACTGTTCATATGAAATCACAACTGCTTGTGTCCAGGAGCGGAGAGAGAATAACATGTATTCTCCTGCCAGTGATGCAAGAGCAGGTCTGACAGTTATCTACCCTTTGATCAACTTTCCGCATACTTGTATCTCTGTATTGTTACCTTTATTTTTTGTAGTGTTCTATGCTACCCAAAAACTGAACCATCACGCCATTATAAGAAAAATATATTTTCTTCTTTTCATATCATAATCTGAGAAAAGATAAGGAGCACACAAAGATAATATGGACAATTTCATCAGAGATAAGAAAATAACTTAAACCCTCTAGCCGTACACCTGGCCAAAGGAATTAGCCTCAATATCACCTAATGTGCTTTTAAATATTTTCCTCTGCTTATTTTATGGTAGGGATGTAAACAAAAAAGGAATCATCTAAGAACTAAAATAGTATATGGTTAAGTGAACAATCACAAAATAAAAGAAAGGCCCAACAGTGAAGACCTCTGAAGTTCTAAACTTAGCGTCGACTATGGCCTTTTGGTGCTGCCCATGAGAGGATGCATAATAACTTCTGCTGACACCTGCAAGGGTTTACATTAACCATTATAATGTATAGTTAACACCAATTTACATAGTATCCTTGGTTCACGTATGCTGCTTGTACCTAAAGCATGACCCAATGAACAAAGCATATAAAATGCAGCAAATACCGGAAGCACAAAGAAGAATGTCAAATGTGCGGACCATACCCCCTCGTAAAATAAGGTACTACACTAGTAACAATCTAGTGGCGTTTCAACTAAAATGTGATCAATTTATTTCTCTGCTATCCAGTCCTTATGTTACCTCTCTTAATGTGACGTCAATACCATGTATTAATATTGTACTAAGGGGGCATATCTCAAAAAAATGAAGGATTACACATCTGAATTAAAAGAAAGCAGAGATATTATCCCCCGGCGAACAGTTTAGTATTCAAACATGGAAGTATTAAAAATAACCTACCCTTTAAACTATAACGCTATATGACAAAAAGAATAAATAAGTATATAAGCAACAATAGATTGGAACATCCAAAGCACCAAAACAAAATCCTGAAAGCAATCTATAATCGAAATACACATGTATAATACCAAAGGTTAAAGCTAAAAGGTATAACTCACAACAACATTTCTACAAACAGTAAATCTAAAATAATTTTTAACAGTCTGTAACACATCAAAGCACTGAAGAGAGAAGATGCAAATCCAAGTGTAGAGAATAGATGGTCCCCATGATCTCAGTATATTCTAAAAATTATGTTCTTGTTCCAAAATGAGCCCCTCACTGCTTTTGAAGTTCAGAATAGCATTCACTCTACATGGCCAAAGAAAAATCATTCTTTCTTGACAAATCATTCAGGCCAAAAGGTAACAGTAATGAATTAAGCTTCTTGCAGAGAGATAGATAATAATATTGTAATGCTGCAGATTATACAATAACTTCCTGCACACCATCCCTATGTCTATTCATATAAATTCATGTGGAATATCACTATAAGCAAATGATTTTCAGAGCCTATACAGAGAACACCTAGGATTCATAAATTTCTTTAACAAACCGATAAGTACACTTCAGTGTGTTGAACTCAAGCATATTCGTCAGCCACCATCTTGCACACCTAGAAAAGAACGCAAGGAAGGTTACCACAGAAAAATGACTGGACATACTAATATTTAAGAGCTTTCTAAATTATAAGCAAAAGAAAAGGATATTCGATCAAAACTAAGAGAAATTATAAACGGAGTGTATCACCCAGGATTCATAAATAATAAATTTGTTTACCAAACCGATAAGTACACTTGAATGTGTTGAAATCAAGCATATTCGTCAGCCACCATCTTGCACACTTAGAAGAGTTTACTTCTAAGATGGATGAGTGCACAATACCGTTTTCTAATTATTAATGTTCCTTCTTTAAATTCAGATATTTTGCTTCTTATCCATAATAAATAGAAAATGTAAGAAATATCCTCTGAAGAACAAACGCCTGAACATGCGAACTAACAATATATCTGCTCTCAGTACAGAAATAACAAAATTCAATTTAAAGAATACATGATGTAGGAAAGAAAGCAAGTGGATTCTTAGTAGCTACAACAAAGAGACGTGGGGTGCATAGTCTTTGTGATATCAATAGCATGTCAACCGGGCATATAAACCCAACATATTTGTTAGTAACCAAGTTATTTAGTTAACATAAGGCAGGGTGGTTAAAAAAAAGGAAGAACATGGCAGAAGAAACAATTTTCAGCGAGGAAGACTGGATTTTAGGCTTATAAAATGCTTCCATAAACCAAGTGTAAAACAAGACGTGAGTGCTCAAGTTTGGTTGAATTGGATTCAAGCAAAAGGATGCTGCATATCTAACATGTACCCATTTCTTGGAGTGCCAATGGAATTTACATCATTGTTAGTTACCTCAAGACCTTGAAGGCTGGCCGGGGCGGAGAGGGAGAGCGTCGAGGGAATGCACACCATCTGCAAGGAGGATTTTGCAAGCTCTTTCATGATCTATAAACCAGAGCTCTAGTATTTGTCAAAAGCTACAATATGTACATATGCGATTTACAACTATTCCTAAAAAAGCAGACGAGAACCAATCCAGACCAGACATCAACCAATCTGATAAACCAAAGATCTAGATGAACACAAATATTTTTCAAAAGCTACAATATGTACATATGCAATTTACAACTATATTTCGCAAAACCTGGATTGTCTCTGCCTCATGGATGGCCTGATCATCTTTACTCAAGGTTCTCGAAAATGAACTTCAAAGAAATTTCTTGGCTCCATTGCAATACTGAAAGTTCCCATAGCAAGAACCAGTCACTTCATGCATCCCTCTCCAGGGTCGTGCTTTGCAATGTTTCCCATGAAATCCAACAAAATCAGGGTCAACCGATACGTATAAATCAACCACACCTAGGGAATGAATGAGTCTGAGACATGGCTTCAGGTAGATCAGCCCAGAGAACTCAGAACCTCATGTCATTAAAAAGGGAGAAACAAAGTGCACTTAGAACCGGATAAATAGCTCATCTCTGACATGGTAGTACCTCTCACAATATTATGCCCTTCCCTGCAACCCATTGCAATTGAAGGCGAAATCAGATATGTAAGGACAATTTAATAAACCTATAAAGAAATTTTCTGCTTCCTTTATGCCAACTCATAGTTGTAGTTTCAACTCGCATTACAGACAAGATGTGATAAAATAAAGAATTTATAACCAGAAACCAAATGCATCATGGTGGAGATTTTGAGGGAAATTACCTAAAATTGAACACGCTGCCACACATGGAATAATACAGACACCAATTACCTGCATCATCTGGTCTGCACAACAAATATGCAACATCAATCGATCTTCACCTTCTAGCCTGCACAACAAATATGCATATCCACTAATTCACTCCAATCCATGATTTATTTCCAATAGCCTGGCATCAAACACAGCAGATTGCCTTTTCTTTTGGCATGAGAATTGACCATGTAGATTACTACTGTAAAGAGAAAAACTAGAGGTGGTGCTTACCTTCAGCCAATTTTCGAGGGCATAAATTGCACGGTCGTTAGACCTTGAGACCTACAATGGGCACGGCGGCGAGGCAACTCCACACATAGTGAGCGACACCAGGCGGCGACGCATCCGAGGCCCCAAACCCGTACACGAGATAAGGTGAGAAAGTGACTAATTTGACCACCATAACTGAGAGGGGCCAAGCGATTTGAATCTCACCTCAACCAGCGTTGAATCCCACGGAGTCCATGCAGGAGCGCAGAAACTAAGCCGGCCGGCCGGCCACTGCGCACGGTGAGGATGGGGCCGGGGATTGAGGTGGGTCCGTACAACCGGAGATGGAGGAGAGCTCTGCCCAGCTGATGCACGCGATGGAGTGGTACAACGACTCACCTTGTCACGATTTCCTCGTAAGTCTGCTCCGTGATAGCCTTCTGATATTGCAGCATGTCACACTCTTCCTATTAAGCACCGGTAGGAGGCAGAGGTGGCCAGAAGGCCCCCCAGTCTACCGCTGCGCGCGACAAAGAGAGGCGGCAGTGGAGGGTATGGAGCTCGGCCCGCCATTTTTTGTGCGGTGTATGGCCGCTGCGGTGGAGGAGGCAGCGGAGCTCGGCTGGGGATGGTGAGGGCGCGGCCGTGAAAGGGCTGGAGGAGGCTCACGATCACGCTGGCGGAGATCGACAACGTGGAGTTGCAGGCGGCACAACGGCGGCCGCAGCCGGCGGTCGCGAGGGGGAGGGGCGGGGAGGAGGCTGGCGGCCGGCCACGCGATGGAAGGAGAGGTGGCGGCGGCAGAGGAGGGGATTGGGGAGGAGACGAGTGAGGGGATAGGGTTGGTTCTCCTCGTGCACATCCGGGATGGAGAGATATTTTGGCCTGCCCAACCACACACGGACATGTGGGCCAACCAGTGGAGCAAAACGAGCCCCGCGCCCAGGCATCGCACGACACTTGCCTACCGTGGATAGCCTCTACGTGCTCCATGGGGTGGCACCTATTATACCTTTAGATAGCTATACTGCTTAATCGGCATTTACTTTACCTATCGTTTTTTCTTCTGTGGGGACTAATTAGTCGATTTGATAACCGACTATGAGTATCGTATATAAATATGAAGCCCTGCCCGGCTTGTTCAATGGTTGGATCATTCTTTTTTGACATATCTCTACTATATTAAATAGCGGAATTGCTAATTCTCAGGCGACTGAGATTTAGTTAAATCTCAGTCACCTTGTTAACCATCGGATCTGGTGTCAAGATCTGTGTAAGGTGTTGCTTTTCCGTCCGCAAAACTCACGTGAACCTCCGCTTGCAAGCAACAGTACGATGGGCCTTTTCCATTTTCCTGAAGCATGGGACGGACGAGTAGTAAACATGGGCTTCTGTTTTCATGTTGTCTTGTTTTTTTGCCCGTTTGTGGTGAGGGGTGAACATAGGCCAGCACTTTTATCTCTGCACAAACATAGGAAATGGTCCATGCGCCATAACTCTCGTGTGACGAGTTTGGATGAGTCTAGTGCCACATTAAAATGGAGAGAATCCGATTTTTAAATTTTTATTAAGGTGTGTAAGTGTGATTTGATTTTTGCAGAATTTAAAACAACGTATTTGTTTTGTGGTTTTGATCCCACTCAAGCCAATTCAACGTGATTTATATCATCGTAATTCGTAAGAGTTACATCTAGGTTGCAACTGATATTTTTGAAGTTGCACGCGAATCGTAACTAAGATTACCCCAGTTCCACATATGATGCAACTTTTTTTTCAATTGCATATGAGTTGTAACTGAGAGTTTTCGGTTGCATGTGAGTTGTAACTTAATTTTGGAGTTGCGTGTTGGTTGTAACTGGGATTTCTGCAGTTTCATATGTGTTGTAACTGACATTTTTTCAGTTACATATAGGTTGCAACTAAAATAAATCGAGTTGCACATAGGTTGCAACTCCACATGGGCTACAACTACGATTGCCCAGTTGTATATGATTTCAATTGAGATTTTCTCAGTTGCATATTGGTTGCAACTAAAAAAATTCCAGTTACATATTGGTTGCAACTGAGCTTTTTCAGTTGCAATTGGTTGCAACTAAGATTTTTTTAGTTACATGTGGGTTAGAACTGAAATCTTTTTTATTTATGTATGGGTCGCGAGTGAGATAGTCTTTTTTTTCCAATGAAATGAGATACTCAATTACACATGGATTGCAACTGAGCTGTTCTAGTTACACATCGGTTGCAACTTAGAAAAATACAGTCATTAAACTTGCGTCACTTTCATGCTAAACTAGGAGTACACGTGGAGTGTAAGTATGTACTTATAGTTATACCTTGTACAAAAAAATTTCAGTTTTTATCTGGTTGTATCGTGTCGGAGAATGTAAACGACAAGCGTCTGATACAAAGACACCATGCGCTGTTACCAAAAGTGCCAAAAGAAGAATCCCATCATCCCATCCCATGTCTACATGTGTATCAACATAGTGTATGGAAAAACCCATGAGCCAGAAAAGGCCCGCCAGGCCAACAACAAGATGAGATAAATTCACGTTTGATCATTATTAACGGAAATCGGTGGAAATTAACGTCCGATGCCGGTTCTCTGAGACTTATTAAATCTCAATCGACTGAGATCCCATTAAATAGCTAGAGGTGGTGTCCGATGGGTGGTACGCCCTAGGCTACCTGCCCACCCGCTCAAAAAAATCATCTCCCTGCTAAAAACAATCGAAAAGAAATCACGGTACCCACTTCTCGAAAACCGTGGCTAGAAACTGTTAGATTCTGTATATATTAGGAAGTACATATATTGTAATCCTACCTGTACTTGTATTGTACGTCTATATAATGCAAAGGCCACCCCACGTTGGAGGTGTGCCACAAAACCCTAAAACACTTGTTTTACATGGTATCAGACGACAATCGATCTACAACCTAAAAACATGTCTTCCGCTCCGCCATCTGCCGCCGTCGCCTCCAGCGAAGCTGCTGCCGTGGCCACCGACGTCGCCTCTGGCACGTTCGTCGCCCTGGCCCCTGTCCCCGCTGCCGTGCCGCCGGCCTCCGTCCATCTGGACAACGCATTCCTCCCACCGTTCCTCGCGCACCTTCTCAATGGTGGGACGGCGCCGTATACAACGGTGGCGTCTCTCGGCCCTCCGGGGCTCTCTTCGCCGGCCCGTTTCCTCGCTGTACGCGGGTGCGTCCTCGACGTCCTCGCCCACGGCGGCTCGGCCTCCGCCCCCGTTGCCATCTGCAGCTGCTCCGCACACCTTGGTGCCTGCGCCGCTACAACCTCTGGCCGCCACGCACCCGTTGGTGCCCGCGCCGCCGCTCCCGACTGCAGCACATCCGATGGTGCGCGCGGTCGTGCCTGCCCCCGCTGCCCCTACCTACACCACAGCGGGTCCTGCTAACGCCGACACTGCTCCTGCCGCCTATGCCGGCTATGGTGGCTACCCCGGCTATCCTCTTTATGGCGCTCCATATGGTCCTCCGCCGACTGCGCTGCCCTCGTATGGCGCGTTCCATGGACAAGGTGCATATGCGGCCGCACCACCTTACGGTGCGTCTCCATCGCCCTATGGTGCCTCGCCGTATGGGGCCCCACACACGTACGGCGCCCCGTCCCTGTACCCTGCTGCTGGCGTGCCATCGCCCTCTGCGCCGCCTCCTGCGTCCTACATGGACGTCGAAGCTGCTCTGGCCGCGATCTCTTCGCCGCCGTTTCTGTTCTCGCATCTTCTCCCGGTGAAGCTTAAGCCGGACAACTACTTGTATTGGCGTGCTCAGGTGCTCCCACTCCTTCGCAGTCATTACCTGGAAGGTTTCGTTGATGGCACATTGTCGTGTCCACCTCCGCACCACCCGATGTTCCGTGCATGGATTGCTCAAGACCAAGCCATCCTCTCGGCGATACAGTCTTCCCTTGGTGAGGGTGTTGTTGGGCTGGTTCTCTTTGCGGCGACATCGCATGAGGTGTGGGACACTTTGGAGTCGAGCTTCTCGTCCCAATCGACAGCCCAGTCCATGGCCATCCGCACCAAGCTCGCCGACACCCGCAAGGATAACGGTACTATAGCCGCCTACTACAACAAAGTCAAGAAGCTGGCCGACACCCTTGCCTCCATTGGTGAGCCTCTCCGCGACACCGAGTTCACTGCCTACATCCTCGCCGGACTCGACAGCGACTATGACTCCCTCGCCGAGGTTATTAAGGAACGCAAGGTCCCTATTCGTCCTCAGGACCTCTACAACCGCCTTCTCTCGACGGAACAGCGGCTCAATGCGCGCCGCCCTGACATCTCCTCCGACACGTCTGTCAATGCTGCGTACCGCGGCAAAGGAGCTGCCCGTGGTCCTCCTGCTGCTCCCTCGACCGGGGGTCCGACCAAACCCGGCGCCCCGCCTGTCCAGCAACAGGCTGCGCGTCCGGGCTCCTCCGTGGTCGTCGTCGATGGCCGGCCTCGCGCCTGTTGTGCTGCGTGCGGTGCAGCTCAGCCGTGCCAGCTCTGTGGCCTTCTGGGTCATGTTGCCTCCCGCTGTCATCGTCGCTTCAAGACTGACTTCCTCGGTCTTGGCAACAACGGCAAAGGCAATGATCGCCAGGTTCACATGGCGCACCAGGGTCACACGCCGTCCTACCCTGTCGACTCCTCCTGGTACATGGACACTGGTGCTACGGATCACGTGACGCATGAGCTGGACAAGCTTGCCGTTCAGCAGCCTTACCATGGGCATGACAAGGTTCACACCGCTAATGGGGCAGGTATGCACATCTCACATGTTGGTCAGGCATCACTTCTCACAAACACCTCTAGACAATTACATCTTAGAAATATTCTTCGTGTTCCCACAGTTGCACGTAACTTACTTTCGGTTCCTAAACTTACTCAGGATAATAACGTGTTTTGTGAGTTTCACCCGTTTCATCTCTTTGTTAAGGACCGTGCTACGAGGGACGTTCTTCTTAGAGGTCGCTACCGCCATGGCCTATATGCACTTGATGAACCATCTGCTGCCCCTGCTCCTGCTGCTGCGTTTCGAGTCTTCAGTGGTGTTCGTGTGTCTCCATCACAGTGGCACGCTCGCCTTGGTCATCCAGCATCACCCATTGTTCGCCATGTCCTCCACCGCCATGAGTTACCATCAGAGTCTAGTAATAAAGATGCTGCCATTTGTGATGCCTGTCAGCAAGGCAAGAGTCATCAATTGCCTTTTTCTGTTTCCACTCATATAGTTAAAACTCCTCTTGAGCTTGTGTTTTCAGATGTATGGGGTCCTGCCCAAATGTCTGTTAGTGGTCATGAATATTATGTCAGCTTTATTGATGTTTACAGTCGCTTTACATGGATATATCTTCTTAAGCGCAAGTCTGATGTGTTTGATGTATTCTTAAAGTTTCAAACCCATGTTGAGCGTCTCCTTAACCACAAAATCATTTATGTTCAGTCGGATTGGGGGGGTGAGTACCGCAATCTTAGTACGTTTTTTGAGAAACTTGGTATAGCTCATCGTGTGTCTTGTCCACATACACATCAGCAAAATGGTTCCGCTGAACGTAAGCATCGTCATATTGTCGAAACCGGGTTAACTTTGCTAGCTCATGCTTCTGTCCCGTTTCGTTTCTGGAGTGATGCCTTTACCACGGCCTGTTTTCTCATTAATAGGCTTCCATCACGCCTTCTTCACATGAAAACTCCACTCGAACTCTTGCTTGGTCAGACTCCGGATTACACCTTTCTTAAAGTGTTTGGGTGTGCCTGCTGGCCGCATCTTCGTCCCTATAATAATCGCAAACTCGAGTTTCGTTCGAAAAAATGTGTCTTCCTTGGGTATAGTTCCATTCATAAAGGGTATAAATGTCTTCATGTACCGTCTAACCGTGTGTATATCTCACGTGATGTTGTTTTTGATGAGCATGTTTTTCCCTTTTCTGCTCTTCCAGCTCCTGCCACTGTTTCCACACCGCCAGTACACACCTTACCTATGCTGCCTGATCAATTTGTTGATGCTGCACATCCGCCTTCTTTGCTGTCTAACCATGGTGCAGGTATTGGGAGATGCGCGCGACTCCAACTCTTGGACGAGGCTGAACCCCCATTGCTCTCGTCGGCTGGCGTGGACGTCGATCGGCCGACATGCATGCCCCATGCAGCATGCCCGCCCTCGGCTCCTGTGCCATCCGCCGGTGCTGCGGCCCAGCTGCTGCCGATGCCGTGCGTCACCGCCGCGGTCCAGCAGCCGACCTCGCCAACCCCTGCGCCGCCCGCTGGGCCGTCTCCACCTGGCAGCCCACCGCCGACCGCGTCGCCTGTGCGGTCCTATGCGCCCAGCCCGCCTGGGCCGATGTCCCCGAGTGGGCCGTCTCCTCCTGCTTCATCGCCATCGCCGTCTCCTGCTCTGTCTCCTCGACAGCAGGGTTCACCGGCGTCCTCGCCGTTGACTTCTGCACCCTCTGCAGCTGCTGCATCCTCCTCGACAGCGTCGCCGACTACCTCGCCACCTGCCCCACCGCTCCCATCTCCTGTGCTGCGTCCTCATACGCGCATCAAAAGTGGGGTGGTTCGTCCCAAAAAGCGAACCGATGGTACTGTTGCGTGGCTAGCGACATGCATGGCGCAGGCTCAGGAGGATCCTACTGCTGAACCTAGGCATTTTCAGGCTGCTATGAGTATTTCTCACTGGCGCACTGCAATGGAACAAGAATATCAAGCTCTTCTCAAGAATGAGACATGGCGTTTAGTTCCTCCCAAGCCTGGTGTCAATGTCATTGATTCCAAGTGGGTTTTCAAAGTTAAGAGACATGCCGACGGTTCTATTGAGAGGTACAAGGCTAGGCTGGTTGCTAAAGGCTTTAAACAACGCTATGGCCTTGATTATGAAGATACCTTCAGTCCGGTGGTCAAGCCCACCACTATTCGTCTTCTGCTCTCTCTTGCTGTCACTCGAGGATGGTCTCTTCGTCAGCTCGATGTTCAGAATGCTTTTCTGCATGGTGTTCTTGAGGAAGAGGTATATATGCGTCAGCCGCCTGGTTTTGTTGATCCAGCACGTCCGCAACATCTGTGTCGTCTTGTTAAGGCGCTTTATGGTCTGAAGCAAGCTCCTCGTGCTTGGCATGCACGTCTTGGCTCCGCTCTTCGGGCTCTTGGCTTTGTCCCATCTACGGCTGACACCTCATTGTTCCTTCTTCAGCGTCCGACGGTTACTATGTATCTGCTGGTTTACGTTGATGACATCATTCTTGTCAGTTCCTTGGTGACTGCTGCGGATCGTCTTGTTTCTGCCTTGAGTAGTGAATTTGCTGTTAAAGATCTTGGCCGTCTGCACTACTTTCTTGGTTTGGAGGTGTCTTACTCTGCTTCGGGTCTGACTCTCACTCAGCAGAAGTACTCTATGGATCTCCTACGCCGTTCTGGTATGCTTGAGTGCAAGTCTGCCACTACACCTATGTCCTCCACTGACAGACTGTCTGCTCTAGATGGTGCTCTTCTCTCTGCTGATGATGCTACTGAGTACCGCAGTATTGTTGGCGGTTTGCAGTATTTGACTATCACTCGTCCTGATGTCTCCTATGCTGTCAACCGTGTCTGTCAGTTTCTTCATGCTCCTCGGGATTCTCACTTGACTGCTGTTAAACGCATATTGCGTTATATTCGGTTTACAGCTTCCTATGGTTTGCATCTGCAGCCGGCGCGTTCTCGAGTTCTCTCTGCGTTCTCTGATGCAGACTGGGCTGGTAGTCCGGAGGATAGGCGATCCACGGGGGGACATGCAGTGTTCTTTGGTCCTAACTTGATCGCCTGGAGTGCTCGAAACAAGCGACAGTGTCCCGCAGTAGCACTGAAGCTGAATACAAAGCAGTTGCAAATGCTACAGCTGAGATCATTTGGATACAGTCTTTGCTCCGAGAGTTGAGGATTCCCCAAGAGCAGCCGCCAGTCCTTTGGTGTGATAACATCGGTGCTACATATTTGTCATCGAATCCAGTATTTCATGCCCGAACGAAACACATCGAGGTTGACTTCCACTTTGTCAGAGAGCGTGTTGCTCAGAAGCTGCTTCTTATCAAGTTTATCCCTTCAAAGGATCAACTTGCTGACATCTTCACGAAGCCATTGCCACTTCCTCAGTTTGAAGGTTGTAGGCGCAATCTCAACTTACTGAACTCTTCAGAGATTGGTTGAGATTGAGGGAGGGTGTTAGATTCTGTATATATTAGGAAGTACATATATTGTAATCCTACCTGTACTTGTATTGTACGCCTATATAATGCAAAGGCCACCCCACGTTGGAGGTGTGCCACAAAACCCTAAAACACTTGTTTTACAGAAACGGTTCAAGTCATCCTCTACAGATCTCTCTCCCTCTCCCGAGCCAACCATGGACGGATCCACGTATGGCCATGGGTAGGGCTGGACATAAAACTCGAAGCTCGACGAGTTTAATGAACACTCGTTTGCTCGACTCGTTTGATTTCGGCTCGTTTTCTTAACGAGCCGAGCCGAGCAGCAAATTTTGCTCGTTAAGATTAACGAGGTAAACAATCAAGCCGACGATGTTCGTGACCTACTCGTTAAGATCGGTAACAACCAAGTGATCGGCAGTACATTGTTATGTCGTTATGCTCCTGGCCCATCTGAGGTGAAGCAACAAGGCAATAACCAAGCCTGTCAATAGAGACCAAATAAGCGACCAAACAATCTAGTGCATATGCAGATCAGCTCGTACAATGTACTGATGTGAATGCATGTATCATGTGTCTCTGTACTAGATTGTGTCGTTGCTTAATCCTAACGCTGGGTAGCTGGCTAGCTAGCTTAGCTGCGCATGTATATTTTATTCTCTTGATCTAAATACTGATGTAGTATAAAAATATACTTAACTGCATGAGTATGTCATTTCTTAATGATTCTTAACGAGCTGCTCGTGAGCGCTCGCTAGCACATAACGAGCCGAGCTGAACAATGATTTTAGCTCGTTATTCTTAATGAGCTTAACGATCCGAGCCTTAACGAACACGAGCCTTAACGAGCCGAGTCTTAACGATCCGAGCTGCTCGTTAGTCCACCCCTAGCCATGGGTGTGCAGATGCACACCCTTTTTTTACAAACAACATAATATTTATAATGCAGATTAATTGTATGTATCAATGACATTGTAGTTTGAGCAAAATAAATCCGTTAACGTCAATTTAACCTTAAGATCTTATTATTTTGTAGTATATTTTTCTCTAACTTTCTTGAAAACTTCGATGATTCTTTCAGCTATATATGGGGGGAAACATTCTGGTATTGCTAAGTCAATCCTTTAGAGATTGGCTAAAATTATTTTTTGAACACCCCACTACGAAAACCAAGTTGAAGATCTGTCTGATGCTTGTTCCCATCAGTCTGGATGCATTGTCGTGTTTCGGAAGGCCCTTCCGGCGAAATTCATTATGCGAATCATGCCTGAAGATTGCTAGATTTGGTGTTTTCGGTCGTGCGTATCCATATTTTTTATCTGACCATTTGGTTTTAGAGGGAGAGCTTCGAAGCTCCGTTGGTTGTTAATATCGTGGAGCTCGTTTTCTTTCCATGGTGTTGGCGGGGAAGGTCATGAAAGCCGAGATCGGTGGAATAGCAATGGTGGTCGGATATTGGTGGTTATGTGGAATTGGTTTGGTGATTCGTGACTTGAAACAATGACATGTATGTGGGAGCAACAGGAGAAGTTCAGAGTCTTATCTTTCAGGGTGAAAATCCAATGCCTGGTCTTAATTGGTTGTGCCTAGCAATGTATGTTCTTGTTGAAGGCATTGTTTTGAGAGTGAGGACTTTCTTCAGGGTGAAAACCTAAGATCTATGATCGGGCGACGACTGTGTTTGTGCACTGTTTGTTTCCTTCTCAGAGGCGTCGCTTATGGAGAAGTTGTTCTTTTGGTGGGGTGAATAGCCCATGTGCGACGTCTTTCCTCGCTATTGGAAAGAACACGACGTTGTTCCTAGGAATAGCTGGCATGCGATGTTCCCGAGGACGCAAATACCTAGCACGCGACACTTCTCTTCAACAACAGTAGACAGCTTATCAACTCAAATTACATGGACTGAGCGGGACCCACAACTTATCCACATCAGCACAGGACACCTCCGAGCGCAGGCTACCTCTTGTCCACCTCACCGCGGGACCCAAAGCTTATCCACCTCACTGCATGGGACCCACAGCTCTCAGCTGGTACAAAACAGGGCCGCCTCGCCCCCGCACCGGAGCAATCCCCGACCATTGCATCCTCTCCCCCCTTCTTCTCCAACGATGACGCGCGGCAACACCGACAAATGATGTCGAGCTCCTCTTCCGCCTCCCAGCGCAAATGACCATGCTACGGTCCAGTGCCGTTGAGCAGCTGCCCTGATTGCCCACGGACGGCGCCCCTGAAGAGGGTGGTCACCGCGAGCGACAAGAATGGCAATGCTGGGCGTGAGTTCCTGAAATGCGAGAGAAAATCAGAGCCAGGGAAGGTGGGATCTGAGTTTCCCCTCTACCAATTTCGTTTTATTTTCCTCAATTTTGCGTTTTCGTCCGATTTAGGAATTAGGGTTAATTTTTTTTTAGGATCCGGCGAAATGCATGCATTTTGAGTGGCTTGATTAGTACATCAGGAGGATTGAGATGGAGGGCGTAACCCTGGGGCTTAATGAGCCGTTGGCGGTGGAGCAATTGGGATCTACTGCTATGGCGGGGAAATCAGAAAGGGGTTGCGGAAGAGATGGGGTTGAAGGAGTTGAAGAAGATCAACAAGCACCTATTGAAACTTGTGAATTTGAAAAAGCGGGATAATTTGATGGCCGAGCTATTTTATTTTTGTGTAATTTCTCTCAGCTTTGTTTATCTCTTTCTCATTAGGCGTTAGACAAAGCAATCAGTGTTCGCTTAACAATTTTCATGCTTTGTAATAGTACTGAGATGGATCTTATGCTCATTGTCTTTGCGTTCAATCAAATTCTACAACAATTTGGCAAAACTACCATGTTGTTCAGGTCGCGCGGTGTGTGCAGGGTTTGCAAAGTTTAGTTAAATGAAAAAAAAACCGACGACAAGTTCTAGGAAAGGCAAGACCCGATAGTGCGTTTCCAGGCCCAATACGGTCCAAAATAACTAGGATTGAGCAGTTTTATAAGTGTTTTTAGTGGAAGGCAGTGTCATGGGCATACCCTTCGGGTACCCATTATTAGTATACGTGGCTCGGCCCAATATGGAGAAGGCCCAAGAAGGCAACCCGAAGAAGTAGTTGACTAGGACTCTTGTAAAACCCTAGGTTGGTTGCATATATAAAGCTAGCCAGGGCACCCGATAGAGGGAGGAGAGATAGACAACATAGCTCCGCCTACGGTGGCACCCTATAAAGATACTTATGATCATATAGTAAATTACTAGCAGCACGTAGGGATCCTCCACCGAGGGGACCCGAAGCTGGGTATGTCGTGTGCCTAATCTCGTTCCCGGAATCTCCATCGTCGCTCTCTCCCGAAACCCAAGTCTACAATACGTAGGCATTGGCGAGGTGATCCCTCGTCAATACGTGGGGATCGCGACGACTGGATTTTGATATCCGGGCGGGATCCGTCGAGTTCATCATCAGCATCCTCAATGAAATTGAAGACAAGAAAAAATAGCAAGATCAATGGCGTGACTAGGCGCTGATGGGATTCGTAGCAAAGAAAACAAAAAATTTCCTACCGCAAGAACGAAACACAAGCCAAGATCTAATCTAGTAGATGGTAGAAACGAGAAGATCATGAGACTAACCCTCGAAGATTTCCAAAGCCTAACGAGATTAGATCTCGTGGTGGATGTAGTCAATCACTTGCCGCTTGCAAAAGCGCATAGAAGATCTTGACCGCTCGCAAAAGCGCGTAGAAGATCTTGATGGTGCCACAGTCGGGCAGCACCTCCGTAATCGGTCACACGTACGGTGTTGATGACGACGTCCTCCTCCCCGTTCCAGCAGGCAGCGGAAGTAGTAGATCCTCCTCGGAATCCCGGTAGCACGACGGCGTGCTGGCGGTGGTGGTGGAGAACTCCGGCAGGGCTTCGCCTATGCGCGGAGTTGTATGTGGAGGAGGAGGTGGCTAGGATTTGGGGAGAGGGGGCTATGGGTGCCGGCCTCGAGGGCGCAGGGGTGGTGCGGCCAAGGTGTAGCTGCCCCTCCCTCTCCTCCTCTTTATATAGGTGGAATCCCTAGGGTTTGCCCAAAGTCTTCGAATAAGACCCCAATTCAAAAACCTCCTTTTGGACAAAACCTAGAGGGACAGGGACTCTCCCCTTCCCCCTTTCTTTGGCCGGCCAAAGAGGTGGAGTCCACCATGGACTCCACCCTCCCACTTGGTTGGCAAGTTAGGGTTGGTGGAGTCCCACTCCACCTTCCATAGTAATTTCTTCCGGAAGGTTCTAGAATATTCTAGCGCCATCCATAAATGCACCGGATCATTTCCAAACGTGGAAAGTGACTTCCTATATATGAATCTTATTCTCCGGACCATTCCGGACCTCCTCGTGATGTCCTGGATCCCATCCGAGACTCCGAACAAAACTTCGAACTCCATTCCATATTCCATATCTACTTAAACGACATCAAACCATAAGTGTGTCACCCTACGGTTCGTGAACTATGCAGACATGGTTGAGACTTCTCTCCGACCAATAACCAATAGCGGGATCTGGGGATCCATAATGACTCCCACATATTCAACGATGACTTAGTGATCGATTAGTTGAACCATTTACATACGATACCAATTCCCTTTGTCTCGCGATATTTTACTTGTCCGAGGTTTGATCATCGGTATCACGATACCTTGTTCAACCTCGTGTCCAACAAGTACTCTTTACTCGTACCGTGGTATGTCATCTCTTATGAACAATTCATATGCTTGCAAGCTAATCGGACGACATTCCACCGAGAGGGCCCAGTATATCTATCATCGGGATGGACAAATCCCACTCTTGATCCATATGCCTCAACCCATACTTTCCGAATACTTAATCCCACCTTTATAACCACCCATTTACGCAGTGGCGTTTGATGTAATCAAAGTACCCTTCCGGTATAAGTGATTTACATGATCTCATAGTCGAAGGACTAGGTAACTATGTATCGGGAGCTAATAGCAAGTTGAACTTAATGACATGATCTTATGCTACGCTTATTTGGGTGTATGTCCATTATATCATTCACCTAATGACATAACCTTGTTATTAATAACATCCAATGTTCATGATCACGAAACCTTGATCATCTATTAATCAACAAGCTAGTTATACAAGAGGCTTACTAGGGACTCCTTGTTGTTTAGGGGGAGGCGGCCCCCAATCTCCTCGTTCCCTTTCCTGGTACCGGTATTCCTCGCCATGGTGGCGGTACTCGCCCTCCTGGCTTCCTCCTGCACCGAACCTGCCTCCTCCTCCCTCCTGCCGAAAGCCATCCCCACGCCCGGCGCCGCGCCCCACATAGCGACCGCCACTGTCCGCCCGCCAGATGCTTCCCTCCCTGCCGTACTGCCTCTTCCGACCGTCGTCGAAGCCCCTCTCCATCACCGCCTCGGCAAAAGAGAGCGAGAGCGGCGGCGGCTGGATCTTGCGCAGTAAGCGGTGCGGCGGCGCTGTCGGGTCGTTGAGGTGTTTCCTCACCTAAATCCGGTTGCGTGCACCCTTTCGGGAGCCACAGCCACCTAAAACGTCTGGCCATAGGGCTGGGCCGCACCCAGCCCACTGGGCCAACCCCAGCTCCGCCACGGTCCGCAGAGCCCACAAAGACATGGTGGGCAGCCTCCCTAGCATCACCCGCACATTCTCCACCGAGCCCCACCGGGACGCTGCAAAGGGCCAGACAATCCGAGCCCAACAGCCCAGGCTCCGAGACACCAGTTGGGCCTGGTTCGGCCCAGCTCGGGGCACCCGGCGCAGCCTCCTCGACCTCCCTCCGCGGCGGCGCCGACACCGGAGAAGCAGGCGGCTCCGGTCCCGGCTCCATGATGGAGCGGCCTCCCACCGGCGCAGACCTCGGGCTGAGGAGTGGAGGAGCTACCCATTCCTCCCACCTCGCCGACCTGCGCCGCACAGGTCCCGCCGAGTCTCCCAGCCTGCGAAACCATGGCGCCGATCTCGGCCGGAACACAGAACCCCTGCCGCCGGGGGCAAACGCCGCCCTCCGGCCGAGCCGGAGCGAGCCACCCAGCTCCTCCGCCCGGCTGATGAAGCTGTGCAGCCCCACCGCCGTAGATGGCCGCCTCGGAGGGTCCCTCGCCTCCTCCGCAGAAAGCCCCTCTCCAGCATCCGACTCCAGATCCTCCACCGACGAGAGCTCCCCGTCCTCGTCCGACAACGCCCAGAACCTCCCACGGCAGCCTTCCGCCACCATGGTCCGCCGAACCCTGTCCAGCTCGCCGCAGTTCCCCACCGCCGACGCCGCCGGATTCAAATTTGAATCGCCTTTTTCATCGCCAGAGCGTTTCTGTACGGACATACGCGCTCCCTAGTTCGTCTCGGATTTCATGAATGGAGTTATGCGTGGGGAGCTAAGGATTTCAGAGCACATAAATACTACAGGTTTGTGTTCAGAGATATCTGTCGTGTTCCTTTTTTTTCCTAAGATTTCGAAAAACAAAATGTATGATGTGTCCCAAAGTTTTCACCAAGCTTCTGACTATGGATAAAATCAATGCCTGAGACATGTGGTTTGGAGAAATTGCCCTATTCCCAGTGTTAATTTTGCCATCTGTCAGTTGCACAGGGAGACAGGTGACCATCTGTTTTTCACTTGCCATTTTAGTACAGCCTGTTGGTCCGCTTTGGGGATTGTTTGGGAGACGAGCCTTTGATTTGAGTAGTAGAATCTCCACAGCTGCACGATTATGGAATAAGCTACTGTTTGCTGTATTATACCCATCCGTCATGCTTCGAACATTTGGAAACAAAGGAACATGAGGCATTTTGATAATATTCAGAGTTTTCAGAGTTGGCTTGGCTTACTAAGGTAGGAGACAGGGTTAAACCCGAGTTTAGGAGAGCTAGCTACAGTAGGCTCTGGCGAATCTGGCGTTTTAGAGGCGATTTTGAATTTCAGAGCCCCCGTGGGCGGTGGCGGCGGGGAAGGTCTGCGAGCCGGGATGGGGGCGCCGTATTCCCCCTCGACCACGGGGAGCGGGGAGCTGCCAGGGCCGGTTCTGGGTGCTGGAGGAGGTGGATGGGGAGGCCTCACCGGTGTCCGAGTCAGAAGAAGTGGAGGTCTCAGATGCGGGTGAGCCGAGCTCACCTCGCAACACACCGTCGGAGCTGCGGTTGGACGGCTTCGTCCAGCGCGCGGAGGAGCTGGGCGGGGAGCTCAGGCTCGGGAGGCGGTCGGCGTTCGCGCCCGGTGGCAAGGGCTCTCGATTCTGGCCGCGGGAGGCGCCCCGCTGCCGCCGTCTGAGTGCTCTGGGTGGGCGAAGGCCGCGAGGTGCAGGGGCACGTGGGGGAGCCGCCCGTTCTCCCGCGTCGGCGGCGGCTGGGGGCAAGACGTCTGCTCTGCAGACGGTGGCGGTGTCGCCGGGGACGCCGGAGGCTCCGGTGTCGGCGCCGCCAGGGCTGCGGGTGACCGAGGTGGTCGGGGGAGGCACGCGTGGCTCGGGGGCCGCGGCCTGTCACCCGCGTGGGCTGGCTGTTGGGCCGCTTGGCCCAGTTGGGCCAGTTCTGTGCAGCACCCCAGAGGGTTTTGGGGAGGACGCCGAGGGAGGCTCCTGGCTGACGATTTCTCAGGAAGCTGGGCCGTCCTTGGCCCAGGTGGAGGTGGTGCCTGACCCGCCTGGGCTGGAGAGGCCCATCCGACAGGAGGGGAGCCACTTTAGGTGGTTTTGGCTGCCTAAGGGATGCACGATCCCAACCCTAGGGTTTCCAGCCCGTGCGAGCGAAGTTAGGCAGAGACTCAACGACCCGTTTGCGCCGCCGCATCGGCTTCTCTGCAAAATCACGCCACCACCCCCTCTCTCTCGCTCCTTTGCTGCGGCGGTGATGGACAGAGGGTTCGAGGAAGGGCGGAAGAGGAGGTTGGAGGGGGAGGCGAGCCAGTGGCGGGCGGACGGCGGGGACTTTGACTACGGTGAGGGTCGCGGCTCCGGTGCGGGCCGTGGCGTCGGCGGACGGCAGGATGGCGGCGGCAGGCTCGAGGGTGGTCACCATGGCTGCGAGTACCACTACCAGAGCGCTGACCACCGCTACCAGAGGCATGGCCGGGAGGATTGGGGCCCACCACCGCCATGGTGGGAAGAGCAACAGCGGCGTGAGGCTGCACAACGGCGGGAAGAGGAGCAGTGGCAGCGGCAACAAGAGGCGATGCGTGCCAGGGGTCAGGGAGACCGGGCGGCTGCCGCGGGTCTGGGAGACCGTGGTGGCGCGGGCGGCCATCGCCAGCATATCAACAAGGCTAAACCATTCAAGAAGGCGCAGGGCGCGGCCGGAGGGGGGCAGCAACCCTTGGCGAAGGGGAAGAACAAGGCTGGTGCTTCCAAGGGTGGAACACCGGCCGGAGGAGAGTGCTTCAAATGTGGCCGCAAGGGACATTTCCAATCGGAATGCACCTTCGAGCCTCTTTGTGTGATCTGCAGTGCCGAGGGACATTCCTCGGCGAACTGTCCGTCGAGGGGGAAGACATTGAGGTTGCAATCCATGGGCCACGCGATCACCGGGGGCGGGTTCTATAACATTGATGTAGAGCTGCTGAGAGTGAGCCAGGCACCGGGGGAGGTGTTCGCGGCGATCATTAGCTTCAAGGGGAAGCCTCTTTCGGAGGAACAGCTGTCCGATGAGCTCAAGCATCTGGTGGATGAACTTTGGGACTGGCAAGTACGCAAGCTCTCGGAGGTGGAGTTTTCCGTTGTCTTCCCGTCCCGCGAGACGCTCAGGCTGAGCACGGGCAGCGGAAAGCTGTTCCTCCCGCTGAGCAGGACTGACACTGCTATCCGCGAGGCGTTTCTGGCTCCAAGACCCAGTGTGCTGCTGCCATCGACGTGGGTTCGCCTGACCGGGGTCCCGGAGGATCTGGCGACAAAGGAGAGGCTCATGGCTGCGTTCGTGATGGTGGGAAGGCCGTTTGAGGTTGATGAGTTGTCTTTGAAGAAGAGGGACACGTGGCCGATTCGCATGCGATTCCACTGTCGGTTCCCGAAAAGGATCAAGTAGTCGGTTCAAGTGTTCGTGAATGGGGAAGGGTTCACTGTGGGGGTGCAAGCTGAAGCGCCGCCGCGTGGGGGTGCTGGGGGATCAGGGGGGCCTCCCAAACCTCCGGCACGACAGGACGACGAGGACGAGGAGTCAGACGGCTTCTCCACGGATAGTGAGTGGAACAGGCACCGGCGTAGGAAGAACAAGGACAGCGAGAAGGAGAAGGATGTGGTGCCGGAGAAGGGCAAGTCTACGACGGTTACTACCGGCAAGACCGTCATGGGGCGGCAGTTGAGGGACAGGGGTCTCAGTCCGCTCCCCCGCCTGGGAAGGGGCCGGCGCCTGGTGGTCTGGCGCTGGATCAGTATGGGTCAAACCTTAAGGGGACTTCGATCCCCTTCTCGTTCCCATCCCTGGAGCTGTACGGGCCGGAGGGGCTGCAGGAGACGCCGGTGGGGACTGAGGCAGGAAGGGCTGGCTTGGAGGGCTCCTCGCTCTCCACGGTGACGGACCCCCCTTCATCATGGTCGGTGGACAGCCCAGATCCTTTGGGACCACCGGTCAAGATGGCAAGGCGGGAGGCGGGGGCTGGCATATCGACGGTGGCGGATGTGGTGGTGCTGGGCGAGGCGGTTGGTGAGGAGGTTGGTGCCGTGGGACAGGTGATGGTCTAGGACCTACTGCAGGAGGCGAGGACGGCCACTCCGGTGGTGCGTGGCCCGCGGTCGGCGGCGATCCCCTACGCGCGGAAGACGGCGAGCAAGCCGGCCTCAGCGGTGCGCAAGAGTGCCCGTCACGGGAAGGGGACGGCGGCCTCGACGACAATGATGGAGAAGGCGCAGCAGCTCGCGGCCGACAAGAACCTGGAGACGGCCGGCACCAACAAGAAGGCAGACAAAGGTACGGATTTCGCCATCCTTGACATCCTACCCGACTCCCATCTCTCTTTTGTAGTCAAGGATAGCTGCATAGTTTTCTCTCCTAGTTTGGGCTGCCCGGGGGAGGCTCTGTCCATTATTCGCGCTAAGGAACAAGTTCAGGCGGCGCTGGCGGCCACGGCTAGAAGGCTCCAGCTTGAGTCGGAAGCCTGCAAGGCGGCGGAAACGGCCAGCATGGACCCTGCGCAAGAGCGGTAGGGTGCCCTCGAGGAGCAGGGCTCTGATTCTAGGGTGGGGCAGCCTCTTCGGGATGAAGAGGCGGCGTCCACCGCCTACGAGGGGGAGGAGGACGACCAGGTGCGCGGGACACACTTGGCCACGGCGGCAGTGCCGGACTTGGATGGGGCGAAGGGTTGCACCACTCAGGCTCCCAAGAGGAGGAGGAAGAAGTCCTCGCTCACGGTCAGGAAGAACTCATCTAAACGCCGAGGGGCCGCATGAGGTTCCTGATACGTCCAAAACGTATCTACTTTCCCGAACACTTTTGCTATTGTTTTGCCTCTAATTTGTGTATTTTGGATACAACTAACACGGACTAACGCTGTTTTCAGCAGAATTGCTCTGGTGTCTCGTTTTTGTGCGAAATCCAACTTTCGGAAAATCCTCGGAATTTATAAGGCCCTATTTTACAATCGACGGAGAAGGACAAGTGAGGTGGAGGCCCGAGGGCCCCACACCATAAGGCGGCGCGCCCTAGGGGCGCGCGGCCCTGGTGTGGCCCCCTGTCGGCCTCCGACGCCCCCTTCGACTACTTATCGGGTTCGACCTAAAAACGCACGGGAGAAGTCGAAGTCGCCAGAACCCTCCAGAGAGCCGCCACATCGCGAAACTCCGTCGCGGGAGCCAGAAGTCTCCGTCCGCCGGGACGGGAATTGGAGGAGATCTTCACCGCCATCACCGCCAACGCCTCTCCATCGACCAACCATGTTTCCCCCATCCATGTGTGAGTAATTCCCCCGCTGTAGGCTGAAGGGGATGGTAGGGATTGGATGAGATTGGTCATGTAATAGTCATAAGATTGTTAGGGCATAGTGCCTAGTATCCGTAGATGTCACTTTTATGATATTGTTGCAACTTGTTATGCTTAATGCTTGTCACTAGGGCCCGAGTGCCATGATCTCAGATCTGAACATGTTATTGATTCATGAAGATATTCGTTGTTTATGATCTTACCTGCAAGTTGTCGCTGTCCGGAACCAATGGCCCCGAAGTGACAAGAATCGGGACAACCGGAGGGGATGGTAGTGATGTGAGGATCACATGTGTTCACGGTGCTTTGCTCCGGTACTCTATTAAAAGGAGTACCTTAATTTCCAGTAGTTTCCCTAGAGGCCCGGCTGCCACCGGCTGGTAGGACAAAAGATGTTGTGCAAGTTTCTCATTGCGAGCACGTACGACTAAATATGGAACACATGCCTATTGATTGATTAGTACTTGGATACCGTTTTATTATTATCTGCAAATGCCCCTGCTTTGATTGTTACATGAGTTTCTCTCATCCATGCAACGCCCGTTAATCCGTCCCGTGCCTACAGTATTTTAATCCTCTGTTTACTATAATCACTACTGCTGTCTTTATTTCACCGTTGTTATTTCACTATTCCTACTGCCATAAAACTGTTACTACTGATAAACTCTTGCGAGCAAGTCTGTTTCCAGTGCAGCTGAATTGACAACTCTGCTGTTAAGGCTTACAAGTATTCTTTGTCTCCCCTTGTGTCGAATCAATAAATTGGGTAATACTTCCCTCGAAGACTGTTGCGATCCCCTATACTTGTGGGTCATCAAGACTATTTTCTGGCGCCGTTGCCGGGGAGCATAGCTTTATTTAGAAGTTCACTTGGATTGATATTGTTCGCTGCAAATTCTCCATCATGGGTAAACCTCGCGATACTAAGATCGCCATATTACCATCCACTACAAGAAAAGGTACAACTCTTAGTACCTCTGCTGCTCTTGATTCACCATCTGTGATAAGTAAACTTGTTTCACCACCACAAGCTTCAAATGCTGGTACTTCTGCTGAATCTGAAAATTCCTCTCATAATTGTGATGATGCTTCTGTTGTGCTTGATAATGATGGTTCGTTAGGATCTTTTCTAGATGCTACAATTGCTAAGTCTAGACAAATTGAAAATACTGAAACTCCTAATGAAAATGCTGCTACACCTGTTAATTCACCTGAGTCTGTTGAATATTCTAGTGATGATCTTGATGAAGATTATGTAGAGCTTGATGATGATTTTATTGAAAAATGCAATGCTACTACTGATGCAAGAAAAATTAAAAAGTTGCTTGCGGAACATGCTGTTAGATATAAACTATCTCCTGATCCTAAATTTGCCACATCTCCTATAAACATTAGGGATAAAGATTATGAATTTTCTCTTGATCTATCTCATATAGCTATTGTTGAGAAAACACCCTTTTGTGGTACTGAAAAAGAAAGTGCTGTTGAACACATGACTGAGTTATCTACTCTTAGTGGCTTGTTTTCTGATGATATTAAGATGCGTACTTATTTTGTCGCTAAAATTTTTCCTTTCTCATTAAAGGATGATGCTAAAACTTGGTATAATAATTTGCCTCCTGGTTCTATTAAAAGTCCAAAAGAATTGCTTGATGTTTTCTTCCGAAATACTTTCCTGCTAGTGCTCAACATGCTGCTTTGCAGAGAATTTATAATTTTGACCAGGAAGATGGAGAGAAATTGCCTGAGGCTTGGGCGAGATTTTGCTCTCTTATTAGAGCTCAGCCTGACCATGATTTGGAAAAGCATGATTTACTTGATATATTTTATAGTGGACTAACCATTGAGTCTAGGGCATACCTGGATAGTTGTGCTGGTTGTGTTTTCAGGAAAAGAACTCCAGACGACGCTGAAGAATTATTGGCTAAAATAGGCCGGAATCATGATGATTGGTCTACACCTGAACCAACCCCGACACCGATATTGAAGAAGAGGGGTATGATTAAATTAAATGATGAAGATATGAGGGAAGCCAAGAAGTCTCTTAAAGAGAAGGGTATTAAACCTGAAGATGTGAAGAATTTACCTCCTATAGAAGATTTATGTGAGATAACTCCCCCTTCATCCATGATTGAGGTACACTCTCTTCAACGCTTTACTAGGGAAGATATTCCGTATTCAAAACCTCCTGCTCAATGCTTAGATGAGTTTGATAATTATATTGTTAAGCAAGAAAACTTTAATATGAGAGTAGAGAATCATTTAATGGAAAATTCTCGAGCTATTAGTGAATTGCATGGTATTGTGGAGAGAACCTCCAATGATGTTAAGATACTTGTTAAACATTTTCAAATGGTTCAAACTCAAATTGATCAACTTACTAAAGTGCAAAATGACTTGTTGGGAAATAATTCTAAAGAAAAACATGCTTATGAAGTAACAACTAGAGGTGGTGTTTCTACCCAGGATCCTCTATATCCTGAAGGGCATCCCAAAAGAGTTGAACAAGATTCTCAACTAATTAAAACTAGTGCTCCATCTAAGAAAAAGAAAAAGAAACATAAGAATGTTGTAGAATCCTCTGAACCTGTTAATGATCCTAATAGTATTTCTATTTCTGATGCTGAAACTGAAAGTGGTAATGAACATGAGGAAGATAATGATAAGAATGATACTCCTGATAAAGAAGAAATTGAAAAAGAACCTGAAAAGCCTGCTAAAAATAAAAAGTACACTAAAGAAGATTTTATTACTGAGAAACATGGTAATGAAAGAGAACCTTGGGTTCAAAAGCAAATGCCTTTTCCTGTTAAGAAACTAAAATCAAAGGAGGAGGAACATTATAATAAATTTTGTGATTGGATGAAACCTTTATTTTTGCAAATCCCGTTGACTGATGCTATTAAATTGCCTCCTTATTCAAAGTATATGAAAGATATTGTTACTAACAAAAGGAAAATCCCCAATGAGGAAATTTCCACTATGCTCGCTAATTACTCCTTCAATGGTAAGATTCCAAAGAAGCTTGGAGACCCAGGTATACCGACTATTCCTTGTTCCATCAAGAATAATTATGTTAGAACTGCTCTATGTGATTTGGGAGCAGGTGTTAGTGTAATGCCTTTTTCTCTTTATAAGAGACTTGATTTAGATAAGTTGATACCAACTGATATATCTTTGCAAATGGCTGATAAATCTACTGCTATTCCTGTTGGTTTATGTGAAAATGTTCCTGTTCAAGTTACTCAGCATTGCTTGATATTAACTGATTTTGTTGTGTTGGAAATGCCTGAAGATGATAATATGTCCATTATTCTTGGAAGACCCTTTCTTAATACTGCAGGGGCTGTTATTGATTGCAATAAAGGCATGGTTACTTTCAATGTTGATGATAAGGAACATACTGTCTATTTTCCCAAGAGGATTGATAAAGTATGTGGAGTTAATACAATTTCTAATGTGAAAACTATCAAAGTGGGAACCATTGATTGTCCTATATATGAGCCTAAAGAAGAATATCAAACTCTTGTGATTGGATCCATATCAATTCAATATAAGGTAACATGATTGATTTGAGGTTTATTTCTTCTTATGTCATATAAAATTTATTTGGTAGCAAGACTTGATCAACCTTGTTAACAAGTATATTTTAATGCATAAGAGAGCTAAACAACATTTCTTTCTTTCTCCCTCCATTTGTTTTACTTGCTGTAGCACCTTTTGTTTTGCAATATGCTTTAGTTGTTTAAGATTTTGGAAATCATTTTCCTGCGCAGTAATAATTAATTTAACACCCAGAAATGTGCATTTTTCGAAGTTCTCTAAAAATTACAAAAATTACACCGTTGGTCCTATTTTTCGACGAGGCACCTGGGAGCACCAGAGGATGACCTGTGGGGCACCAGAGGGTGCCACACCACAGGCCGGCGCGGCCAAGGAGGTGGGCGCGCCACCCTGTGGTGTGGGCCCCTCCTTGCCCCACTACTTCATCTCTTCCTCCCAGCATCTTCTCTCTCCCGAAAAAACTCGCACCAAGTTCCTCTCACTCGTGTTTCTGCTCAAGAACTCGCGATTTTTCGATCTCCTTGCTCAGCCCAGATTTCTGTTTGAAATTTGGCACATTTACTCCTTGGTATGTGACTCCTTTGATTGTCCAATTAGAATTTTGTTTGGTTGAGTATATCTTGAATATTTTGCTGCTGTAGATAACATGTTTAGTGAGCTTGCATGCTTGTTCTAAGTGGAAGAAATTAGTTTTGATGCATGTTTAGTACTCTAGCAAGTTCCTATAGTAGTTCCCTTCAATTATATACCTTGAAATCAAATTTTATAATGGTTGTTGAAAATTTCAGAAAAGGAAGATGAAGAAATTCAAATTTGGAGAATTGTTCAAGAAGGGAACAACCAGCACCGGTAGGCCCTCGAGGGCATCCACTCAGATTAGGCGATCCTACAATGAGGATATCATCGCGCCTAGCTTCGCGCCCGAGGAGGACAATGGGGCTCCTAATGCTTCATCCTTCCCATGTTATGATTTTCTGACAAATGCAGGGATATTGGATGATTTCTTCACCCTTGTCAACAGGGCAGGCTTAGCCACCTACGTGGGAGATGAAAGGGAGCAATACTACATGCTCACCAAAATTTTCGTTGAGAGCTTCAAGTTCCACAACACGCAATATGAGCCGACAGTTGCATTCAAGATCTATGATAATCCTGTTACTATGGAATTGGAAGAATTTTGTCGTGCATTGGATATTGTCCCTGTAGGTACAGCAAGGAGGATTGATGACAACCCCCGGGACCTGTTGGAGCTCTATCGAGGGATCACCGAAGATGATTGCCGCACCATTCAGCGCGGGAAGATAAGAAATATTCAACTTCCCGCCATTAAATATTTTGCATATTACATTGCTACTAGTATTCTTGGTAGGGAAAATACTAGTAATATTTCTAGCTATCATCTTGCTTTCTTGAATGCTGCACTTACTGGAGAGACATCTTATCATCTTGGTTCTCTTATTGCTCGCCGCCTGTCTAGCAGGGGGCCTATTTTTGGAGGAACTATTGCACTGCGCATTTTAACACATTTAAGACTTCCTCTTGATTCTAATGATGTGCCATTAACCCCTAGGAGACTAGATATTGCTGCTATGAAGAGTCATCATTTTGTTACTACTGACTCCACTATAGATAATATGGTCTATAGAATGTTGTTTGCTGACGGGAATGAGAAGGAAATCCCTCTTCCCCAGCCAGGTTTGTTCAATATTGACAGGCAATCATGGTCGCTCACTAAGGAGGAGGTGGAGGAACATATGAAGATACAAGAATTCCACCAGCAACATGACTCCGAGAACGCCGAGCCCTCCTACGACTACACCGTCACATACCCCGACGTTTCCTCCAGCACATACCTGGAACCGGGTCGTTCTTCGTCGTACTACGGAGACACCACTTCATGGGGACCGTGGGAATGAACTCCACTTAGGCCAAAAGCCTAAGCTTGGGGGAGGTATACCGGCATCACTCATTCTTTGCATATTATGGTTGCTGGATACTTGTACATACTTGTTTAGTCTCTTAGAGTGGTTTTCTAATGAGAGGGAGATGATATTTGGGGAAGTGCTGTCCAAAAACAGATTCTGGGCTGTTACCAAAAAAATTCGTACGCACAGCCAGAACGTTATTTTGAGCTGCCAATTTTTGAGCATGTTCCCCAGGTTGTTATCTAACTTTCATTAGTTGAACACTTTTTGGTCTGAGCAATGGAAGATTTTTGTTAATTTCGATTTCTGTACTGCTGTCAGGATTTGGCAGATTTCTGTCATCCTGCTTTTCTGTGTTTCTGTTAGTTTGCATTCTTTTGTTTTCACTTTGTTTCTTTCCTAAAACACAAAAAGACCAAAAATATTTCTGTTGTTTCTCTTCACCATTTGTTTATTTGGTTCTTTGCTCTTATTTTACTTCGTTTGCTATCGTTGGTTTGCTATGAGAAAACCCAAAAAGATTTTGTTTTGTTTGCTTGTTTTCTTTCGTTCTTGTTTCTAATTCGAAAACACCAAAAATATTTGCTGTTCTTCTTTGGTTTGTAAAGTTCATCATGAGTCACTACAAGAAAAGTTCTGATAGACAACGTCTCAAAATCGTCCGCTAAGGGGTATTTTTCGTCGCCTATGGGCCTAACCCGACGATATGGGTTATGTTGTGGAAACTGCGTCAGGCAAAGTCCAACGACGATTTTTTCGGTCCGTCGCGCTTGGGCGCCCTTCCGCCACGGAAAATCGGACCGTTGCGGAAGTGTTTTCGGGAGCCCGTTGACTGCTGACGTCATGCAAACTGACACGTGGCAGACGCCGTTAACTGCCAGTTCGGCGTTAACCGGCTGAAACCCCGTGGTAGATGGTAGGCCCACACGAGGCCTGCCACGTCTTAAGCGGGCCGGGATGACATAGTTTGACCGGTCAACTATATAGCTGGGCTGGTCCATTAGTTACGTGGGCCGGGCCTAACCTCTAAGGTTGATGGTCAAAACTTAAATGGGCCGGCCATTTAACATGTCCACCTTACAGAATCGCCGCCAAGAAGCAAGTGGACCGGGCCAAACACAGTGGGTCCCACTTTCTGTTAAAGGGCCGCCCATTTAGTATGTGGGGTCCACCGTATGCAAGTGGGCGGCCCAACAAGCTAGTGGGCCGGGCCAAAAACATAGGTGGGTCCCACTTTCCAGTTAAAGGGTCGGCCCATTTCGTTTGTGGGGTCCACCATACACAAGTGGGCCGGCCCAACAAAATAGTGGGCCGGGCCAAAAACACGTGGGTCCCACTTTCCGTTAAAGGGCCCCCATTTAGTATGTGGGGTCCACCATATAGCAAGTGGGCGCCCAAGAAGATAGTGGCCGGCCAAAAACACGTGGGTCCCACTTTCCGTTAAAGGCCGCCCAATTAGTATGCGGGGTCCACCATATAGCAGTACCCAACAAGATAGTGGGCCAAAAACACAGTGGGTCCCACTTTCCTCTTAAAGGGCGGCCCATTTAGTATGTGGGACCACCATATAGCAAGGGTGCCCAACAAGATAGTGGGCCGGCCAAAACACATGTGGGTCCCACTTTCCGTTAAAGGGCCGGCCAACTAGTATGTGGGGTCCACCATATAGCAAGTGGGCCGCCAAACACACAGTGGGTCCCACTTTCCTCTTAAAGGGCCGGCCCATTTATTATGTGGGGTCCACCAAAAAGCAAATGGGCTGGCCCAACTAATTAGTGGGCCGGCCCAGGTTGGTGGGGTCACCTTAAAGCAAGTGGGCCAGCCCAATTAGTGTGTGGGGTCCACCAGTAAATCAAATGGGCTGGCCCAAGAAGTAAGTGGGCCAGCCCGTTTAGTTGTTTATATGCCGGCATAATATGCGCTTTAGGATTTTGCGGGCAGCACATATGTGATTTCGCTTAATTGGGCCGTTTAAGGGATGGGAATTCGTGATTTAGATACTGAGAATATTTACGCAGCATTGATTTCTGTCGGATAGCCTCACTTACCACAAGCACCAAAGAAAAAATGCGCGAAAGAACTATAAAAACTAACTAAATATTACATCAGCTGCAAGGCATTGAAAAAATATTACAGAACCCAGAGAAATTGAATGGTAATTAAACCTAGCAATACAATGAAGCGATCCGGCAATCTTTTAAGTTGTCCATGCAGCACCTATATCTGAAACAAAGACATTACAAGTTAAGACAACAACAATGGAAAGGCAAAGACACTACAATATTGTTTGGCAAAGAATTTGGAACTCATCATTTCGTCGTTATAACAAGATCATTGTAATGTGCACAATAAGCAAACAAAGAGTGCATGCCGCATACCAACAGCCAATATAACAGAGCATGTTAGAATGAAACAGCAGACTTACTACTGTCGAGTCCCATGCAAACCAACATGTTCAGGGAGTACAAAATTGGCATGAACAACATAGTAGCAGGCTATAAATTTTGTAACAACGACTGAGCAAGATGAAGTTATGATGGCTACATCTACAGAGCAGGGAATGTAAACCAAAAATAGAAGTTACGATGGCAAAAGCTAAAGAGGAGGGAATGTGAACCAACATGTGCCAAGTGCAATTACTTCATTTTGGCCGTGAACTAAATAATACTCCTGAACTTATAGTGAAGGGGATGCAAATCAAGATGTTTCGGGATATAAACTTGTAATGAGCAACACATGGAGGATAGTTAATGCTGGAGCTTAGGATGGACCAGATACAGAATATAGTGGGATCACCTGTGAACTTGTATAAGAGGGAATGCAAACCAATATGTTCAGCTTTCCATATGTGAGCGTCATGCCAAGTCAGAGAAACAAGTCAATAATGCAGCTTTTGAAGAACAAGATGGCACGCAAAATTATTATCTAGTAGTATGACAAGTTTATTTGTACTACAGGCTAGATAGCAGAGTGATAGCATGCCAAACTAAGTCCTTACTTTGTTAGCTTACAATGAACTAGATACAAAACAATGGCATCACCTGTAGTACAGGGAATGCAAGCCAACATGTTCATGGAGTAAAAAATTGGCACAAACAACATAGTAGCAGGCCATAATTTTTGTAACAACGACTGAGCAAGATAAAGTTATGATGGCTAGATCTACAGAGCAGGGAATGTAAACCAAATATAGAAGTTACGATGCCAAAAGCTATAGAGCAGGGAATGCGAACCAACATGTGCAATTACTTAAAATTGGCCATGAACTAAATAATAGCAGGATGTTACTATAATACCTACAGTATAATTTTTGTAACAACGACTGAGCAAGATAGAAGTTATGATGGCTACATCTACAGAGCAGGGAATGCAAACCAAAATGTTCAATCGCTTAAAGTTAGCAATGAAGTAGAAAATAGCAACGTGTTACGGTCATAGCTAGGAATGAACTAAAAGAGCTTCAGACAAACAAGCATCTGAACCCAGAACATGGCGCTAAAACAAGGGACTTACATTAGGAGAAGCACTCTGTGGGAGTCACAGCAGATCTTCCTGGGGTTGATAGATCCGGTGATGAAGTACGCTACATGTGCTACTTGGGGTTGGAGAGACGGCCATTACACTTCATGGTTACTCATCTAATCTGCAAAGACGTAACGGCGCGTCGTTAGCACAAACAGGTTCCCCCAAGATTAAACAAGAACTTGCAGGCAAGCAATAGAAAAGCGACAGTAGAAGAGTTTAGATCATGGACGGCGCCGGTGAAGCAGATTCGGTTCATGCACATCGGTGTCGGTGAGCAAGATCCGATGCGGTGGACGATGCCGCAGCTGAAGCGACTGCGGTAGGCTGCTGGATGAGCATATGGTTTCGAGGTTCGGCGGGGATGATCCGGTCCGGTTGATGACGGCGTCGATGAAGCGGCTCCGGCAGGCAGCCGGATGACGAGGATCGCGAGGGCTCGGGTAGGCCAGGGAAGTCCGGCGGGGATGTTCCGGTGCGGTGGTCGTGGAGGTGGTAGAGAGAGGGACTTGGGAAGTTCCGGTGGGTGGTCTGAGGGAAATGAATTTTTTTGGGAGGGTTTCCGGGGCTAGGGAGGTGGTGATCCAAAAAATGACGGGCAGACCCCCCCACCAACCGACTTTCTGTCATCTCCACAAGGGTAGAATGGGAATTTGAAAGCGTGTGAATTTTTTGTATTTTGTGGGCGGGAAGTTTTGCCGCTATGAGATTTTGAATTTGGCTAAGGTCCAAGTATAATGATAAAAAATTGTGAGACCGTACTAGTACCTCTGTTCAAGGCCGAGTGCAAAATCAAATCATCATCACCTTGAATATCGGTTACTATCATCGTGTTCTATCTTCTTATCCCATTCAAAAACACGCCTGAAATATTTCTAGATTGGCGGGAGATTTTGCCGCCCGACTGAGATTTGATTTTGAATATGGCTATGGTCAAGTAATATAATATAATACTAATATAAAGACGGTACACCTGGTTAAGTACTAATTGCTCTGCTTCGGCAGTTAAGGCCAGCAGCCACATCAAGCCATCATCATTACAAACAAAATCAGTCAAATCTAGAAGCTAGTATAGGATAAATTCACAGCAGCATAATAAATCCAGAAAACTAATATAATACTACATAAACTGCATACAAGAGCCAAAAGCAGCCAATAACAATGTTAATGTTCACGACAAACTAATCTGAAAATAATACAAGACACAATGTATGGCCAACATGAAGATTAGGATACCCCAGGATGAACGAATATGTTCTTCATTCAGCATATATTTCTTCGTCACTCCATTGAAGGAAATTTTCATTGAACTCCTTTCGTCTGCAGTGTGCAGCCAATACATCCTCCAAACGGTATGGCCTTTGTTCATTTCTCATACCGTAGTTTCCTAATCTATTCACATGTATTGGCCACTCATCCCAGGCCTTTATATCATCAAAGTACTCTCTGATATAACCAAAATCTGTGTAGTAGATGCAGCCAGGTCGAAGTGTCGGGTGCACTCTGGTGTCGACGGAGATACACCGGATATAATGGACGAAGAAGGCACGACTGCCAATGTTATTGACGGCATGGAGAGAGCGGCTCTCAGTGTCCACACGGTACACCAATGGTTGACCTTCCTCCAAATGCTTGTTGTCCAACAACACAAGCAGCAGAGCACCATCCGACTCCACAAGGTAGAACTTGTTATTTCCAAGTTCTGGAAATGAAAATAGTGTATCCATTTTGACAGTGCTCGCACGCTGCTCCAACTGGACATTGTTGGTGCACACTAATTTTCCGAACTCAAAATTGTTCACAGCTATTGCATACAATTCACCATTGAACGGGGTAATGCAACGCAGACAATGGTGCTCGATCGAAAATCTTCCTTCTCCCCAATCTTCATCTATACCCTTAGTTGGAGTGCTCTCATCGACCCAAGCAATTTCCGCCGGGTAATCTTTGGAAACGAAGACCATAGTCGGGGACTTCATCACAGCGACTGACTTCAGAATAACGTTTGGCATATGCGCCTCAAACATAGTATTCAATGTCTTTGTGAGTGGGTTCAGAAGCCGTATCTTGTGCGGCTGGTTCTTCTGGGCAAGCACGATGACGCCACGGCAAAAGCCGACAAAGTAGTATCTAAAATATATTGATGAAGATAACATTCAGCACTAAGATGTTTACGATTGAAAATAAAAATAGATTAACTCTATAGATATGGAGGAATTTGAACCTTGCATGAACTTCCGTTAGATCGATGGTGACGTAGCGGGATGTGCGGAGGTGGAGGAAGGTGAAATCAGCAGCGCGTGGAAGGCCGTGGTCTAGCATGATCCATTCGTGCAGGTGCACGTCGGGCTCAGGTAAACCTGAGCGCCAATTTCTACAGACTTGCCTCATAGCAGAGTAGGTGTCAGCGTACTGCTCGTTCGCCAGTAAGCATTCGCCGATCTTGTGAAGTGGTCCATCAGCCGAGAGAGAGGCCCAGTTCACGGAGGCGACGGCCGCCGGCGCATTCTTCTTGTCCATCGCCGGCAGGGAGCGCGCGTGGGCGGTTGGTGTTTTTTCCTTCGATTTGGAGAAGTTGATGGGACGTGAGAGGCGTGGTTGCGTGCGTGAGTGAGAATGAGACTGTGTGCAGAGGGAGGGAGAGAGGGGGCTCTGGCAACGTGACGGTTGGTCTCGGCAGTTTCTCAAAAAAGCTAGACGTTTGGTCTCAACACGCGCACCGCCTAACCGCTGTGCACCGCGACACGCGTCCGTGGTACTGCACGTCTGCACCGTTACGTGTACTCAGTTAGCCTTACACTGGAAAAATATCTGCACTCAGTTTTCCCCTCGAGTACTAATACTGGCTAGTGCATTACCTCATAAAAAAAATACTGGCTAGTGCAATATACTCAGTTTTACCCTCAAGTGGCTGATCAACAGAGAGTCAACAAATGGGATTAAGCTATCTAATTGAGTAATTTCATGCGCAAAAAAAAATCATAGTGCCTCCTACTCATGGAGTCTTGTTAAGAAGAGGAGGTCTAATACGTGGAAAACAGAATAGCACACCACAGGTCCGAAATGATGGAAAGGGCTAGGCAATCCACTTATTATAGAACTCAACAAAAACCACATGGAACTATATTAAACTTATGCAGTAGCCAACGCAACCAAAAGTCAGAAGTGCAGGCTGAATCCCAAAGGCACAACACAAAAAGGAAACTTGCAACCTTATATAAAAGGGGCTATGCAACCCACTTATATACACATTAACAGCCATCCTCGTGTGTGACAAGAGAAATTCAACACTGGATTCGGAGGTAGGCACATGAAGCTTTACAAGGGCCAATGGGGCACCAACAATTTAAGGATGAATTGAACCACACCGTCAACAATTCAAACTCGAGACCTTGGCTCTAATACCATTTAAGTTCGAACGGATTGAAAAGGCTAGGCAACCAATTTCTAAAACATCCACAGGAACAACTACCAAGTTGATCCCAGCCGTAGATAAATGCATCCACCAACAAAATAGGAACAGTGCCTCAGTCTCAGTAAACATTTCACAATACCAAGGTACTCACATGTCAATGTCAGTGTTTTCATCTCCAATTATCTATGGCATTTTATTAGTCTTTTGAGAGATTATAACAAACTTGATTGGCCTCCTGCAGTAGGGCATCACATGCTTCTGATCTCGATCTCAACATGTCAACTTGGTTTCTTAACACATCTGCTGCAGCTCGTTCTATTTGGATTTGTTCCTCCAGAACTTGTGCAGAGAAAGACTTGGACTTGGACTTGGACTTGGACTGCAAAAACCCAGCATTTCGCAGGAAAGTGTTTTTGGTGATATCTTTATTTTTAAGTACCATGGTAAATGTCTCCATACATTCTTCTAGAGTTTTTTCCATACCATCTTTCCCGGGTTTTGCCATCTCCAATTTCATATTTGCCTGAAAAGTTTTGAGTCGTGTAAAAATAAAAGTTATTACAGAGAAACATGCAGACGGTAGATTTAATGTGTATGAACTACTTCTAATCCTACAAGTTGGTATGCCTGATTACACATCAAATGCATTTTCACAAAAACGCCTACAAGATCATATTGACATATTGCTCCTACAAATTGGCAAGTGTGTAGTTAAAAAATTTAAATCATAAAGAAGACTTACAATAACACTTTCTGCAAGTTCTCCTATCACATTATGTTTGTTCTTCTGGCATGCCTCGAACTGCTCTGCCAGAGTCATCTCTTTGTCTGGTTGCATGTTGTTTGCATGATCTACTTTCTGCATTTTTGTACAATCATATGGAGATCAAATAACGTGGTTGAAATGGAGGATGGAAATATAACATGCACACGGAGTTCTACACAATTTACGAGTAACATATGTAGCAGTACAGACCAGCGGGGCATTACTTTTTGCCAGAGATGCCCAACCAAGTGACGAGATCCTGTACGGCTTGGTAAACGTTGTTTCAAGCGGTTAGCCTGGTTCCTTTTAGACAACGTCTGCAAAAGGAGACTAGTGAGACACTGGCGCAAAATAAGTATTCGGAATTTAATCTGGTTTCACGGTCCTCATAAGCCATACCACATTCTTTGGATCAGACCAATGCTTGACAAGATCTCCCCACTGCTCGTCAGTCATACAGGGTGCAGGAGACTTTGTTCGAACATTGGCAGTAATCTGGCCAGTGAAGTATGTCGCCTTAAGCTTATAGCGGTGCTGGCGCAACAATTCTTTGAATATGGAAGCGATGACAAACTTTACATCCTCATTATCCTCATCGAATTCAAACCTTAACTGCTCACAACGGTGGAATGATTGGTGAGTTATATAGCATAGAAACAACAGTAAGCTACAAGAAATGGGACAGATCAATGTGGAATAATTTATCATTACCAGGAGAAGCATGACTTACGTGTAAATTATGCACTAAACTCTCGAACTGTGAAGGGGTGTCAACGTGCTGCTTCCACAATGGGAAGGTAGGAAGTTCATTCCTGATAAAATGGCCAACCTGTGATACAAGATATGAAGATTCATGCGGATGAAGTGGCCTTCTGCCACCTACAATAGATGTGATGCGAAATCTTGAACCCATTCCGGAAATCTTAGCTGCAAGTTTTTTTCCTACCGTTGGCCCCCTCGTTTTTATTGATCGTGGCGAACCTACCAAGTTAAGCATTACATCAAGCTATCATGGTATATAGATACATAAGGGAGCATTAAACTACAAGTCTTGAAAAAAGTATTACCTTTTTTGGCGTGGGTCTCATCATCGGGAGAGGAGTTGTCTTTCGCAGGACTAAGGGTCGGAGGGAGATCATCACCAGTTTGCTGGTGTTGTGGCAGCACTGTTTGGACATTTGAGGCTGTATCATCTGGGACTAGCATCATGTGTCCTTGGCCATTATTACCTACCACCACTCCTGATGGTGCCAATTCTTGGCTAGAATTTGCTGTGGAAACTGGTTCTGTTGGCAATTGTTGCTGAGAATCAGTATTGGCAACTGGTGGTTGTGGAATGTGTGGGCTGGTACATGCTGGGGCTACTTCTGTCTGATTCGATGGTTTGTGGTTTTTACGAGACCTTTTACTGTTATCATTCTTGGCCTGTTCGCCACCTCGTGTCAGTCTCTTGTTAGACCTTGTAATAGGAGGAGCAGCACGAGCATCAGGCTTAACTCTTTTTTTATTACGCACTGTCACCCATCCTCCGGTATCAGCCTGAGGTTCCTGTTGAGTGTTCTTCCTCCTATTCGTTCTTGAAAAGTTCTTTCCCGAATCTGCAGATGCCTGTCACACATAAATGATATTTCAATGTACAATATTATATGATGATGATATGCAGATGGAATGGAAAAACAGTCAGGCAACATATGCCAAAACATATATGAGGCGTTAACTAAGCAGGAAAAATTGTAGTAATGAGATTGAACATGGCATGGGTAACATATTTGGTAGGACTGGGATACAACAAATGGAAGTTGGGACAAATAATTCGATGACAGGACAGAGAAAACTCACCTTGTTGTGTTGCAGACGATAGTCGACCAGGGCATCTTCCTGAGTCAGCTCGCCATCACAATCAGCAGGATCAAATTCTGAATCAGAGGAATGTTCCGTATCCTTTGTGAGGGAGGTGGGTGGCGTTTTTGCACTAGACCTTGTAGAAGGATGTAGTGTTAGGCCCAACGAGGCTGCAACTCGGCTATTATGCAGAATAGTTTGCCTCCGTTGCTCTTCGTACTCATTCTCGAGTGGAAGACCTAACATGCATTGGCGAGAAATGCAGATGAGATTTATCATGGAACTGTGCATATAAGAACAAATTAATAGTAGCAGTGAGACTGCTCAAAAGGTGTAATGACAAACAAACTATGGCTCAAAAATAATTGATGTTCATATTGTCAAGCTTCATGCACTAGCCAACGCAACCGGAAGTCCGGACTGATGGAAAGGGCAAACAAATTATGGCTCAAAAATAATTTATGTTGGGCAACAAAGGGCAGCAGCAACAATTTTTAGGATAAGTATGATGTCAAGCTTCATGCAGTAGCCAACGCAACCAAAAGTCCGAACTGATGGAAAGGGCTAAGCAATCCACATATAGACTCAAACACATATAAGTGTCATTTTCATGCCAATGGTTAACCATATGGAATGGCGTGTGCTTAATATAATTGCCTAGGGTCTTCCAAATTCCAACAGATCGATCTATTGGATGAACTTGCTAGAGCATGCAATTCGAAATGGTATCAGACCTACAAGGTCCTGAGTTCAAATCCTAGCAAGTAGCAACGCAGTATTCAAAATAAATATTTGCAGCCTTCCTAAAAAAATATCTAATGATACATGCCTAAGGCTCGGTCTATTGAATGAGTGGTTTTATCACTTAGCACCACAAGTTGGGGATTTTTAATCACAAAACACCAACATTTGGGGAAATTATTTCACATAACACATTATTTGTCATTAGTCGGCTTGACAAGAGCATGACCCTACAGCGTGACACCAATTTACAGTACGTGAGCATGTTTGCTACAAACAAATGAATTTTGGTGTGAAATTTTGTAGACACTCTGTGGAAATGAGAATATGAGTCACACTTGTTACATATGCTACACACAAATGAATTACCATATGACAAATATCCACAAGAAATTATAACCACACAAGAACATGAGATTTGGGTAATATATTCTGTACCAGCATAAGGTTTTGATAATGTTTACCAATACAACTACCCTGGACATAAGATTTTATTTTGAACTGTCTGGACTTAAGATTTAACAACTAGTGTTGACAAACAGCTTTGTATTTGCGTTTAACAGCAAATACCACAAAATAAAGTCTAATTGTCTTTCTCCTGCGGTCACTCTTAAACTGACGGTGGCCGGAGGTCACTAATGGGCTATCAAACAGAGATCGTGTATTCTGCGAAACAATTACCCCAAATGTTAGTGTTTTGTGATACAAATTTCTAGGGTTGTGGTTCTGTGATAAAAAAAATCCTGAACTTCTGGTGTTAAGTGATAAAACCTCATTGGATGAACTGGCTAGAGCATGCAATTCCACATGGCGCACACAGAGTTGCAAATAGAAAAAAATACAGGCAGTTTAATACTATCAATAAATTGCTCTCCTAGCTTGACTGCTATCATAACCTTTGTAATACGTACTACCACCATCCCGAAGTTTTTATCAAAAATCATTAACATGCAAAATACAAATTTAATATCATTAAATAGATAACGAATATATTTTCGTACGGTATCTACAAAATATTATATTTCTTGATAGATTGTTCTGAAAGTTTGGTCAAACTTTACTTGGTTTGACTTTTATAAATAAGCCTTCAGGTTTGGGGTGGAGGTAGTAATGTACTATCCTCCGTCCTAAATTAGTTGTCTCAAGTTTGTTAAAATATGGATGCATCAAGACACTAAAACATGTCTAGATACATTCATATTTAAAAAAATTTGGGACAACTAATTTGGGACGTTCAAACCCCAAAAAAGTACCGCACAGAAGTGATATTTGGAAAAGAAATGCGTAACGAAAGCGGACATAAGCTCTGCCTCTCCATCAGCAGATGTAAGGTTACGATCAGCAGAGTTCCGAGATAAAAAAAATACAGGCAGTTTAATACTATCAACAAATTGCTCTGCTAGCTTGACTGCTATCATAACCTTTGTAAAATGCATACTTCAAACCCCCAAAACATATCACACAGAAGTGATTCTCGGAAAAGAAATGCATAACGAAAGCGGACATAACCTCGATCTTCCTCTCGATCAGCAGATGTAAGGTTAAGATCTCATATAGCTACGCGGCAAACAACTATCTACACTGATCTAATATCAGCAAGAATGCATTGCAAGAAAGCAACGAAAACTAGTGTAAGAAATCAAATGCATATAACAAAAGCGGACATGTAAAGTATTCATCAACCTTCGTCTGAGGCCCGGGCGGATTTACTCTTTGGTTGGGGGTGGTCGACTTTGGGGCCGCGTTTTTTGCCCATCTCGATCTCCGGTGAGGTGGACTACAGAGTCGGGGAAGCAGATCCGGAGGAGATATGGCGCGGTGAACGTCGGCGTCGAGGAAGCTAATCCGGCTTGCTAGGCAGCAAGGGAGCCGGTAAAACGTGGTCGGTCACTACGGTGGCCGGTGAGAAGGCAGTGATGGTGAGGAGGGGCGGTGGGGCACGGCCGTCGTCGTGGGAGTGTGCCTGGTAGAAGCATGAGAAAGATGTGGTGTTCGAATTGTGCTCTACAGGGAAATATCCTCTGTGGACCGATGTTTATAGGCCGACGGGCAAACCGCAGGTTTTGGGGTAGCTTGAAAATGGGACGCGCCAACAATTTCGGCGCGTGTTTTGCGGCAGAGATGAAAGTCACCCATAAGAAACTTTCCTCATGGATGCTTGTTGCTTGGTCGTGTGGACAACATATATAGTGGGAGATGCCCATAGCTAGCTAGGCCATTCATATCAAACTCGAGTGATTATCACTAAGTTTACAATGAATATATTTCATGACACTTGATATTGGCCGGATAGTAGAAAATATATTTCATGACTATCGATCCCATATTAGTTAATTTATATTATTTCAATTGCTAAAATATTTTCATATTCTTTTAGAGTTCTAAAAAACACACTACACAAGGGATATCACTACCTTCTAGGTCCCGGTCATCAGATTTAGAGTAAAGTAGCTTAGCGACAGATTTAGACCTTTGTGCAACAAATACATGAGTTGGTGATATGTGCAAAAGAACAGGTTAAGTGAGTGTTTTGTGCAACAATGACAACAATAAGTGGAGTTTCGATCGTGCAAAGGATAAAAGGTGGAAGAGGGATCACACGGAAGGAGAAATTAAGAGAAAGGGAGAGCAGTGCCTCACGGGGCCGCTGTTATTTATGGTGAAAAGAAATGCTTCACTTTTTTCGGTGAGTGATGTTGACTGGCACACAGGGTTTCAGTTATGTAGACCTGCAGTGCAGGCTACGCGCCCGTCTAATATTCATTTTTTTCAGCGACAAAAGGGAGAGAGAGAGAGAGAGAGAGAGAGAGAGAGAGAGTCTTGACGACGAGTCTTTACTTGACAAAGAAGATTGCTGGGAGTTTGCCTACCTACCGCACGTGACTTGTGCTCACTGATGTGTGGGACCTACACGCATGGGACCACACGTAAGTGACCGACCTACTTTATTCTAGGGGTGCCCCTCAAGCTAATACATAATCTGCAACATGAAACTATATTCGCTTATAAAATCTGAACTTTGAAATCCAATTTAATTTAAGTCTATTATTGGTCATATCAACTATCAAGTCTAAAATTACATTCTGAAACTTGTTCAACGCTTTCTCATGAATTATTATGGTAGTTTTTTAAAATCAAATGCTAATTGATTTGAGATAATAAAAAACATATATTTTTGAGAAACACAGTACAAACGCAGATGCTCACATACACGCGTATACACTCATCCCTATGAACACACACACGCACACCCTACCCCTATGAGCACCTCCGGAAGACTGAGCCGGCGGATTGAATCTTGAAATTGACGAAGTCACCACAGGCGCCTCGCTGTCGACGGGAACGTCGCCTCCTATTTGTAAATAAAAATAAGAAGTCAATGTTGTGGTAAGTTAGGAGGTTCAAAGGGTAAACCAAATATAACGTTTTGTTCAATCTCATAGTTCATATTACCAAGTTTGATTATCCCTGGACAACATTGTTTGTTATAGTGTTCCCTAATTGGGCATGGTGGTGCATCTTGCCATTTCTAACAATGTTGATGACTAGACTTTTCAAGTTTTCGGTATAAAAAATCGTTTTTCATTTTCTAGATGATAAAATATGTTTTTTTGTGCATGGGGTAGAAAAGATATGGGTCAAAATGGCGCATCTACATTTTTTAAATAAATTACGCCATATTTTAATGACAAATCCCAAATTTACGGTTTTTAGTGCTTTCTAGCTAGTTTCGCACATTTAAATGACTTTATGCTGATTTATTCAAAGTAATTCAAATTTGAATTGTAGATATGTTATAACTTGGTCCTACAAGTCCCCATAAATAATTTTTATATACATATTACTTACTATATATAGAAACCAGCGATAGTACTGAAATATTCAACCCCTTTGCAGGATAATCATGTAAAACATTTTGACCTGGTTTTGAAATAAATAAATGAAACTGAAGAAAACCTGAAAAATGAAACCCTTCTACATGGAGTGTGCTTGTATGTGTTAGTTGACAGGGAAAATAAGAAACATGTGATAGGGTAGTGAAAAACAAAATGTCTTCACAAAGCGGACTATCGTGTATGAAGATTCATGGTTTGCAAGCCAAATGATATAGTTATGGCCATATTTGTGGCACAGTTTGTTACAATGTGCCCAAATTGGGCATGGTGGTGCATCTTGCCATTCCCAACAATGTTAATGACTAGACTTTTCAACTTTTCGGTATAAATTTTTTTTTTCATTTTCTAGATGACAAAATATGTTTATTTTGTGAATGGTGTACATATAAGATACGGGTCAAACTGGCAACTCTACATTTTTTAGATAAATTACGCCATATTTTAGTGCCAATTCCCAACTTTTACGGTTTTAGTACTTTCAAGATAGTTTCGCACATTTAAACGACTTTATGCTGATTTACTGAAAGTAATTCCAATGTGAAATGTGGGGGTGTTATAACTTCGTCAAAGAAATCCCCCAAAAACATAGTTTAGGGTTGGGGGTAGATACGGAGTACATGATTTGTATGTTTTGAATATGTCTATACCTTGTTTATCAACCTGATTGTTAATTACTATATATATGACGTAAGAAGGCTATGTGCTTTGGGTTTTCATTTTTTTTGATTTTTTCTGAATTTTTATGCTCATTTGAATCTTGGTCAAATCCTAGGTTTGACTAGGATTTAAACAAACTTAAAACATGAAAATGAAAAGGTAAGCCTGGATCCTTCCTAGTCACTCTAAAATTAAGCTTTTGGGAAGTTTTAGAAATTTCCATGTTTGAAACCCGAAACCACTTCTCTTCATGCTTGACTTCATAAGACAAAGTTAAGGGTTAGGGGTAGATACATGCCTTTTCTGTTTTGAATATGTCTAGACCTTGTTCATCAACTTGAATGCTTACTATATATATATATATATGACATAAGAAGGCTATATATATATGTGCTTTGGTTTTTGGTTTTTGTTTTTTCTGAATGTTTATATATGCCCATTTGAATCTTGGTCAAATCCTAGGTTTGACCAAGATTTAAACAAGTTTAAAACATGAAAGTGAAAAGGTAAGCATGGATCCTTCCTAGCTAGTCATTCTAAAATGAAGCTTTTGGGGGGGGGTTCTTGAAATCTCAATGTTTGAAACCCAAAACCACTTCTCTTCATGGTTGACTTCATAAGACATGCAGAGTTTAGGGTTAGGGGGTAGATACATGATTTGTCGGGTTTGAATATGTCTAGACATGCTTGTTTATCAACTTGAATGCTTACTATATGACATAAGAAGGCTATATATGTGCTTTGGTTTTTCATTTTTCTAGTTTTTTGAATGTTATATGCCCATTTGAAGATTTTGGGTGGTTCTTGAAATTTTCATGTTTGAAACCAATACGACTTCTCTTCATGCTAGACTTCATAAGATCGACCGAGTTTATGGTTAGGGGCTAGATACATGATTTGTCTGGTTTGAACATGTCTAAACCTTGTTTACCAACTTGCAAGGCTTACTATATGACATAAGAAGACTATGTGCTTTTGTTTTTCATTCTTCTATTTTTTTATTTTATGCCCATTTGAATCTTGGTCAAATCCTATGTTTGACCTGGATTTAAACAAGTATAAAATATGAAAACGAAAAGGTAAGCCTGGATCCTTCTTAGTCACTCTAAAATGAAGCGACTTTTGGGATGTTCTTGAAATTTTCATGTTTGAAACCCAAAACCACTTCTCTTCATGATTGCTTCATATATAAGACAGAGTTTAGGGTTAGGGGCAGATATATACATGATTTTCTAGTTTGAATATGTCTAGACCTTATTTATCAACTTGAATGCTTACTATATGACATAAGAATGCTATGTGCTTTGGTTTATCATTCTTTTGGTTTTTTCCTGAATTTTTATGCCCATTTGAATCTTGGTCAAATCCTAGGTTTCACAAAGATTTAAACAAGTTTAAAATCTGAAAATTAAAAGGTAAGCATGGATCCTTCTTAGTCACTCTAAAATGAAGCTTTTGGGAGGTTTTTGAAATTTCCATGTTTGAAACCCAAAACCACTTCTCTTCATGCTTAATTGACTTCATAAGACAGAGTTTAGAGTGTTAGGGGTAGATACATGATTTGTCTAGTTTGAATACGTCTAGACCTTGTTTATCAACTTGAATTCTTACTATATGACATAAGAAGGCTATGTGCTTTGGTTTTTCATTTTTCTGATTTTTTTTGAATTTTATGCATGCCCATTTGAATCTTGGTCAAATACTAGCTAGGTTTGACCAAGATTTAAACAAGTTTAAAACATGAAAATGAAAAGGTAAGCCTCGATCCTTCTTAGTCACTCTAAAATGAAGCTTTTGGGGGGTTTTTGAAATTTGCATGTTTGAAACCCAAAACCACTTCTCTTCATGCCTTACTTCATAAGACGGAGTTTAGGGTCGTTAGGGAGTAGATACATGATTTGCCTGGTTTGAATATGTCTAGACCTTGTTTATCATCTTGAATGCTTACTATATGACAGAAGAAGACTATGTGCATTGGTATTTCATTTTTTTTTTGAATTTTCATGCCCATTTCAATCTTGGTGAAATCCTAGGTTTGAGCAAGATTTAAACAAATTTAACACGTGAAAACGAATAAGCATGGATCCTTCTTAGTCACTCCAAAATGTACCAATTGATAGATGTGTTAACTTTGCTTCATGGAAAAAATAATGTCATGTAAATGAGTTAACTTGGATTTCCTGCCGTTGAATCCATAGGAAACTTTGTTCTAATGCACTATAATAATCAACCGTGTTTTTACACCAACATTGCCAACAGGTCTGTCACTTACGTGTGGCGCCCATGCGTGAGGTCCCACACTTCAGTGAGCACAAGTCAAGTGCAGTAGGTACGCAAACTCCAAGCCATCTTCTTTGTCAAGAGAAGACGCATCAGGATGCGTTTTGGAAATCTGTGGGTCCTTCTGGATCCTTCGGTTGTCCCTCTCACAAAAAAACAAATCTCTCTCATTCTCGGCCTCGCTCGACTCGCGCTCGCTCGCTCGCTCGCACCTCCTGCTCACTGACAAACCCTGCACAAAAGTCAACATCATCACCCGAAAAAGGGGAGACACCATAATGCTCTCCCTTCTTCTCTCCTTCCGAGTGATCCCTCTTCCTCCGAGTTTCACTCGACGGGCAAACACACATGTGCTGCATAGTAATAATAATAAAAAGGTAGAAAAATCAACCTACGAATCTATAATTAAATACGTTAAACTAGGGTTTTGCCCAGTACTACAGATCAAGTTCATAAAAAATCCAACTACGGGGTTCGAACAACCCCATTTCTAATCCAAGATTTTTTCGACCTCATCCAAATGGCCTCAAACTATAGGGTTAATTAGCATCTAGTGCAGATGTGTGAACATGTATGCACTATGTGTGCTATAACTTGTATGTCTTTCAAATTTGAACCAAATTTGAAATATATGAAATGGGGCTTTTGGCTTAAACGTTTGAAACCCAAAACGACTTCTCTTCATGCTAGGCATCATAAGACCGAGTTTAGGGTTAGGGGGTAGATACAGGATTTGTCTGTTTTGAATATGTCTATACCTTGTTTATCTACTTGAATATGCTTACTATAGATATATATGACGTAAGAAGACTATGTGCTTTGGTTTTTATTTTTTTATTTTTCCAGAATTTTTATGCCCATTTGAATCTTGGTCAAATCCTAGGCTTGACCAATATTTAAACAAGCTTAAAACATGAAAATGAAAAGGTAAGCTTGGATCCTTCTTTGTCACTCTAAGATGAAGTTTTTGGGAGGTTTTCAAAATTTCCATGTCTGAAACCCAAAAACACTTCTCTTCATGCTTGACTTCATAAGACAAAGCTAGTTTAGGGCTTTAGGGGGTAGATACATGATTTGTCTAGTTTGAATATGTCTAGACCTTGTTTATCAACTTCAATTCTTACTATATGACATAAGAAGACTATATGTGCTAGCTTTGGTTTTTGATTTTTTGATTTTTGATTTTTTTGAATGTTTATGCCCATTTGAATCTTGGTCAAATCCTAGGTTTGACCAAGATTTAAACAAGTCTATAACATGAAAATGAAAAGGTAAGCCTGGATCCTTCCTAGCTAGTCATTCTAAAATGAAGCTTTTGGGGGGTTCTTGAAATCTCAATGTTTGAAACCCAAAAACCACTTCTCTTCATGGTTGACTTCATAAGACATGCAGAGTTTAGGGTTAGGGGGTAGATACATGATTTGTCGGGTTTGAATATGTCTAGACATGCTTGTTTATCAACTTGAATGCTTACTATATGACATAAGAAGGCTATATATGTGCTTTGGTTTTTCATTTTTCTAGTTTTTTGAATGTTATATGCCCATTTGAAGATTTTGGGTGGTTCTTGAAATTTTAATGTTTGAAACCAATACGACTTCTCTTCATGCTAGACTTCATAAGATCGACCGAGTTTATGGTTAGGGGCTAGATACATGATTTGTCTGGTTTGAACATGTCTAAACCTTGTTTACCAACTTGCAAGGCTTACTATATGACATAAGAAGACTATGTGCTTTTGTTTTTCATTCTTCTATTTTTTTATTTTATGCCCATTTGAATCTTGGTCAAATCCTATGTTTGACCTGGATTTAAACAAGTATAAAATATGAAAACGAAAAGGTAAGCCTGGATCCTTCTTAGTCACTCTAAAATGAAGCGACTTTTGGGATGTTCTTGAAATTTTCATGTTTGAAACCCAAAACCACTTCTCTTCATGATTGCTTCATATATAAGACAGAGTTTAGGGTTAGGGGCAGATATATACATGATTTTCTAGTTTGAATATGTCTAGACCTTATTTATCAACTTGAATGCTTACTATATGACATAAGAATGCTATGTGCTTTGGTTTATCATTCTTTTGGTTTTTTCCTGAATTTTTATGCCCATTTGAATCTTGGTCAAATCCTAGGTTTCACAAAGATTTAAACAAGTTTAAAATCTGAAAATTAAAAGGTAAGCATGGATCCTTCTTAGTCACTCTAAAATGAAGCTTTTGGGAGGTTTTTGAAATTTCCATGTTTGAAACCCAAAACCACTTCTCTTCATGCTTAATTGACTTCATAAGACAGAGTTTAGAGTGTTAGGGGTAGATACATGATTTGTCTAGTTTGAATACGTCTAGACCTTGTTTATCAACTTGAATTCTTACTATATGACATAAGAAGGCTATGTGCTTTGGTTTTTCATTTTTCTGATTTTTTTTGAATTTTATGCATGCCCATTTGAATCTTGGTCAAATACTAGCTAGGTTTGACCAAGATTTAAACAAGTTTAAAACATGAAAATGAAAAGGTAAGCCTCGATCCTTCTTAGTCACTCTAAAATGAAGCTTTTGGGGGTTTTTGAAATTTGCATGTTTGAAACCCAAAACCACTTCTCTTCATGCCTTACTTCATAAGACGGAGTTTAGGGTCGTTAGGGAGTAGATACATGATTTGCCTGGTTTGAATATGTCTAGACCTTGTTTATCATCTTGAATGCTTACTATATGACAGAAGAAGACTATGTGCATTGGTATTTCATTTTTTTTTGAATTTTCATGCCCATTTCAATCTTGGTGAAATCCTAGGTTTGAGCAAGATTTAAACAAATTTAACACGTGAAAACGAATAAGCATGGATCCTTCTTAGTCACTCCAAAATGTACCAATTGATAGATGTGTTAACTTTGCTTCATGGAAAAAATAATGTCATGTAAATGAGTTAACTTGGATTTCCTGCCGTTGAATCCATAGGAAACTTTGTTCTAATGCACTATAATAATCAACCGTGTTTTTACACCAACATTGCCAACAGGTCTGTCACTTACGTGTGGCGCCCATGCGTGAGGTCCCACACTTCAGTGAGCACAAGTCAAGTGCAGTAGGTACGCAAACTCCAAGCCATCTTCTTTGTCAAGAGAAGACGCATCAGGATGCGTTTTGGAAATCTGTGGGTCCTTCTGGATCCTTCGGTTGTCCCTCTCACAAAAAAAAAAACAAATCTCTCTCATTCTCGGCCTCGCTCGACTCGCTCGCTCGCTCGCACCTCCTGCTCACTGACAAACCCTGCACAAAAGTCAACATCATCACCCAAAAAGGGGAGACACCATAATGCTCTCCCTTCTTCTCTCCTTCCGAGTGATCCCTCTTCCTCCGAGTTTCACTCGACGGGCAAACACACATGTGCTGCATAGTAATAATAATAAAAAGGTAGAAAAATCAACCTACGAATCTATAATTAAATACGTTAAACTAGGGTTTTGCCCAGTACTACAGATCAAGTTCATAAAAAATCCAACTACGGGGTTCGAACAACCCCATTTCTAATCCAAGATTTTTTTCGACCTCATCCAAATGGCCTCAAACTATAGGGTTAATTAGCATCTAGTGCAGAATGTGTGAACATGTATGCACTATGTGTGCTATAACTTGTATGTCTTTCAAATTTGAACCAAATTTGAAATATATGAAATGGGGCTTTTGGCTTAAACGTTTGAAACCCAAAACGACTTCTCTTCATGCTAGGCATCATAAGACCGAGTTTAGGGTTAGGGGGTAGATACAGGATTTGTCTGTTTTGAATATGTCTATACCTTGTTTATCTACTTGAATATGCTTACTATAGATATATATGACGTAAGAAGACTATGTGCTTTGGTTTTTATTTTTTTATTTTTCCAGAATTTTTATGCCCATTTGAATCTTGGTCAAATCCTAGGCTTGACCAATATTTAAACAAGCTTAAAACATGAAAATGAAAAGGTAAGCTTGGATCCTTCTTTGTCACTCTAAGATGAAGTTTTTGGGAGGTTTTCAAAATTTCCATGTCTGAAACCCAAAAACACTTCTCTTCATGCTTGACTTCATAAGACAAAGCTAGTTTAGGGCTTTAGGGGGTAGATACATGATTTGTCTAGTTTGAATATGTCTAGACCTTGTTTATCAACTTCAATTCTTACTATATGACATAAGAAGACTATATGTGCTAGCTTTGGTTTTTGATTTTTTGATTTTTTTGAATGTTTATGCCCATTTGAATCTTGGTCAAATCCTAGGTTTGACCAAGATTTAAACAAGTCTATAACATGAAAATGAAAAGGTAAGCCTGGATCCTTCCTAGCTAGTCATTCTAAAATGAAGCTTTTGGGGGGTTCTTGAAATCTCAATGTTTGAAACCCAAAACCACTTCTCTTCATGGTTGACTTCATAAGACATGCAGAGTTTAGGGTTAGGGGGTAGATACATGATTTGTCGGGTTTGAATATGTCTAGACATGCTTGTTTATCAACTTGAATGCTTACTATATGACATAAGAAGGCTATATATGTGCTTTGGTTTTTCATTTTTCTAGTTTTTTGAATGTTATATGCCCATTTGAAGATTTTGGGTGGTTCTTGAAATTTTAATGTTTGAAACCAATACGACTTCTCTTCATGCTAGACTTCATAAGATCGACCGAGTTTATGGTTAGGGGCTAGATACATGATTTGTCTGGTTTGAACATGTCTAAACCTTGTTTACCAACTTGCAAGGCTTACTATATGACATAAGAAGACTATGTGCTTTTGTTTTTCATTCTTCTATTTTTTTTATTTTATGCCCATTTGAATCTTGGTCAAATCCTATGTTTGACCTGGATTTAAACAAGTATAAAATATGAAAACGAAAAGGTAAGCCTGGATCCTTCTTAGTCACTCTAAAATGAAGCGACTTTTGGGATGTTCTTGAAATTTTCATGTTTGAAACCCAAAACCACTTCTCTTCATGATTGCTTCATATATAAGACAGAGTTTAGGGTTAGGGGCAGATATATACATGATTTTCTAGTTTGAATATGTCTAGACCTTATTTATCAACTTGAATGCTTACTATATGACATAAGAATGCTATGTGCTTTGGTTTATCATTCTTTTGGTTTTTTCCTGAATTTTTATGCCCATTTGAATCTTGGTCAAATCCTAGGTTTCACAAAGATTTAAACAAGTTTAAAATCTGAAAATTAAAAGGTAAGCATGGATCCTTCTTAGTCACTCTAAAATGAAGCTTTTGGGAGGTTTTTGAAATTTCCATGTTTGAAACCCAAAACCACTTCTCTTCATGCTTGACTTCATAAGACAGAGTTTAGAGTGTTAGGGGTAGATACATGATTTGTCTAGTTTGAATATGTCTAGACCTTGTTTATCAACTTGAATTCTTACTATATGACATAAGAAGGCTATGTGCTTTGGTTTTTCATTTTTCTGGTTTTTTTGAATATTATGCCCATTTGAAGATTTTGGGAGGTTCTTGAAATTTTCATGTTTGAAACCAATACGACTTCTCTTCAGGCTAGACTTCATAAGATCGATCGAGTTTATGGTTAGGGGGTAGATACATGATTTGTCTGGTTTGAACATGTCTAAACCTTGTTTATCAACTTGAAAGCTTACTATATATATGACATACGAAGACTATGTGCTTTTGTTTTTCATTCTTCTATTTTATTTTATTTTATGCCCATTTGAATCTTGGTCAAATCCTATGTTTGACCTGGATTTAAACAAGTATATAATATGAAAACGAAAAGGTAAGCATGGATCCTTCTTAGTCACTCTAAAATGAAGCGGCTTTTGGGATGTTCTTGAAATTTTCATGTTTGAAACCCAAACCACTTCTCTTCATGATTGATTTCATATATAAGACAGAGTTTAAGGTTAGGGACAGATATATACATGATTTTCTAGTTTGAATATGTCTAGACCTTGTTAATCAACTTGAATGCTTACTGTATAACATAAGAATGCTATGTGCTTTGGTTTATCAATCTTTTGGTTTTTTCCTGAATTTTTATGCCCATTTGAATCTTGGTCAAATCCTAGGTTTCACAAAGATTTAAACAAGTTTAAAATCTGAAAATTAAAAGGTAAGCATGGATCCTTCTTAGTCACTCTAAAATGAAGCTTTTGGGAGGTTTTTGAAATTTCCATGTTTGAAACCCAAAACCACTTCTCTTCATGCTTAATTGACTTCATAAGACAGAGTTTAGAGTGTTAGGGGTAGATACATGATTTGTCTAGTTTGAATACGTCTAGACCTTGTTTATCAACTTGAATTCTTACTATATGACATAAGAAGGCTATGTGCTTTGGTTTTTCATTTTTCTTTTTTTTGAATTTTATGCATGCCCATTTGAATCTTGGTCAAATACTAGCTAGGTTTGACCAAGATTTAAACAAGTTTAAAACATGAAAATGAAAAGGTAAGCCTCGATCCTTCTTAGTCACTCTAAAATGAAGCTTTTGGGGGGTTTTTGAAATTTGCATGTTTGAAACCCAAAACCACTTCTCTTCATGCCTTACTTCATAAGACGGAGTTTAGGGTCGTTAGGGAGTAGATACATGATTTGCCTGGTTTGAATATGTCTAGACCTTGTTTATCATCTTGAATGCTTACTATATGACAGAAGAAGACTATGTGCATTGGTATTTCATTTTTTTTTGAATTTTCATGCCCATTTCAATCTTGGTGAAATCCTAGGTTTGAGCAAGATTTAAACAAATTTAACACGTGAAAACGAATAAGCATGGATCCTTCTTAGTCACTCCAAAATGTACCAATTGATAGATGTGTTAACTTTGCTTCATGGAAAAAATAATGTCATGTAAATGAGTTAACTTGGATTTCCTGCCGTTGAATCCATAGGAAACTTTGTTCTAATGCACTATAATAATCAACCGTGTTTTTACACCAACATTGCCAACAGGTCTGTCACTTACGTGTGGCGCCCATGCGTGAGGTCCCACACTTCAGTGAGCACAAGTCAAGTGCAGTAGGTACGCAAACTCCAAGCCATCTTCTTTGTCAAGAGAAGACGCATCAGGATGCGTTTTGGAAATCTGTGGGTCCTTCTGGATCCTTCGGTTGTCCCTCTCACAAAAAAAAAACAAATCTCTCTCATTCTCGGCCTCGCTCGACTCGCTCGCTCGCTCGCACCTCCTGCTCACTGACAAACCCTGCACAAAAGTCAACATCATCACCCGAAAAAGGGGAGACACCATAATGCTCTCCCTTCTTCTCTCCTTCCGAGTGATCCCTCTTCCTCCGAGTTTCACTCGACGGGCAAACACACATGTGCTGCATAGTAATAATAATAAAAAGGTAGAAAAATCAACCTACGAATCTATAATTAAATACGTTAAACTAGGGTTTTGCCCAGTACTACAGATCAAGTTCATAAAAAATCCAACTACGGGGTTCGAACAACCCCATTTCTAATCCAAGATTTTTTCGACCTCATCCAAATGGCCTCAAACTATAGGGTTAATTAGCATCTAGTGCAGAATGTGTGAACATGTATGCACTATGTGTGCTATAACTTGTATGTCTTTCAAATTTGAACCAAATTTGAAATATATGAAATGGGGCTTTTGGCTTAAACGTTTGAAACCCAAAACGACTTCTCTTCATGCTAGGCATCATAAGACCGAGTTTAGGGTTAGGGGGTAGATACAGGATTTGTCTGTTTTGAATATGTCTATACCTTGTTTATCTACTTGAATATGCTTACTATAGATATATATGACGTAAGAAGACTATGTGCTTTGGTTTTTTTTTTATTTTTCCAGAATTTTTATGCCCATTTGAATCTTGGTCAAATCCTAGGCTTGACCAATATTTAAACAAGCTTAAAACATGAAAATGAAAAGGTAAGCTTGGATCCTTCTTTGTCACTCTAAGATGAAGTTTTTGGGAGGTTTTCAAAATTTCCATGTCTGAAACCCAAAAACACTTCTCTTCATGCTTGACTTCATAAGACAAAGCTAGTTTAGGGCTTTAGGGGGTAGATACATGATTTGTCTAGTTTGAATATGTCTAGACCTTGTTTATCAACTTCAATTCTTACTATATGACATAAGAAGACTATATGTGCTAGCTTTGGTTTTTGATTTTTTGATTTTTTTGAATGTTTATGCCCATTTGAATCTTGGTCAAATCCTAGGTTTGACCAAGATTTAAACAAGTCTATAACATGAAAATGAAAAGGTAAGCCTGGATCCTTCCTAGCTAGTCATTCTAAAATGAAGCTTTTGGGGGGTTCTTGAAATCTCAATGTTTGAAACCCAAAAACCACTTCTCTTCATGGTTGACTTCATAAGACATGCAGAGTTTAGGGTTAGGGGGTAGATACATGATTTGTCGGGTTTGAATATGTCTAGACATGCTTGTTTATCAACTTGAATGCTTACTATATGACATAAGAAGGCTATATATGTGCTTTGGTTTTTCATTTTTCTAGTTTTTTGAATGTTATATGCCCATTTGAAGATTTTGGGTGGTTCTTGAAATTTTAATGTTTGAAACCAATACGACTTCTCTTCATGCTAGACTTCATAAGATCGACCGAGTTTATGGTTAGGGGCTAGATACATGATTTGTCTGGTTTGAACATGTCTAAACCTTGTTTACCAACTTGCAAGGCTTACTATATGACATAAGAAGACTATGTGCTTTTGTTTTTCATTCTTCTATTTTTTTATTTTATGCCCATTTGAATCTTGGTCAAATCCTATGTTTGACCTGGATTTAAACAAGTATAAAATATGAAAACGAAAAGGTAAGCCTGGATCCTTCTTAGTCACTCTAAAATGAAGCGACTTTTGGGATGTTCTTGAAATTTTCATGTTTGAAACCCAAAACCACTTCTCTTCATGATTGCTTCATATATAAGACAGAGTTTAGGGTTAGGGGCAGATATATACATGATTTTCTAGTTTGAATATGTCTAGACCTTATTTATCAACTTGAATGCTTACTATATGACATAAGAATGCTATGTGCTTTGGTTTATCATTCTTTTGGTTTTTTCCTGAATTTTTATGCCCATTTGAATCTTGGTCAAATCCTAGGTTTCACAAAGATTTAAACAAGTTTAAAATCTGAAAATTAAAAGGTAAGCATGGATCCTTCTTAGTCACTCTAAAATGAAGCTTTTGGGAGGTTTTTGAAATTTCCATGTTTGAAACCCAAAACCACTTCTCTTCATGCTTGACTTCATAAGACAGAGTTTAGAGTGTTAGGGGTAGATACATGATTTGTCTAGTTTGAATATGTCTAGACCTTGTTTATCAACTTGAATTCTTACTATATGACATAAGAAGGCTATGTGCTTTGGTTTTTCATTTTTCTGGTTTTTTTGAATATTATGCCCATTTGAAGATTTTGGGAGGTTCTTGAAATTTTCATGTTTGAAACCAATACGACTTCTCTTCAGGCTAGACTTCATAAGATCGATCGAGTTTATGGTTAGGGGGTAGATACATGATTTGTCTGGTTTGAACATGTCTAAACCTTGTTTATCAACTTGAAAGCTTACTATATATATGACATACGAAGACTATGTGCTTTTGTTTTTCATTCTTCTATTTTATTTTATTTTATGCCCATTTGAATCTTGGTCAAATCCTATGTTTGACCTGGATTTAAACAAGTATATAATATGAAAACGAAAAGGTAAGCATGGATCCTTCTTAGTCACTCTAAAATGAAGCGGCTTTTGGGATGTTCTTGAAATTTTCATGTTTGAAACCCAAACCACTTCTCTTCATGATTGATTTCATATATAAGACAGAGTTTAAGGTTAGGGACAGATATATACATGATTTTCTAGTTTGAATATGTCTAGACCTTGTTAATCAACTTGAATGCTTACTGTATGACATAAGAATGCTATGTGCTTTGGTTTATCAATCTTTTGGTTTTTTCCTGAATTTTTATGCCCATTTGAATCTTGGTCAAATCCTAGGTTTCACAAAGATTTAAACAAGTTTAAAATCTGAAAATTAAAAGGTAAGCATGGATCCTTCTTAGTCACTCTAAAATGAAGCTTTTGGGAGGTTTTTGAAATTTCCATGTTTGAAACCCAAAACCACTTCTCTTCATGCTTAATTGACTTCATAAGACAGAGTTTAGAGTGTTAGGGGTAGATACATGATTTGTCTAGTTTGAATACGTCTAGACCTTGTTTATCAACTTGAATTCTTACTATATGACATAAGAAGGCTATGTGCTTTGGTTTTTCATTTTTCTGATTTTTTTTGAATTTTATGCATGCCCATTTGAATCTTGGTCAAATACTAGCTAGGTTTGACCAAGATTTAAACAAGTTTAAAACATGAAAATGAAAAGGTAAGCCTCGATCCTTCTTAGTCACTCTAAAATGAAGCTTTTGGGGGGTTTTTGAAATTTGCATGTTTGAAACCCAAAACCACTTCTCTTCATGCCTTACTTCATAAGACGGAGTTTAGGGTCGTTAGGGAGTAGATACATGATTTGCCTGGTTTGAATATGTCTAGACCTTGTTTATCATCTTGAATGCTTACTATATGACAGAAGAAGACTATGTGCATTGGTATTTCATTTTTTTTTGAATTTTCATGCCCATTTCAATCTTGGTGAAATCCTAGGTTTGAGCAAGATTTAAACAAATTTAACACGTGAAAACGAATAAGCATGGATCCTTCTTAGTCACTCCAAAATGTACCAATTGATAGATGTGTTAACTTTGCTTCATGGAAAAAATAATGTCATGTAAATGAGTTAACTTGGATTTCCTGCCGTTGAATCCATAGGAAACTTTGTTCTAATGCACTATAATAATCAACCGTGTTTTTACACCAACATTGCCAACAGGTCTGTCACTTACGTGTGGCGCCCATGCGTGAGGTCCCACACTTCAGTGAGCACAAGTCAAGTGCAGTAGGTACGCAAACTCCAAGCCATCTTCTTTGTCAAGAGAAGACGCATCAGGATGCGTTTTGGAAATCTGTGGGTCCTTCTGGATCCTTCGGTTGTCCCTCTCACAAAAAAAAAACAAATCTCTCTCATTCTCGGCCTCGCTCGACTCGCTCGCTCGCTCGCTCGCACCTCCTGCTCACTGACAAACCCTGCACAAAAGTCAACATCATCACCCGAAAAAGGGGAGACACCATAATGCTCTCCCTTCTTCTCTCCTTCCGAGTGATCCCTCTTCCTCCGAGTTTCACTCGACGGGCAAACACACATGTGCTGCATAGTAATAATAATAAAAAGGTAGAAAAATCAACCTACGAATCTATAATTAAATACGTTAAACTAGGGTTTTGCCCAGTACTACAGATCAAGTTCATAAAAAATCCAACTACGGGGTTCGAACAACCCCATTTCTAATCCAAGATTTTTTTCGACCTCATCCAAATGGCCTCAAACTATAGGGTTAATTAGCATCTAGTGCAGAATGTGTGAACATGTATGCACTATGTGTGCTATAACTTGTATGTCTTTCAAATTTGAACCAAATTTGAAATATATGAAATGGGGCTTTTGGCTTAAACGTTTGAAACCCAAAACGACTTCTCTTCATGCTAGGCATCATAAGACCGAGTTTAGGGTTAGGGGGTAGATACAGGATTTGTCTGTTTTGAATATGTCTATACCTTGTTTATCTACTTGAATATGCTTACTATAGATATATATGACGTAAGAAGACTATGTGCTTTGGTTTTTTTTTTTATTTTTCCAGAATTTTTATGCCCATTTGAATCTTGGTCAAATCCTAGGCTTGACCAATATTTAAACAAGCTTAAAACATGAAAATGAAAAGGTAAGCTTGGATCCTTCTTTGTCACTCTAAGATGAAGTTTTTGGGAGGTTTTCAAAATTTCCATGTCTGAAACCCAAAAACACTTCTCTTCATGCTTGACTTCATAAGACAAAGCTAGTTTAGGGCTTTAGGGGGTAGATACATGATTTGTCTAGTTTGAATATGTCTAGACCTTGTTTATCAACTTCAATTCTTACTATATGACATAAGAAGACTATATGTGCTAGCTTTGGTTTTTGATTTTTTGATTTTTTTGAATGTTTATGCCCATTTGAATCTTGGTCAAATCCTAGGTTTGACCAAGATTTAAACAAGTCTATAACATGAAAATGAAAAGGTAAGCCTGGATCCTTCCTAGCTAGTCATTCTAAAATGAAGCTTTTGGGGGGTTCTTGAAATCTCAATGTTTGAAACCCAAAACCACTTCTCTTCATGGTTGACTTCATAAGACATGCAGAGTTTAGGGTTAGGGGGTAGATACATGATTTGTCGGGTTTGAATATGTCTAGACATGCTTGTTTATCAACTTGAATGCTTACTATATGACATAAGAAGGCTATATATGTGCTTTGGTTTTTCATTTTTCTAGTTTTTTGAATGTTATATGCCCATTTGAAGATTTTGGGTGGTTCTTGAAATTTTCATGTTTGAAACCAATACGACTTCTCTTCATGCTAGACTTCATAAGATCGACCGAGTTTATGGTTAGGGGCTAGATACATGATTTGTCTGGTTTGAACATGTCTAAACCTTGTTTACCAACTTGCAAGGCTTACTATATGACATAAGAAGACTATGTGCTTTTGTTTTTCATTCTTCTATTTTTTTATTTTATGCCCATTTGAATCTTGGTCAAATCCTATGTTTGACCTGGATTTAAACAAGTATAAAATATGAAAACGAAAAGGTAAGCCTGGATCCTTCTTAGTCACTCTAAAATGAAGCGACTTTTGGGATGTTCTTGAAATTTTCATGTTTGAAACCCAAAACCACTTCTCTTCATGATTGCTTCATATATAAGACAGAGTTTAGGGTTAGGGGCAGATATATACATGATTTTCTAGTTTGAATATGTCTAGACCTTATTTATCAACTTGAATGCTTACTATATGACATAAGAATGCTATGTGCTTTGGTTTATCATTCTTTTGGTTTTTTCCTGAATTTTTATGCCCATTTGAATCTTGGTCAAATCCTAGGTTTCACAAAGATTTAAACAAGTTTAAAATCTGAAAATTAAAAGGTAAGCATGGATCCTTCTTAGTCACTCTAAAATGAAGCTTTTGGGAGGTTTTTGAAATTTCCATGTTTGAAACCCAAAACCACTTCTCTTCATGCTTGACTTCATAAGACAGAGTTTAGAGTGTTAGGGGTAGATACATGATTTGTCTAGTTTGAATATGTCTAGACCTTGTTTATCAACTTGAATTCTTACTATATGACATAAGAAGGCTATGTGCTTTGGTTTTTCATTTTTCTGGTTTTTTTGAATATTATGCCCATTTGAAGATTTTGGGAGGTTCTTGAAATTTTCATGTTTGAAACCAATACGACTTCTCTTCAGGCTAGACTTCATAAGATCGATCGAGTTTATGGTTAGGGGGTAGATACATGATTTGTCTGGTTTGAACATGTCTAAACCTTGTTTATCAACTTGAAAGCTTACTATATATATGACATACGAAGACTATGTGCTTTTGTTTTTCATTCTTCTATTTTATTTTATTTTATGCCCATTTGAATCTTGGTCAAATCCTATGTTTGACCTGGATTTAAACAAGTATATAATATGAAAACGAAAAGGTAAGCATGGATCCTTCTTAGTCACTCTAAAATGAAGCGGCTTTTGGGATGTTCTTGAAATTTTCATGTTTGAAACCCAAACCACTTCTCTTCATGATTGATTTCATATATAAGACAGAGTTTAAGGTTAGGGACAGATATATACATGATTTTCTAGTTTGAATATGTCTAGACCTTGTTAATCAACTTGAATGCTTACTGTATAACATAAGAATGCTATGTGCTTTGGTTTATCAATCTTTTGGTTTTTTCCTGAATTTTTATGCCCATTTGAATCTTGGTCAAATCCTAGGTTTCACAAAGATTTAAACAAGTTTAAAATCTGAAAATTAAAAGGTAAGCATGGATCCTTCTTAGTCACTCTAAAATGAAGCTTTTGGGAGGTTTTTGAAATTTCCATGTTTGAAACCCAAAACCACTTCTCTTCATGCTTAATTGACTTCATAAGACAGAGTTTAGAGTGTTAGGGGTAGATACATGATTTGTCTAGTTTGAATACGTCTAGACCTTGTTTATCAACTTGAATTCTTACTATATGACATAAGAAGGCTATGTGCTTTGGTTTTTCATTTTTCTGATTTTTTTTGAATTTTATGCATGCCCATTTGAATCTTGGTCAAATACTAGCTAGGTTTGACCAAGATTTAAACAAGTTTAAAACATGAAAATGAAAAGGTAAGCCTCGATCCTTCTTAGTCACTCTAAAATGAAGCTTTTGGGGGGTTTTTGAAATTTGCATGTTTGAAACCCAAAACCACTTCTCTTCATGCCTTACTTCATAAGACGGAGTTTAGGGTCGTTAGGGAGTAGATACATGATTTGCCTGGTTTGAATATGTCTAGACCTTGTTTATCATCTTGAATGCTTACTATATGACAGAAGAAGACTATGTGCATTGGTATTTCATTTTTTTTTGAATTTTCATGCCCATTTCAATCTTGGTGAAATCCTAGGTTTGAGCAAGATTTAAACAAATTTAACACGTGAAAACGAATAAGCATGGATCCTTCTTAGTCACTCCAAAATGTACCAATTGATAGATGTGTTAACTTTGCTTCATGGAAAAAATAATGTCATGTAAATGAGTTAACTTGGATTTCCTACCGTTGAATCCATAGGAAACTTTGTTCTAATGCACTATAATAATCAACCGTGTTTTTACACCAACATTGCCAACAGGTCTGTCACTTACGTGTGGCGCCCATGCGTGAGGTCCCACACTTCAGTGAGCACAAGTCAAGTGCAGTAGGTACGCAAACTCCAAGCCATCTTCTTTGTCAAGAGAAGACGCATCAGGATGCGTTTTGGAAATCTGTGGGTCCTTCTGGATCCTTCGGTTGTCCCTCTCACAAAAAAAAACAAATCTCTCTCATTCTCGGCCTCGCTCGACTCGCTCGCTCGCTCGCTCGCTCGCACCTCCTGCTCACTGACAAACCCTGCACAAAAGTCAACATCATCACCCGAAAAAGGGGAGACACCATAATGCTCTCCCTTCTTCTCTCCTTCCGAGTGATCCCTCTTCCTCCGAGTTTCACTCGACGGGCAAACACACATGTGCTGCATAGTAATAATAATAAAAAGGTAGAAAAATCAACCTACGAATCTATAATTAAATACGTTAAACTAGGGTTTTGCCCAGTACTACAGATCAAGTTCATAAAAAATCCAACTACGGGGTTCGAACAACCCCATTTCTAATCCAAGATTTTTTTCGACCTCATCCAAATGGCCTCAAACTATAGGGTTAATTAGCATCTAGTGCAGAATGTGTGAACATGTATGCACTATGTGTGCTATAACTTGTATGTCTTTCAAATTTGAACCAAATTTGAAATATATGAAATGGGGCTTTTGGCTTAAACGTTTGAAACCCAAAACGACTTCTCTTCATGCTAGGCATCATAAGACCGAGTTTAGGGTTAGGGGGTAGATACAGGATTTGTCTGTTTTGAATATGTCTATACCTTGTTTATCTACTTGAATATGCTTACTATAGATATATATGACGTAAGAAGACTATGTGCTTTGGTTTTTATTTTTTTATTTTTCCAGAATTTTTATGCCCATTTGAATCTTGGTCAAATCCTAGGCTTGACCAATATTTAAACAAGCTTAAAACATGAAAATGAAAAGGTAAGCTTGGATCCTTCTTTGTCACTCTAAGATGAAGTTTTTGGGAGGTTTTCAAAATTTCCATGTCTGAAACCCAAAAACACTTCTCTTCATGCTTGACTTCATAAGACAAAGCTAGTTTAGGGCTTTAGGGGGTAGATACATGATTTGTCTAGTTTGAATATGTCTAGACCTTGTTTATCAACTTCAATTCTTACTATATGACATAAGAAGACTATATGTGCTAGCTTTGGTTTTTGATTTTTTGATTTTTTTGAATGTTTATGCCCATTTGAATCTTGGTCAAATCCTAGGTTTGACCAAGATTTAAACAAGTCTATAACATGAAAATGAAAAGGTAAGCCTGGATCCTTCCTAGCTAGTCATTCTAAAATGAAGCTTTTGGGGGGTTCTTGAAATCTCAATGTTTGAAACCCAAAAACCACTTCTCTTCATGGTTGACTTCATAAGACATGCAGAGTTTAGGGTTAGGGGTAGATACATGATTTGTCGGGTTTGAATATGTCTAGACATGCTTGTTTATCAACTTGAATGCTTACTATATGACATAAGAAGGCTATATATGTGCTTTGGTTTTTCATTTTTCTAGTTTTTTGAATGTTATATGCCCATTTGAAGATTTTGGGTGGTTCTTGAAATTTTCATGTTTGAAACCAATACGACTTCTCTTCATGCTAGACTTCATAAGATCGACCGAGTTTATGGTTAGGGGCTAGATACATGATTTGTCTGGTTTGAACATGTCTAAACCTTGTTTACCAACTTGCAAGGCTTACTATATGACATAAGAAGACTATGTGCTTTTGTTTTTCATTCTTCTATTTTTTTATTTTATGCCCATTTGAATCTTGGTCAAATCCTATGTTTGACCTGGATTTAAACAAGTATAAAATATGAAAACGAAAAGGTAAGCCTGGATCCTTCTTAGTCACTCTAAAATGAAGCGACTTTTGGGATGTTCTTGAAATTTTCATGTTTGAAACCCAAAACCACTTCTCTTCATGATTGCTTCATATATAAGACAGAGTTTAGGGTTAGGGGCAGATATATACATGATTTTCTAGTTTGAATATGTCTAGACCTTATTTATCAACTTGAATGCTTACTATATGACATAAGAATGCTATGTGCTTTGGTTTATCATTCTTTTGGTTTTTTCCTGAATTTTTATGCCCATTTGAATCTTGGTCAAATCCTAGGTTTCACAAAGATTTAAACAAGTTTAAAATCTGAAAATTAAAAGGTAAGCATGGATCCTTCTTAGTCACTCTAAAATGAAGCTTTTGGGAGGTTTTTGAAATTTCCATGTTTGAAACCCAAAACCACTTCTCTTCATGCTTGACTTCATAAGACAGAGTTTAGAGTGTTAGGGGTAGATACATGATTTGTCTAGTTTGAATATGTCTAGACCTTGTTTATCAACTTGAATTCTTACTATATGACATAAGAAGGCTATGTGCTTTGGTTTTTCATTTTTCTGGTTTTTTTGAATATTATGCCCATTTGAAGATTTTGGGAGGTTCTTGAAATTTTCATGTTTGAAACCAATACGACTTCTCTTCAGGCTAGACTTCATAAGATCGATCGAGTTTATGGTTAGGGGGTAGATACATGATTTGTCTGGTTTGAACATGTCTAAACCTTGTTTATCAACTTGAAAGCTTACTATATGACATACGAAGACTATGTGCTTTTGTTTTTCATTCTTCTATTTTATTTTATTTTATGCCCATTTGAATCTTGGTCAAATCCTATGTTTGACCTGGATTTAAACAAGTATATAATATGAAAACGAAAAGGTAAGCATGGATCCTTCTTAGTCACTCTAAAATGAAGCGGCTTTTGGGATGTTCTTGAAATTTTCATGTTTGAAACCCAAACCACTTCTCTTCATGATTGACTTCATATATAAGACAGAGTTTAAGGTTAGGGACAGATATATACATGATTTTCTAGTTTGAATATGTCTAGACCTTGTTAATCAACTTGAATGCTTACTGTATGACATAAGAATGCTATGTGCTTTGGTTTATCAATCTTTTGGTTTTTTCCTGAATTTTTATGCCCATTTGAATCTTGGTCAAATCCTAGGTTTCACAAAGATTTAAACAAGTTTAAAATCTGAAAATTAAAAGGTAAGCATGGATCCTTCTTAGTCACTCTAAAATGAAGCTTTTGGGAGGTTTTTGAAATTTCCATGTTTGAAACCCAAAACCACTTCTCTTCATGCTTAATTGACTTCATAAGACAGAGTTTAGAGTGTTAGGGGTAGATACATGATTTGTCTAGTTTGAATACGTCTAGACCTTGTTTATCAACTTGAATTCTTACTATATGACATAAGAAGGCTATGTGCTTTGGTTTTTCATTTTTCTGATTTTTTTTGAATTTTATGCATGCCCATTTGAATCTTGGTCAAATACTAGCTAGGTTTGACCAAGATTTAAACAAGTTTAAAACATGAAAATGAAAAGGTAAGCCTCGATCCTTCTTAGTCACTCTAAAATGAAGCTTTTGGGGGGTTTTTGAAATTTGCATGTTTGAAACCCAAAACCACTTCTCTTCATGCCTTACTTCATAAGACGGAGTTTAGGGTCGTTAGGGAGTAGATACATGATTTGCCTGGTTTGAATATGTCTAGACCTTGTTTATCATCTTGAATGCTTACTATATGACAGAAGAAGACTATGTGCATTGGTATTTCATTTTTTTTTGAATTTTCATGCCCATTTCAATCTTGGTGAAATCCTAGGTTTGAGCAAGATTTAAACAAATTTAACACGTGAAAACGAATAAGCATGGATCCTTCTTAGTCACTCCAAAATGTACCAATTGATAGATGTGTTAACTTTGCTTCATGGAAAAAATAATGTCATGTAAATGAGTTAACTTGGATTTCCTACCGTTGAATCCATAGGAAACTTTGTTCTAATGCACTATAATAATCAACCGTGTTTTTACACCAACATTGCCAACAGGTCTGTCACTTACGTGTGGCGCCCATGCGTGAGGTCCCACACTTCAGTGAGCACAAGTCAAGTGCAGTAGGTACGCAAACTCCAAGCCATCTTCTTTGTCAAGAGAAGACGCATCAGGATGCGTTTTGGAAATCTGTCCTTCTGGATCCTTCGGTTGTCCCTCTCACAAAAAAAACAAATCTCTCTCATTCTCGGCCTCGCTCGACTCGCTCGCTCGCTCGCACCTCCTGCTCACTGACAAACCCTGCACAAAAGTCAACATCATCACCCGAAAAAGGGGAGACACCATAATGCTCTCCCTTCTTCTCTCCTTCCGAGTGATCCCTCTTCCTCCGAGTTTCACTCGACGGGCAAACACACATGTGCTGCATAGTAATAATAATAAAAAGGTAGAAAAATCAACCTACGAATCTATAATTAAATACGTTAAACTAGGGTTTTGCCCAGTACTACAGATCAAGTTCATAAAAAATCCAACTACGGGGTTCGAACAACCCCATTTCTAATCCAAGATTTTTTTCGACCTCATCCAAATGGCCTCAAACTATAGGGTTAATTAGCATCTAGTGCAGAATGTGTGAACATGTATGCACTATGTGTGCTATAACTTGTATGTCTTTCAAATTTGAACCAAATTTGAAATATATGAAATGGGGCTTTTGGCTTAAACGTTTGAAACCCAAAACGACTTCTCTTCATGCTAGGCATCATAAGACCGAGTTTAGGGTTAGGGGGTAGATACAGGATTTGTCTGTTTTGAATATGTCTATACCTTGTTTATCTACTTGAATATGCTTACTATAGATATATATGACGTAAGAAGACTATGTGCTTTGGTTTTTATTTTTTTTATTTTTCCAGAATTTTTATGCCCATTTGAATCTTGGTCAAATCCTAGGCTTGACCAATATTTAAACAAGCTTAAAACATGAAAATGAAAAGGTAAGCTTGGATCCTTCTTTGTCACTCTAAGATGAAGTTTTTGGGAGGTTTTCAAAATTTCCATGTCTGAAACCCAAAAACACTTCTCTTCATGCTTGACTTCATAAGACAAAGCTAGTTTAGGGCTTTAGGGGGTAGATACATGATTTGTCTAGTTTGAATATGTCTAGACCTTGTTTATCAACTTCAATTCTTACTATATGACATAAGAAGACTATATGTGCTAGCTTTGGTTTTTGATTTTTTGATTTTTTTGAATGTTTATGCCCATTTGAATCTTGGTCAAATCCTAGGTTTGACCAAGATTTAAACAAGTCTATAACATGAAAATGAAAAGGTAAGCCTGGATCCTTCCTAGCTAGTCATTCTAAAATGAAGCTTTTGGGGGGTTCTTGAAATCTCAATGTTTGAAACCCAAAAACCACTTCTCTTCATGGTTGACTTCATAAGACATGCAGAGTTTAGGGTTAGGGGGTAGATACATGATTTGTCGGGTTTGAATATGTCTAGACATGCTTGTTTATCAACTTGAATGCTTACTATATGACATAAGAAGGATATATATGTGCTTTGGTTTTTCATTTTTCTAGTTTTTTGAATGTTATATGCCCATTTGAAGATTTTGGGTGGTTCTTGAAATTTTCATGTTTGAAACCAATACGACTTCTCTTCATGCTAGACTTCATAAGATCGACCGAGTTTATGGTTAGGGGCTAGATACATGATTTGTCTGGTTTGAACATGTCTAAACCTTGTTTACCAACTTGCAAGGCTTACTATATGACATAAGAAGACTATGTGCTTTTGTTTTTCATTCTTCTATTTTTTTATTTTATGCCCATTTGAATCTTGGTCAAATCCTATGTTTGACCTGGATTTAAACAAGTATAAAATATGAAAACGAAAAGGTAAGCCTGGATCCTTCTTAGTCACTCTAAAATGAAGCGACTTTTGGGATGTTCTTGAAATTTTCATGTTTGAAACCCAAAACCACTTCTCTTCATGATTGCTTCATATATAAGACAGAGTTTAGGGTTAGGGGCAGATATATATGATTTTCTAGTTTGAATATGTCTAGACCTTATTTATCAACTTGAATGCTTACTATATGACATAAGAATGCTATGTGCTTTGGTTTATCATTCTTTTGGTTTTTTCCTGAATTTTTATGCCCATTTGAATCTTGGTCAAATCCTAGGTTTCACAAAGATTTAAACAAGTTTAAAATCTGAAAATTAAAAGGTAAGCATGGATCCTTCTTAGTCACTCTAAAATGAAGCTTTTGGGAGGTTTTTGATATTTCCATGTTTGAAACCCAAAAACCACTTCTCTTCATGCTTGACTTCATAAGACAGAGTTTAGAGTGTTAGGGGTAGATACATGATTTGTCTAGTTTGAATATGTCTAGACCTTGTTTATCAACTTGAATTCTTACTATATGACATAAGAAGGCTATGTGCTTTGGTTTTTCATTTTTCTGGTTTTTTTGAATATTATGCCCATTTGAAGATTTTGGGAGGTTCTTGAAATTTTCATGTTTGAAACCAATACGACTTCTCTTCAGGCTAGACTTCATAAGATCGATCGAGTTTATGGTTAGGGGGTAGATACATGATTTGTCTGGTTTGAACATGTCTAAACCTTGTTTATCAACTTGAAAGCTTACTATATGACATACGAAGACTATGTGCTTTTGTTTTTCATTCTTCTATTTTATTTTATTTTATGCCCATTTGAATCTTGGTCAAATCCTATGTTTGACCTGGATTTAAACAAGTATATAATATGAAAACGAAAAGGTAAGCATGGATCCTTCTTAGTCACTCTAAAATGAAGCGGCTTTTGGGATGTTCTTGAAATTTTCATGTTTGAAACCCAAACCACTTCTCTTCATGATTGACTTCATATATAAGACAGAGTTTAAGGTTAGGGACAGATATATACATGATTTTCTAGTTTGAATATGTCTAGACCTTGTTAATCAACTTGAATGCTTACTGTATGACATAAGAATGCTATGTGCTTTGGTTTATCAATCTTTTGGTTTTTTCCTGAATTTTTATGCCCATTTGAATCTTGGTCAAATCCTAGGTTTCACAAAGATTTAAACAAGTTTAAAATCTGAAAATTAAAAGGTAAGCATGGATCCTTCTTAGTCACTCTAAAATGAAGCTTTTGGGAGGTTTTTGAAATTTCCATGTTTGAAACCCAAAACCACTTCTCTTCATGCTTAATTGACTTCATAAGACAGAGTTTAGAGTGTTAGGGGTAGATACATGATTTGTCTAGTTTGAATACGTCTAGACCTTGTTTATCAACTTGAATTCTTACTATATGACATAAGAAGGCTATGTGCTTTGGTTTTTCATTTTTCTGTTTTTTTTTGAATTTTATGCATGCCCATTTGAATCTTGGTCAAATACTAGCTAGGTTTGACCAAGATTTAAACAAGTTTAAAACATGAAAATGAAAAGGTAAGCCTCGATCCTTCTTAGTCACTCTAAAATGAAGCTTTTGGGGGGTTTTTGAAATTTGCATGTTTGAAACCCAAAACCACTTCTCTTCATGCCTTACTTCATAAGACGGAGTTTAGGGTCGTTAGGGAGTAGATACATGATTTGCCTGGTTTGAATATGTCTAGACCTTGTTTATCATCTTGAATGCTTACTATATGACAGAAGAAGACTATGTGCATTGGTATTTCATTTTTTTTTGAATTTTCATGCCCATTTCAATCTTGGTGAAATCCTAGGTTTGAGCAAGATTTAAACAAATTTAACACGTGAAAACGAATAAGCATGGATCCTTCTTAGTCACTCCAAAATGTACCAATTGATAGATGTGTTAACTTTGCTTCATGGAAAAAATAATGTCATGTAAATGAGTTAACTTGGATTTCCTGCCGTTGAATCCATAGGAAACTTTGTTCTAATGCACTATAATAATCAACCGTGTTTTTACACCAACATTGCCAACAGGTCTGTCACTTACGTGTGGCGCCCATGCGTGAGGTCCCACACTTCAGTGAGCACAAGTCAAGTGCAGTAGGTACGCAAACTCCAAGCCATCTTCTTTGTCAAGAGAAGACGCATCAGGATGCGTTTTGGAAATCTGTGGGTCCTTCTGGATCCTTCGGTTGTCCCTCTCACAAAAAAAAACAAATCTCTCTCATTCTCGGCCTCGCTCGACTCGCTCGCTCGCACCTCCTGCTCACTGACAAACCCTGCACAAAAGTCAACATCATCACCCGAAAAAGGGGAGACACCATAATGCTCTCCCTTCTTCTCTCCTTCCGAGTGATCCCTCTTCCTCCGAGTTTCACTCGACGGGCAAACACACATGTGCTGCATAGTAATAATAATAAAAAGGTAGAAAAATCAACCTACGAATCTATAATTAAATACGTTAAACTAGGGTTTTGCCCAGTACTACAGATCAAGTTCATAAAAATCCAACTACGGGGTTCGAACAACCCCATTTCTAATCCAAGATTTTTTTCGACCTCATCCAAATGGCCTCAAACTATAGGGTTAATTAGCATCTAGTGCAGAATGTGTGAACATGTATGCACTATGTGTGCTATAACTTGTATGTCTTTCAAATTTGAACCAAATTTGAAATATATGAAATGGGGCTTTTGGCTTAAACGTTTGAAACCCAAAACGACTTCTCTTCATGCTAGGCATCATAAGACCGAGTTTAGGGTTAGGGGGTAGATACAGGATTTGTCTGTTTTGAATATGTCTATACCTTGTTTATCTACTTGAATATGCTTACTATAGATATATATGACGTAAGAAGACTATGTGCTTTGGTTTTTTTTTATTTTTCCAGAATTTTTATGCCCATTTGAATCTTGGTCAAATCCTAGGCTTGACCAATATTTAAACAAGCTTAAAACATGAAAATGAAAAGGTAAGCTTGGATCCTTCTTTGTCACTCTAAGATGAAGTTTTTGGGAGGTTTTCAAAATTTCCATGTCTGAAACCCAAAAACACTTCTCTTCATGCTTGACTTCATAAGACAAAGCTAGTTTAGGGCTTTAGGGGGTAGATACATGATTTGTCTAGTTTGAATATGTCTAGACCTTGTTTATCAACTTCAATTCTTACTATATGACATAAGAAGACTATATGTGCTAGCTTTGGTTTTTGATTTTTTTGAATGTTTATGCCCATTTGAATCTTGGTCAAATCCTAGGTTTGACCAAGATTTAAACAAGTCTATAACATGAAAATGAAAAGGTAAGCCTGGATCCTTCCTAGCTAGTCATTCTAAAATGAAGCTTTTGGGGGGTTCTTGAAATCTCAATGTTTGAAACCCAAAACCACTTCTCTTCATGGTTGACTTCATAAGACATGCAGAGTTTAGGGTTAGGGGTAGATACATGATTTGTCGGGTTTGAATATGTCTAGACATGCTTGTTTATCAACTTGAATGCTTACTATATGACATAAGAAGGCTATATATGTGCTTTGGTTTTTCATTTTTCTAGTTTTTTGAATGTTATATGCCCATTTGAAGATTTTGGGTGGTTCTTGAAATTTTCATGTTTGAAACCAATACGACTTCTCTTCATGCTAGACTTCATAAGATCGACCGAGTTTATGGTTAGGGGCTAGATACATGATTTGTCTGGTTTGAACATGTCTAAACCTTGTTTACCAACTTGCAAGGCTTACTATATGACATAAGAAGACTATGTGCTTTTGTTTTTCATTCTTCTATTTTTTTTATTTTATGCCCATTTGAATCTTGGTCAAATCCTATGTTTGACCTGGATTTAAACAAGTATAAAATATGAAAACGAAAAGGTAAGCCTGGATCCTTCTTAGTCACTCTAAAATGAAGCGACTTTTGGGATGTTCTTGAAATTTTCATGTTTGAAACCCAAAACCACTTCTCTTCATGATTGCTTCATATATAAGACAGAGTTTAGGGTTAGGGGCAGATATATACATGATTTTCTAGTTTGAATATGTCTAGACCTTATTTATCAACTTGAATGCTTACTATATGACATAAGAATGCTATGTGCTTTGGTTTATCATTCTTTTGGTTTTTTCCTGAATTTTTATGCCCATTTGAATCTTGGTCAAATCCTAGGTTTCACAAAGATTTAAACAAGTTTAAAATCTGAAAATTAAAAGGTAAGCATGGATCCTTCTTAGTCACTCTAAAATGAAGCTTTTGGGAGGTTTTTGATATTTCCATGTTTGAAACCCAAAAACCACTTCTCTTCATGCTTGACTTCATAAGACAGAGTTTAGAGTGTTAGGGGTAGATACATGATTTGTCTAGTTTGAATATGTCTAGACCTTGTTTATCAACTTGAATTCTTACTATATGACATAAGAAGGCTATGTGCTTTGGTTTTCATTTTTCTGGTTTTTTTGAATATTATGCCCATTTGAAGATTTTGGGAGGTTCTTGAAATTTTCATGTTTGAAACCAATACGACTTCTCTTCATGCTAGACTTCATAAGATCGATCGAGTTTATGGTTAGGGGGTAGATACATGATTTGTCTGGTTTGAACATGTCTAAACCTTGTTTATCAACTTGAAAGCTTACTATATGACATACGAAGACTATGTGCTTTTGTTTTTCATTCTTCTATTTTATTTTATTTTATGCCCATTTGAATCTTGGTCAAATCCTATGTTTGACCTGGATTTAAACAAGTATATAATATGAAAACGAAAAGGTAAGCATGGATCCTTCTTAGTCACTCTAAAATGAAGCGGCTTTTGGGATGTTCTTGAAATTTTTCATGTTTGAAACCCAAACCACTTCTCTTCATGATTGACTTCATATATAAGACAGAGTTTAAGGTTAGGGACAGATATATACATGATTTTCTAGTTTGAATATGTCTAGACCTTGTTAATCAACTTGAATGCTTACTGTATGACATAAGAATGCTATGTGCTTTGGTTTATCAATCTTTTGGTTTTTTCCTGAATTTTTATGCCCATTTGAATCTTGGTCAAATCCTAGGTTTCACAAAGATTTAAACAAGTTTAAAATCTGAAAATTAAAAGGTAAGCATGGATCCTTCTTAGTCACTCTAAAATGAAGCTTTTGGGAGGTTTTTGAAATTTCCATGTTTGAAACCCAAAACCACTTCTCTTCATGCTTAATTGACTTCATAAGACAGAGTTTAGAGTGTTAGGGGTAGATACATGATTTGTCTAGTTTGAATACGTCTAGACCTTGTTTATCAACTTGAATTCTTACTATATGACATAAGAAGGCTATGTGCTTTGGTTTTTCATTTTTCTGTTTTTTTTGAATTTTATGCATGCCCATTTGAATCTTGGTCAAATACTAGCTAGGTTTGACCAAGATTTAAACAAGTTTAAAACATGAAAATGAAAAGGTAAGCCTCGATCCTTCTTAGTCACTCTAAAATGAAGCTTTTGGGGGGTTTTTGAAATTTGCATGTTTGAAACCCAAAACCACTTCTCTTCATGCCTTACTTCATAAGACGGAGTTTAGGGTCGTTAGGGAGTAGATACATGATTTGCCTGGTTTGAATATGTCTAGACCTTGTTTATCATCTTGAATGCTTACTATATGACAGAAGAAGACTATGTGCATTGGTATTTCATTTTTTTTTGAATTTTCATGCCCATTTCAATCTTGGTGAAATCCTAGGTTTGAGCAAGATTTAAACAAATTTAACACGTGAAAACGAATAAGCATGGATCCTTCTTAGTCACTCCAAAATGTACCAATTGATAGATGTGTTAACTTTGCTTCATGGAAAAAATAATGTCATGTAAATGAGTTAACTTGGATTTCCTGCCGTTGAATCCATAGGAAACTTTGTTCTAATGCACTATAATAATCAACCGTGTTTTTACACCAACATTGCCAACAGGTCTGTCACTTACGTGTGGCGCCCATGCGTGAGGTCCCACACTTCAGTGAGCACAAGTCAAGTGCAGTAGGTACGCAAACTCCAAGCCATCTTCTTTGTCAAGAGAAGACGCATCAGGATGCGTTTTGGAAATCTGTGGGTCCTTCTGGATCCTTCGGTTGTCCCTCTCACAAAAAAAAACAAATCTCTCTCATTCTCGGCCTCGCTCGACTCGCTCGCTCGCTCGCTCGCTCGCACCTCCTGCTCACTGACAAACCCTGCACAAAAGTCAACATCATCACCCGAAAAAGGGGAGACACCATAATGCTCTCCCTTCTTCTCTCCTTCCGAGTGATCCCTCTTCCTCCGAGTTTCACTCGACGGGCAAACACACATGTGCTGCATAGTAATAATAATAAAAAGGTAGAAAAATCAACCTACGAATCTATAATTAAATACGTTAAACTAGGGTTTTGCCCAGTACTACAGATCAAGTTCATAAAAAATCCAACTACGGGGTTCGAACAACCCCATTTCTAATCCAAGATTTTTTCGACCTCATCCAAATGGCCTCAAACTATAGGGTTAATTAGCATCTAGTGCAGAATGTGTGAACATGTATGCACTATGTGTGCTATAACTTGTATGTCTTTCAAATTTGAACCAAATTTGAAATATATGAAATGGGGCTTTTGGCTTAAACGTTTGAAACCCAAAACGACTTCTCTTCATGCTAGGCATCATAAGACCGAGTTTAGGGTTAGGGGGTAGATACAGGATTTGTCTGTTTTGAATATGTCTATACCTTGTTTATCTACTTGAATATGCTTACTATAGATATATATGACGTAAGAAGACTATGTGCTTTGGTTTTTATTTTTTTTATTTTTCCAGAATTTTTATGCCCATTTGAATCTTGGTCAAATCCTAGGCTTGACCAATATTTAAACAAGCTTAAAACATGAAAATGAAAAGGTAAGCTTGGATCCTTCTTTGTCACTCTAAGATGAAGTTTTTGGGAGGTTTTCAAAATTTCCATGTCTGAAACCCAAAAACACTTCTCTTCATGCTTGACTTCATAAGACAAAGCTAGTTTAGGGCTTTAGGGGGTAGATACATGATTTGTCTAGTTTGAATATGTCTAGACCTTGTTTATCAACTTCAATTCTTACTATATGACATAAGAAGACTATATGTGCTAGCTTTGGTTTTTGATTTTTTGATTTTTTTGAATGTTTATGCCCATTTGAATCTTGGTCAAATCCTAGGTTTGACCAAGATTTAAACAAGTCTATAACATGAAAATGAAAAGGTAAGCCTGGATCCTTCCTAGCTAGTCATTCTAAAATGAAGCTTTTGGGGGGTTCTTGAAATCTCAATGTTTGAAACCCAAAAACCATTCTCTTTTGGCTTAAACGTTTGAAACCCAAAACGACTTCTCTTCATGCTAGGCATCATAAGACCGAGTTTAGGGTTAGGGGGTAGATACAGGATTTGTCTGTTTTGAATATGTCTATACCTTGTTTATCTACTTGAATATGCTTACTATAGATATATATGACGTAAGAAGACTATGTGCTTTGGTTTTTTTTTATTTTTCCAGAATTTTTATGCCCATTTGAATCTTGGTCAAATCCTAGGCTTGACCAATATTTAAACAAGCTTAAAACATGAAAATGAAAAGGTAAGCTTGGATCCTTCTTTGTCACTCTAAGATGAAGTTTTTGGGAGGTTTTCAAAATTTCCATGTCTGAAACCCAAAAACACTTCTCTTCATGCTTGACTTCATAAGACAAAGCTAGTTTAGGGCTTTAGGGGGTAGATACATGATTTGTCTAGTTTGAATATGTCTAGACCTTGTTTATCAACTTCAATTCTTACTATATGACATAAGAAGACTATATGTGCTAGCTTTGGTTTTTGATTTTTTTGAATGTTTATGCCCATTTGAATCTTGGTCAAATCCTAGGTTTGACCAAGATTTAAACAAGTCTATAACATGAAAATGAAAAGGTAAGCCTGGATCCTTCCTAGCTAGTCATTCTAAAATGAAGCTTTTGGGGGGTTCTTGAAATCTCAATGTTTGAAACCCAAAAACCACTTCTCTTCATGGTTGACTTCATAAGACATGCAGAGTTTAGGGTTAGGGGTAGATACATGATTTGTCGGGTTTGAATATGTCTAGACATGCTTGTTTATCAACTTGAATGCTTACTATATGACATAAGAAGGCTATATATGTGCTTTGGTTTTTCATTTTTCTAGTTTTTTGAATGTTATATGCCCATTTGAAGATTTTGGGTGGTTCTTGAAATTTTCATGTTTGAAACCAATACGACTTCTCTTCATGCTAGACTTCATAAGATCGACCGAGTTTATGGTTAGGGGCTAGATACATGATTTGTCTGGTTTGAACATGTCTAAACCTTGTTTACCAACTTGCAAGGCTTACTATATGACATAAGAAGACTATGTGCTTTTGTTTTTCATTCTTCTATTTTTTTATTTTATGCCCATTTGAATCTTGGTCAAATCCTATGTTTGACCTGGATTTAAACAAGTATAAAATATGAAAACGAAAAGGTAAGCCTGGATCCTTCTTAGTCACTCTAAAATGAAGCGACTTTTGGGATGTTCTTGAAATTTTCATGTTTGAAACCCAAAACCACTTCTCTTCATGATTGCTTCATATATAAGACAGAGTTTAGGGTTAGGGGCAGATATATACATGATTTTCTAGTTTGAATATGTCTAGACCTTATTTATCAACTTGAATGCTTACTATATGACATAAGAATGCTATGTGCTTTGGTTTATCATTCTTTTGGTTTTTTCCTGAATTTTTATGCCCATTTGAATCTTGGTCAAATCCTAGGTTTCACAAAGATTTAAACAAGTTTAAAATCTGAAAATTAAAAGGTAAGCATGGATCCTTCTTAGTCACTCTAAAATGAAGCTTTTGGGAGGTTTTTGATATTTCCATGTTTGAAACCCAAAAACCACTTCTCTTCATGCTTGACTTCATAAGACAGAGTTTAGAGTGTTAGGGGTAGATACATGATTTGTCTAGTTTGAATATGTCTAGACCTTGTTTATCAACTTGAATTCTTACTATATGACATAAGAAGGCTATGTGCTTTGGTTTTTCATTTTTCTGGTTTTTTTGAATATTATGCCCATTTGAAGATTTTGGGAGGTTCTTGAAATTTTCATGTTTGAAACCAATACGACTTCTCTTCAGGCTAGACTTCATAAGATCGATCGAGTTTATGGTTAGGGGGTAGATACATGATTTGTCTGGTTTGAACATGTCTAAACCTTGTTTATCAACTTGAAAGCTTACTATATGACATACGAAGACTATGTGCTTTTGTTTTTCATTCTTCTATTTTATTTTATTTTATGCCCATTTGAATCTTGGTCAAATCCTATGTTTGACCTGGATTTAAACAAGTATATAATATGAAAACGAAAAGGTAAGCATGGATCCTTCTTAGTCACTCTAAAATGAAGCGGCTTTTGGGATGTTCTTGAAATTTTTCATGTTTGAAACCCAAACCACTTCTCTTCATGATTGACTTCATATATAAGACAGAGTTTAAGGTTAGGGACAGATATATACATGATTTTCTAGTTTGAATATGTCTAGACCTTGTTAATCAACTTGAATGCTTACTGTATGACATAAGAATGCTATGTGCTTTGGTTTATCAATCTTTTGGTTTTTTCCTGAATTGTTATGCCCATTTGAATCTTGGTCAAATCCTAGGTTTCACAAAGATTTAAACAAGTTTAAAATCTGAAAATTAAAAGGTAAGCATGGATCCTTCTTAGTCACTCTAAAATGAAGCTTTTGGGAGGTTTTTGAAATTTCCATGTTTGAAACCCAAAACCACTTCTCTTCATGCTTAATTGACTTCATAAGACAGAGTTTAGAGTGTTAGGGGTAGATACATGATTTGTCTAGTTTGAATACGTCTAGACCTTGTTTATCAACTTGAATTCTTACTATATGACATAAGAAGGCTATGTGCTTTGGTTTTTCATTTTTCTGTTTTTTTTTGAATTTTATGCATGCCCATTTGAATCTTGGTCAAATACTAGCTAGGTTTGACCAAGATTTAAACAAGTTTAAAACATGAAAATGAAAAGGTAAGCCTCGATCCTTCTTAGTCACTCTAAAATGAAGCTTTTGGGGGGTTTTTGAAATTTGCATGTTTGAAACCCAAAACCACTTCTCTTCATGCCTTACTTCATAAGACGGAGTTTAGGGTCGTTAGGGAGTAGATACATGATTTGCCTGGTTTGAATATGTCTAGACCTTGTTTATCATCTTGAATGCTTACTATATGACAGAAGAAGACTATGTGCATTGGTATTTCATTTTTTTTTTGAATTTTCATGCCCATTTCAATCTTGGTGAAATCCTAGGTTTGAGCAAGATTTAAACAAATTTAACACGTGAAAACGAATAAGCATGGATCCTTCTTAGTCACTCCAAAATGTACCAATTGATAGATGTGTTAACTTTGCTTCATGGAAAAAATAATGTCATGTAAATGAGTTAACTTGGATTTCCTGCCGTTGAATCCATAGGAAACTTTGTTCTAATGCACTATAATAATCAACCGTGTTTTTACACCAACATTGCCAACAGGTCTGTCACTTACGTGTGGCGCCCATGCGTGAGGTCCCACACTTCAGTGAGCACAAGTCAAGTGCAGTAGGTACGCAAACTCCAAGCCATCTTCTTTGTCAAGAGAAGACGCATCAGGATGCGTTTTGGAAATCTGTGGGTCCTTCTGGATCCTTCGGTTGTCCCTCTCACAAAAAAAAACAAATCTCTCTCATTCTCGGCCTCGCTCGACTCGCTCGCTCGCTCGCTCGCACCTCCTGCTCACTGACAAACCCTGCACAAAAGTCAACATCATCACCCGAAAAAGGGGAGACACCATAATGCTCTCCCTTCTTCTCTCCTTCCGAGTGATCCCTCTTCCTCCGAGTTTCACTCGACGGGCAAACACACATGTGCTGCATAGTAATAATAATAAAAAGGTAGAAAAATCAACCTACGAATCTATAATTAAATACGTTAAACTAGGGTTTTGCCCAGTACTACAGATCAAGTTCATAAAAAATCCAACTACGGGGTTCGAACAACCCCATTTCTAATCCAAGATTTTTTCGACCTCATCCAAATGGCCTCAAACTATAGGGTTAATTAGCATCTAGTGCAGAATGTGTGAACATGTATGCACTATGTGTGCTATAACTTGTATGTCTTTCAAATTTGAACCAAATTTGAAATATATGAAATGGGGCTTTTGGCTTAAACGTTTGAAACCCAAAACGACTTCTCTTCATGCTAGGCATCATAAGACCGAGTTTAGGGTTAGGGGGTAGATACAGGATTTGTCTGTTTTGAATATGTCTATACCTTGTTTATCTACTTGAATATGCTTACTATAGATATATATGACGTAAGAAGACTATGTGCTTTGGTTTTTTTTTATTTTTCCAGAATTTTTATGCCCATTTGAATCTTGGTCAAATCCTAGGCTTGACCAATATTTAAACAAGCTTAAAACATGAAAATGAAAAGGTAAGCTTGGATCCTTCTTTGTCACTCTAAGATGAAGTTTTTGGGAGGTTTTCAAAATTTCCATGTCTGAAACCCAAAAACACTTCTCTTCATGCTTGACTTCATAAGACAAAGCTAGTTTAGGGCTTTAGGGGGTAGATACATGATTTGTCTAGTTTGAATATGTCTAGACCTTGTTTATCAACTTCAATTCTTACTATATGACATAAGAAGACTATATGTGCTAGCTTTGGTTTTTGATTTTTTGATTTTTTTGAATGTTTATGCCCATTTGAATCTTGGTCAAATCCTAGGTTTGACCAAGATTTAAACAAGTCTATAACATGAAAATGAAAAGGTAAGCCTGGATCCTTCCTAGCTAGTCATTCTAAAATGAAGCTTTTGGGGGGTTCTTGAAATCTCAATGTTTGAAACCCAAAAACCACTTCTCTTCATGGTTGACTTCATAAGACATGCAGAGTTTAGGGTTAGGGGTAGATACATGATTTGTCGGGTTTGAATATGTCTAGACATGCTTGTTTATCAACTTGAATGCTTACTATATGACATAAGAAGGATATATATGTGCTTTGGTTTTTCATTTTTCTAGTTTTTTGAATGTTATATGCCCATTTGAAGATTTTGGGTGGTTCTTGAAATTTTCATGTTTGAAACCAATACGACTTCTCTTCATGCTAGACTTCATAAGATCGACCGAGTTTATGGTTAGGGGCTAGATACATGATTTGTCTGGTTTGAACATGTCTAAACCTTGTTTACCAACTTGCAAGGCTTACTATATGACATAAGAAGACTATGTGCTTTTGTTTTTCATTCTTCTATTTTTTTATTTTATGCCCATTTGAATCTTGGTCAAATCCTATGTTTGACCTGGATTTAAACAAGTATAAAATATGAAAACGAAAAGGTAAGCCTGGATCCTTCTTAGTCACTCTAAAATGAAGCGACTTTTGGGATGTTCTTGAAATTTTCATGTTTGAAACCCAAAACCACTTCTCTTCATGATTGCTTCATATATAAGACAGAGTTTAGGGTTAGGGGCAGATATATACATGATTTTCTAGTTTGAATATGTCTAGACCTTATTTATCAACTTGAATGCTTACTATATGACATAAGAATGCTATGTGCTTTGGTTTATCATTCTTTTGGTTTTTTCCTAAATTTTTATGCCCATTTGAATCTTGGTCAAATCCTAGGTTTCACAAAGATTTAAACAAGTTTAAAATCTGAAAATTAAAAGGTAAGCATGGATCCTTCTTAGTCACTCTAAAATGAAGCTTTTGGGAGGTTTTTGAAATTTCCATGTTTGAAACCCAAAAACCACTTCTCTTCATGCTTGACTTCATAAGACAGAGTTTAGAGTGTTAGGGGTAGATACATGATTTGTCTAGTTTGAATATGTCTAGACCTTGTTTATCAACTTGAATTCTTACTATATGACATAAGAAGGCTATGTGCTTTGGTTTTTCATTTTTCTGGTTTTTTTGAATATTATGCCCATTTGAAGATTTTGGGAGGTTCTTGAAATTTTCATGTTTGAAACCAATACGACTTCTCTTCAGGCTAGACTTCATAAGATCGATCGAGTTTATGGTTAGGGGGTAGATACATGATTTGTCTGGTTTGAACATGTCTAAACCTTGTTTATCAACTTGAAAGCTTACTATATGACATACGAAGACTATGTGCTTTTGTTTTTCATTCTTCTATTTTATTTTATTTTATGCCCATTTGAATCTTGGTCAAATCCTATGTTTGACCTGGATTTAAACAAGTATATAATATGAAAACGAAAAGGTAAGCATGGATCCTTCTTAGTCACTCTAAAATGAAGCGGCTTTTGGGATGTTCTTGAAATTTTCATGTTTGAAACCCAAACCACTTCTCTTCATGATTGACTTCATATATAAGACAGAGTTTAAGGTTAGGGACAGATATATACATGATTTTCTAGTTTGAATATGTCTAGACCTTGTTAATCAACTTGAATGCTTACTGTATGACATAAGAATGCTATGTGCTTTGGTTTATCAATCTTTTGGTTTTTTCCTGAATTTTTATGCCCATTTGAATCTTGGTCAAATCCTAGGTTTCACAAAGATTTAAACAAGTTTAAAATCTAAAAATTAAAAGGTAAGCATGGATCCTTCTTAGTCACTCTAAAATGAAGCTTTTGGGAGGTTTTTGAAATTTCCATGTTTGAAACCCAAAAACCACTTCTCTTCATGCTTGACTTCATAAGACAGAGTTTAGAGTGTTAGGGGTAGATACATGATTTGTCTAGTTTGAATATGTCTAGACCTTGTTTATCAACTTGAATTCTTACTATATGACATAAGAAGGCTATGTGCTTTGGTTTTTCATTTTTCTGGTTTTTTTGAATTTTATGCCCATTTGAAGATTTTGGGAGGTTCTTGAAATTTTCATGTTTTAAACCAATACGACTTCTCTTCATGCTAGACTTCATAAGATCGACCGAGTTTATGGTTAGGGGCTAGATACATGATTTGTCTGGTTTGAACATGTCTAAACCTTGTTTATCAACTTGAAAGCTTATTATATGACATACGAAGACTATGTGCTTTTGTTTTTCATTCTTCTATTTTTTTATTTTATGCCCATTTGAATCTTGGTCAAATCCTATGTTTGACCTGGATTTAAACAAGTATATAATATGAAAATGAAAAGGTAAGCCTGGATCCTTCTTAGTCACTCTAAAATGAAGCGGCTTTTGGGATGTTCTTGAAATTTTCATGTTTGAAACCCAAACCACTTCTCTTCATGATTGACTTCATATATAAGACAGAGTTTAAGGTTAGGGACAGATATATACATGATTTTCTAGTTTGAATATGTCTAGACCTTGTTAATCAACTTGAATGCTTACTGTATGACATAAGAATGCTATGTGCTTTGGTTTATCATTCTTTTGGCTTTTTCCTGATTTTTTATGCCCATTTGAATCTTGGTCAAATCCTAGGTTTCACAAAGATTTAAACAAGTTTAAAATCTAAAAATTAAAAGGTAAGCATGGATCCTTCTTAGTCACTCTAAAATGAAGCTTTTGGGAGGTTTTTGAAATTTCCATGTTTGAAACCCAAAACCACTTCTCTTCATGCTTGACTTCATAAGACAGAGTTTAGAGTGTTAGGGGTAGATACATGATTTTTCTAGTTTGAATATGTCTAGACCTTGTTTATCAACTTGAATTCTTACTATATGACATAAGAAGGCTATGTGCTTTGGTTTTTCATTTTTCTGTTTTTTTTTGAATTTTATGCCCATTTGAATCTTGGTCAAATACTAGCTAGGTTTAAAACATGAAATTTAGCCCCCAAAAATTGTACATATATGGATTCACTTTGAGATAATTCATGAAACTTTGGAAATGGCCATCTCGTGTCATGTTTCCCCACAAATGAGAATTGGATTAATTGGTGGCAGACAAGTAAACACACATTTATGTGCGACAACCCAAAATGCACATATTTTGCAAAGTTTTCATGCGTGCATGAAAAGTTGCAAATATATACATAAAATGGGCCATGATTCAAAAGTTTGACATGGTTCTTGTGTAGTAGTAGTACCAAAGCTCACACGTGGGAAGAAATTAAGATGGTCGAATTCCAACATATATGTTGCCACACTTTTTTGAAGGGCTCTTTTCTAAAACATTGGTATGGCATGTCTGCTATTTTCCCTAGCTATATAGAAAAATGATGAACAATCCATGATTTCCGATTGCTGTTTTTGAACCACCTTTGGCTTGATTTCAAATTTAGGTCAAAATCATGGGGGGGGGGGTAGGGGACAAGATCGTGTTTCTTTGGCTTGATTTGCAAGTTTTTTGGGGTCCCACAAATTTAGGGTAGCATCACAAGGTTTTTTTTCTAAATTTTTCGACACTTAGAATTCAAATATTATGAAGTGGTATCATGGTATCATGTAAGGGATGGTATCACTAGATATTTTCCCCCTATCCGGGAAGTGATGTTGACTGGCACGCAAGGTTTTTCAGTGCTGCAAACCTGCAGTGCGGCGATTTTGACAGAAATAACCCTTTTGGCAAAGAAAATTACGGACTGACCCTCTGAGCAATCTATTTCACTGGACTAACCTTTTTGTGTGGCTTTCTGTGTTTTTCTTCGCCAAAAGGATTACTTTTGTCAAAATCGCCCCCCTGCAGTGCAGGCTACGCGCCCGTCTAATATTCTTTTTTTTTCAATGACAAAAGGGGGGAGAGAGAGAGAGAGTCTTGACGACGTGTCTTCACTTGACAAAGAAGATTGTTGGAAGTTTGCCTACCTAAAGTGTGGGACCTGCACGCATATGGGACCCTGCAGCCCTCTGAGGGCAGTCCGTGTGAGACGCAAAATAGGGTTTTTAGTTTAGTAAGGCAAAAAAATTAAGCCTTGGAGGGCCGAGGCGGGGCGGCCGTCCGCCATTTTATACCTTTTACGCCCCCCACACCTCGTTTCATTTGTCATGTCTACCAAGGAAGAGCTCGGAGGAGAAGATGCAGTCCTAGCTTCTCGACCCCCTGGCGCCCCACGCATAAATACTACTACCAGAAGTACACTGTCTCTAACAATCCTGCCTGCGAAGGGAGATCTCGGAGGAGACGATGCGGGCTCAGCGTCCCCGCCGTTGATTGGCCAGGACACAAGGGTTACTACGCCTCTTTTAATTACCTTCGTTTTGCTGGTAATACTCGGACTTATATCTGTTATCTTCCGCAGGAGAGGGTCGATATCGCCGGAGAAGATGATGTGAGGCAGATGATCAAGCTCGCAGGAGAAGATGATGTAAAGGAGATGGTCAAGCTCGGAGCAGAAGATGATGTAAAGGAGATAGTCAATGTCGGAGAAGATGATGTAAAGGAGTTAGTCAATCTCGGAGAAGATGTGGTGGCATTGGACCAACCGCGGTCTTTGGGCGAGATCCCGGAGATTCACTTACCTCGTTTGCACTGGTAATGATATGCCTGATCTGTAACATTTTGAACATTTTTCGTCGGCTTACACAGGAGCTATCTCGGCTTAGGGTCAACAAGGCCCCGGGAGCGGAACTTCCGCATCTCGGCGCGGAGAACTCCGAGTTACGCCAGAAGCGCCCTGGGGAATCGCACGCGCAGGCGCAGCACATCCGTTCGCAGGATCTCTCATCCTTCGACGTCAGGTTCCAGCGAGAGGTCGTAGAAGAAGATAAGTTGCCAGCTTCCCCGCCGTTCAAGAGGATGAAGGAGCTGAAGACGGAGGTTAATATTACTAGCTGACTTTGGGTTGCTGGTTTTTGGGTACTTCGAGTCACTGACATGTAGACACCACTTAAGTCTGTCCTACATGTTAGTGACCATATTCGTTAATCAGCCAATTTGTGCCCTTCGTTTGCCGGTAACGCTCGATATGTTTGTTGTTACCTTTGGCAGGATCACTCCCCTTGCTTATCTTGTCGGAGGATGAAGTTGGATCTTGCCAGCATGCGGGAGGAGAACAGAGAGTTAGGGATCAAGATATTTCGGTACAGGCAGGCGGTGTCTTTCCTAGAAGTGGATGAGATCACGGCCTGTGCTCGTAGGAGTTGTGACGAGGCCATTCATCTGGGAGAACGGATCAAAGCTCAGCTTGTCTCTTTGATGGAAGTCGCAGAACGCGTGATTTTCAATGCTAGAGAGGCGCGGGAACGACTTCTGGTGGCTGAAGATCTCGCATAGCAGTTTAATCATGTGCGCTTATTAGCTGCCTACTACTTTTGTAATTATTCACAATTATATATGTATCAATGGCTTGCCTTTTGTGTGATGGAGGAAATTGCACATACCACCACTTCTTGGTGCAGTTTTTGCACATAACACAATTTGAGATTCTTTTTACACAAATAACCAGATTTTGACGTAAACTTTTGCACAAAAAACAACCTTACTCCATGTTTTCTTTTGTCTTCTAAAGACAAGTAGGTGCTTCGAAAAATACCTCCGTTCCAATGCTTAAAGCTTTGTATATTTTTCTTGAAAAGTCAAACCAAGTAAAGTTCGACCAAACTCTTAGAAGAATCTATCAGCACATATAATATTTTGTAGACACCATATGAAAATATAATTTATTTTCTATCTAATAATATTGATTTTGTATCTTGCATATTAATGCTTTTGGTAAAAACTTAGTCAAACTTAACATAGTTTGACTTTCTAAAAATCAATATAATCCTTAAGCTTTGGGAAGTGGTTCTAGACGTGGTCTAGACGTGTTTCTACATATTGCCTTCGCATTTGCTAAACGCATGGAGTTTCTTACGAAGTACAAAGTTTATTTTTCGAAATATTTTCGACTTTGTATTATTTTTATTCATTTTCCCCCTGGTTGTCATGTTTTCTGTCCGGCTTCCCCAGCCATGCGCGCGTGACACGAGTAGTGGGAGACATGGTGCCCAAAGGGATAGCTTTTATTAATGGTGGCGACGGTTCCCTAGGCCAATGCTGGCGATACGTCTCATCGTCGCTAGCTGTGCCTTCCCCATGCGGCCGTATTAATGCACACCACTGCTCCTTTGCGCCTCCGCGGCTGATCAAGTAAGTTTGATCATAAAAGATGATCACATAAGCTCGACGATTACCTATAACCTAAAAATTATCTTAATTTGTAAACGAAGACATAAAATAACTAGTTGTTTGATTAGGAAAGACAAAGGAAATTTCTATTGAGATTGAGTTCATTTCATAGTTGTTATAGACACATAGCAATATTACCGAGAGATAGGATTGTAGAGAAAGCAATCCATAGGTATTTTGGAGGGTTCTCAATCCTTTGAATCAAGCAAGCTCTATAGGAAAAATCCCTATGTGTAAAAATCCTACTCCGTACAAGATACCTTTAGAAATCCTTTGAACCAAACAAACTCGGATTCATATTAGTTGACTATAATATAGATATATCTAGACACATTTTAGTTCTAGATTCATCCATATCATTTGACAAGTAATATGAATCGGAGTGATTATATTAAATGGAGTACTAGTATATATTGTTCGAAAAAATTAAGTTATACTGTAATAAAGAAACCATTTCTGTGGTCAAACTGATTTGACGGGACAGTAACTGCACCAGGACGTAGTGGCGTGCTATCCTAGCCGAAGTTTTACTCGGCGCCTCGATGCAGCTGCTGAAGAATAAAAAAAGTCATATCCACTCCTACTCTTCATGTCCATCGTTTCCATCCTTGGCTCTCCACTTCCATCATCGTTCTCCACTCGCCAACCGCTGCTAGAAGTTTTTTCATCCTCTAGATCTCCCATTTGCATAGCTTTCTCTCCTCACCCCTCCGCAGAACCGCAGCACTCCTCCTTCCCGCTCGACTCTCCTACAAAACTCCAATCACACATACTTGCATCCGCCCTTTTAAATCCATCTCGTCTCCATGGCGGCATCGAACGACGACCAGCTGGATGGCGACTGGGGGAAGCTCCCCGCCGAGCTGTTCAATCTCATTGCCCAGAGTCTGGACGTTACAGTCGACGTCCGGCTGGCCGCATGCTCCAAAACGCTGTGCCGCCATGTCGCCGACAACATGAATCTACACCATTGGGATGGACCCTGCTTGCTGATGCCCGATTCTGCCCATTGGCACTATGATGATAGTAGTGCGCACCACACGGTGTACCACGTTGTGCCCCTCGACCATCCTCGGCGCACAGCCATCCTGCCGTTCATGGACAATAGATTCTGGGTTGGCATGAATGGCGACTGGATCGCCGGCGTGGACAGTGGTGGGAACTGGTTCCTCGCGAACATCTACACGCACCAAGAAATCTCCCTACCATCGTCGGAAACTTGCAACATTTTTCGGGAGGAATGGATTGGCTTCCCCGACTTGCCTCCTGAAAGGTACATGACGTATGGGCGTGCCATGTTTTTGTTGAAGATTGTAATTTGCGAAGTGCCCACAAAAGCTGGACATTACTCAGATTACAAGCTCATCGCTCTATTCAATTCTGGACTCGCTTACCTGGCTAATGGTAGCCAGGAGTGGAGGTTATTCTCTCTTGCTAGTTGGGGTGTAGATTACAGTGATGCCATCGAGCACAACGGCTTTATTGTTGCGGTGGATGGGTGGACCGGCACCACATATTGCTGGGATCAATCACAGGCTGGTAATTCTTCAATCCATATGATATACTTCGCAATAAATTTTAATATCAAGCCCATTCATGATATATTGTAACTGAAATAACTAATTGCTCACTAAGACTTTTTTTCACCTTTCAAATGACTGTGCACCATTAAATTATCCTAACCTGACTGAACCATTGCTACAAACGAATTACAGTAGTATATGCTGTGCACTAATCTGTCAACCCAAACCAGATTATTGCAGTATATGAATGCATTCCTGAATTAGTTACTGCATGCTCTTGTCAGAATATGAATAAGGAGCTTAGCCCTGGCCTCTTCATCAATTGATGCATGCAAACTTTCAATTTATTTCAATATTCGATGTACTCAAAGCATTACAATCATGGATCAGATAAGGTTGAGACATGTATCTACCATCAATGAATATGAGTGTAATTAACATACATCTCAAATGGGAACAATTTTATTTCTTCGAGATTTTATACAAGTATAATGACTGCATCCTCCATTTGATCCTACAAATGTGAAGTTGCAGCTACTGGTATTATTGTCTTCCCGAGCCATTCAAACACTATTTTTTGTTGTCTCCGTTTACAATGCAGATGCACACCTTGCCCCGCCATTCGTGATCCCATCACCGATGAAGGAACCATCTGGCAGATGGTTTTTAGCTCGATCAGCCGATGGCAAGCGCTTGATGATCATCCATGAAGATCGGTATATACGTAGCAATGATCACCTTGAGCCTGCAGAAGTTCTGCATCATGGTAATGGCCTTATCCTGCGGGAGTGTCCTGCCCCTGTCATACATGTTTTTGAGAAAGATCTATCCCTGATTGGACCCAATTGGAGTCGAGTTGACAGCCTTGGCACACACTCTCTGTTCATTGGACTGAATTATCCATTGAACCTGAAGATAAATGATGGCAATGCTCCTGATGGAACATTGACTCCATTCATGAGGTCAAATTGTGTGTACATCGCGTACTATGCATTTCGGGAACCAGCATTTAGTTGTATTTGTCGTTGTAACCTGCAGCAAGGGGAAAATGAGCTCATGGGAGTTATCACCCTTCCAGAAGATGGTTGGGGATTTCCCCGACAGGCGACAATGTGGTTTAAGCCTAGTCTGAAAAATATCCGCATGTTGATGCAACCCTAAACTGAGCCATGAATCTTTCTGGAGCAAATAATCTTTTTTGTACGATATGTTTGAACAATTTAGTAACCTGTTCTGTATCTTAAGATGCTCTTCCTTTTTTCTGAATCTTATATACCTGGACCCATTTCAGTGTGTCTGTTTACTCATTTTAGTGCGTATGTAAACCCACATTGAAGTAATCTAATCTTATAATTTAAAACGGATGGTGATGAACTCTGTATTTCCATCCTTCGTAAACCGTGCATGTCTGTTTATTTTTAGTTTCATTTCAGCAACTGTTATTAGTATATGCACACCTTTTTTTAATGTTGAGAGGAGTATAAGGGCATTACAATGCTATATACTATATGGCGCTAATAGAGAACAAATGAATGTCAAAAGATTGTAAAATCCTCCAGGTACTCTCCTTGCAGCGCTAATTGCTGATGACAGACTGACTTCCTGTTGGTTCCGGTGCTTTAGCTAGGACAGGTGAAAAGAGTTTCACGCCCCTGCTTTCTTTTGCGTCGACGCTAGGACTACCGCTGGGATTAGCCTCTCCAACCGCCAAACGACGAGGAAATAATTCCTAGCGCCCTTGCAGTAGCGCCTGTGTTGGACATGCCCTAATGTTTTCCAGCTAAAAGATGCAATCTTTTAAGCACTTGGGTACGGTATTTCCCCACCAGCCTGGATGCAGGCCGCCAAACGCGTCTTAACCAAGGTTTAAAATAGCGTGCTAAATGAATTAGCGGCAGCCACCTTCAAACGATATGGACGCTATATCGTGGTAATAGTGTGGTATATTTTAAATAGCATTTTCAAAATAATACTAAATATAGCCTAAAAATAAATAATTTTACTAGAACGAATAGATATATATAGTCCAAAAGTGACTGAATCATACATACATAACCACATATAGAAATAGATCTCAAGTATATTAGAAGGCTAACATCAACATTTCACAAGGCAACAACATAGTATAAATTATTTATTAAAAAAATTAGCATTAGCGATATTATTTTCTGATTTAGAAGTGGAACCAACAGATTAGTTCATCACCACGAAAAAGTGAAAGCAACTTGCCTGAAAAAAATAGCGCGCTAACGATATGAAGTTTTAGGGCGATATAGCATGCTGTTTCGCAAATAGCGCCACAGCGAGCAAAATTACTAAGCGTGGACCCTCTAGATATGCTATAGCGTGCTATTAGCTTCATTGAGGCCCTGGTTTGACAAAGCAGCCTGAGTACGTATCTAAAAAAAATATCAGCCTGAGGACGCATGCTTGTAAAAAAGAGAGAGCAGACTACAATTACTTCAGTCCCGAACCCTCTCTCTCCCACCCATACTCCCACCCACTTCTCCTCTTTTACACTAATGACTGCCATGAACGGCTCGCCTCCTCCTTCCACCGGCAGCTGCTTCGCCGACACAGATGAACATCACCGATATTTCCTGAACTCAGCCGATTTGATCCACCGCATCCTCCAGCAGCTTGATGGACGTCCAGTCTCTTCTATCCAGATCGTGACTAGAGAAGGATCTACGAGTACATCCGTTTCTTACCCTTTGGCAGCGTCGGTTCCATCTCTCGCGGTACTTTCTTCTCCGCTGGAAGCACCATCTGGCTCGGCACTGATTTCCCTGGCGGCGGCACCAGCTTCTCCGGCTGCGCCGACCCCAACCCCCGCGGCACGGTCTTCTCCGGTGGCGGCACCACCAAAAGATGCTGTAAGTTGTCCTGAACTCACTAGGATGCAGGTGTAAGTAGTCAATGATAGTTGGGATCTTAAACAAGTTCTTTTTTCTTTAAAATTTAATGACGGGAAACCGTAGTATTCTTCTGCAAATTTTTTTTAATGACGGGAAACAGTAGATGTTAAGTACTAGTTCTGGCAAAAAAAGATGTTTAGTAATATTATCCATCACAGAGCAGGGTTTCGCAGTCTGAACATACAAATATATGCTCCATGTTACCTGTTTCAGAAAGTCTGAAAGCTTGCTCAGTACCTGTAAAATCAAATTGTCTTGCTGCTGCTAGATTTTGTGCAAACTAATTAAAGAGATAGCTAGATGCATTTTCTCCATGTATGCTACGTTCTGATTTATATGCTGTTGATTGATATATACCGTGCTTAACTAGATGCAGAAGCAAACTCGCTCCAACGTCAATGAGCAACTACGTCTTAGGACTGTCGATTGTACATGTCCTCTGCACCGCCCCGAGTTCAGAATTCAAAGAAATTCACTAGCCAAAAAGCCAAAGGTGACGGGCAGGCGTGATGCAGCATTTCAACGTTGTATATTAAAAGGGCGAGGGAAAGGCCGCCCTAAACGGGTTGGTCACTCGGCGGACCCTCCTCAGCCCTCGCGCTTCTATGTGCAACTGGACGGCAACGATGACATGTATATGTTGGTCATCCCCAGAGAATTCAAGCAATGTCTGAAAGGGATTCTTCCCAGGCCTATCAAGCTCAAGACCAGCGTAGGCTGCGCCTGGTATGTGCACATCGATGAGTACCAGGGTGAACTGGTCTTGAAGGATGGTTGGTTCGGGTTTGCAGAGGCGCATGAACTGCAGCTTGATGACCTTCTCGTCTTCGAGGTGAAAGACACTTCCTTGATGAATGTGTTGATCTACGACAGTAACACCTCCACCCAGAGGATAATCTTTTGTGCTGATCACCCTTAGTTGCATGCATGATCTGCAGTGTTTTTAGGAAGAGGGGATCAGAATAACCTCAATATTTTATTGAATTAACTAGATGCTGCTTTTGGACCTGGGTTACTCCCCTGCTGATGTTCAAGCTGAACTTGGTTTTTGTATTAAGCTGAACTGGGGATCAGATACACTGTGATGAGACTTTGTTAATTAGCTAATATAGTATATGTTAGACTTGTTTTATTTTATTTTAATTTACTGTGATATGCTGCGGTAGTTTCAATGTGCGGTCTGATGATTTGTATTATATGTAGGTACACGGAGCTCAATATTTTGAAATATTCATAGATTTGTAAGTGTAAATGTGATATATCCCAGATGTAGTCAATGCTATCTTGTACGAACTTGTAAAATCTCAGGGAAAAATACATTTTATTTTAGAAAGTGTAAAAGTGACCAATTTTTTGATCTGATTGTAGCAAACACAAGTGCAGATGGTCAAACCCCAAAAACTTCTCATATTCATTGTTACATGGTCGAGATATAAAGGTATTTCACGCACTGGTTTAATACTCAACTGCTTACATCCATGTTTGTTTGCAGTTTTTTTTGACACCTCTTAATGCTCCCTCCGATCCATATTTTTTTTAGATACACAGTACAAACACAGACGCTCTCATATAGATGTATCTAGACACATATTAGTTGTAGAGACGTCCATTTTATCATCATGTAATGAGGATCAGATGGAGTATCGTTTTCATTTTACCAAAAGAAATGGATATATTACTGTATAGTACAACGTAGCCTGAAGCCCTGAGCTCTGAATGCAATTTCTGTGTGCACACTGAACGGATCATAACCCACACGACATGTCTCACTGGTCTGTAGGTCCGGACCCCACCAGATACTGATAAAGCCCAGTGACCCGCCGGGTGAAGTTTTGTGTGTGGATTCCTGCGTACCTGGCTTCGTTCCTCCTAGACACGCGCATTTTTTTTGACCGGGGGACACGCGCATTTATTCCCTTGCTGATTGCTGATGTATCATTCTCAGTTTCTCACAGCCCCCTCATGTTCAGAACTTCAGATCTCCCCAGATCCCTCGCCGTCCATCTCCCCTGAGTCCTCTCTCTACACCACCGGCGTCCACCACCGCTCGGACTACGCGGCTTGGACTCCGTCCTCTACGGATGCGGCGACGTCGCATCTAAAAACTCCACTAAGGCGGCGCGGCATCCCCGATTCTCTCGGTCCATGGCTGCAATGGCGGTATGTTTCCCCCGAATCACTAGCGTTGCCGGTCACATCTTTATTATATCTAAGCTGTATTGCCGGTTGCTTAGCATTGTTTGATATACAGTACTTCTCTCAGCCAGTGTATATATTAATCCTCTGGTAAAGACTCGGGTTACACATGCACCCATGCTAGCTATGTTGGGACTGGATCTAATGTGTGCAGTAATAATCGTTCAAATATGCTATTGGTCAATCCACGGCCGATGATCACATATGAGGACACCGAGCATGCATGTCTGGCTTGTGGACTCTTTAGGCCGACGCTGATTTTTTTTTGTTTGCTTGGTCAATCTGTACTGGCGGATGATGAACTGCAGATGCATTATTCTGATGCTAGACATAGCCAGCAAGCATGCATGGCTCATGCTAGCTTGATTTCTATTCTCATAGCTACTATTTATATCGATTTGGCTTCTGCGATACAATGATACACTATGCTGAATAATTTGATGATACAAGGTTGTACATATCAGCCTAGCTAGATTCAGAAGCTTATTGTTCAGACTGTGTGTTTGATAAGAACAATGATCCGCTGAGTTTGCTAGGTGCCTTTTATTATGCATTTGCTTGGAATTACGGTCAGAAGCTAGAGGCATTATCTAATTGAGGCCTCTTTTTTGCAGTGTTCAAACAAGAAGCTCAAGCTTGGAGAGAGCTTATCATGGAAGGAGACATCTGTAGAGCCAGCCCCAGTGTGCAAGGTGTTTGGGCGCATCGATGAGGAGAATACCCCTGACAGCTTCTGCAAGGTACTATGTACATCGGAGTTAGAGGTGATTTCCATCCCCAGTCGTGTTCTACCCTGGTTTTACGGTGGGTGTCCAGAGTCCATCAACCTGAAGATGTCCACTGCATGCACCTGGATTGTGGACCTGAAGCAACAAGATGGCAATGTTTTAATGGACAAAGGATGGCCAGAGTTTGTCAAAGCACATGACTTGAAGGTAGGATACCTCCTGACCTTCAAGAAGCTTGACACCAAATCATTGCAGGTGCTCATATTTGGTTACAATTGCTGTGAGAAGGTTATATGGTGTTCAGGTTATCACCCATCGCTGGGGCAACAATATCAATCACAGCTGTATTAAGTTGTCTTACAAATGTTCTTTAGAGAGAGCTGGTCTATAATAGTATACTGCTCTCTTTAATGATGCATTGTGGTGAACATGATGGTACCATTACTGGATTGTGGTCACATGTGAGGGGGGATGTTGAAATGTATAATTGGATTGCCTAGCCCTTTCCATTAGTTCGGACTTTTGGTTGCGTTGGCTAGTGCATGAAGCTTGACAAACCTTATTTATGTGTACAGCTCTCTAGTTGTACTATTAATTATTATGTGCTTATGTTGGCTGGATTGTGATGAACATGAGATGTTTTGTTGTTTACGTAAAGAAAAAAACGTGATGTTTTTTTGAATCCTGCGCTGGATATGTTTTGCACAAACTAGTGAAGTGACCGCTGACAAAACATATTATGCGCAAATAGGCAACCCTCAGCAACGATCATGGGTTCAAGTGTCCAGGATCCAGTGCCTTGACATAAGCAAGGCACAGATGAACAGTACGGTGACTTGTAGATTTGGCCGTTGGATTGAAAATAGATAGCTAAGATCAAAGTACTGTAGCATGTAGCATATGTACTGTTCATGGTTCTAAAGCACATGCACTGTGGACGACGTACTGTAGCACATGTCCTGTACATTGGTTGGTACTGTAGCAGTTACTAGTTAATAGTCATCTGTCTAATTATTTTTTATCCAACGGTTGAAAGGGAGGGGCAAGGCATGGTACGGAGTACTATTTATGTGTGCCTCGCCTTCATCAAGGCACTCGATCTCATTCCGGGTTCAAGTATTACCCCATGTAGCACCACTTTTTTTTTGGGTTAGCCAGACAACCTTCCCAATAAAAAAAAGTACTACCTTCCCTGCATGGGCCAATTGTTTGTACTTTTGGGCTGCCGCCGGCCATGTACATGGTGATTGCTGTCAGCCTGCTTACTTCGCTGATAACATTCCAAAAACACTTAATGGGCCTCCGACTCATGCCATTGGGGCCCTTCCTAATTTAAACACGGATATCCTATGATTGGCCCTCTAGAAACCGAGATTCTACATATAAAGTTATTTTTATTTCGTATCAATTATGATTATGATTCTTTTTAAATGCGCATAGCCAGTATGCGCATCTACATGGGCTCTATATTTTGATATATTCATATAGTCGATTTCAAAATTGTCATTAATTATATAAAGTTCCAAGATTTATTCTATTAGTGTGCAAGATCTTAGAGTGTATTTGTAGTTTAAAAAAATGACAAACCTCTTCATCAGATTGTTGTTAACAAGTGCAGTGTTGTGAACCCAAAATATATTACATACTCCCTCGTAGATCAAATTTGATCTAATTAAGTTGAACTAAAACCCGGATCAACAATTAGTATGGATTAGATGCATGGAGTACGAAAAACAAATGAATAGGCAATATTTCAGTTTTTCCTTCAGTTGAGAATGCTAGAGCAGGACCCATTTGCCAGTAGCGTCCCTCAACATTTGAAGGTAAAAACAAACAGAAGGGATCGAAAAAAAAGCATCCTACATATCTCGGCTTAAAATATATCGAGAATTCACATATTTCTTGTACATAGAGGCTGACATCGGGGACCCATTGGCCAGCAGTGGAAAAAAAATCAAAGAGAGGAAACAATTATCGTACAGAGAAGCTGACATGTGGGACGCATTTTGCAGCAGCGTCCTCAACTTTAACAAAGGCGGCAGGGGATCGAAAGAAAAAGCAAAGTTGCCAGAAATCAGCGGTCAAAAATAAATCCAAGAAACGAAATGTTTATTGTTCCTAGAGGCTGACATATGGGACCCACGAGCGAGCAGCGTCCTCAACGTTTCAAAGGCGGCAGGGGATCGAAAAAAAGGCAAGTGACCATATATCAGGTGCCAAAAATAATCCAAGGAAAGAAATTTATTGTACATAGAGGATGACATATGGGTCCCGTTTTGCAGGAGCCGTCTCACCGTTTCCAAGGCGGCACGGGATCGAAAAAAAAGAAAGGAAAGGTTTATCGTTCAGAGAGGCTGAGATGTGGGACCCATGGGCCAGCAGCGTCCTCTTAGTTTCAAAGGCGGCAGGGGATAAAAAAAAGGCAAATAGCCAGTAATTAGGGTAAAAAAAATCAAACAAAGGAAACTTTGACTGTTCATAGAGGCTGACATGTGGGACCCATGAGCCAGCAGCGTCTCAACGTTTCAGAGGCGGCATGAGATCGAAAGAAAAAGGCAAATAGCCAGAAATTATGTGTCAATAATAAATCAAACAAAGGAAAGGTTTATTGTTCATAGAGGCTGACATGTGGGACCTCTGAGCCAGCAGCGTCCTCAACGTTTTAATGGCGGCACGAGATCGAACGATAAAATAAGCCAAAAATCATTTGGTAAACAAAATCCAAGAAAAGAAACATTTACCGTTCTGAGAGGATGACATGCGGGACCCATGAGGCAGCAGCATCCTCAACGATTCCAAGGCGGCAGGGGATCAAAAGAAAAAAAGGAAATATCCAGAAATTAATTAGGGGTTCAAAATAAATCCATCAAAGAAACTTTTATTGTTCATAGAGGATGACATGTGGGACCGACGTGCCAACAGCATCCTCATCGTTTCAAAGGGGGCAGGAGATCAAAAGAAAAAGGCAAATAGCCAGACATTAGGGGTCAAAAATAACTCCAAAAAAGGAAACTTTTATTGTTCGTAGAGGATGACATGCGGGACCCATGATTCAGCAGCTTACTCAACGTTTCAAAGGCGGCATGAGATCGAAAGAAAAACGCAAGTGACAAAATATCAGGAGCTAAAGATAATCAAGAAAAAAAGAAACTTTATTGTACATAGAGGATGACATGCGGGTCCCATTTAGCAGCAGCGGTCTCAACGTTTCAAATGCGGCTTGAGATCAAAAGAAAAAGAAAATAGCCAGAAATTAGGGGGTAAAAAAAACTCCAAGAAAGGAAAGCTTTATCGTTCATACAGGCTGACATGTCGGACCTATGAGCCTGCAGCTTACTCAGCGTTTCAAAGGCGGCAGGCCGGCAGGGGATCAAAAGAAAAAGGAAATAGCCAAAATCAGATGGTGAAAAAAATCCAAGAAAAGAAACTTTTATTGTACATAGAGGATGACATGCGGGTCCCATGAGCCAGCAGGTTCCTCAACGTTTCAAACGTGGCATGAGATCGAAAGAAAAAGGAAAGTGACCAAATATCAAGAGCCAAAAATAATCCAAGAAAAGAAACTTTATGTTACATAGAGGATGACATGTGGGTCCCATTTTGCAGCAGCGGTCTCAACGTTTCCAAGGCGGCACAGGACCAAAAGAAAAATGAAGTAGCCAGAAATCAGGGGGTGAAAAAAATCCAAGAAAAGAAAGATTTCAATTGGGCTGTATCTGGACATCTGGGCCTTCGAACTATCCTGCTGGGCCTTTTGTCTCGTACAATTTCAGCCCACTCCAAAACAGGAAAGTTCGGATTTTTCTAAAAAAAACAGGAAAGTCCTATGCATCGCAAAAACAAAAAACAAGGACACTCAACATATAAGTTTGTTTATGTAAAAATAAAGATTTAATTTATCCGTTTGCAATAGCTCAGAGCGAAATAATCAAGATATCACATGTTTCTTGTACGGGGAGGCTGACATCGGGGACCCATGAGCCAGCAGCGTCGTCAACGTTTCAAAGGCGGCAGGGGATCGAAAATAAAATAAAAAACCAAAAGTCAGTTGGTAACAAAATCCAAGAAAAGAAAACATTTATCATTCTGAGAGGATGACATGCGGGACCCATGAGGCAGCAGCATTCTCAAACGTTTCCAAGGCGGCAGGGGATCAAAAGAAAAATAAAGGAAATAGCCAGAAATTATTTAGGGGTCAAAAATAAATCCACCAAAGGAAACTTTTATTGTTCATAGAGGATGACATGTGGGACCGACCTGCCAACAGCGTCCTCATCGTTTCAACGGGGGCAGGGGATCAAAAGAAAAAGGCAAATAGCCAGAAATTAGGGGTCAAAAATAACTCCAATAAAGGAAACTTTTATTGTTCGTAGAGGATGACATGCGGGACCCATGAGCCAGCAGCTTACTCAACGTTTCAAAGGCGGCATGAGATCGAAAGAAAAAGGCAAGTGACCAAATATCAGGAGCCAAAAATAATCCAAGATTTATTGTACATAGAGGATGACATGTGGGTCCCATTTTGCAGCAGCGGTCTCAATGTTTGTAATGCGGCTTGAGATCAAAAGAAAAAGAAAGTAGCTAGTAATTAGGGGGTGAAAAAAACAAGAAAAGAAACTTGATGGACATAGAGGATGACATGCGGGTCCCTTGAACCAACAGCTTACTCAACGTTTCAAACGTGGCATGAGATCGAAAGAAAAAGGCAAGTGACCAAATATGAGGTGCCAAAAAAACTCCAAGAAAAGAAAGTTGATTGCTCATAGAGGATGACATGCGGGTCCCATTTAGCTGCAGCGGTCTCACCGTTTGAGAGGCGGCAGGGGATCGAAAGAAAAAGTCAAGTGACCAAATATGAGGTGCCAAAAATAATCCAAAAAAAGAAAGTTTTATAGTACATAGAGGATGACATGCGGGTCCCATGAGTCAGCAGCTTACCATACGTTTCCAAGGCGGCAGGGGATCAAAAGAAAAAGGAAATAGCCAAAAATCAGAGGGTGAAAAAAATAAAGAAAATAAACTTTTATAGTACATAGAGGATGACATGCGGGTCCCATGAGCCAGCAGGTTCCTCAACGTTTCAAACTTGGCATGAGATCGAAAGAAAAAGGCAAGTGACCAAATATGAGGAGCCAAAAATAATTCAAGAAAAGAAAGTTTTATAGTACATAGAGGATGACATGCGGGTCCCATTTAGCAGCAGCGGTATCAGCGTTTGAGAGGCGGCAGGGGATCAAAAGAAAAAAGAAATTGCCAAAAATCAGATGGTGAAAAAAAACAAGAAAATGAACTTTTATAGTACATAGAGGATGACATGCGGGTCCCATGAGCTGCAGGTTCCTCAACGTTTCAAACGTGGCATGAGATCGAAAGAAAAAGGCAAGTGAAAAAATATCAGGAGCCAAAAATAATTCAAGAAAAGAAAGTTTTATAGTACATAGAGGATGACATGCGGGTCCCATTTAGCAGCAGCGGTATCACCGTTTGAGAGGCGAGGGGATCGAAAGAAAAAGTCAAGTGACCAAATATGAGGTGCCAAAAAAAATCCAAGAAAAGAAAGTTTTATAGTACATAGAGGATGACATGCGGGTCCCATTTAGCAGCAGCGGTATCACCGTTTGAGAGGCGGCAGGGGATCGAAAGAAAAAGTCAAGTGACCAAATATGAGGTGCCAAAAATAATTCAAGAAAAGAAAGTTTTATAGTACATAGAGGATGACATGGGGGTCCCATTTAGCAGCAGCGGTATCACCGTTTGAGAGAGGCAGGGGATCGAAAGAAAAAGGTAAGTGACCAAATATGAGGTGCCAAAAATAATCCAGGAAAAGAAAGTTTTATAGTACATAGAGGATGACATGCGGGTCCCATTTAGCAGCAGCGGTATCACCGTTTGAGAGGCGGCAGGGGATCGAAAGAAAAAGGCAAGTGACCAAATTTGAGGTGCCAAAATAATCCATGAAAAGAAAGTTTTATAGTACATAGAGGATGACATGCGGGTCCCAGTTAGCAGCAGCGGTATCACCGTTTGAGAGGCGGCAGGGGATCGAAAGAAAAAGGCAAGTGACCAAATTTGAGGTGCCAAAAAAACTCCAAGAAAAGAAAGTTGATTGCACATAGAGGATGACATGCGGGTCCCATTTAGCAGCAGCGGTCTCAACGTTTCCAAGGCGGCAAGGGATCAAAAGAAAAAGGAAGTAGCCAGAAATCAGGGGGTCAAAAAAATCCAAGAATAGAAAGAATTTTGGTTCATAGAGGATGACATGCGGGACCCATGATCCTGCATCGTAAACGGCTCGATCGGAGAACGTTGAACGAGATGGCGCGATGTAGAAAAAAAACAATGCCAGAGAGGCTGCCATCTGGGCCCTACATCCCTCGGCGGTGCGGATTTGCGTTGACTCGGCCGGCGAACCCGAGATTTCGAGATGCACCACGTCCCGGGCCACCATACGCCACGTTTTGGCCGCTTTCGTCGGGCTAGGTGGCCTCAAAAACGAGAAAAAAAAGTTTTGACATGCACCACGGAGGGACCAAAATCGTCGGCCATGGTACACCAGCAACCACGGCGCGACTTCAACTTCGTCGGCCATGGCAACTTTTCTTGTAGTGAGTTCAATGGTCTTTGGTGGCTGGAGCGTGGTTTTCATTTCATATTATCCAAGCTACACAAGTGAAAAGGCAATAATGACGATTACGACAATCTGATTGTGGTGAGAGGCTGGTATGAACTCTATTTGTTTTCATTTTTGTACATATACTCATCCATGTGAGCATGCTTAGTTGGTTCATGTGAGGTATATGTTATTTGAGAAAGTCTAGTAGTTCATGATCTCTCATGTTTAGCTCCAATTTATTAATATGAGTAGCATGTCATGGATGTTGCTTGCATTGTTTTATTCATAAGTAAGTATGGCATTGTGGTATCCTCCTCTGAATAATTCATTTATATCGACTTGGCACATGCTCACGCATGCATATGACTGAACAAAAGTCAATTAAGCCTCGATGATTTATATTGCTTCAGAGTTCTTGTATCACTTTATGCCTCCGTTAATTTATTTTGCCGCAAGCATGATTATGACAGTTACTGCTCTCTTGATTTGTCGCTCCCTAGTCTTTTGCTAGCCTTCACTTGTACTGAGCGGGAACACTGCTCGTGCTTCCAAACACCTGAAAACCAAGTTGTTCCAAAAGTGTCCACCATAAATACCTATGCATGGCATTTCAAACCATTCCAAGTAAATTCTCATGCGCTACCTTTAAAACTTTCAAAATGTTTCTCAATTTGTGTTAATGTTTCATAGCTCATGAGGAAGTATGTGGTGTTTAGCTTTCAACCTTGTCATTTACTTTTGACGGTTCATATGGACTAGTGGCACATCCGCTTATCCAATAATTTTGCGAAAAGAGCTGGCAATGGGTTTCCCAGTCCCGAATTAATTATCTTAAAAAAGCACTCCTTCATGGTATGAGATTGTTGGCAGGCACCCGAGGATTCGGTTAGCCATGGTTTGTGTAAGAAAGGTTGGAAGGAGTGCCACATAAACATACAAATAATTCATGGGAGCCGCTCTTGGGAGTCCGGTTGATGAGGTAGTTAGTGTACCCATTACCATTCGTTGACAACAACAAACACCTCTCAAAATAATTTTACTCCTGCTTTACAAATGAAAAGCTCTAGCGCATGTTAATCCCTGCTTCCCTCTGCGAAGGGTCAATCTTTTACTTTTATGTTGTGTCTCCATTCTTTCTTTGAGCACTATCTTGAGAGCACAACTGTCATTCTTAGTATAATATGCTTGTCTCAAAATATGATTGATTGTGGTATAACTTTGATGCTTTTATCTTTGACAATCACTACTTCTAGTCTTTCTATGAACTCCAGAGGTGCCTCGGCATTTATGTTTTGCCGATCAAATACAGGCAAGCGAGATACCACTTTATCATATTCTCTTATGAACATTGCAATCCTGCTTATATACATGATTCATGATGCTTATTATTAATTGTTGGTACCTCTTCATGATTGACATAGCTGTTAGATGATCTTATTTGCATGTATCTTATTATGAATTGTATTAGCCATAGCATGAGAATATATACATCATATGAGCAAATGTGTTCGTGAAAGTTCTTTTATCGCTCAGTTGTTAACTAAATTGCTTGAGGACAAGCAATAAGCTAAGCTTGGGGTTGATACGTCCAAACGTATCTACTTTCCCGAACACTTTTGCTATTGTTTTGCCTCTAATTTGGTATTTTGGATACAACTAACACGGACTAACTTGTTTTCAGCAGAATTGCTCTGGTTTTTGTGCAGAAATCCAACTTTCGGGAAAATCCTCGGAATTTATGCGAAAGGCCCTATTTTCCGACGGAGCCAGAAGGACAAGTGAGGTGGAGGCCCGGGGCCCCACACCATAAGGCGGCGCGGCCTAGGGGGGCGCGCGGCCCTATGGTGTGGCCCCCTCGGTCGGCCTCCGCGCATCGGACTACTTATCGGGTTCGACCTAAAAACGCACGGGAGAGTCGAAGTCGCCAGAAACCCTCGAGAGCCGCCACATCGCGAAACTCCGTCGCGGGAGCCAGAAGTCTCCGTTCTGGCACTCCGCCGGGACGGGGAATTGGAGGAGATCTTCACCGCCATCACCGCCAACGCCTCTCCATCGACCAGCCATGTTTCCCCCATCCATGTGTGAGTAATTCCCCCGCTGTAGGCTGAAGGGGATGGTAGGGATTGGATGAGATTGGTCATGTAATAGTCATAAGATTGTTAGGGCATAGTGCCTAGTATCCGTAGATGTCACTTTTATGATATTGTTGCAACTTGTTATGCTTAATGCTTGTCACTAGGGCCCGAGTGCCATGATCTCAGATCTGAACATGTTATTGATTCATGAAGATATTCGTTGTTTATGATCTTACCTGCAAGTTGTATACACATGTCGCTGTCCGGAACCAATGGCCCCGAAGTGACAAGAATCGGGACAACCGGAGGGGATGGTAGTGATGTGAGGATCACATGTGTTCATGGAGGTACTCTATTAAAAGGAGTACCTTAATTTCAGTAGTTTCCCTAGGCCATTTGCCACCGGCTGGTAGGACAAAAGATGTTGTGCAAGTTTCTCATTGCGAGCACGTACGACTAAATATGGAACACATGCCTATTGATTGATTAGTACTTGGATACCGTTTTATTATTATCTGCAAATGCCCCTGCTTTGATTGTTACATGAGTTTCTCTCATCCATGCAACGCCCGTTAATCCGTCCTTGTGCCTACAGTATTTTAATCCTGCTGTTTACTATAATCACTACTGCTGTCTTTATTTCACCGCTGTTGTTATTTCACTATTCCTACTGCCATAAAACTTACTACTGATAAACTCTTGCGAGCAAGTCTGTTTCCAGTGCAGAATTGACAACTCCGTTGTTAAGGCTTACAAGTATTCTTTGTCTCCCCTTGTGTCAAATCAATAAATTGGGTAATACTTCCCTCGAAGACTGTTGCGATCCCCTATACTTGTGGGTCATCAGTTCCTTATCCAAAACATCCGAGGCTGGGAGGCGCCGGGACGGCGTACTCAGCTGAAGGACATCTTCAAGACTGAGCAAGTTGATATCATTGGCTTACAAGACCATTAAACAGGATTTCTCGCACAAGAAATGCGTTGGCTAGAGACACGGCCAATTCAACTGGATTGGGTGCCGGCGGCGGGGCACTGGTGGGCTCTGCTAGGCTTGAGGGATGAATTCTTTGAGGTTGGGTTAGGAGGAAGGCTCCTTTTTCTTAGCGACATACTACGGAGGAATAATAATCTTAAATGGCGCTTCATGCTTGGTGTACGGCCCAGCGGATCACTCGCGGACATCTAAGTTTTGGGAGAGCTCGAGACGGAGGTTTCCAACGCCTACTTCCTATTGTGGCAGGGATTTCAACCTGGTCCGTCGAGCGGAGGATAAGAGTAAGGGCGGTCAATTGGCCACGGTGCGCCGATTTAATGATGTCCTTGTAAGCTTATCCCCGAGGGAAATTTGTCGTGCGGGGGCTCGCTTTACATGGACTAATAACCGTGCCTCTCCGATTAGGTCGGTTCTGACAGAGTCTTTGTTTCGCCATCCGGGAGGTGGTGTTCCCTTTCTTCCCTTGCGGCGGTCACAAGGATTGGTTCCGACCACGCGCCCTTGATCTTGGACAACAGGGAGAAAGGTCTTAAGCGATCACCACGGTTCTTTTTTCAGGCGTGGTGGTTTGGGGTACCGGGCTTTGGGGAGCTGGTCCGGGGTAGGTTGGAATCTGCCATATCGGCTGCAGGAACACATAGGTCGAGTGTTGACCTTTGGCAGCACATCGCTCGAGGGCTTAGGTAATTCTTCAAAGGGTGGGGAGCGAATCTAGGAGGGAGCGTCGGGTGTTCCGCGAGGACTTGGTCAAGCGGATCCAGTGGGTTAGATGAGATGGCAGATGCTAATGGTTTGGATGAGGAGGATGGGCCCTCAATACAGGTTTGGAGGATCGATCATTGTGTTGGACAGCCTAGAGGAGGAATATTGGAAACAGAGGAGCAGAGTGACGCCAAGGACGCGTGCACGCATATTTTCCATGCCTTATGTAAAAGCGCAGAAATGCATGATTCCCCGCCCGATCCAGAGCCGGGAGATTTCCGTGCAACAGACTTGGTAGATCACATTTACTGGTTCTACGGGTCTCATGGGCTCGGTGGGGAGGAGAAAGTGTTCTCCTTGGGCCCGGACCTGGCAGTGGAGGGAAGGGTTTCTCAAGGGGAGAAGAAGAACTTGCACTCCTTTTCGGAAGAGCCGGATGTTGTGCTCGCGAGATGAAGCCGACTTGCCCCTGCCCCGATGGGTTACCGATGGTGTTCTTTAAGAAGTTCGGGAGATTCTTAAAGGACCCATTCTCAACATCTGAACGATTTGCTCTAGGAGAGTAGACATTGCACTCAACTATGGAATCATCTCCTTAATTCCGAAGGTCGAGAGCGGACGCGATTAGAAGACAGCCCTATTGCGCTCATCAACGTGATTTTTAAATTTATAGCTAAGGCGTATGCGACTAGATCGACCCCCGATTGCACATAGGACGATTGACAGAGCAGGCAGCCTTCATTAGAGGCCGCCGCACACGAGGAGTGTTAGCAATTCACGAGATTGCCCATGAGTTCTGGTTAAGAAGCTCAAGGGCATTCTGGCTGGATTTTGAGAAAGCATATGATCGAGTGAACGGAGTTCCTCCGTGAAGTCCGAGGAAGGGTTTCGGAGGGTTGTGCCATGATTGATCAACTTGTCTCGGGTGGGCAGATGGCGATCAACGTCAACGGTGAGATTGGCCAATATTTCCACAATGCTCCTGGGCGGTAGGGACCTATCCCCATTCTTTCGACTTCATGGTTGATGCCTTGGCGGCCATCTTAACCGGGGCCAAGGAGAGCGGCCATATCCAGTTTGTGCCACACCTGATTCCGTGAAGTCACGCATCTCCAATATGCGATGACACATTGATCATGATTGAGCCTTCCGACATCGGGATCGCAAACCTGAAGCTCCTTTTTCTCTGTTTCGGGAACATGTCGGGACTCAAGATCAACTTCACCAAGAGTGAGGCGTTGTTGCCTACCAAAACCCACCGGCGAGCAGCGACGGGCAACACGGAGAGCCGGGAGGCTCCCAGGACTGCTGGTGGGCCCTGGTCCCTCGGGCAACGGCCCGCAATGCTCGGCAAACGTCCTGGCGGTTGCAAGGGCGTGCCACCTAACCTATACATGGTCAGGAAGGTGTTGGATTGCTTCAATTAGTTTCCTGCATGGTAGACACGTAAACATTAAAGGGATTTCTATTTTCGTGCCCTCGGGTCCTTAGTTGTCTTGCCTTTTAGCCCTTAGTTTTTCCTCAGTTTTACCCAAACGTTTGTCTGAACCCAGAAGGAGCTCGGACGGAAGGAGTCCGTTAAGTTGACCGTTCCGTGCTGACGAGTGGGGTCGTGTCGTTTGTGGGGTCGCGTCGTGTGGGACCGCGTCGTGTGGGGCTGGTAGGAAGGGACCGCGTGGGACAGGACGAGGCCGTGTTTGTGTGGCCGTAGCGTGTGGGGCCGTAGCGTGTGGAGCCGTGTGGGTCCGGGACGGGGGCACGAGTGGTTTCTGTCTCTTTCGCCCAGATTAGCAGTTTTCAATGTACCTTTTTCCTCTCTATCGCTCGATCTCATTCATATTTGATAGCCCAAATTGGTAGCAAATCTAGAGCAGCTTCTCCTTCTGTTTTTTAACGCCATTCATTTCTTTATGCCTTCGTTTTTACCCAATCAGGTAGGAAATCTAGGGCACAAATCCAGAGAGAAAATATAGGATAAGCTGCATACAGCAACCAACATAGCATAGATATATTCAGGACAGATCCAAATGTAGTACCGATAGATCCAACATAAGCTACATTTTACATGAATTTAAGCTGCTCTACAGATAGAGCAGTCACATACAGAGAGTGCAGTAGGCACGTTCAACGCCTCCAGGTAGCGCGTGTGACTCGCTTGGAGGTTGCGCAGGTGAATCCCAAGTGCTTTGTGTTTGGCCATGTACGCATGCACGTTCACGGTCCTTCCAACTCTAGCGCCATATCTGCCAATGGATTCAACATGGTTCAGCAGGGTGTTGAAGTTGGTGTCGCGGAGCCTCCTGTTGCAGAAGGGGCACTTGTAAATGCCTCGAGCAAAGGGGCCATCGTATTGGCCGGACTGCAGCCTCCTGAGGACGTGACGAGTCTTGGTGTGGAAGGACTCGTCGTCGCTGTCGACGTCGCTGCTCTCCACCTGTCACGTAGCACCAAAGATCGTGCAAAAAACACGGAGTCAATTGCAACGATGATTGAACAGAGAGTGAACAAAAAATCATGCATGATAATATGGGCTCGAAAAAAAGAGGTAGCCTCAGTTACATTGGACACACTTATATCCAGGATTTGAGTCAGTAAACCAAAGATCATGCACAACAAATTTGTACACACCAATTGTTTACTGACCAAACCCTGAATCAATTTAGGGATGCCCAAATATTCATCATCATCGGCACAAATCTTAAACAAAAGCAAATCACAAACACTAATAACGCAAGATCTAACACAAAAGGATCGAACTAGGAACAGACGAACAGTAATAACGCAAGATCTAACACAAAAGGATTGAACTAGGAACAGACGAACAGTAATAACGCAAGATCTAACACAAAAGGATTGAACTAGGAACAGACGAACAGTAATAACGCAAGATCTAACAAAAAAGGATTGAACTAGGAAGAGACGAACAGTAATAACGCAAGATCTAACACAAAAGGATTGAACTAGGAACAGACGAACCGTAATAACGCTAGATCTAACACAAAATGATTGAAATGAGATAAGAACAAGGGAACAAAGGGTTACCTCCGGCTCGTAGTCGACGATGGTGGTGTCGTAGGGGTTCTCCGGCGCGTCGTACTGCACTGGTTCGTACGGGTCCCAATCGACGGGGGACTGGACGGGGGCGGCGGCCGATGCGCCGGCTGCTACGTTGGAAGCAGCGACAGGGGCCTGGACGGGGGCGGCGGCCGATGCGCCGGCTGCTACGTTGGAAGCAGCGACAGGGGCCTGACGGGGGCGGCGGCCGATGCGCCGGCTGCCTGTTGGAAGCGGACAGGGCCTGGACGGGGGCGGCGGCTGATGTGCCGACAATGGGCATCTCATTCTTCTCCATCGCCGGCGGTTTTCTTCGGGGTTTTTTCTTCGGTTGTGGAGAAGATGATGGGACAGGAGAGGCGGTTGCAGTGAGCCAGTGAGAACGTGCGTCGAGGGAGAGAAAGAGGGGCTCTATAAAGACGAAGGTGGCGTGTACCGCAACACGCGTCCGCTATGCACGGCTGCAGCGTGCACCGCTACACGAGTCTAACCCTGGGACGTTTGGTGTACTCAGTTATAACCTCAGGCCTTATACAGAAATTTTATCTGTACTCAGTTTTCCCCTCGAGGACTTAGACCGGCAAGTGCAATATACTCAGTTTTACCCTCAAGTAGCTGGTCAACAGAGAGTCAACAAATGAGATTAACATAGCTAATTGAGTCATTTCATGCGCAAAAAAATCCAAAAAAATAAAAACATAGTGGCAACTACTCATGGAGTCTTCCTACGCAACCTGCCACCTAGAAAACCTTAACAAACATATATAAATCAAGTTTTACCACAAATTGCCACTTCTCAGAATCACTAGTGTAGCTATGAAGATGCATGGTTTTCCACCCAAACCCCTTTGCAAAACATCTTTCCCAAAAACATAGTTTGTCTAAATGATGCCATAATTGTCACACTCATGTATATTTGAATTGCAAATAATTTGATGTAGCCCAATATGAATTATATTGTACAAAACACACATTTTTCATTTTGTAATTCTTTTGTTTGAATCCCTTAGTCTATTTACTATTTATGTGCCCTTGGATTCTTAGTACTACTCAGTTTTGCCCTCAAGTACTGTCACAAATGCTCTGAGAAGCCCAAACTTATCCTGATTGGTTGAGCCGTTGTCACACGGATCGACTCCACGAACCGTTGATCCACTGATCTAACGGGCAGTATACCCCTATCCGTCTCTTCGTGGCAACCTCTCTCTCTCTCTCTCTCGTGGCCACCCATCTCTCTCTCTGTCGGTGGAGAATGCAATAACGAGTTTGCCACTTAATATAGTTTGGGATATAGTATTGGTATAAACATGAGGCATACATATTTGCGGATTTCGGTGATTGCATTATTTGTCACCCCTCTAACAATTATCAACTATCTTGAGCTGTCCTTTTCTTTTAGGGAATATAGTTTGGGATATAGTATTGGTATTTTGAAACGGCCTAAAAGTGGTATAATTTTGGTATAAACATGAGGCATACATATTTGCGGATTTCGGTGATTGCATTATTTGTCACCCCTCTAACAATTATCAACTATCTTTAGCTGTCCTTTTCTTTTAGGGAATATAGTTTGGGATATGGTATTGGTATTTTGGAAAGGCCTAAAAGTGGTATAATTTTGGTATAAACATGAGGCATACATATTTGCGGATTTCGGTGATTGCATTATTTGTCACCCCTCTAACAATTATCAACTATCTTTAGCTGTCCTTTTCTTTTAGGGAATATAGTTTGGGATATGGTATTGGTATTTTGGAAAGGCCTAAAAGTGGTATAATTTTGGTATAAACATGAGGCATACATATTTGCGGATTTCGGTGATTGCATTATTTGTCACCCCTCTAACAATTATCAACTATCTTTAGCTGTCCTTTTCTTTTAGGGAATATAGTTTGGGATATGGTATTGGTATTTTGGAAAGGCCTAAAAGTGGTATAATTTTGGTATAAACATGAGGCATACATATTTGCGGATTTCGGTGATTGCATTATTTGTCACCCCTCTAACAATTATCAACTATCTTTAGCTGTCCTTTTCTTTTAGGGAATATAGTTTGGGATATGGTATTGGTATTTTGGAAAGGCCTAAAAGTGGTATAATTTTGGTATAAACATGAGGCATACATATTTGCGGATTTCGGTGATTGCATTATTTGTCACCCCTCTAACAATTATCAACTATCTTTAGCTGTCCTTTTCTTTTAGGGAATATAGTTGGTAATTTCGGTGAATGCACACACTAACTTTGAAAACAACTACAAGTACATGTAACTGAAAATGGATTTGTAACAAGGTATCCCTTGTAACAACTTCTAGCGCCTAGTGAGAATGATAAGAATCCGATCGTAATTATACAACAAAAAAAACCAGCCATCCCAGTTAGCTTGCTTCTTCCCGGCTCGATCAATTGCCTTAGCTTGCTTGTTCATTTTTCTTGGATTCTCCCTTCACTTCCACCGATTACGCATTGGGAGCATTAGGCATAATCGGAAGGTCCCTAATCGGAATGGCTCCTCTCTCGCCCGCATTCTCTACGGCAAGTCCCACTCCCCGTTACGTACCCCCAATAGCGCCAGGTGGTCTCTGTGAAGCCTGCGAACGTACACATCGATCCTCGAAATGCATTTCTTCAAGATCTGGTAACACGTGAACCCTAAATCCCAAATTCGAAGGAATAACAAGAAAATCGAGAGAAAACAGAATTGGGCCGAGATCTAACCGCCCCTCCCCTCTCTTTATATGGCAAGCTCTCGCATGCAACGAACTCACGTCCCACAGTTGCCGTTCTCGTCCGTCTTCCAGATCGACCACCCGGAGATACGGCGTGGGCGGTCAGGGCATCTTGTCAAAGGCACGGGTCCATCCTGCGGCCATGAAGAACAGGAGGTCGAAGAGAAACTAGACATCACCGGCCTGCCGGAGAAGGGCTGCCGCTGGCGAAGAAGAAGAGAAAGAAGAACAATGGGGGCGCGGAGAAAGAAGGGAAGCAATGGCACGGGCACGGGCGCGGGGAGGGCTAGCTCGGGCTCCCATTTTGCAACGGTCACCAGGTAAGCTGTGGGTCCAGCGCGCTAACGTGGACAAGTTGTGGGTTCCACGATGATCTGGATAAGTGGAGACGTGTCCACTGCCACCAACAACGGCCCCACTTGCCAGCACCAACCTCCGTCAACTAAACGGGTTCCTTCCGTCCGAGCTCTTTCTACGGGTTATAGACAAGGGGTTGGAAGGCGAGGAAAAACTAGGATACGAGAAAACTGAGTACAACTAAGGAGCCGAGGGCACGAAAATAGAAATCCCAACATTAAATGAGCCTCGATCGGCTCTCAGGTTACCCTGTGAATCGGCTCAAAGAGCCGATTAACCCATGGTTCGTAATGGATCTACAATCACATGGGGATCATGCTTTATCAATACTAAGCTAAATCAATCTACGACAGTTTAAGGCTTTCACCGCATGACCAGAACATCCTACACGTGGTTGAGCACAGCGGAATCACAGTAACGGAAAACTAGTCTAGAAGGGACCTAAAGCAACATAAAGTGAAGATCCGAACATCCCATACAGGATCGGCAAACTATACATACGCCTCTTTGGATCATTCAACATAGTTTGCCAGGCCTAACCATGCGGAAATAAAGCTAATCCTTGAGAACGAGGAACAACTATAAGCAGATCAAAACTACTAAATAAAGATGAGAGACGGAGACGCCTTGCCACCTAAGATAAGTGTAGGGCAGCTAGATATTGAGGGCATTCTGTTGAGCAAACATATGAAAGATACCAATGTAAGCCCCAAAACATCTAATGATAACGGTGTTGCTCGCCATCAACAAGGCTTGATCTGAGCAACACAAACACGAATAAACGTAATGTTGCCTAGATCGCAAGATGCGATCTGGGCAGCATGATGCTTACCCGGAAGAAACCCTTGAAACAAGGGGTGGCGATGCGCCTAGATTGTGTTTGTTGTGAACGTGATCGTCCTCCTTTCTCAATAACCCTAGATACATATTTATAGTCCGTGGACTTTCTATCTTTGGAATAAACCTAACTGTGTACGACCCAAACTCTATCTCTTAATTCTAAACTAACATGCGATCTACCATAATGTACAAATACACGGGCAATCTAGCCCAAATTCACCGAACACAGAAACACCTTATGTGCATATCTTCCAAGCCCATCTCAATTACGACCCGTCTCCACAGTTTGCTTGGCCAAAATACGGTGATAACACATACCCCACAGTTTTGGCAATAATAATTCAAAAACCTCATTTTTCATCACCATGATTTGACTTATATGAGCAAAAAAGCTGCGTTGCGGCCGAGGCAGCTACGATGTGCTTTCATCATGATGCCTTGCCTTCTCAACTTCTCCGTACTGCATGATTTAACGCATCCTCGAAACTGCCACAACATTGAACCATCTTTCATTATATCCCCTTTAATTAAACTCATCCAGGCAGTTCGCTTCCTCATTCCCCTGTTCCACACTAGCCATCGGCAAAAAACCCCTCTCGGCCACCATGGATTCCTCTTCCTCCTCTGCCTCCTCAGGCCTTTCCTTCCAATCCCCCTCCGAGTGAGCTGAGGCAGGAGGTCAACCCCGGTGGCAGCCCTCTGAGGCCCTCGCCCGATATTGGGACGAGGTTGGGGACTCCCCTCCATCGAGTCGGAGGACGGCAGACCGAGCCGACCAGAAGGCGACACTCCGTTTCCTCATCGCCGGGGGGCTGGAGGCGGAGGGCGGCAGCGACCTCTTCTCATGGAAGCGGAACATCTCCTCGACGAGGAGGACGAGGCTGAGGAGGGAGGACTCCACCTCCAGGAGTACCGGCAGGCAAAACGCTTCATGGCCGGGTCGGACAACGGCAAGGGAAGATGAAGCCCTACGCCTTCAGCAGCCAGCAACAGGCATCCGCCGGCAGCCCGCCGGCAATGACGAGGCAGCGGCGGCAGCGAGGCGACAATAGCCCTTAGATTAGGGATTAACCTTAGGGCTAGTAGTAGTGCATTAGGCATCGGATGATCCTTTTGAGAGCCATCGGCTCTTCCTTGTAAAAAATCCCTCTTTGAATCAATAAAAATTGTTCTTCCAATTTGATTCTTCAATTGTGTCCAATTTCAAATCTTCCGATTGTCAAAGTAGGTCAACGCACCAAGAACCGATAGCAACGCATCGGTCTTTCACCATCAAACGCCCATAAGGCCAAACTCAATTACCAAATTAGACAGGTTCAAGCAGACATTCCCCAAATTCAGATGATAACTTGATACCTGCTCATAATATTTTGTACCTCTAAAGTCGATGAACTGCGCATCGGCTGTTTTATTCTAAAGTCGATATACACGTGCATCGGCGTGCTTAACACGTCTGTTATGCATATATCTTTTTTGTAACGGCCGTTTCCTATCCAGCCCCATGTTCTTGTGTAATTTTTTTTATTGGCCGATTTCATGCATCGGCCTCCATGTTTTACTGCCCATCATCCCACATACTTGGAAAATACTTCTTGAGATGCTGGCCATTGATGGCCACTGGGAACTTCACACCATTCAGCTCCTCGAGCATGTACGCGTTACCCTTGGTCGACTCTGTACGACCCGTGCCAATTTGGAGACCATTTACCATACACTGCATCCTTAGTCCCTAATGGCACTGCTTCCCATACCAGATCACCAACGTGGAACTCCTTCGGTCTCACCTTCTTATTATATGCGCGAGCTACCTTGGCTTTGTTCTCTTTAATTTTCTCAAGCGACCACAATCTGAGTTCCGTTACATCCTCAATGCTATCACTCATCAGGGCTGCATATTCTTCAGTTGTTAAATCATTCTGAAACGTAGTCCGTCTCGACCCAGCCGTGATTTCCCAGGGCAATACAGCTTCTTGTCCATAGACCAGATGATATGGCGAGGTTTTTATCGCTCCATGACATGACATGCGATAAGCCCACAAAGCCTCTGACAATACCTCGTGCCAACGTCTAGGGTGCTCGTCGATTTTCCTCTTAATCAGCTTGATAAGGCTCTTGTTGGACGCTTCAGCTTGCCCATTTGCTGAGCATAGTATGGAGACGATCGAGATCAAGTTAATTCCCATGTCCTCGCGAGAACTTTACGAACTCAAGAAATAAAAACCGAACCTCCATCGGTCGTGATAGTCTGGGGAATCCCAAATCTGTGAATGACATGTTCTTTCACAAAATTGATAACATCTTTCGATGCCACTGACTTCATAGGAACAGCCTCCACCCATTTAGTGAAATAATCTGTAATGGCCAGAACCCACACATGGCCTTTGCTCGATGGAGGATTGATTTTGCCGATCATATCCATACCCCACCTCGAAATGGCCAAGGCTTGATGATGGGGTTCATTGCCGATGTACCATCTGAATCCTTCCAAACTTCTAACATGCTTGACACTTTATAGTACTTAAAACAATCCTCAAGCATGGTGGGCCAATAAAACCCCGATCGTCCGATCAACCATTTCATCTTATGAGCCGATTGATGAGTTCCACAGGCGCCTTCGTGTACCTCGTGTAAGAGCCGATTGGACTCGGCCGGTCCCAAACATTTGAGGAGTAACCCTTCCAAAGTCCTGTAGAACATGTCATCCCCAATAAGGACATACTTCATGGCCTTGTATCTTATCCGTTTAGGTGCCCCCCGAGCCGAATCTTTCAAGTAATTGAAGATATCGGCTCTCCAGTCATCCGGCTCCATGAACGAACTCCGAACATCGGCTCCATCGCTACGTCCTTGTAGCTGGCTATCATGTGCAGAATCGTTTGCCTCGGCATTTTGCAACCTTGGGATCCAATTGAAGTTTATGTACTTGAATTGTGCCATCAGCTCACGGCATTGCATCATTATGGGAAGAGCGACTCGCTCTCACATTTGTATTCCTCCGTGAGTTGGGAAATCACTAATTTGGAGTCTCCAAAAAGTTCTGCCTGCTTACACCAGCAACTCCATTCCTTTGCATATTGCTTCATACTCGCGACATTGTTGGTGCAAGGTGTAGGTAGCCTGATGGAGAAGAATATGTTGCCCCCGAGGCGACACGAGGAGAATGCCGATGCCGCAACCATTATCACAAACCGATCCATCGAAAAACATGGCCCATGCACGTACAGACAGTGCTGCTATATCCGTGTTGATTCGTTCAGCAATAAGATCGGCCGCGCCTATCCCTTGAGCGCAGGCTGATACCGGATATCAAATTTCGATAATGCAAACATCCACTTACGAGTCGGCAACCAGAGGAACGACGCATGTTTTGATGACATCTGATTTGCGATGACGACAATCTCCGATCAACAAAGATGTGTTGAAGCTTGGTGCGGGTAAAAAATAGGCGAGGCACAACTTCTCGATCTCGGGGTACCTAGTTGCATCCAACATCATCCTTCTGCTGAGGTAGAAAACAACTCTCTCCAGGCCATCATAAACTTGTACCACCACACGCGATGGAAGTGTCAGCTACTGACACAAGTAAATATAGAATGGCATGTCTTGTGGGGTGGCAACACAGGTGGCTTCGTTAGATACTCTTTAATCTCGTCAAACGCTTTGTTGCCCCAGTGGAACTCGTCATCGAGATTTAATTTTTACCAACCCCATGAGCGGCTCAATTCGTCTGACGGGTTGGAGATGAACCTTCTGACGAAGTTGATTTTGCCGATGAGATGCTGGAGTTCCTTCTTCGTGGTAGGTGGCTTCATTGTTCGCACTGCCTCCTGACTTTTCAGGCCGATCTCAATTCCTCGTTCATGAACCAAGAAACCCTAGGAATTGACCGGCCGTTACACCAAAGCACACTTCTTTGGATTCATTCTTAGCCCGAATTTTCTAGTTCGGTCCAGGACGTGTCGCAAATCCTCCAAGTGTCCTTCTACTGAAACAGACTTGACTACCACGTCATCAATGTAAATCTCCACCAATTTGCCGTCAGATCATGAAAGATGTAATTCATGGCTCTTTGGTATGTTGCGCCGGCATTTTTCAAAATGTCATGACTACATATTCAAACAAGCCCACCGATCCTGGTACTCTGAATGCAGTCTTGTGTATATCTTAAGCCATGAAAATTTGGTTGTAACCGGCATTGCCATCCATGAAACTTAAAACCTTATGACCGGCACCGCATTGATCAATGTCTCTGCTACGGCATTGGATACTCATCCTTTGGAGTGGCACTATTGAGATTCCGAAAATCTATGGCGACGCGCCATCGGCCATCCTTTTTCTCCACAGGTACGATACTAGAAATCCATTCAGCATACCTGCATGGCCTGATGAACCCCGCGTTCAACATTTTCTCGATCTCTTTCTTGACTTCTTCTAAAATTTCGGCCTTCATCTGTCGTGCTCTCTGCTGGAATGGCCGAAATCCTTTCTTCAGAGGGAGCCGATGCTCGATGATGCTCCTGTCTAACCCAGGCATCTCTGTAATCCCGGGCAAAGCAATCTGGGTATTCCTTCAACAAAGCTATCATCAGGCCCCTCAGATGCGGATCTAACTTTTTGCTGATAAATGTTGGTCGTGGCTTATCCCCGGGACCAATGTCAATCTCTTCTAGCTCATCGGCTGATGTAAACCCATATCCTAGCTTCCCATCGCCTGCTAGATCAATGCTGAACACAGGCAAACGTACGGTGAGGATAATTTGGGCCGATTCCGGAATCGGCCTCCTTTTCAATTGCATTGCTCAATGAGGGTTTACAACTTATGTGCTCTACGACTACGTGACATGCTTGAGGTGAGATCCTTGCTTTTTATTTTTTGGGACGATCGCAGGGATCGGCCTTGCCACGTACGTCTGTCGACTTCGGTCTTGCTCCTCTGTCAGGCCGGTGGAAAGACCAGCCTCACCCCGTTTTTTGTAGCTTCGATGCGCTCACAGCCATCCAAACTAACTCCAGAGATCGGCTCTTGCTCATTTGCATCCCAAATGTTCATGCCAGCCTATCGAGATCTCGATCGAGTCATCGCATGAACGACCTCCACTTATCTCCATCCTACTGTGAGCATTGGTGCATTGTGGATGGAATGCAGCAGTTGGCGTGAATCCAATCCCTTCCGGCGGGACAGCATAGGTGCTTTTGCTTCGACAATGAATAATGACGTAGGGATGGTTTCGGCCTACGGTCCACGTTGAAGCCTTGCGCCTACGATGCTTGCCGTTGAAGTCGCTCGGTGTGACGTTGGTTTTGATCGGATCTTGATGGCGTCCCAAATGCCGTAGCATGGAGTATGGCATTATATTGTTGCCGCCCCGTGTCAACTTGACATCTTGCCGACAGGCTGCCCGTTGATATATCCTCTCAGGTACAGGGCCTTCAAATGTTTGTGGCTCCTCTCTCGTGGCTTTTCAAAGATGACTGCCGTGGGCCACGGTCAAAGTGAGCTACGGCACTTCTTCGGTTCTTGGAGCACAAAACTCCGACGGAAGTATGAACACCATGTTTGTGCCAGCCGATGCCTTCGCATCGGCTTTTGCTTGTTGGGGCACCATTCTTTCTTCGCGGCGCATTCTGTCTCCAAGTTTCTTGAATTTTCACGGCCAGATCGGGCCGTGCTTTCCTCGGTGTGTATAGATACTGCGCCTGGCTTCCTCCAAATTACAGCCGCTGCACCAAAACTGGAATGACTAGTCCATCGGGGCACCACCTTGGACGGTGGTATCTATCTTCTCCTTCATCTTCTGACTCCTCGAAATCTTCCCCTTGAGATGACTCAGCTTGTACGATGCCGGGATGGGAGAGGTCCTAGCCGCAGACCTTGAAACTCTGGCCCTTCTTCTGTGTCGCACTCCGGGCGGTTATCGATTATGCACTCCTGAATCCAAATGCTTGAAGAGGACAATCAATGTATGTCCATGTCTTCCTTCTCTTGACTTCCCACTAGCGTGGCGCTCATGCTTATCGTCGTCTCTATCATACAGACGAGATTTTTAGGTCTGCATAGAAACGATATCTTTCGTCATCGTATCGTATCGCCGACGTCGTACTGCGATGCTCATATTTGTTAAGGAGGTGTGCGGAAAGTGGTCGTTGGTACCGGCTTCTCACTTGTTCCTCGGTGATGTACCGTTTATCATCATATCGGGGCCGGCGCGCGGATCGGCCTCCTCCTTATCCTTGCCACGGAGGTAATGGCTTCTTCTTTATCGCCGCCATGGTGGTGTACAGGCCCTACCATGTTAACGCCGAATGAGAAATCTAGCCGACGCTTCGTGGGGTGATCGAGTTCCACCATGTTGACGCTAGGAAACGGTTGCGTGTCCACTTTCATGGCAAACTGATTAAAGATCAAACGGCCTTGCTCTATCGCCGTTTGGATCTCGACGTAGCTCTTTGCAGTCATTGGTGACATGGGTGAACGAGTGATGCCATTTGACGGTCTCCGTTCATCTCTTGAGCGTAGGGATTTTATGGCCTTCGGGTAACTTGAATGTTTTCCCCTTAACAAATCAAATATCTGCTCGGCTTTGCTTATATCGAAGTCAAACCTTTTGCGAGCCCTTCTTTGTTTTACCCATTTGCGGGACACGGGGAGGCTGGCCGAGCCCATTCAGCCACGGCCACTTCTTGGTCTTCAGAGTCCTCAACGTCTTCTGTCTCGACCAGATCGGGCGCTTGATGAACTTGTCTTGGTACAATTACAGGTGGCGCAGCTCATACAAAGTTAATTTGGACCATGTCGCTGATTGTAATCCGCTTGGAAGCGAGATCCTTGAGCGGCGCGGCGGGGCAACGCTGCCAGCTCGACTGCTTCTTTCTCATTCAAACGAAGCTGAATAACATCGGTTCTGACGATCTGAAGCTGAATGTATTCCCGACACCGTTTCTCCACGCTCGTACTGCGCCGGATCGGCAATGCCGGCCCTCGGTAGCTTCGAGTGATATTGCACGTGAGCTTGCTCTTCAATTTGTTTCCATGTCCCATTGGTAGCAACAAGGTGTACCACCCAAAAGCTGGTCCGGTGAGAGACTGCGCGAAAAACCTCACACGTAATGGATCTTTGAAATCATGCCATTGTGCCAAATGCGGCTCACATGCTCAATTGAGCTGACCCTTGACCTTTGAACTTTGAACTCGGGAGCGATGCTTGGGTGGTAGCGGAATCAAGTCATATTCGTTGGGGTACGGCTTGGAATAGCCGATTGTTCTCCTCTTTGGCAGGATGCCAAATTGGTCTCTCAAGATTGTACTGATTTGTTCCACGGTATGGGCTGGGCGGCACATGACTCGTTCGGTGGCATATTTAGCTAGCCACGCTGTTTATCGGCATCTGCTCAGGAATTCCTCCTGTAAATCCCTCTGCTGCAATCTGGTTTGTGCGCGCGATTGTTGCAGTCAGCACGTGCACACGTATCCATGTGGGATTTCTTTGGGCGGCTCATACAGGAGTTGTCATGAGATCGCCTCCAACCTTGTACACGACGTATGCCGTGAAGCCTGTGCTCTGGAGCGGCAAGCGTGAATATGGTGGCCAGTGTGGAACGGTATCTCTCCCTGGTGAGTGCCTAGGGTAGGTCCGGAGAATATTGATGCTTCATGATTTCTTGAACCACGCGAGCGCATCGCTCCAGAGTTCACCGAGGCTCTCGAGAATGACGGTGCAGAAGGAGCCACCATGTAATTGACTTCTGGCGCGAGCTGGTGCGTTCCTGCGAAGGGAGAGACAGTCTACTCATCGAAAACCTTGGTGAGAACCCCTTCGCAATGCCATGTGAACGGGTCTCGAAAGAGCCGATGATCGGCTTCGGGAGCTGAGCTCATCATATTTCTTCTTGTGATCATCGGGTAGCTCGGTGTCGTGGGCGAGGTCGTCCGCCATCTCGATTGCGATGTTGACGCGGTTGTTGTAGAGTGTCCCACGGGCGTGCCGAATGTGTTGCCTACCAAAGCACGGCGAGCAGCGACGGGCAGCACGAGGCCCGGGAGGCTCCCAGGACTGCTGGTGGGCCCTGGTCCCTCGGGCGACGGCCCGCAATGCTCACCGCACCGTCCGGCGGTTGCAGGGCGTGCCACCTAACCTATACCTGGTCGGGAAGGTGTTGGATTGCTTCAATTAGTTTCCTGCATGGTAGACACGTAAACATTAAATGAGCCTCGATCGGCTCTCGAGGTTACCTGTGAATCGGCTCAAAGAGCAGTTAACCCATGGTTCGTAATGGATCTACAATCACATGGGGATCCTGGCTTATCAATACTAAGCTAAATCAATCTACGACGTTTAGGGCTTTCACATGCCGGAACATCCTACGCGTGGTTGAGCCTAATAAGATACAGAAAACTAGTCCTAGAAGGGGCCTAAAAACCAACATAGAGTCGATTCGGAACATCCCATGGGATCGGCAAACTATACCTACACACTTGGATCATTCAACCCATTTGTAAGGCCTAACCATGCGAAATCAAGCTAATCCTTGAGGAACAAGGAACAACTATAACGAATCGAACTACTAAATAAAGATGAAAGCGATGCCTTTACACCTAAGATAGTGTAAAGGCAGCTAGATGAGGGGCGTACGGCGAGCAAACATATCGAAAGATACCAATGTAAGCCCCAAAACATCTAATGATAACAGTGTTACTCGCCATCAACAAGGCTTCATACGAGCAACACAAACAACGAATAAACGGTCGCCTAGATCGCAAGATGCGATCTAGGCAGCATGACGCCCGGGAAGAAACCCTCGAAACAAGGGGTGGCGATGCGCCTAGATTGTGTTTGTTGTGAACGTGATCGTCCTCCTTTCTCAATAACCCTAGATACATATTTATAGTCCGTGGACTTTCTATATTTGGAATAAACCTAACTGTGTACGACCCAAACTCTATCTTTTAATTCTAAACTAACATGCGATCTACCATAATGTACAAATACACGGGCGATCTAGCCCAAATTCACGCACAAGGCCGATTCAGAAACACCTTATGTGCATATCTTCCAAGCCCATCTCAATTACGGCCCATCTCCTGATTTGGCCAAAATCTGGTGATAACAGGCGCTTGTCACAGGGGTGGACGACGCGGAGTGGCGTAGGATCGCCGATTTTCTTAACTGCAACCTCGGGGAGTTCCCATGTCTTATTTGGGCCTTGCCGGTCTCGGACAAGACCCTCTCGGTCGCTGACTGGTATTTCCTGACGGAGAAAGTGGGCCATAGGGTGGACCCATGGTAGGGACTCTTTCTGGCCTCTGCGGGGAGACTGGAGCTGACCAACTCGTGTCTGTCGAGTCTACCGATGTTCGCAATGGGGATCTATCTTCTCCACGAAGCGACACACGGGGATATGGAAAGTCCAGAGCCCGCTTCTTTTGGGAAGGAGCAGGGAATAAGAGGAAGTACCACATGGTCGATTGGGCGACGGTGTGCAAGCCGCGGGAGCTTGGACGATTGGGAATCCTTAACACAAAATTGATGAATATTGCGCTGATGTTGAAGTGGATTTGGAAACATTACCAGGGAGCAGAGGGTCTATGGGCGGACCTGCTCAGAGCCAAATACCTAAGGAACGATCTTCTCCCCGCTGGTACCGACTAAGGGTTCCCAGTTTTGGAATGCAATACACAAAATCAAATGGTATTTCAAGCTGGGCGCGAGGCACAAGGTTGCGAACGGGAGACGCACATATTTCTGGCTCGACTGGTGGACGGGGAAGGGTCCCTTGAGAGTGTTGTTTCCCCGCCTCTTTGAGTGCTGTGACAACCACTTTGCCACAGTTGCGGGAGTGCGGGATGCCAATGGATGCATATTAGGTTCCGGAGGACCTTTGGGACTGCGGAGGTTGTGGAATGGGAAAACCTTTGTAGGATCTTCGACCTTCATCCCTTCTCAGAGGGCGAGGACGAAGTCTCGTGGGCTCTTGAACCCTCCGAGGCCTTTTCCACTAGGTCCATCTACGGACGTCTCTCGCAAGGGGCGGTTGTGACTCACTTCAGGGAGGTCTGGAAGACGAGGGTGCCGCCTAGGATTAGGGTTTTCCTCTGGCAACTCATCAGAAGCCGCCTTCCATCGGGAGTACAAGTGGCGAAGAGGAATTGCCCAACTAATGGGGCATGTGCCTTCTGTGGGGAACAGGAGGATTGTAACCATATCTTTTTCTCATGCTACCTGGCTAAGTTGGCATGGGCAGGAGCTAGGGAGCTCCTACGGTGTGACTGGAACCCAACAGGGGCTGGGCAGTTCATTGCTCTTGTCCAAAGTCTTTCGGGGTCCCTTCGTAGGCTAGCCTGGTTCACCTTTGCGGCCCAATGCTGGGCGCTTTGGAACATTAGGAATAAACTAGCTATGGAAGGAAAGCTTATCAATAACCCCGCTGATGTCTTCTTCCACATGCACTCATATATGCAGCGTTGGAGGGTTCTGGTCAGACCGAGGGACCGTGCGACTCTGGACGTGGTGATGGAAGGGGTTAGGAGGCTACAGGCGACGACGCGCGCACAAGCTGGATGAAGCCATTTGCTATCTTTGTTGCGGTGTGTGTGTGCTAGCTTCATGTACTCCATTTGCTTTGTTAGATGATCGAACCTTGTATGGTCTTGAATTGTGGGGCTGGGTGAGGCCAGGATTTGGTTTGTAAGCTATCATACTATTGTGGTTGCCGTATGGCTTTATATATAAAGCCGGGCCTATGGCCTTATGTTTAAAAACCCGAGTTTAGAGATCAGATAAAAACTATTGTAAGTGAGTTGAGAGTTTGAGATACTTATTGAGTTGCAACACACATTTATTTTTTACCTACCTCATATGACTGTAATATGAAGGTAGCATTTTCTGCTTACTGATTTTATTGTGCTCTCCGTTGTTTTGTTCAGACACACTACCTTATTTATGGGGTATTGGCCATGGACTTAAAGAGGCTCACAAGGGCCCATACTTTCAGCCTCAGTGCTCAGTCTCATGTGTTCATTCTTGGGTGATACCACCTACTCTATGTATCAGGATGTTGTTGCTACATTAAGCAGGTCAACAAATCTGGAAGGTGATACGGTTCTGAAAATTCCATCCGGGATGACACTCACATCTGATTCTGTGTAATTCTCCTTTTCAAAAGGCGATGGCTTAACTAAACTTGATCAGTTTCAAAAAAAACTTCATAGGACGATCAGTTCATCTGTTGTTGTTACCCTTTCTATTATAACTTAGTAGTAGCAAACAAAATTCTTTTCAGAGATTTTAAACCGTTTATTCGCTGCAGCTCTCTTTAATTTAAAGAAATTGCAGCTAATGGAGATGGTTTCTCAGATCACATGTTGCCTACAACAGCCTCATATTTGCTCACTTAGAGCATCTCTAGTGGATGGTCTATATGGACGTGTAAATCCCGTTTACACATTTCTGGCCCAAAATCGGTCTCCAGTGGATCGTGTATACCATCGTGGAATTTGTACATGTCCATCCACGACGCTACTCCTCGTGGAAGTAAACACGCCCCAACCACGCTCGTGGAAAACGAAAAAGGCTCGTGACCTCTTCTCCCCAGCTCTGCTCCCGCTCGCATCCCGCCTCCGTTCGGAGCCATCGAAGCTCGCCGGGCCGGCGGCCACTCCCCTCCGGTAAGCTCTTTCTCGCCTCTTTTTTTTCACTCCCGCAAGTAGAGAAGAGGTCTGGGGAGGCGCGGGGAGGCGCGGGGAGTCACGCGGCGGCCGCATGGCTCGCCAGATGCGGCGGCGGCGGCACGCGCCATGGAGATGGGAAGGCGCGGAGAGAGGGGCTGGGGTGCTGCGGCTCGACGGAGGAGGGAGATGGGCTGGGGAGCTGCGGCACGACGGAGGAGAGAGATGGGATGGGGGGCTGCTGCGGCGACCTGGAGAAGGGGATGGCGATGGGGTGCGGTCTAGGGGCCGGCGACGCTCGCCCTGGAGAAAGGGATGGCAGCGGGTGTGGCCTGGAGGGCGGCGGCGCTCGCCGTGGACAGTGGGGAGGCCGGCTTGGCCATGTCAATTTGGTGCTTGTCCATGTCAATTTGATGCACGATTGTGGTCTGGGGCTAAAATAGTTGTGCTTTGATAGTGTTTTGCTACAGATTTTGTACTGATCTACAACCTGATGTGTAGAAGAAGAGATCTCTGATTACTAATTTGGTGTTGGCTGTGTTTCTTTGTTGATTGTTTGCAGATGGATGGTGACCAAAGTTTCTTGGACACAGTTGTTTGCAGATGGAGGATGCACGAAACGAGAGTCATGATGCACGCAAACCGTTTGAATTAGATCAGAGGATCTTGCTCATGGACACAAGTGGTATGACTGATGTGCAAAAGTAGTTTTACCAAGCTAAGCAGAATGAGATCCTTGCTCGCCGCCTAGAGTAGTGAGCCAATTGTTGTATGAACTATTTGATGATTTCTCCTAGTTGTTGTAAGAACTATTTGATGCTTTCTGGATGAAGGTATACAAACTTCACTGGATGAAGTTTGTATCACGGAGTTGGAATCTTCACCGGATGAAATAATCAAAGAATTTTGATTTCATCAGAAACGATGAAGATGCTTGCATTTGCAAGAAATTAAGTGGGAGCGTTGAGACATATTTATAATACTTTATGTAGATGACATATCGTTGATTATAAATAGTGTAATTATATAATTGATTAAAAAGGTTTCATTGAGAATTAACATTAATGAAAGGATATGAATTGAAACATATTTAGTGTCAAGATCTATGAAGATAGATTGAAACACATAATAAGTTTAAAGTTAAAGTACATAGAATGAATATTGAAGTAGTTCAATATAAAAATATTAAGAAGGTGTTCTTTTCCATGTGAAGATTTAACAAGACTTGAGTGTATTTGACACTCAATGAGTAAAAACACATGAGTGATTTTAGATCACGAATAATATGTACAAAATCAGATGTCTGTGCTCTAAAGTGTTACGAGCATATACCAGAATGATTCATATAATGATCATTGGACAACAGTAAGAATATCCCTGAGTACTTTAGAAGAACCAAGGATATATATATAGTTTTGTATGGGTAATGACAAACAAATCACTGTAAGGTGTTGCACCGATATTGGTTTGGTCACATATAAAAATAGAATTTCAATCTCACTTAGGCTAAGTGTTATTTAAAAGGTAGCACAATGAGCTAGAAGATGTCTATGCTAGATTTAGATGAGTTCTAAATATTGTGACGGATTCTACAAACGAAGGCAGAATATGTCATTGTTTTGACAATGACTGAGGATGTTTAAGTCGAGGAGTTCTTTGAGAACTTGGTGTAGTTCCGATAGTGAACTTTGAAGCTATATTGTGTGTGACAATATTAGTGACATATTTCAGACCGTGGAGTTAAGGTTCCACCAGATGACTGAACATATATGATTAATGCCGACTTATTTGGAAAATGAGTGATGCGTTGAGACGTAAATGAATTGCAAAATACATACGTTTCTGAGCGTGTCAGATTCGTTGAATGAAACCTCTCCCGTGAGCTGAACATGATAAGCACCGGAGGCCAAGGTGTTATATCTTTACAAATGTAAACTAGATTATTGACTCTAGTGCAAGCGGGAGACTGTTGGAGATATGCCCAAGAGGCAATAATAAATTAGTTATTGTTATATCTTAGTGTTTATGATAAATGTTTACATCCCATGCTATAATTGTATTAACAAAACATTGATACATGTGTGTTATGTAAACAACAAGGAGTCCCTAGTAAGCCTCTTGTATAACTAGCTTGTTGATTAATAGATGATCATGGTTTCGTGATCATGAACATTGGATGTTGTTAATAACAAGGTTATGTCATTAGGTGAATGATATAATGGACATACACCCAAATAAGCGTAGCATAAGATCAAGTCATTATGTTCAAACTTGCTATAAGCTTTCGATACATAGTTACCTAGTCCTTCGACCATGAGATCATGTAAATCACTTACACCGGAAGGGTACTTTGATTACATCAAACGCCACTGCGTAAATGGGTGGTTATAAAGATGGGATTAAGTATTCAGAAAGTATGAGTTGAGGCATATGGATCAAGAGTGGGATTTGTCCATCCCGATGACGGATAGATATACTCTGGGCCCTCTCGGTGTAATGATATATAATTAGCTTGCAAGCATGTGACTGGTTCACAAGGGATATCATATCACGGTACGTAAAGAGTACTTATCGGTAACGAGGTTGAACTAGGTATGGAGATACCGACGATCAAACTTCGGATAAGTAAAATATCGCGTGACAAAGGGAATCGGTATCGTATGTGAGTGGTTCTTTGATCACGAAGTCATCGATGAATATGGATCTCCAGGCAAACTAAGAATCCTAGCAAGGGTTCATGAGTGGCTAAATCTACTAGGATTGATAAGCATAGCATAACTTTCGAAAACAAAATCCTACCATGCATACTAGTTTGAAAAACACTAATGCATAATAAAATAGGTAGGAATTGAGTGTCACTTGCCTTTTGGTAGTTGAAGCGCGTTCACTTCTCTTAATCAAAATACGTGCCTCTCCGTACGAACTATAATATAAAATATAGCACACCATAAACACACCATTCAACAACAACAACAACAAAATCAACAAGACAACAATCGGAAAACGCTCTATGGTACTAAGGTGTGGCATGAGCTTTGGCTTGCAAGAAATGGCGGTGAGAGTTTGGATGGCAATTCACATGATTAGAAAGTAAGGGACCATCCAAGATATAATTTAAGAAGCTTTATGCTTTATAAAAGCATGAAAAGAATTCGTAATGGCTTATGTGAATAGAATCACGTAAGTGACAAAGAGTGCAACAACAATACTATTGAATAAGTGTGACAATAATTACTCAATAGTATGAATTACACATAGGCTTGGTTATGGACCAATGACATATGAAAGTACTCAATTTACTCATTTGTAAGTTGAATAGTTTTAAACTAATTCAAAGGGGTGAATGAAAAAGAATTTGTATAGACACGATACTGGTTCAAGGTAAAGTGTCTAGTGGTATTGGTGTAATCATGTTGAGAAAGGCTTATAGAAATCGATAATGGATATATACTCAAATTATCATATTTGAATTTGAATATTTTCAAAGTGATTCAAATATTTTGGACGGTGGTGCTATTGGATGGAGTACTGTAAAACAAAGCTTATGCAATTGACATAGTGTGACAACACTTACCAGAGTAGCACAAGGTCACACCTAGCATTGGATATGAACTAATGATATAGGGATTTCTATTTTCGTGCCCTCGGGTCCTTAGTTGTACTCAGTTTTCCCCAGCCCCTTAGTTTTTCCTCAGTTTTCCTCAAGCCTTTGTCTGAAACCCGCAGAAGGAGCTCAGACGGAAGGAATCCGTTTATTTGAACGTTCTGTGCTGACTTGTTGCGCCGCGTAGTCTGTGGGGCCGCGTCGTGTGGGGTTGGTAGGAAGGGACCGCGTGGGACAGCACGAGACCATGTTTGGTTGTACGTGAGAGCTGGGTTTTGTCTCTCTCGGCCCAAATTGGCATTTTTAAGAGCACCTTTTCCCCTCTTTCTCTCTCTGTCTTTTTCACCAAATTAGTATCAAATCTAGAGAAGCTTCTATTTCTGTCTTTCTTCAATTATTTATGCCTTTTGGCCCTCATTTTTTGCCTAATATGGCAGCAAATCTAGTAGCAAATCTAGAAGCTAGTATATGATAAATTCACAGCAGCATAATCAGAAAACTAAGTATAATACATAAACCGCATACAACACCCAAAAGCAGCCAATAACGTTGTTAATGTTCACGATAAACTAAGCTGAAAAATATACAAGACGCACGCAATGTATGGACAACAAGAAGATTAGGATACCCCAGGATGAATTAATTTGTTCTTCATTCCTCAGTTATTTCTTCGTCGCTCCATTCGTGCATTACCCCAAGGAAATATTCATTGAACTCCTTATCTGCAGTGTGCAGCCAATACATCCTCCAAACGGTATGGCCTGTGTTCATTTGTCATACCGTAGTTTCCTATTCTATCCACACGTAGTGGCCACTCATCCCAGGCCATTGTATCATGAGAGTACTCTCTGATATAACCCAAATTCGTGTAGTAGATGTAGCTAGGTCGAAGTGTCGGGTGCACTCTGGTGTCGACGGAGATACACCGGTTATAATTCATGAAGAAGGCATTACTGCCAATGTTAATGACCGGATGGAGAGAGCGGCTCTCGAGTGTCCACACGGTACACCAATGGTTTGCCGCCAAAGCCAGATTGACCAACAACACAAGCAGCAGATCACCATCCGACTTCACAAGGTAGAATTTGTCATGTCCAAGTTCTGGAAATGAAATTAGTGTCTCCATCTTGACAGTGCTCGCGCGCTGCTGCAACTGTACATTGGTGCACATATTCTTCGGACTCAAAATTGTCATGGCCTGCATACAGTTCACCATTGAACGAGGTAATGCAACGCAGACAATGGTTCTCGATCGAAAATCTTTATTCTCCCCAATCTTCATATATATCCTTAGTTGGAGTGCTCTCATCGACCCAACCAATTTCCGGCGGGTAATGTGCGGCGAAGACCATAGTCGGGGATTTGATTACACGTGAATCAGAAAAACAGTGGCATCTGCGCCTCAAACATAGTGTTCGATTTCTTTGTGAGTGGGTTCAGAAGCCGTATCTTGTGCGGCAGGTTCTTCTGGGCAAGCACGATGACGCCACGACAAAAGCCGACGAAGTAGTATCTAAAATATATTGATAAAGATAATATTCAGCACTAAGATGTTTAAGATTGAAAATAAAAAGGTAGATTAACCCTATAGATATGGAGGAATTTGAACCTTGTATGAACTTCCGATAGATCTATGGTGACGTAGTGTGATGTGCCGAGTTGGAGGAAGGTGAACTCAGCGACGCGTGGAAGGGCGTGGTCTAGCATGATCCATTCGTCCAGGTGCACGTCGGGCTCGGAGCAAACCTGAGCGCCAATTTCTACAGACTTGCCTCATAGCAGAGTAGGTGTCCGCGTACTCCTCATTCGCGATAAGCATTCGCCGATCTTGTGAAGTGGTCCATCATCAGAGAGAGGCCCAGTTCACGGAGGGCGCCGCGCTTGGATGCGCCGCCCTCGGAGCGGCAGGCTCGGCGGTGACGCTCGCGGCGAGCTCGGAGCGACGGCCGCGGCGCATTCTTATTCTCCATCGCCGGCAGGGTAGCGCGCGTACGGTTGGGGTTTTCGATTGGAGAAGTTGATGGGACGTGAGAGGGGTGGTTTCGTGTGTGAGCGAGAATGAGACGTACTGTGTGCAGAGGGAGGGAGGGAGGGGCTTGCGCGTCCTAAATGCGACCCGCGTCCTACGCGTCCACTATTGCACGTCTACACCGAGACACGCGTCAACAATGACACGTCTTCCACTTCTGCACTGCAACACGCGTCCTCGAGTCTAACCCGGAAATTTAGATATACTCAGGTATACCCTCGAGTCCTATACTAGCATTTTTGTGTGCTCAGTTTTCGCCTTGAGTGCTAATACTGGCTAGTGCAATATACTCAGTTTTACCCTCAAGTGGCTGGTCAACAGAGAGTCAACAAATGGGATTAACTAGTTAAATGAGTTATTTAATGTGCAAAAAATTCCGAAAAAGTGGCACTTACTCATGGAGTCTTTACCACAAATTTCCACTTCTCAAATCATAGATAAATCATAGATAAATTAAGTTTTACCACAAATTGCCACTTCTCAACTCACCTAGTAGCTATGAAGGTGCATGGTTTTCTATAATAAGCCCTACCCAAAACAGCTTTCCCCAAAACATACATTGTCTGAATGAGGCCATAATTTTCACACTCATGTAGATTTGTATTGCAAATAGTTTGAGGTAGGCCAAGATGGGTTTCATTGTACAAAACACGCATTTTCCATTTTTAAATCTCATATTTGAATCCCTTAGTCTGTTTACTACTCACTTGCCCTTGGTTTCTTGATACTACTCAGTTTTGCCCTCTCCCTTCACAAACTCTCACAGACGCCCAACATTGCCCTGATTGGTCTAGCCCATGTCACGCGGATCGTGCCCGCTGACCATTGATCGTATGATCTAACGGGCAGGATAACCCCTATCTCTCTCTCTGGTCGGAGCCACCACCCTCTCTCTCTCTTTGTCGGCGGTTAGCTTCCACCCTCTATGTATGCGAAAGGGCGGTTACCCAGTACGCTAAAGTTTGGTTTTCTGCATTATTTTTCACGAGCTAAATTATAAACTCTTTCTAGGCATTACTTTTCACGCAAAAAATGATAAACCATCACCGATTTGTTGTAGCCATTACTTTTCACGCAAAAAATGATACACCATCACCCATTTCTTGTAGCCATTACTTTCCACGCAAAAAATGATAAACCATCACCGATTTTGTTGTAGCCATTACTTTTCACGAAAAAAATGATGGGAAAAATGATACACCATCACCCATTTCTTGTAGCCATTACTTTTCACGCAAAAAATGATAAATCATCACCGATTTTGTTGTAGCCATTACTTTTCACGGAAAAAATGATACACCATCACCCATTTCTTGTAGCCATTACTTTCCACGCAAAAAACGATAAACCATCACCGATTTTGTTGTAGCCATTACTTTTCACGCAAAAAATGATACACCATCACCCATTTCTTGTAGCCATTACTTTACACGCAAAAAATGATAAACCATCAACGATTTGTTGTAGCCATTACGGTAAAATGATAAACTATCACGAATTACCATTTCTTTTAGGCATTACTTTTCACGGTAAAATGATAAACTATATCACGAAGTTCCATTTCCGTCAAGATAGTCCGCATTACTTTTTTTGTTGAGATATATACCCCCACACGGTCATCTCCTCCTTAATTTATTGTGTAAACCCCACAACGGTCATCTCCTCCTTAATTTATTGTGTAAACCCCCACCAACGTTCACCTCCTCCTTATTTTATTGTGTAAACCCCTACAACAGTCATCTCTCCCTTATAAACACCCACACGGACATCCCTTGTGTCAATAGGTTCTGCCTCTCTCTTCTTCGTTCACATACACTTGATCCATTGTCATGGCTTCCACGTCTCGGACGCGGACCGAAAGGGGAAGGGGAAGGGGAAGTGGATCATCATCATTGCCACCACGTCAACAACTGCCATTGATCATAGAGGAGTTCTTCATCGTCGTCTATGAAGACCCTTTGGTCAGAAGGTACGTACGCGTTCCCACATATATGATGCAAGTGATTAATTATGGGCATGTTCTAAAAAACATTTAATTTCAAGCGATCGGCGCTCGATCTCTTTGCAGGCACTCCCAAAAAAGTTTGCGGACTATCTTGACGGCCAGGAGCCAGCTAAGGTGTATCTGCTGACTGCGGTCCTCGTCTCTGGACCGTGGAGGTCCTATTTGTCTGACAAGGCCGGATTTCGCCATCGCGCACGGTGTGGATTTCGGCTGCTACGTACACTTCAAATATGAAGGCGATGATGTGCTCAAAGTGAAGGTGTTCGACGGAACAATGTGCAGGAGGTACTACTAGGCGAGCGTGACGACAACTGCCGGCTAGAACTCCCATGCAGAGGAATAGAAATTTCTCACTTGCCGGACGAAATGCGTCGGGCTGCTAGGTTGCCCCCGACGCAAATAGATAATTCGACCATTTCAACATCCGTAGACCGACACAAATGAACACGCGTGGATAATTTAAACGTCTGAAATGCATCTGCCCGTTGGAGATGCCCTAACGCTACTGTAAGAGCAAGATCTGTATCCCTTGTTTTGTGTGTTTGTTAACAACACTCGAACAATTCTAACCGTGCACAAAGTTTGTCATTGATAGGTTTGCAAGGTGTACGGTGCCCTCGCTGAACACATTATGATCGGAAGACGAAGCGTAGTTCTTAGGCTTTCTGGTTTTGTGTGTGTGTCGCGAGGTAACATGGTAGGAGAGGAAAAGAGGAAAAAGTTGTTTTAGCCATAGCGGTACTAGGTACCGGAGCGGTAGTACCGCTACCTCTAGTACCGCTCGAGATACCGCTCGAGGATTGCACACGAGATTGTCCCACGGAACAAGTTACGGTACCTACGGTACCTCGGTAGCCCGCCTGCAAGCGGTAGTACGCCCATACCGCTCAAGTGCCGTAACACGTTACGTAGTACCGCTCGGTACCGCTTCGGTACCGCTTTGGATCCGATAAGGTCTGGACCCTATTGCGGTACCTCAAGCGGTACATGAGCGGTAGTACCGCTATGTGTCCACGTGGACAAGTTCGTGGGGATTCGAACTCAGAGCGGTAGTACCGCTTCCCGAAGCGGTCTTAGGCAAAACAGCACATAACGGTTGGATTTGGAGGGACCTATAAAAGGCCCCTTCTTCCCCAGCTCGTTTTTAGCTCTTCTCTCTCCCTCTCCTCCATTGTTGCTGAGCTCAAACTTAGAGGATCTCCCTCCCTACCCAATCAATCTTGCTGATACTTTGAGGAGTGGTGGAGGAGACCCCGATCTATCGTTCTACCGAGAGAAATTTCACCAATTCGTGGTAGTCCTTAGTGGATCTTGGTGGTAGAGTTCCTATGGTGGAATCTTGGAAGAAGTGCATCCATGGTGGCTAGCTTGGTATCGTACTAGCCCCATGGGTTGTTGGGAGCCTCCTTGTGGTGTGGAGCTCGCCCCAACCTTGTGAAGGAATGACCGCCTCGACCGGTGCCTTAGTGGAGAAGGGGGAGCACCTTCGTGGAGCTCTCTCGAAAGAAGGTGAGGCCTTCCTTCGTGGTGTGGCCGTCTAGCCTCTTGTGTGAGGCTAGCACATCCTCAACGCAGACGTACTCCCTTTTGTGGGAGGAACTGCGGGAAACAAACCTCGCCTCGTCTCCGCGCCCTCCGGTTGTCCCACTCCTTACTCTTACTATCTTGTGTGTTTCCTTTGCTTGTTGTACTTGTCTAGGATCATTGTAGGATCACCCCCATCACTAAAGCTATCACCTTTATCTTCCGTTGCACTAAAAATTGAAAAAGACTAAGGTTTTACCGCCTAAGAAATGGCTGAATAAGAGAATGGAGAGAATGGGTTCCTTCCCGGTGAGCAATCACCTCCACCATCAATAGTCGATAGCACTCCGGCTACTTTGGATGACCTCAAGAAATTGGAGTCATCCATTGTATCTCAAATGAAGGCTATGATGATGGAGTTGATTGCTCCCAAATCAACCCCCATTATAAATCCTAAGGCAAGTGTCGATGTTCCTCCACCACAAGTCAACACTCTTCCTCTTGTTGATTTTGTCGCGCAATCGACAAAACCACCTCGAGAAGGGGAACTTGAGGACATTGGCACTTCATAAAAAGGGAAGGATGAATCACCGGTTGAGGGACAATTAGGAGGTTATCATATGGTGCCCCCACCAAGTGATTACTCCCTAAATGTCCCAATACACATGCCTCGTATCTTGACTCATGGCTCACCACCGCTACTTGATTCCAATACCTTTGAAAATTGGCAATTCTTGATGAAATCTCATGTGCGCAGCGCGTCTACCGAACTTTGGCGCATCATTGAGGAAGGTTATTCACCAAGAGACCCAAAGAACTTGACAAGAAGAGAGGTCGTGGATGATCAACTCAACGCCACCGCCATCAAGATGATTCACATGGCCGTCACACCCAAGGACCGCGCTCATATCCACTCGCTCAAGACCGCCAAGGAAGCATGGAATAAACTCGACAAGCTCTTCCTCGGAAATGAGAGCATCCAAAGCTCTCGTTTCGATGAAGTGAACAATATGGCGGACAACTTCGTCATGAATGAAGGAGAATCACCCGAAGAGATGTATCGGCGCCTTATCGCTCTCGCCGTGCAAATGCAAGATCTTGGAGCAACATTTGTGGATGACCCTTGGATCAAGCGAAAGTTCTATAATGCTCTTCTTCCTTATGAGGAAGTGAAGTTGACGGCCATCCGCCAAAATGCCTCCTTCCGTGCTATGACATCCGATGAAGTCCTTAGTGAAGTCATCGCTTTGGACATCTCCAAGAAGAATGCGGAAGATCTCGTTGCTCGTGCCCACAATGTCCGTAAGCCCAACCTTGCGTTGAAGATGAAGGTGCATGAGGCTAGTGAGAGTGATGAGGATCCCATCGATTGGAGTCCGGATGACCTCAAGGCAAATTATCATGAACACATGGCCCTTGCCGCCAAGAGCTTTTGGAGTGGGAACAAGACACGGAGCTCAAAGTTAAGAAGATACTCTCCCACAAGTCCAAGGGAAGAGCAAAGGGGGAAAGCTTGCTATAATTGTGGCGACACAAGTCACTTTGTTGCCGATTGTATCTTTGAGAGAAGAGAAGACAATGGTGGAAAGCTTGTACGAAAGGACAAGTTCAAATCTCTCTCAAAAGGTTTCTCCAAGTTCTCCTCCAACTCCGGAGACTCCAAGGCCTCCTACACCAAGAAGACTAGAGCTTTCATTATTCGTGAGGAATATTCCTCCGATGAAGGTGAAGAGCACAAAGACAAGGGGATGAACAAGGAGGAAAGGGAAGTGGCCGCCATCGCCATCTCCACTCCCTTCACCTCCCTCTTCGACCCTCCAAACAAGAACCTCATCGTCAACAACTTCCATTGTCTTGTGGCAAAGGTATCTTCGGAGACTCATGATGAGGAACTTGTGACTCAACTTGATGTGACTCAAGATCATGTTGAAGCAGAATTGGAAATTATTTCTCTCACTCAAGCTTATGAGGAAGAATGGTGCATGCGCATGTCTCTTGAAACTAGTGCTATTGTTCTTGAAGATTCCAACAATTACTTCATCTCCCAACTCATCGAGGATCAAGATTATGCTCTTGGTTGGTTGAGAAGACATAATGCAAGACTCTTGGATATCATTTCTCGCCAAGAGGAAGCCTTGGATGAGTACTTTCGTTTGAGCAAGGAGAAGGTGTCATGTTGTGACCATGAAGAAGAGATTTCCACTCTAAAGAGACACAAGGCCATGCTAGTTGAAGAGAATGATAGACAAAATGAGTCCTTGATGGAGTACTTTCGCTTGAGTAAAGGAAAAGATACTTGTTGTGACCACGAGGACAAAATTGCAACTCTAAAGAGGAGAAATGACAAGCTTATGGTGATCAAGATCATGTATGAGGAAGCCTAGGTGGAATATAAACGGGCTAGCAAGGACTATATTTGTCGCAACCATGAAGATGATATTGCCACCTTGGAAAGACAAAAGCGCTCACTCTTGACAATGAATTCTCTTCAAGAGGAAGCTTTGTTGGAACATTTACGGATGAACAAGGAGAAAGAGGCTCAAGAATTCAACATCACTCATCCTCATCCGGATCATGTTCATGAAGTCAACCGTTTCAAGTCCAAAATCGAAAGACTCCAAATTCAAGCGAAATACTTGGAAAGAGCCATTGAAAATAGAGATAAGGCCAATGAGGACTCTTGCAATGAAGAAGGAGTGGCTATAAAGCCAAAGGAGAAGAGAAGAAGGAGGATCAAGATAGGACCCATTGAAAAATGGGTTCCTATCTCCAAAGCTTGATCCATGAAGGTCTTTGCTTCCGGTGGTGCTTCATTGGTGGAAGATTGAAGCCACATTTCTATTGACCGGAAGCAAAGAAGGTGTTGTCGCCCTCGAGCTATCTCACTCTATCTCTTCTTATGGCGTCAACACAAGCAAGCTTAAAGGTATTGGGCCTTGACAAGGTGGTGGCAACACCCGGCCTTGTCAAGACCCTTGTTTACAATATTCTTTCCGTTCATTGCTTTACATGCTTGGGTCCTTGTACCTACTATAATGAACATGTGGTGGATCTCTTGTGGAGCTAGTCTCTCCAAGAGACCACGTTCTCGGACTAATAGAAAATGCTTCCGTGTGTAGAGATCATGTTTGTAGGAATTGCATTGACGAAAAATGAATGAAGATTTTTACAAGATCAAGTTCAACGCAAACTCTATGCCATGATCCTAGCAACAAGGAGCTACAATGGAATGGAGTTCAAGTTTCACACCTTGGGTGTCTTCCTTGGCAAAGAAGGAACTCAATATCAATGCTCCTTGCCATACTCTCTCCAACTTCTTGGGGTTGCCGGAAGTGAGAGACAAACCTTAGTTGGAGACACTCAAACATGATGATGGAGTTTGAGTCTATTGTGTGATTGTGGTTTTGTGTGATGAGACTCTTTTGATGAAGATGATAGTTCTTTGGAGGGGGCGAAGTGCTTCTTGTGAGAAAGGAGATGCAATTCCCCCGGTTACCGTAGGAAGGATGAGTGTTGGCACTCGCCGACCTCAAAAGCTACCTTCTATGAGTTCCGGGGAAGGACGAAGTTCCATCTATATGGAGCCATCTACACCACAAGGCCAAGCTTCTTTAATTGAAAAACCAAGTGAAAGATCACCTCTTCCACAACTTCAAGTTCGGCATCAACAACAATGAGGGTCAAGGCGAGGACCTAAACCATAATGAAGATCAAGGGACCACAGAAGAGTCTATCCTATTGGTCCATTCTCGCCGGGGTTCTAAAGCGTCAAGACTCCTTCATGACTCAAGCAAAGTACATCAAGATATACTCAAGAGCAAGATATGAAGGGGTCCAACGGTATAGAAACCCCAAGCTCCTAAAGAAGCTTCAATGAGACCGACAAGGCAATGGACTCATACTCTACCGGCCGACGTCAAGGTTTGCCTCTCTACCCTTGTGCTTCTCATCCGGACGTCGTGTCAAGAGTGGATAATACCACTTTTGTACTACATGTCTAGATGTAAAGCACACATGAATATAGGGGGAGTGCGGTTTAAACTTATTGAGCTATCCCTCCCCCATAATGCATAAAGAAATCCAAAGCATATGCTATTTGTCAACTAAGTGACTAATGAGCTTCATGTTGAGTTGTAGCCGTGATTCCTAGATACATCTACGCGACCTCACACTACTAAACTCTTACACGGTGGTTTCGGCCACCAACCACCTCCTTGAGGAGCTTTTTTTTGTTTCTTCTGATTTCTTTTCTCTCATTTGTTTTTGGCTTTCTTTCCTTCATGTTCTTCATGGGAGATTCACCCAAGCTTGGCTTTTCATGTTTTGATTCTTGCAAGCTTGGTTGAGTAGTACCTTAACAGTTCCGCCATCTAATCCTAAGCCATGATATATCCCTCAAGCCAACTCAGTCTAAAAGCACAAGTCTACACCAAAATCTGAGTGTCATTGAGTTTGGAGGCCGGTACTACCGGATCTCAGGCCGCTACTACCGCTCTGGGCAGTAATATGAGGTACTACCGCCCGAGGTACCGGGTAAGTACCGGTAAGCACCGCTTTTACGAGCGGTACTACCACTTGCGCTTTTGACTAGAGGTACCGGTTGGGTCGGGATTCATCCCAAACCACCACAAACCCCCTTCCTCCTCAAGTCAACAGCGTCCCCAAGCTCAAGAACTCGAGAAAATCGGCCCCGATCTCCTCTTTCAGCCGCCACCGGCCAAATCTCCTCCGTGGAGAAGCTTCCCCACCCTCTTCTCCGCCATGTCCTCCGGTATGAACCCTAATCTCTCTCTCTAGGGTGTGTTGAACTCCCTAGATGCATAGGCTAGGGTTTGATGGAGGTTTGCGGTAGAGAAGCCCTCTTGGAAGCTCTACATGTGCGGAGATACTAGCTTGCAACAATGTGTGACACTATGAACCTCTTTTCCATGTCCCCAACCTGGATCTAGATGTGCAGAGCTTGAGCGGTAGTACCGCTTGTTTGCAGGCGGTACTACCGGATCTGGTTGCGGTACTACCGCTTTGACTGGTTTCACCAATGTTGCTTGTTAGTGTCTTCCTTGTTCTCTAACTCCATGGCTTGTGCACTTATCCCCTGTTCCCTCCCAAACCTTTGCTGTTCACAGGAGGATCATCTAGGCCCCGTGGTGGTGGCAAGGTTAAGCCACCCTCTCGTCGTCAGCGAGATGAAGACGAGCAAGAGGAGATCATTCCAACAAGAACTACCAAGCGACAGAGGGAGGCAGCAGCTAGAGCCGCCCAAGATCCTCAGAAGTTGATGGTTGATGTCAAGAAAGCCCAATTCTTGGAAATACGAGGGGCCAATCCGTATTTATTACCAAGGAATGCCCGTCAATGCCCCAATTCCTTCTTCTATCATGTCAATCAGGAAAGGATCTACAACGAAGTCTATGGGGCCAAGGAATTCAACTGTTGTCCCCAATACTCCATCAACATGGATAAACTCAACTCCAACCTCGAGTATTAGCTCTTGAGATTTGCGAAGAACAAGGACTGACACCTCTGATGACCTTCTCTCACAACTACTCCAAGGAGGTGATATGCCAATTCTATGCCACAGCTGTATTTCTTGAGGATGAAGGAGGTTTTCTCTCGTTGAAATGGATGACTAGGGAGCATGTGATGGAGGCCACGTGGGAGGAGTTTGCTAGAGGCATTGGATATGAGCTTCATGAATATGACACCAACGTCTTCAAGATTCACCTACAACCCAAGCCAATGGCCAAAGAGAAGATGGCCGACCTCTACATTCCCGGAAGGATGTTGTGTGGAAGTGCTTACCACCTCCTCCCCGTCTACGACATCATGAATCGGATCTATCGCAGCACCATCAACCCCAAGCACACCAACCATGATGAAGTGCACGGGTTTCTTATAAACCTTCTTGTGCGCACTCATGAGCTGAGGGGCCGCGGTAAGCAGCTGGACGTCTTGGACTATATTTGGCATGAGATGCGGGACTGTGCCTTTCTTCACAAGCTTCCTCAATATGCACCCTACATTATGAGGCTCATTTGCCTAAAGTGGGATCAAGCGGGCCGTGGAGATCTTCTTGAGCAATGCCGCCCCAACATCAGTATCCATAAGGAGAAGAGTCCTCTTGTCAAGAACCATGACCTACCAAGGTATGGCAAGGGAGCTCCCAAGGACAAGGACGAAGACGAACCCGATAATGATGATTCCGACTATGTGCCCAACTCCGTCAAGACCAAGGGCCTCTTCGCCAAGCTCACCGCTCGCCTCAAGAAGTCCTTTTGCTTCAAGGAGGACCTCCAAGATAGGATGTACCAAGCCCACCATGACAACAAGAAGATCCGCCAACGCCAAAAAGCGATGATGAAGCACATGGGCATCCCTGTCTCCGAGGGCTCCGAGGACAACATCACTCCTCCCGGTGAGTGGAAATCCAAATACACTTGGTCAAGTTCCGAGGACTCCATCCCCGAGCGCATGGTTCGTCCCTCTCCACCACCTCATGGTAAGGGCCAGGTTGAAGATGAAGAGGACGAGGACGAGGACGAGGAGATGGATGATGATGACGAGGACGAGGAGAATGACGAGGAGGGCGATGATGATGATGATGATGAAGAGGATGACGAGTGATTCACCTTGGGACGTTAGTATGCTCCTTCTCCCTTTTTGGTGTCTCGATGCCAAAGGGGGAGAAGTTGATCTATTAGGACGGGAATTCGCATGGGGATGCCAAGGGCTTGGTGCTTCTTTTTGGTTCTTTCGGCCTTGGCATCATATCTTTCCCTAGTTATTTGGAACTTTATTCGTATGTGTGCTCGCTACTCTATTTGTGGATCTCCCGATCCCCCGGTTTGTAGTAAGACTTAATTGTTCGTAGCTTAATGATCTTCACTATTTATCCTTTGATTGGCTACATCAATCCTATGGAGGCTCTCATTATTATGAGTTTGGGTTTTCTCAAGGCAAAGGTATGAAAAGTTTCACCCAAACTCTCCTACATGCACTTATACTTGCCTCCATAGTGTGCTTGTGCTATATGATCTTGTCATATGTTCTTCTTAGCACTTGTGCTTGGTTTGTAGAATCTAGGGGGAGTTTCTCTCTAGGGTGTGTGCATTTGTATACAAATGCATATTATAAATATGCACACATCTAGGGGGAGCTTCGTCTACTCTTGCAAACCAAATACCTTATCATAATATCCTATGAGTTATTGCAAATTCGTGTGTTGTCATCAAACACCAAAAAGGGGGAGATTGTAAGAGCAAGATCTATATCCCTTGTTTTGTGTGTTTGTTAACAACACTCGAACAATTCTAACCATGCACAAAGTTTGTCATTGATAAGTTTGCAAGGTGTACAGTGCCCTCGCCGGACACATTATGATCAGAAGACCGAAGCGTAGTTCTTAGACTTTCTGGTTTTGTGTGTGTGTCGCGAGGTAACATGGTAGGAGAGGAAAAGAGGAAAAAGTTGTTTTAGCCATAGCGGTACTACCGGTACCAGGAGCGGTAGTACCGCTACCTCTAGTACACGAGATACCACTCGAGGATTGCACACGAGATTGTCCCACAGAATAAGTTACGGTACCTTTACGGTATCTCGAGCGGTAGTACCGCAAGCGGTAGTACCGCCCGCTCAAAATGTAACACGTTACGGCGTACCGCTCTGGTACCGCTTTTGGATCCGATGGTCTGGACCCTATTGCGGTACCTCAAGCGGTACAGCGGTAGTACCGCTATGTGTCCACGTGGACAAGTTGTGGGAATTCGAACTCAGAGCGGTAATCTGCTTCCCGAAGCGGTAGTACCGTTTAGGCAAAAACAACACATAACGGTTGGATTTGGAGGGACCTATAAAAAGGCCCCTTCTTCCCCAGCTCGTTTTTAGCTCTTCTCTCTCCCTCTCCTCCATTGTTGCTGAGCTCAAACTTAGAGGATCTCCCTACCCAATCAATCTTGCTGATACTTTGAGGAGTGGTGGAGGAGACCCCGATCTATCGTTCTACCGAGAGAAATTTCACCAATTCGTGGTAGTCCTTAGTGGATCTTGGTGGTAGAGTTCCTATGGTGGAATATTGGAAGAAGTGCATCCATGGAGGCTAGCTTGGTGTTGTACTAGCCCCATGGGTTGTTGGGAGCCTCCTTGTGGTGTGGAGCTCGCCCCAACCTTGTGAAGGAATCACCGCCTCGACCGGTGCCTTAGTGGAGAAGGGGGAGCACCTTCGTGGAGCTCTCTCGAGGAAGAAGGTGAGGCCTTCCTTCGTGGTGTGGCCGTCTAGCCTCTTGTGTGAGGCTAGCACCTCCTCAACGCAGACGTACTCCCTTTTGTGGGAGGAACTGCGGGAAATAAACCTCGCCTCGTCTCCGCGCCCTCCGGTTGTCCCGCTCCTTACTCTTACTATCTTGTGTGTTTCCTTTGCTTGTTGTACTTGTCTAGGATCATTGTAGGATCACCCCATCGCTAAAGCTATCACCTTTATCTTCCGTTGCACTAAAAATTGAAAAAGACTAAAACTTGACGTAGCGCCCATTCACCCCCCTCCCCCCTCTTGTTCGCTACGATCCATTCAGCTACCTCAATCCATAGGTACAACAAGATTCGTGCAGGCTCCAAATACCCCTCCGACGGTTGTCAGCACCTAGCCTACCGTAGTCCACGACGCGTATCTGCTATTTACACACTGCGTTATAGCACCTCAACAGTTGAACTGGCACGGACTCCAAGACCAAACGTGTGGTGTAGAAAAAGGGCTCATTGACCCCGAGAGCCAAAACGTCCTTGCCGTTTCTTTTTTCATAAGTATATACACCAATCAATCATAGGAGTATTTTCTTTTGAGAAAAATAAAATGTCCTCCCAGCAAACAAATTGTTGACTGGATCAAAGGAGCGACATGGTATACTAAGTGCAAAAATACTACATATAAGTCTTTATATTTTTTTTATTTAGATGAAAGGCATCCGCCCTGTTCTTCTTCAGTGAAATGAAACAACCTCTCCGGTCACAGTTTTAGGCCCAGGTTATTACATGCTAAAGAGACCAAGCAGTCTACCAAATGGACAGAAAATAAGACTATTACAGTTAGTTTTTGCTCCACCATAAGCTTGCCATCTCTATTTTTGGACAGAGGACCTAGACCTTGAGGCGATTCTCAAAGTGAACTTCCGGTGAGGCCCAGCAATCACCACCATCCTCCTTCTCTTCGAAGCCATCTTAGCAGGGGAGTCTCTTGCCCTTTTTTGTCCAGCGCCAGTATCAGTTCTTCCAGCTTCAGTTTTGCCTTAGGAGAGCATAAGGGCCTCCATTTACTGAGTAGATGTGCCACTCTCCTCCACACCATCTGCATATTACTCCAAGTTAGTCTTCCAAACAATATTTCATTCCGCATTTTCCACATATTTTACATAACAGCCAAAGAAGTCGATATCATGCTTAATTCACATTATTTCCTATGTCCAGGAAGCCAGGCCAATTCCTTACAAAAGAGATATGAGTCAGATGACGCATGTCTTCAATGATAAGAAAGCATCACGGCAAGTAACCAATAAACTAAACAATATCAGGACAAGAAAGTAAAACAATGATTGATACTCGTAATTAGGCCAACATGGCAGCTGGAATGACTGAGTTGTGGGATCTTTCCTGATAGCACGAGCTACTAGAGAAACATGTTATTCTTCCTAACATTACTTCTTAACATGTGTCGGGTGCAGTCTGAACTGTGAAATCTGAAATTTTGAGATTACAACCGCTAGCTAGCTAGACAAGAACCACGGAAAAGAAGAAGAAATATGATGCAAAATCGATGGGCAGCAAAGCACCCTCATTATCCTCCACCATACATACATCGACCCACAAAAGCCAATTCTCACAGAAGCACAAGTTCACATTTGGAGCAACAAAGTTGTGCCCAAGTCGTACAAATTTTGAACGGAACGGAGGAGACAATGGAGGGGATCATCATTGCGATCAAGATCTAACCACAGGAAAGATCAGGAAGTTGCCAAAGTCTACTTTTAGAGCAAGATCTGCAGCAAGCAGTCACATCGAGTACAGCGTGTGACCAGAATATATTTTTTAAACTAGCGTGTGACCAGAATAATAGGAAGAGAAAACAGGAGAGAGGGCGAGTATAGAAACGGGCGCAAACGACCTGGATGGCTAGACGAGGACAAGTGGTTGAGAGGGGGAAATAGTTATACAGAGAATTAGAGCAAGAAAAGGTCTTGTAAAACATAGAGAACGACATATTTCAGTATTGCAGGGTTGCGAGACAGAGCATGTCATGACAAAACATATCACAAAAGAAACATTGGTACTTACTTCAGGGATTTACAGCTCTATGACAATTAAGGGATTCTGTCCAAGTATCCACCAAATCGCCCAAAGCACACACTCCAAAGTTCTGCACACCGAGCTGCCAATTACAATATATCTGTGCCACTTGTTTATTTCATCAGTGCAGAGCAAGAATACTGGGATTAAAGCAGCCACTATATTCACGATAAAATTGAATGGTGTATGTTCCTACAATAAATCAAAACAGATTGTTAAGAAAAACTAGAAATTGATAAATGGTACTATATACCGCGCACACACATGGAGATAGAGAGACCACTGAGGGGTTCTAGCATGAGATGGGCCATGGGCGTGTTAGTTTCAGGTGAATGGAGAAAGGCTTTGTCCGCCTGTTCGTTTTGCTAGACCAAGTAGTGTGTTGAGTTCATATATATATCGCAGTAAGTAATTGAAAGATTAAACCAAAACTACCTAGGGTAGAGCTTTTAGGTCGGTTATGGTCCTGAATTTTCCTGCATCATGTATCCCCTGCAAGTACCTAGGTGTGGTTCCCAGCAAACTCTAGTTGTGGTATATTATACCTTTTCATAGGTTTAACAGTACTGATTGTCAAAATAGAAAATAATAACACATGTCAAATGAGATTCCACTAAAAGAGATATCAGTTTTTTTTTTCTTACCATTGTGAATACCCGAAATAAATACATTATCACCAAGGAGGCAAGTGCAATCTTCTCGAAATAGAATGTCTGCTCGAATTTTGCCGGGTGTACCGCTACAAAAAGGTAGTGTAGTAAACCAATAATTCCAACACCACCGAAGTAGCAGATACATGTGTATACAGGAGCCTCATTCTTTACATATATGCAAAAAAAAATTGAAAGGTGAATAAAAACAATGAATTGTGTAAGTACATCAAAGGCAGCTAGTATTTCATACTAAGGGTGTCTACCTGAAATATCCTTTTTTCTTGATAACATAAATATCCGATGAGCACTAGAAATATGAAGCAGTAAATTGCATTCGGAACCCAAATTCCAGAGCTCTGATCAGATTTTGACATTACTCCATACACTATCATCGACACATAGTAATTTACACTCATAGCCAGTGTAAAATACCACATTCTTACAGTCTTTACTCGGATGCAGAAAAGAAATTTATGAACTTTTCCCTCAATTGGCTCCAAAATTTTAATTGAGATCCTACAACACAACAAAGAAACAAAGAAGTCAACTGAAATATACAGTTACCATGTTCAAAATTATCATAAACAACTAATGTTTGTTGTATCTTATATCAAATGTAAAGCAGAAATGCAAACGTAGCAACTTTCAAATATTGATTTGGCGGAGAATTACCATGGACCTGAGCAGCAGAATAGTGTAAAACTGTAAATACAACTGCATAAGTTGCACAGATATATGTGGTTGTCCTGAAAATATGAATAATGAATCATATAACTACCAAATATGTGTCAGTAAATCACACCGATGAATCAATCATATGATAAGACAGACCTTTGCTTAGAATCCTGCGGTGCCGGTGCAGCACGCTTGGAATGTTTCCAATGCACTGAAGATATGTCCAATACAGGACATACAGTAACATGAGGGGGAAGTAGAAAAGGCACTACATCCGGTTTGGGACAGAAACCTTGCTGAGAACCTCCACTCCTTGATGAAGAATCAACCACAGTGATCAAAGTACAAAATAATACAAGCAGAAGAAAAAATCTTCTGTGGTTCATTATCCCAGTCACCTGTTGTTTTGATCAAGATATCAATGATGACATGCTTTTGACATGAATTAATTTGAGACAAGTATACATATACAAGTATTACAGTCAAATACTAGAACTTCAAATAGCACACAAAAATCAACGACAAATCACGTAGGAAAATGTCTATACTTGTAGAATTCAGCTGCTATTTGTATCATCAAACTTTCAGATATGCTGCATCAAATATGAAGAGTTAAGTGCGAGAAAAGTTAACAATTACTCATAACAGTAATATCAAGTAGGAAATGACAAATGCTATCAAAGAATATCAGTGTATAAACCACAAATTCAATTTCAGGAAGGCAACATTTAGTAAAATTAAGAGACATCTTAACGATGACGTTTAGTAAATTTAACAGACATCTTAAAGGCAACGTGGAAAGACATTCCCCATGAGATAACATGAAATAAATAAAGACAAACCTTTAATGCTGTGAACAAGCGAGCGTTAGCTTTCTCATTGTTCTTATGCTTCTCCATTTCTTCTTTTTGTTGGTGCAGCCCTCGGCTGCACCCTCTCTCTTCCTCTCTCGCACAAACGAACGGAGGGAGACGATAGAGTGGAGACACAGAGTTTCCCGGCCGGCGCACGAACGCCGCCGTGGGCGCACATACACCCTACTCTTATTTCTCTTCAGCTCACTTTTACACACGAACATTACATCAGGTTTTATAGCTAGGCTAACGTTAGAAGCACGAACTCCGCGTTGCCCCTCCACTATGCCGCTCCATCCGCATGCTCTGGCCGGCGCGCACGACGCGGCTGCCTCCAACGGATCGCAACGGCCCCAGCACCTCCACGCTACATACGCGGCAAGATGTAGACTGACTCAAACCTGAACTCGAACGTGGCCAAACCTGCGTTCTGACGCGACCTAAGCACCCAAACAACAACGCAGCACTAACATGTCCAGTTACAGACGTAGCACACACATGATGCTAAGGTGGTTTATTCTAACATTCTCCCCCTAAACCACGACGGCACCACCCATCCTGACGTACAGGAGCGCGGGCTCATCGTCGGCGACGGCGGGGAACACACCTTCTTCATCTTCAGCGCCACACACCGCACTCCGCTGGCAACACACGCCGGACAGCCTCCAGCGACAAAACGCCGAAGGATGTAGCCGAACTCGAGCACGAACTCGAGCACAACGGCGACATACGCCTCGGCGACGAACGCCTCCGCCCGACGTCAACCGCGCGCCTCTACGCGCAGCTGCACCTCGACGGTCGCCGCTCCCTGGCCGCCACGGCTGACGGAGTCTCCACATCGCCGTGCAGCGCCTCCACGCCGCCATGCCACCGTGTGCACGATGCATCACGACGCGCCTCCACGGCCTCCGCGCTCGCCGCACGTACGGCGTCACAGCTTGCCACGGCCGCATCCACCGCGCTCGCCGTGGACTCGCCGCGCGCCATGGCCGCCATCGCCTTGAGGCTCTGATACCACATGTTGGTGCAGCCCTCAGCTGCACCCTCTCTCTTCCTCTCTCGCACAAACGAACGGAGGGAGACGATAGAGTGGAGACACAGAGTTTCCCGGCCGGCGCACGAACGCCGCCGTGGGCGCACATACACCCTACTCTTATTTCTCTTCAGCTCACTTTTACACACGAACATTACATCAGGTTTTATAGCTAGGCTAACGTTAGAAGCACGAACTCCACGTTGCCCCTCCACTATGCCGCTCCATCCGCATGCTCTGGCCGGCGCGCACGACGCGGCTGCCTCCAACGGATCGCAACGGCCCCAGCACCTCCACGCTACATACGCGGCAAGATGTAGACTGACTCAAACCTGAACTCGAACGTGGCCAAACCTGCGTTCTGACGCGACCTAAGCACCCAAACAACAACGCAGCACTAACATGTCCAGTTACAGACGTAGCACACACATGATGCTAAGGTGGTTTATTCTAACACTTTTCTTAGCCAAACCTGAGAAGATTTTACATGATACTAAATAGTCTGTGTGCTATGAGAAAAAAAACTGACCAAGAAAGCAAATATTACCTCAGGGAGTTCATATTCGCCTTGATCATCCAAATCACAAATAGTTTTATTTTTCTGCCTTTCCTGTATGCATCCTGGACTGTAAGTATTTGAATACTTGATAAATCTAAGGGGGGTTGTATTCAACCCAAAGCTACTAGACAGTATTGAGGCAAAGGCGAAGATGGGAGGTTTCAGCGTTTCCAAATGGACATTACCTCTTCCTCACCACCATCCTGCTTTTCTAAAGCCCATTTCATTTCACTTTCTGTCTCTCGTTGATCATTCATCTTGTACCTAAATTGTAAATTTGCAAACTAAATTACATAAATTCTCCACTGGTTGTTCAATGTTCGTAGTGCTGAAAAACATACGGTAGAGAGGTAAAAAAATCAATGCACTAATTGTCATATCTTCAAAATAAGTTGGCTCATCTGTAACTTTTTCATACTGACCAGTATTGGTTGGATATTCATGGAAACAACTCAAACCCAAAATGACTACTAGAAAGCTGTCTGTATCATGAAGATAAGTAGTTCCATGGGATCTAGAAATACGGGTATTGCGTCTTACTGCAATCAAAATATTGTTGAAAGGTGATACAGGGGACTAGTAAATATTTCATTGATTCAGTTGCAGGTCTTGTTTTGTTTTGCAGGTAAAAAGAGAGAGTTCTATTAAGGATCAGGCAAAGTACAATCCATCACAGGATTGGTTCAAGTCCCATCGGACAGGACCCCAGCTAAACCATGGTCTTAATCTGCATGTCTTCTCCAAATGCAGCTACATGAATAAATTTGTTTTGTGACATTGCCGGTTTGAAGCACTTAAACTCTATCTCCACTTCTCCAGCAACTAGATTTCTCACTTCACTGATGATGTATTTTTTGACCAACATCTCAGCAAAGAGCAGCATATCAGTACCTAATACTATTGAATAGTTTGTGTATCTGTTCCAGGAATGAAAACAGTACTATCCAATAACCTCCAGTATGGTATCAGTAATGTGAATGGGAGGTATTTGTTTCCCTATGATCTACCATACATCTATTTTGGCAAAACCACCACTGACAAAAAAAGAGAAATTTGATACTAGGAACATTGTTGAATATTCAATCAAAATAAACATGAAAATCTGAACAAAATGGAGTAGTATGCATCAAACTATCACCAAAATAAAGTGGTTCTTTTTTATCAAGTACATTTGGTGATGAGCTTATCAAACACACAGGTAGAGTGATTCTCCTTTCATGTCTATCAAACTGGGCACAGGTTCTTTTCATCACAACCACGAAAGAGACCCTAGATAGTACTCGTATCTGTAACTACCAATGACTAAATGCCTAAGATACTCTACTAAGGCACATAGCAGCTCAGAAAGTACATATAAAATTAATGAAGAAAGTATTACATATAAGAAACTAAGTATCCCACATACCATATTCTTTTGTGGTGATTTAAGTTTCACAATAAACTACTCCTAGCATCTAACTGTTCAAATCATATCATCTCAAATTCTATGCTATCCGGGTTAAAAATAAATAACAAATTCGTCGTATAGTTCATCAAATGTACTCAGTCATTTAAAATTAGTTAAGTTCAATACAAACCTAGACCCACACATGTTTGAGGAGTATTACAGTCCTTTGAGTTTAATATAATCAACAATTTTGGTGCCATTTGGGCAGGAATCATATTAGAGCATCAAAAGTTGGTCCCGAAGATCATGGAATTGTTAGGCCTAATACTTCAAGAGTAACACCAGATCGTGAACAATAGCCACTAGAACACCTAATGATCATAATCAGAGAGGTTTAGAGATGCATTACGCATTGCAGGAGTTGCCATCGTCGCCTGCTCGTTGCAGGCGTGAAGCAGAGAGGTCGTTGATGATCTGGGGATCCTCCTGATCCCCTCAGGCCTCCAGCGGCACTGCCCTGGCACCGCCGGGGTGTAGGCTGGTCTTCCCGTCGTTCTGCGCTTCCCTAGATCGGTAGGGCTTTAGGAGTTGTGGGGAAAGCAGCGAGCTGATCGTGAAACTGGATCATCGATAGCAGCCAGGCTTCCCCCCTTTTATATGGCGCAGGCGACAGGGGACCAAACCATCGAGTTGGTTTTGGTGCCCCCGATCAGGGCGCGTGAGATGCGAACGAGGTGCTCACGAACGTTGGTTCGTGGGCCTCCTCCTTAACGTTATTTGACCAGAACGTTTTGTCAATGTTTATCTCTTAAACCTGACATTATTTGACTGAACGTTTTGTCAATGTTTATCTCTTAAACCTGACAGGTCAACCAACATTCTCCCCCTTGATCGTTAGGTTTAACATCATTTGCCCATTCTCCATAGGAATAATAAACCAAAGTGAGGTGTTACAACAACCAATAAAATGCTATTGAACCTCAACACTTATGGCATACCAGCCTATCTTGAAATGGATAACATAATACTTATTGGGAGTGGTTTTATTATGGTCCCTTTATTCCAGAATCATAAGGCTTCCAGTAATCCCATGCCGGCAACATGCTCACGAAAGATTCTGGGTGGTAAGCCTTTCGTTAGCGGATCCGCAAGCATACGAGTCGTACTTATATGCTTAACATTAGTTGTTTGATCCTGGATCCTATGCATCACAACATGATACTTAATGTCAATGTGTTTGCAGCATCACTTGACTTGTTGTTATTCGCATAGAAAACTGCGGGTTCATTATCGCAGTACAATAGAAGTGGTTTTGAAATGCTGTCGACCACTTTAAGTCCGGGAATAAAATTCTTTAGCCATACAGCCTGCCCAGTGGCCTCATAACATGCTATAAACTCTGCTTGCATCGTAGATGAAGCAACTATAGTTTGTTTGGAGCTTTTCCACGATATAGCTCCTCCGGCAAGTGTGAATACATAACCTGACGTGGATTTCTTACTATCCACACAACCGGCATGATCAGAATCTGAATAACCAACAACTTGTAGGTTATCAGACCTTCTGTACGTAAGCATGTACCCTTTTGTCTCTTGCATATAACGCAAGACTTTCTTTGCGGCCTTCCAGTGGTCTAGTCCTGGATTTGGTTGGAATCTGCCAAGCATCCCGGTTATAAAAGCCAAGTCAGGGCGTGTACAAACTTGTGCATACATGATGCTTCCGACAACTGAAGCATAAGGAACCGACTTCATCTGATCAGTTTCAATTTGGTTCCTCGGACATTGAAATGTCCCAAACTTATCGCCCTTGACTACTGGGGCAGGTGAGCCAGAGCACTTATGCATATTGAATTTCTTTAGTACTCGCTCAAAGTATGCCTTTTGTGATAGTCCCAACACACCTTTAGACCTATCTCGATGAATCTCAATGCCGAGGACATATGAAGCTTCACCGAGATCTTTCATATCAAAATTGGAAGACAGAAAATTCTTGGTCTCGTGCAGCATATCCTTATCACTGCAGGCCAATAATATGTCATCCACATACAGGACTAATATTGTGAACCTACTTCCCTTAAACTTAACATAAATGCAGTTGTCCTTAACATTTTCAGTAAAACCAAAAGTTCTAATAATCTTATCGAACTTGAGGTACCACTGTCTTGAAGCTTGCTTCAAGCCATAGATGGATTTCTTCAGACGACATGCTAAATGTTCCTTTCCTTCCACAACAAAACCTTCCGGCTGAGTCATGTATACGTCTTCATCAAGGTCACCATTTAGAAATGCCGTCTTAACGTCCATTTGATGCAATTCTAGGTCGAAATGAGCTACCAGAGCCATGACGATCCTAAAAGAATCTTTAGATGACACAGGAGAGAAAGTCTCATTATAATCGATTCCTTCTCTCTGTGTGAAACCTTTTGCCACAAGTCTAGCTTCAGCAGGACAGCCCCACACACGTAAATAGTTCAAGCTCGGTTTCTTTCCCGTCCACATCTCGTGAGGTGTGTTCGGTGCTGACTTAGTGGGAGCAAGATTTAAAATATGTGCAGCCGTCTTCAATGCCTCCATCCATAGGCTTACCGGCAAACTTGCATGACTGAGCATGCTACGCACCATATCCATAAGCGTGCGATTGCGGCGCTCAGCCACACCATTTTGTTGAGGTTCACCAGGCATTGAATAATGGGCAACAATTCCATTCTCAGCTAGGAACTTAGCAAAAGGTCCTGGAATTTGCCCATAAGGAGCGTGCCTACCGTAATACTCTCCCCCGCGATCAGATCGTACAACTTTAATTTTTGCATTCAGTTGGTTCTCAACTTCGGCTTTGAACACTTTGAATTTGTCCAAAGCTTCCGATCGATCACGTATAGGGTAAATGTACCCATAACGGGAAAAGTCGTCTGTGAAGGTGATGAACGAATCAAAACCATCTATAGACTTAACATTAAGGGGTCCGCATATGTCAGTATGTATGAGTTCGAGGACACTCGTGGCTCTTACCGCTCCTTTCTTAATTGTTTTTGCATATTTACCTTTGATGCAATCAACACATTTGTCCGCATCAGAGAAGTCTAATGGGAGGAGTACACCATTCTTAATAAGTCTCTCCATTCTCCCCCTCGAAATGTGGTCTAAACGACAGTGCCACAATTTCGAAGAAGTGCTAGTACCCTTCCATTTCTTCTCAACATTCGAAACATTACTCACATGCAAAACATAATCATTCATAGATAACATATATAGTTTGCCTCGTCTGACACCGAGACCAACATCCTTATTACAATAGTTTAAAACAAACTGGTTGTTACCAAACTTGCACTCATACATGTTATCATCGAGACAAGAGACTGAAATTAAATTCCTACTTAAAGTAGGTACATAAAGAACATTATTTAAATGAAGGTGAAAGCCGGTGTGGAGCTCCAAGGTGAGTGACCCAACAGCTTCGACATCAACTTCAATCCATTTGCAACTCTAAGTCGTCTTGCCCCGCTTGTTATGGTTTGGATCATATTTAATCCCTACATAGAATTAGCAACGTGAGAAGTTGCACCTGAATCAATCCACCATGATGTACAAGAGAAATCAGTATATAGCATTTCATCAACAAAAGTGATTTCATCTGTACCTTTCTTAATCATCCACTTGAGGTATTCAGCACAATCCTTCCTGTAATGGCCTTCCTTCTTACAGTGGAAGCACACATTATCAGTAGGTGCTGAAGACAGCCCATTATCCTTTTCCTTTGCTTTGAACTTTGGCATTTCCTTCTTGAAGGTCTTCTTGGGCGACTTTGAAGGGCCTGACCCGTCATGCTTTCTCTTTAAGGAGCCAACATGAAAAGCATGATCCTTGTTCTGCCTCATCATTCTTTCTTCTTCCTGGACAATCCGAGGGGATATCTCAGCAAGTGTCCACTTCTCCTTCATGGAATTGTAGTTGATCTTGAACTGATCGAACTCTTCAGGGAGGGACTCCAAGATCATGATGATAAGGAGGTTGTCACTGAGCTCACACTTTAGGTGCTTCAGTTTATTTGAAGGATTTATCATTCTCAGTATGTGTCCCCTAACATCACCATCATTTTTATACTTGCCAAGTATCTTGTGAAAAAGCTCATGAGCATAAACCTTTTCAGAGCCTTTGAATTGCTCCTCCAAGGCTTCCATAAATTCCTTAGCAGTATCTTTCTTGGGAGAGCCCCAATAATCTCAGGTGAAATGGAAGAATTCATCACGAGCATTGCAACGTGATTGGATTTGTCCCACTTCTCCATCTTGGAGTCATAAGTTTTCTTTAGTTCATCATACCCCGTGGCACCAGCAACTGGCGCCACGGGCTTATCCTCCCTTAAGGCATAATCAAACTCGTTGAAAGCCAAACATAGCTCAATAGAGTTCTTCCAACGAGGAAAGTTGCTGCCGGTCAACTGCTCGACAGCATCATAACGCATCGCAGCGGAAGCTGAAAATTGACATGGACATACATAAGTAAAATTGCATGAATATAAAATAAACATGCCATAAAATTCTTATTCTATGTCAAACACCGTTGGGCAGAAATGACATGAATTAGAACAACATTAGGGGTTTGACTTGCATAAATAACACAACGTTGGTCAGAATTATTTTTGCAGTCATGACATTCTCAAAATTAAACATCAACATTAAGCATTTAAGGAACAACATATTTAATGTTTAATTTGATTATTCAACATTAAAACATACTAAATACTCTAAACAAAAAATCTCGTTGGTTCATTTCTGTCCAGAATAAGTAGCATATTTTCTGATCATATTTTAGGCAATGATTTTTCTGTATATAATAGTGCAAAAACATAAGAAATAACATTTAGAATGCACTAAAAAAACACAGAAAACAGAAAGGAAAATCGGCAGCCCAGTGAATATACTGGACTACCGACAACCTGGGTTGAAGCCCATCTTCAGATTGAGCCCAAAAAGGACCCCCGGCCCGGCTGCTACTCCGCCTCGATCTCGGCCGTCCGATGCACTGGACGGTCCAGATCATTGAAGGCCGGATCAAAAAGGGGCAGTCGGAACCCTAACCCTAAAAAATCCTCCTTTCTCCCCGATATTTCCGCGTCTGAGGCAGAGGGCCGACGCCGGCGGCGGCGCCCTCCTCCCCTTGCTCCATGCCAGCGCGGTGGCGGTGCTCGCCGGAGAAGTGTGCGCTGGACCAAGTCCCGCGCGCTCCTCCGTCGAGCATGGCTGCCGGCGCCGTTTTCCGTGCGGGGCGCGTGGAGGAAAACCCTCCCTGCAAGGCAAGCGGCCACGAGCCGACGACGGCGACGGCTGGCACGGCGGCCAGCGCGCGCGTCCGATTCTCGTCCTTCCGCGCGTCCGTTCCTCGTCCATCCGCGCGGTAGGAGGCGGGGTGGAGGGATCCCGTCGGCGAGCCGGCGGGCGTTCGAAGGTGCTGACCAGCAGCATCCGTTCGGTGACGGCGGCGTCGGGTGGCACGACGGCCAGCGACGCAGGGGACCATTCCGCGCCTTACGGCGCGTCCGTCCGCGCGCTGCTCCGTCGGGAGGCAACGGCGGCGCGGGATCACTGCCCTCGCCGGAGCAGCGACTGCTCCGACGGCCCCCGGAGGGATAGGCGGCGACCCGGCGACGTCAGGTGAGCTTGTCATCCTCAGACTCGTGCCAAATTGCATCTTTAGGGTTCATAATTGCTTGCAGATGGTTCTAATTCGATACAAAAATTAACCGATCTGAGAGCTAGACATTCATAACAGGGGCTAATCCAAGGCTAAATATTAACATAATTGCCTAAAACATGATCTTAATCACAACTAGGGTTCTAGTGCTAGCAGTACTAGGCATCTGATACCATTGTTAGGCCTAATACTTCAAGAGTAACACCAGATCGTGAACAATAGCCACTAGAACACCTAATGATCATAATCAGAGAGGTTTAGAGATGCATTACGCATTGCAGGAGTTGCCATCGTCGCCTGCTCGTTGCAGGCGTGAAGCAGAGAGGTCGTTGATGACCTGGGGATCCTCCTGATCCCCTCAGGCCTCCAGCGGCACTGCCCTGGCACCGCCGGGGTGTAGGCTGGTCTTCCCGTCGTTCTGCGCTTCCCTAGATCGGTAGGGCTTTAGGAGTTGTGGGGAAAGCAGCGAGCTGATCGTGAAACTGGATCATCGATAGCAGCCAGGCTTCCCCCCTTTTATATGGCGCAGGCGATAGGGGACCAAACCATCGAGTTGGTTTTGGTGCCCCCGATCAGGGCGCGTGAGATGCGAACGAGGTGCTCACGAACGTTGGTTCGTGGGCCTCCTCCTTAACGTTATTTGACCAGAACGTTTTGTCAATGTTTATCTCTTAAACCTGACATTATTTGACTGAACGTTTTGTCAATGTTTATCTCCTAAACCTGACAGGTCAACCAACAGGAATAGCATAAAAGGTTGGTCATATACAGCAAATCACCTTTGAATGAGGCACAGCGTGTTGGAGTCGTCCAGCTTCTCCGAGTCGAGGTTTCCAGGCGTGTACTCCAGTGGGAAGAACTTGTAGAACAGAACCTTGCCGAGCACGGTGAGCCTGACACCCTGGGCGGGCCACGGGTGCGGGAGGCGAGGATGTGGGCGAGACCCGGCCACTGGAGCCCCTGCATGATCATGATGCGGTGGATGTGCCCAAGGTCTTGGCGCTCGAACTCCTCCTTGTCCTGGATGGCCTGCCTGTTATCACCCGATTTTGGCCAAATTAGGGGATGGGCCGTAACTGAAGATGGGCTTGAAGGACATACACGTGGAGCATCTTCGAAGAGGCCTTGCGCTGAGAGTTTGGGCTAAGTTGCCCATGTATCTGTAATATATTAGATCGCGTTGTAATTTAGAATTAAGAGATAGAGTCTGGCCCGTGCACGGGTGCACGCCTCAATTAGAAAGTCCCTTGGACTATAAATATGTATCTAGGGTTATCGAAAAAGAGGACAATCATCGTTCAACCAACACAAAATACGGCGCATCGCCACCCCTTCTCTTCGAGGGTTTCTACCGGTAAGCATCATGCTGCCTAGATCGCATCTTGCGATCTAGGCAGCATAAGCTTCATATTGTTCATGCGTTGCTCGTCGAAGCCTTTTTGATGGCGAGCAACGTAGTTATCATAGATGTGTTAGGGTTAGCATTGTTCTTCACGTAATATGCTACCGTAGTGCAACTCTTGCATATCTAGCTGCCCTTACGTCTATCGGACGTAAGGGCAGCATCTTGATCATGCTTAGTAGATCCGATCCGTTATAGTTGCTCCTTGCATCTGCAAGGATTAGTTTAATATCTGCATAGTTAGGCCTTATCTTTGGGGTCGGACGATCCGGTAGTGCGTTAGGCGTTGTTTACCGTCCCTGCGAGGGATGTTCGGGAATCAACGTATGTTGGTTTTAGGCCTCTCGTAGGGGTGGTTTGCATCACCTCTCGTAGCTGCTAGGCCCGATCGCACGTAGGACGTTCCGATTATGCGGTGAAAACCCTAAACTGTCGTGGATCGTTTTAGCTTTGTCCTGATCAAGCATGCCATTGCTAATCCATCAAGGACCATGGGGCGATCGGCTCTTTGAGCCGATCCACAGGGAAACCTGAGAGCCGATAAGGCTCGTATTTAATGTGCACGTGTCTACCATGCGGGAACAATCGAAGCACTAACACCTTCCTGACCAGGTCTAGGTCGGTGGCACGCCAGCAACCGCCGGGATGAGCGCGAGAAGATCTGGGACGACGCGAGGTGCCGAGGATCCACTAAGCGGCCACAGGAGCTTCCGGCTCTTCGTGTTGCTTAACCAAAGCCCGTCGGGGGTTTTGGAGGGTAACACATTCAGCACGCCGGTGGGACCTCTTCGCAACATCCACGTCAACACCGACATCCGAGATGGCGAGGAGCAGATCACATACAAGGATCTCCCTGCGGAGCACAAGAAGAAATACGATGAGCTGAAGGCCATCTGAAGCCGAACTCATCGGCTCCTCTGAGACAACCCGTTCTCGCAACATCAAGCTCGGAGGAAACACGTGTCTGTCGCATGGCGTCAACACGGTAGATCTCAGCCACTCCATAAGAGAACCAGGGGTTCTCTTTCGATGTCAATATGGCAGGGTTTGTGATTCGCCATGGCGCGGACAAAGCGAGCCACTCTCGTGGCAAAGACAAAGAGGCCGTTCCACGCGACCGGCCCCAAGACGACGATAGACGGTACCGACCGAGGGAGGTGAGAAGCATACGGTATCGCGCCCATTATCCGTGCATCTCCTCAACAAATATGAGCAGCGATACGACCGACGTCGGCGCTACGACGAAGACGAGGAGAAACACCGTCGGTGCAGTGCGGAAGACGGGTGGTATCGTCGGCATGACGGGAACGACGGCGGTCGAACGTCGCTAGGGAGGTCTAGGGAACAAGACAACGTGGACAAGCTTTGTCCCTTCTTCAAACATTCTTGGGACTCGGAATGAGCCGATTGCCAACAATCGGAACGCCCAGAATGCAAACGGCAAAGAAGAAGGAGGGCAGCGAAGTTTCGGTGTTCGAGCGTCTAGGACCTCTCCCCTCGAGCAGACGGCTGAGTCCTCTCAAGAAGAAGACTTCGAGGAGTCGAGGGAGAAGAAGATAGGTATCACCGACCAAGGTGGTGCCAGCGGACTCAGCCATTCTCGAAACGTAGAGTGCGGCGGCTGCGAAACTGGAAGAAGCGAGGCACGCGTACGTTGAAAAGAGCGCGGCCCGATCTGGCCGCGAAAATCAGCAAACAGTGGAGACGAAGGCGCCCGTCAAAGAGAGCATGGCGCCCCAAACGGGCCGATGCACGAGGCATCGGCTGATGCCGATGCAGAGACGTCGACTGGTACAAACTCAGTGTTCAGGATCTCATCAGAGATTTATGACCCGAGATGTGGTGAGCATACCTCCATCGAATTGCGCCACCACAATAAGAGGCCGAGGAGTTGTGAACCCTCATTAAGCATCACAATGGAAAAGGAGGCCGATTTCAGCGATCGGCCAGCATTGTCCTCAACATACGCTTTGCCGGTATGCAACATTGATCTGGCCAACGATGGAAAGTTGGGTTATGGGTTTACATCAGGACGAACTAGAAGAGGTTGACATTGGTCCTGGGACAAGCCCCGGCCAACATTTATCAGCAAGAAACTAGACCCACATCGGCGCGCGATGATAGCCTGTTAAAAGAGTACAGTTGTTTTGCACAGGATTATACGAGAGATGCTGGGTTAGACGGGAGCATCATTGAGCACGGCTTCCTACGAAGAAAGGATTTCGGCCGTTCCAAGCGAGCACGACAGATGAAGGCCGAAGTTTTGGAGGAAGTCAAGAAAGAAATCAAGAAGATGCTGGGCGCCGGATTCATCAGGCCATGCAGTCGCTGAATGGATTTCCAATGTGGTGCCTGTGGAGAAAAAGGACGGCCGATGGCGCGTAGCCATAGATTTCCGGAACCTTAACAGCGCCACTCCGAAGGACGAGTATCCGATGCCGTAGCAGAAACCCTAATCAATGCAGCTGCCGGCCATAAAATATTGAGTTTCATGGATGGCAATGCTGGCTACAACCAAATTTTCATGGCTCCGGAGGATATACACAAGACGCATTCAGAGTGCCAGGCTCGGTGGGCTTGTTTGAATATGTGGTCATGACGTTTGGATTGAAGAACGCCGGCGCGACATACCAAAGGGCCATGAACTACATCTTCCATGACTTAATCGGCAAATTGGTGGAGATTTACATCGACGACGTGGTGGTAAAGTCTGTTGCGACGGACGGACACTTAGAGGATTTGCGACGAGTCCTGGACCGAACTCGGAAGTTCGGACTGAGAATGAATCCGAAGAAGTGCGCCTTCGGCGTGACGGCCGATCAGTTCTAGGATTCTTGGTCCGAACGTGGGATTGAGATCGGCCTAAAAAGTCGGGAGCGGTTCGAACGATGAAGCCGCCCACCACAAAGAAGGAGCTCCGGTGTCTCATCGGCAAAATTAATTTCGTCAGAAGGTTCATCTCCAACCTGTCAGGCGAATTGAGCGTTCATGGGCTTGGTCAAAGTCAAGCCCGATGAAGAGTTCCGCTGGGCAGAACAACAGCGAGCTTTCGCGATATCAAGGAATATTTGACCAAGCCACCGGTGTTAGTTCCGCCGCGGGACAGGCCCTTCTATATTTACTTGTCGATGGTGACACCTCCATCGCGTCGGTGGTGGTGCAGGTTTATGAGGGCCTGGAAAAAGTGGTTTTTTACCTCGGTAGAAGGATGTTGGATGCGAAACAAGGTATCCTTGAGAAGTTGTGCCTCTGCTGTTCTTCACCTGCACCAAGATCCGACACATCCTTGTGTCGGCCGATATCATCGTTATATGCAAATCGGACGTCATCAAACACATGTTGTCGGCTCTGTACTAAAAGGCCGACTCGGCAAATGGATGTTTGCACTCTCGGAGTTTGAGATCCGGTATCAACCGGCAAAGGCAGTCAAAGGTCAAGCGCTAGCAGATCTGATTGCCGAACGAATAAATACGGACGTAGCGGCACTATCGGTGCGCGCGTGGGCTATGTTCTTCAACGGATCGGTGCGCGCGTGGGCTATGTTGCGGCATTGGCGTGCTACTCGTGTCGCCTCGGGGGGCAACATACTCCTTCTCTATCAAGTTAACCGACCCCTGCACCAACAATGTGGCCGAGTATGAAGCAATCCACAAGGGAATGAAGTTGCTCCTGGAAGCTGGGGCTGAAGCGGTCGAGATCTTTGGAGATTCCAAATTGGTGATCTCTCAGCTCACGAAGAATACAAGTGAAAGCGAGTCACTCTTCCCATTTTGGATACAATGCCGAGAGCTAATGGCACCAGGTATATAAGCTTAAATTGGATCCCAAGGTTGCAAAATATTGAAGCCAACGACCTCGCACAAACAACGTCAGGTACAAGGACACGGCGGGAGAAGCCGATTTTCAGGTGCAATGAGCCGATATCTTCAATTATTTGAAAGATCCGGCTCGGGGCACCTAAGCGTACAAGATGCCATGAAGTACTGATTGGCGATGACATGTTTTATAGAACGCTGGAGGATTACTCCTCAAGTGTCTAGGGTCAGCCGAGTCCAATCGGCTCTTGCACGAGGTGCACGAGGGTGCTTGTGGAACCCACCAGTCGGCCCATAAGATGAAATGGTTGATTAGGCGCTCCGGATTTTATTGGCCCACCATGCTTGAAGATTGCTTCCAGTATTACAAGGGTTGCCAAGCATGTCAGAAGTTTGGAAGCATTCAGATGGTGCCTGCATCAGCAATGAATCCTATCATCAAGCCTTGGCCATTCCGAGGGTGGGGTATGGATATGATCGGAGAAATTCATCCTTCATCGAGCAAGGGCCATAGATGGGTTATGGCCATCACAGATTACTTCACGAAATGGGTGGAAGCGGTCCCTATGAAGAAAGTAGCGTCGGAAGACGTTATCAAGTTCGTATTGGAACATGTCATTCATAGGTTCGGGATTCCCCAAACTATTACGACCGATGGAGGTTCGGTCTTCGTTTCGAAAGAGATGAAAAAGTTCTGCGACGACATGGGAATCAAGTTGATCCGGTCGTCTCCATATTATGCTCAAGCAAATGGGCAGGCCGAAGCATCCAACAAGAGCTTGATCAAGCTGATCAAGAGGAAAATTGACGAGCACCCCAGACGATGGCATGAGGTGTTGTCGGAGGCGTTGTGGGCCTACCGTATGTCGTGTCATGGGGCAATCAAAACCACCCCATACCAGCTGGTCTATGGACAGGAAGAGTGTGTACCCTGGGAAGTCAAGGCAGGATCAAGGCGGGTCACGTTTCAGAATGATCTAGCTGCTGAAGAATATGCAGCCACGATAAGCGACAGCATTGAGGATGCGACGGAGCTTAGGCTATGGTCACTCGAGAAGATCAAGGAGAACAAAGCCAAGGTAGCTCGGGCATATAATAAGAAGGTGAAGCCAAAAGAATTCCAAGTTGGGGATTTGGTATGGGAAGCTGTGTTGCCATTGGGGACAAGGGATAAAGAGTATGGGAAATGGTCTCCGAATTGGCATGGCCCGTATAAAGTTGTCCAAGTTCGAAGGGAATGCGTACATGCTCGAGATGTTGGATGGCGTGAAATTCCCGGTAGCCGTCAACGGCCAGCATCTAAAGAAATATTTCCCAAGTATGTGGGATGATGGACAGTAAAGTATGGAGGCCGATACAAAAATCGGCCAGTAAAAAAAAAGGGTAAATGGGGGCCGATTATATGAAATCGGCCGGTAAAAACAAATATAAATAATAATAAAAGGGTAAAATTCAGGCACATCTCGCTTGGAATCGTGTTTGGAATGCAGGCCGACGCTGTGCCATCGGCTTTTTGAGCAGTGACTTCATTGGACAAATCGGCCAAGTTGACAAGAAAGCAAAGGTTATGTAGAGAAATTTTCTTCATTAATAAGAAGGGATCTTTACAGGGAAGAGCCGATTGCTCAAGAAAGGAAGAAAGAAGAGCCATTGCTCGGAATTGCTAATCTCTGAGCTAGTCGTCGTGGCCTCATCGTCGGCGCCGGAGCCACCATCGACACTGCTTCCGGAGGCTTCTCGTCGTCTGCTTGGTCCTCGCTGAAGCCTCTTCTTCCTCGTCATCATCATCATCTTCACTGTCCGCCCTGCGGAAGCGCTTCGTCGGCGGATATCCAGCGGAAGAGGAGGAATCGTCTTCCTCCTCTTCTTCTCCTTCCTCGTCATCATCATCGTCCTCGCTGTCCGCCCACATGCGGGAGCGCTTCGTCGGCGGGTGTCTGGCAGAGGAGGGGGTATCTTCCTTCTTCACTGTTCTTCCTTCTTGTTGGAGGAGGTCGCCCCGGATGAGGGTCGCCCTCATTCTTCGGCGGAGCTCGGACGGGGAGATCTGAGGAGGTAGAGGAAGGAAGACTTTGCTGCAATGGAAGAGGGTTTTTGGTGTTGATGGGCAGAACAGAGCAAGGGGATGAAGTGGCGACCCGTTTGGCACAGATAAATAAAGGGGATACAGTGGAGATTTAATGTCGTGACGGTTCTCAAAGATGTGATGCCAAAGCTGTCCAATCGTGCAGAGAAGTTGGGAAGGCAAGAGTCATGATGAAGAATACTGCGACGGTTCGCTCTGCCACGACATGACCCCTCGAGGAAAAAAAACAGATGGTTTTGATATTATCATTACCAAAACCAGGGGCATGTGTTATCACCCGATTTTGGCCAAATCGGGGATGGGCCGTAAGTGAAGATGGGCTTGAAGGACATACACGTGGAGCATCTTCGAAGCGGCCTTGCGCTGAGAGTTTGGGCTAAGTTGCCCATGTATCGTAATATATTAGATCGCGTTGTAATTTAGAATTAAGAGATAGAGTCTGGCCCGTGCACGGTTAGGTGCACGCCTCAATTAGAAAGTCCCTTGGACTATAAATATGTATCTAGGGTTATCGGAAAAAGAGGACAATCATCGTTCGACCAACACAAAATACGGCGCATCGCCACCCCTTCTCTTCGAGGGTTTCTACCGGTAAGCATCATGCTGCCTAGATCGCATCTTGCGATCTAGGCAGCATAAGCTCATATTGTTCATGCGTTGCTCGTACTGAAGCCTTTTTGATGGCGAGCAACGTAGTTATCATAGATGTGTTAGGGTTAGCATTGTTCTTCACGTAATATGCTACCGTAGTGCAACTCTTGCATATCTAGCTGCCCTTACGTCTATCTAGACGTAAGGGCAGCATCTTGCTTAATCATGCTTAGTAGATCCGATCCGTTATAGTTGCTCCTTGCATCTGCAAGGATTAGTTTAATATCTGCATAGTTAGGCCTTATCTGGGGTCGGACGATCCGGTGAGTGCGTTAGGCGTTGTTTACCGCCCAGGGATGTTCCGGGAATCAACGTATGTTGGTTTTTAGGCCTCTCGTAGGGGTGGTTTGCATCACCTCTCGTAGCTGCTAGGCCCGATCGCACGTAGGACGTTCCGATTATGTGGTGAAAACCCTAAGCTGTCGTGGATCGTTTTAGCTTTGTCCTGATCAAGCAGGATCCCCATGCCATTGCTAATCCATCAAGGACCATGGGGCGATCGGCTCTTTGAGCCGATCCACGAAACCCGAGAGCCGATAAGGCTCGTATTTAATGTGCACGTGTCTACCATGCAGGAACAATCGAAGCACTAACACCTTCGACCAGGTCTAGGTCAGGTGGCACGCCCTAGCAACCAGACGCGCCCGAGAGATTTGCGGGACGCCGCGAGGTGCCAGGGATCCACTAAGCGGCCCTGGGAGCTTCCCGGCTCTTCGTGTTGCTTAACCAAAGCCCGTCGGGGGGTTTTGGAGGGTAACACTGCCTCGCCTTGAAGTGCGAGAACTTGGCGAAGCGGCTGATGGTGTTCGACGTCTGGAACGCAGCGGTGGTGCGCGAGTTGGCGAGGCGGTAGGCCGCCGGGTAGGAGGCGGAGGGGAGCGGCGCGTAGAGGCAGATGTCGTGGCAGGAACTATCGAGGCGGGCCAGCATGGCCTCAAGCGCCTCCATGGATGCGCCGAGCATGGTGAGCCTGACCCTAGGCGGGCCACGGGTGCGGGAGGCGAGGATGTCGGCGAGATCCGGGCACTGGAGCCCCTCCATGATGGTGATGTGGTGGATGTCCCCAAGGTCTTGGCCCTCGAACGCCTCCTGGGTGGCCTTCTTCGCCTTGAAGCGCGAGAACTTGGCGAAGGGGCTGAACGTCTGTAACGCAGCGGTGGTGCGCGACTTGGCAAGGCGGGAGGCCGCCGGGTAGGAGGCGTGGGGGAGCGGCGCGTAGAGGCAGATGTCGTGGCATGAGCTAACGGCGAAGTAGGCGGTGACCCTGTGCGTGGAGGTGCAGAAGGGGGTGACCAGCTCGCGCTGCGCCTCGTCGAGGTCGTCAGAGCTCACCGGCTCTGAGGACTGCGGAGGCAACGTCAGCATGACCCCGTGGCCCTGCCTCCGCCGCTGGATCGCGGGCCCTTGTACCGGCAACGACAGCATCACCGCCGCTGATCCTCCCGAGGGGGCGGTGACGTCGAAGACGAAGAGGTCCCCCGTCACGTGCCGCGGCGGCGGCAACAGGTAGACGTCGGGAGCAGGGCGCTTGCGTACCAAGTTGGGCGCAGCGGGCTCTTGGTGCTCCGGCTCCTGGAAGTAGAGGATTGGATCGCAGGGAGGGGGAGAGGGGAGTGGTGGGAGCAAGGCGGAGAGGAAAGCGGCATTAGAGGCGATGGAGGAGGTCGAGGGGAAGAGGAGGAGAGGGGTGGGGGGGGCATATGGTGGACACGCCGACGGCGAGGGGACGCCGCCGACGGCGCTGGGGCGCGCATGGTGAGCGAGCGCGGTGCGGGAGAGGTGGTGGTGGCAGGCTGGCAGCGGAGGAGGCGATACGGCCGTGGCGCAGGAGCAAAGTGGAACAAGAGCGTACATAAAGCAGGACAGCCATTTTTCACTCAGAAGAAAAAGGCACGACCGTAATTTTCCCAGCAGAAATTACCGTTTTGTTTTTCGTTTGGGTTGTCTCTTGTGTTTTTTTTTTGTCTTATAATCGTCAGTATGTTTTTTCATTATATGGTCAGATATATAATGTCACATAAGCAATTGCACCATGTTCTTGTCATTTGCTGTAAGATCGCCTTAGGGCAACTGTTGAAGTATTATATGTATGGGTCGATAAATCATCTATCTTTTCCCCTTCAAGTCTTTTTTTTTTGTTTATTGTGATATAAGTACTTGACCAGAATTTACACTATTAGTATGCAACTCTTGTAAAACCAAATCAGTATCTCAAATAAATACTTGGGAATATAATATGAACGTCACATAAATTTATACTAGTGGGCTAATGTTGTCTATATAACAAAAAAATGTACTAGGTTAATGTTTGTCAAAGGCTTGTACTAACAAACATAATATGTGATGTATTCTGCAAAAGGAAGAGTATATGACAAACTATTGCATAACATACGAAAATTATATGTTATAGCTAGTCGTGTGGGTACCGTACAACAACAAATACGAGAGACGTACATTCGAGGTCAGATTGAAAGTACTACTACTGATTTGATCTAATGCTTATTTATAGGAAAATTAACCTAAGTACTTGGAGTTATATAAATAAAACATGCGACTCATATCGAAGAATGGAGTGTTAAAAATATTAGGATAGGCAAACAGTTTTGTGACACATCTCAAATTTTCAATCATGAGCTTTTAACTTGAAAAATATTTAGTCCATTATCTTATCAATGAACCGAAACTGTTGTCTCTCTCGTCGCCCCTGATTGGTGGCGAGAGGGAAACCCTAGCCGTGCCGCCAACACCCACCTACCCTACCCCTCCCCGTTCCTTGATGCCGCTAGAGGGCGCGATCGAGCAAAACTTGGTCGTCGCCGTCGGTGGAGGGGCGTTCCCGTCCCCTAGCGCGAGGGTTCGGTCCGGGATGAGCCTTCTGTGCTTGGGCGTGGTGCGCCCGCTGGGTGCAGTGGCGGCTCCAGGAAATGGACACCGTGTATTCACTGGAAAAAAAATCTCAAAGCACTATGAGAACAAAAACAAACGCAATATATAAGACATGTGGCCATAATTTCACTGGTACTTTAACAAAATTGTTCAAGTAATAGTACATAATACTTAAGACCATAAATCCATAATAATTATCAATACTACTTCCTCCGTCCATAAAAGGATGTCTTAATTTTATCAAAATTTGGATGTATCTATATACTAAATCGGGTCTAGATACATCCAAATTTAGTAAAACTTGAGACATCATTTTATGGACGGAGGGAGTACAACAGTTGTTCAAGTATCTCCTTACTATCTTGGTCATTGACATCATACCTCGATATGGAAATCCGCTTGCCAGGATCATGTTCGAGTGCCTCCAAATCTGCTTGTGTTTGTTCATCATCTTCATCAGTTGCTTCATCATCTTCTACAATTAAGGCTAGGGTTGCACCATTGCTCTCTGCTTCACCTTCTTTGCTTTTGAAGCTTTATCACACAACGCAAATAGGATACTGACAGCAGCACTCTTTTTCTTCATCTAAATTACAAATAAATTATTCAATTACGATCTTGCATCTAGCGGCAATTGCTAGTCTAGGTTAGATGTTTACACCTAAATTAGTCAATAACACACAAATAGGCTGGACGTTTACAACTTACAAACTTCCAAACAACTAATATGGTACATTGGTACTGCAGTACTCCTAAGTGCTAATCTGATGTGGGCATACAAATTGCAAAATCTGAGGGGAATAGGGGATCAGGGGAATAAGAGGTAACCTCAATCCTGGCCCTTGATGCCGCGCCGTAGAGGTCCCCTGCTGTCCTGCCGCCCGCCGCTGCTCCACCGCTTCCCGCCCATCGCCGCCGCCGCTCGACTTCTTTGCTTCCCGCCGGGTTCGCCTCGCCAAGGGCTGTCGCCGCCCGCACGTTGTGGCTTCGTGGAGTGGAGTTCGTGCGAGACATACAGCCATGCGTCAAACCAGAGTTTGTTTAGATTGGGCCGTTCTAGGTGCCATGGGCCATATGAGTAGTACTAAAGAAAAATTGCTCAAAATGTTCGGTATTCACGTGAATACATGGGAATACCCCTGGCGCCGCCAATGGCTGGGTGCCATGGTGTGGCGGCTCTCCGGCGTGTTGCAGCCGTCGAAAGTCTTAGCGTGCATTGTCGGCGCGACAGTGGTATGTGCTCTAGATGGCAGCAGATGTGGCCTTTGTTATTTGTGTGGCAAGGGCGGTGGACGACGCGGGATGCGGAGGTCATTTTCTTGGCAGCGACACATGTACTCTATGCGGTTGTGGGACTGCATGCTCGATCTAGGTCTATGGGGCTCGTCCCAGTACATCTAGTCCAAGGTGCGAGTTGGGCGTGGCTGCCGATAAAAACCGAGCTCCAGCAGACACCAGTAGCGTCTATGCATTGTTACCTTGTTAAAGACATCGTTGTTGCAGCCATCATCAGCTGGCTCAGACTGCTCAGGGGAAACCCTAGATTTGAGTCTCCTAGGTTGGGCGATGGGGACGCCTTCGATATCGCTCTTCTCCTGGGTGCATCGATTTTGGAGTGGTTGCTGGATGGAGGAAGTACAGGGTAGAGTGGTATTGCATCTACCTATGGTTCTTCTTGGAAGGAGGATCTTCACTTTTCTTATGGGTCTTTGTGTATAATGCAACCCCGCCGCTGAAAAATAATGCAGCATCAGAGTCTTTTAGGATCCTTCTTTAAAAAAAATATTATGTTATATACCTAGCCAATTCTTTTCTTCAGTCTACACCTAACCAATTAAAAAATAAGAAAGATACTCATATCGTATTTTAATTTGTAAAAAAATTATATACCATGTAAACACGATATCCAATATCTAATGTGTTTATCCGACGGAGAAAGATTCTCACCAACTTGGATACGTAGCTGCCCTAAAAGTTGTACTCCATCTGTATCGGTTTAACAGGCACGCAGGCAATGTAAGACAAAGTTTGACCATTAATTTGGTCAACAAAATATAAATTATATGTTTACAAAATCCATACCATTAGATTCCTATTCAAACAAGCTTTTCAACCATATAATTTGTGTAGTATATATTCTATTTTATTAACTAAAATAATGATTAAGGCAAATTTTTAAGACTTGAGGACGGTGGCTTCTGTTTTTTAAGACTTGTTTTGTTTTGTTGGCATGTGAGCCTGCAGATGCGAACCGTGTGGCAGTTGATTTCCACAGAAAGGACCTGACTGCCTCGAGACCGACGTTGATAGTTGTATCCAACCTTTTGACTTGCCCTCGATACCCAACTTGGGAACCGTGCTAGCAAGCAGTGCAGAGTTTTTCTGCCGTTCCTTATTTTATTTGCTACTCAGCGATGGAAAGACCAGTTGGCAGTTTGGTCCTGAAAAGCTTCTGTGAACTCGACCACACCATATCCCAGTCCCGACTTCGATGGACCCAGTCGCCAAGCGACCACGCAACCGGGGGCGTTCAAATTACACTCGAATTTAATAACTTCAAAATAAAAATTACACTCGAGACAAAACACTACTACACCACTGCTTTCCTCGTGCAGGGACCGGCGCTCAAATTTCCAGCGGACCGGCCCGATTCTCGCAGCTGCGAGCAGTCCATGGCCCCAGCGGCATTCCTCATGGGCCCGCTTGGTTGCCAGCAGCAATGTGTTTCCGGTATTTAGTAGGCTAAAATTTGTTCGTTTGGAAGCCAAGCTCGCACCGAAATATTGCACAGCATAATATTTAGAGCATACTAACCCGAGAAGAACAGCTGATTTGGCCGTTTTTCTAGAGGCAAACCCGGCCGAGCGCCGCGTTGTTACTGTTTCACACACGTTGGGCGACATACGAGGCGAACCCCTTTACTATGCACTCCACTCCATGTCACCTGCGCTGGGCGCGTCCTTGCCTGGCCAGAGCAAGCCTCTCCTTGGCCAAGGGCGTGTAGCAGCAGGGTCAGTGGAGTGAGGGCTACCTCCAGGACATGGTGAGGTAAGCCAGGGAAGAGAGGAGAGAGGGATGGCATGGTGAGTGACATGACCATGTCCTGGTCATGATCATCAGTGAGCAGGGGTTCAAATGCATGGCATTGTTCAAAGGGTTCAAGGGGGTACTGGGGGTGACAAATGGAGTGATGGTTTAGGCTAAAACCCACTGGTTTTTAGAGTGTATGCACTTCTCTGACTTGTGCACACCAAGTGTTCGACAAAATGGCCGCAAGAGATTTTATTTTGAATTTTGCCAAAATATTTCATGGGTGTGAATCTAATATTATTTGACATACCTTGGTGGCATTGGTTTGCAAAATGAGGTTGGTTTGATGAAAATCAAATTTGAGGTGATCTTGAATCTGTTTCAATGTTGTCACTTTGGTTGCTTAATATAAGCATTTGAGAATGACTCAGCAAGGTTGGTCAACACCAATTTACTCACTTTTATGTGTACTTGGAATCTGGGCAAAAAGATTATGGTGTTTGGTTTAGAAAAGAATAACCACAGGGGCTCAAAGTAGGCATCGGGCTAATAAAGTCAAAAATGACCATTATCATATGTGCCTTGGTTTTTATTATTCTTTTTTGTTTTGCTTTTCTTTGACTCAAATGTTATTGTTTTGGGTTCAATGAGTATTAGGTTGAGTTTATTAATGGTTTCAAACCATCTACGCATGGCATATGCTAAATTTGCAAATGTGGCCATTTGCTCATATATGCTTCTATTTTTATTTTATTTTCTTTTGCTTTGTTTCTCTTTGATCCAAATAGGCATGATTTTGGTTTTAGAAATAATTCCAAACACTTCAAACAAACATTCATGGCAACATCAAAACATTCATGCATGAACACTATGCACACAATTTAAAAACAATCCAAGTTTTTGTTGGCTCAAAATTTTGGAATGAGGGAAATTCATTTTCTTCTTTGCTTTGAATTTTTGGGATGTTACAGGGTATCAAGCTAATAGCTCTCAGACTACATCATTTTAGAACATTGTTTAGTGAATTAAGAAAATAGAAGAAGGTGAAGCATCCCATCATGAGCTAAATAGGAGATTTCTTTTGTGCTTAACATTCGCATCGCAAGATATGAAGTAAATATCAGCGTAAAATTTCTAATATGGATACCATGCCAGCTTTGTGCTATGATATTTTTTTCCAAATTAAATGATACCCAAATATTAGATGAAAAATATATATCAAATAGACATGAATTTTTTATTTTGAGTTCATCAATCACAGAGTGTATATAATTAGAATTGCATCCACGGCTTTTTTGTATAGATTTTTTCCAATAATATTTTACATGTAGCAATCTAAATACAAAAATATTAGGAAAATAGGGAAGTGGCTATAGGAAACTGGCATACATATACATACCGCGCGTCCTCATTCGGTTTCTCATATTGGTTCCCAAATATACTCGGATAGCCTGATTTGAATAAGAATATTCATCAACATCTTAGACCCAAGCGTGAATCCGTCTCAAATCCTCTATATATTAGATGGATGAATGGAAGATTGGCTCAAGGAAACGTGCATGTGTCAAACCAACAAACAGAAATCAACACTTCAGAGACTAACGAATCCCATGCCTCCTGTTACAACTCGGCACAGCCTAGAAATTTCAACACAAAAATTGATATAAAAACTGTTTACACCGTGCATGACAATATGAATAAATCTGCATCTATTTTACAAAGCGATATCGATCAATTTGCTTCAAGTCTAACCTCAATCTAATTACCGTGTTAAATTTGGATCAGTCTGAACTTTCGACTAATACACAAATTACAGTGCAATCACGAGCTCTTTTACGGTGATTGGCACGGAACCTAGATTCCGTCTAATCAAATATGGGTGCCGTCTAATCAAATTTTTCGTGACCGTTGATTAAATTGGTGATAAATTTTGTGTAACTTCTATAATACTACAACAGTTCTAATGGGACATCTTAGAAGTAACTCATCAAATCAGAATCAACCAAATCAATCACGCTGTAGCCTTCTTCACGAAATCAATCATAATAACTACTCTGTACTTGACTAGTCGTGGCCTTTTTCACACCAGCGCCCGCCGCCGCCCCTCCCCAGGTCGCAGGGATCACTGGAGGTCATGGCCCCATCTTCTCCATCGCATACCCTCTGCTCTGCTCCGTCGCAGCCGCCAGCCGCCGCCACCCCTCCCTCCGTCGCGGGGATCGCTGAAGATTCACGGCCCCGTCGACCTCTCTGTCGCAGCCACCTCCCCTCCGTCAGGGGGTCGCCGGCAGAGTTACGGGCCCGTCCCGGCGTCCCCTCAGTCGCTGGACCGGCCAAAGTGTCGCTGGCATCGCCGGGAGCATCCAGCCCCTACCCCCTACCTGACGAGCGCCGTCCGGGAAATCACGGCGGACGCGTCTCTGCCTCCTCGTCCACATGTTTTATCTCTAGATGACTGGTCTGATCTCTTTCATCTTCCTTTGTCTGAAGAAGCACCGGGGGAATTTCTTTCAACTTGTGTCTCCTAGATGATCTCCCTGAAACTGCTGACAGAGATCGTCAGCGGTTATTGAGCATCTTTGAGCCGCAGGTAATTTGTTTGGTCGACTGGGACTACTTCATTCAGGACTCGGGAAAAGCAACTAACATGGAGCTACTGAATCGTGTGCTAGCTTTTGCTTGTAGGGATGTCGGATGGAAGAGATGTCATGTGCAGAGCATGATCGCCATGCTGCGGGAAGCCAGTTCATCACACACACCATTGGGAGGTGGATAGTTTGCCAACAAGTTGTAGTCACCATGTGCTTGCTTGCCCAATAGGCAAATATACTACATCTGATAAAGTCGAAATGTTAACTGTTGTGTGATTAGCGCAGGGGTCTTGGCGCAGCTAGACCTCAAGTCCACACCAATCAACACCAATGGTTACGAGACCCTCAAGAAAAAATGTGTATTTTGTTTTCATTTTTGGGGAGCTTGTTAACTAGCCATACTTGCCGCCATTTTGACGCAACTCCTTGCAGACGAAGAACAAATTATCGACAGTTTCGATCTATACTATGGGCTCTTCATGTATACTGTTGATGCTACAGAACAGGCAAGTACACTCATACGACACACTCCTTTTGTGAAATCATGTATTGCGAATTAGTTCAAGTTGCAGAATCAATCTTTAAACCATATTGTCCAATGACTAGTGACTACTGAGAAACTTGTACCACAATACTATTCATCAATAGAATATGCGTAAAACACTATGCTGAATTTCCAAAATATTGTGTGCAGATGGACAAATTGGACAGGGCATTTGAGCAGGTGAAGCAGATGCTGTATGGCAGGCTCCATGATGTGCTAAGAAAGCAGATTGTAGAGAGGGTGCACATCCGAGGGGCTCCTTCATTGAGACAAAGGGAAGCCCAGAACGATAATGCTGCGGCCAGAGAAAACACGAATCATCTACCGTGTGTTGCTGATGTACATAAATTCTTCCCGGTGGCTTTGGACACAGTAAATGTTAACGAGATTTATAGGGCGTGAATGTTCCATGGAACCAGGTGATGCTGCAGCGACCAGGACATCATGATGAGATTGTCGATGACTTGGATGTCCTTATGGAGTCGCCCGGTAACTGGTCACATTGTAGTCCGCTCTAAATGTTATATCTGAGTCTGCTCCCAAAGTTCAGTTTGTGTATCTTTCTCACTGTTGTAATGTTGTAAAGAGCTGTATGTATGTGATGCTTCTGACTTCTGAGTCCGTTTGTTTCATGACTCAGTTGCAAAGATACAAAAAGTAGAGCTAAATATGACAGATCAAAAGTCCTAGATGTAATTTAAATTTTATATGAGGATCTTAATTGTTTGTGTGTGTTTCATTTTCTTGGATCTAATGTATTATCTTGTTTATTTTGAAAACAAACTGTTTCGTTTACCTGAAAACAAACTCAAACTGTTTCTATCGAGATTTGGTTCTAACGGGGAACGAGCAAACGACCAGAAAGTTTAGAGAACTATTAAGATTGTACAAAATCCCATCTTCCAAACATGGGCTTCAGAGTTTTATACGGTGTGCTCAAGAGAGAATTTTTGACAAAGAGACGAGTGAATTGAAAAACAAAAATTATTGTCGAAAAGGCCCGTCGTGGCGGCACGCGGGCGACACGTGTCGCCTGCCGCCACAGCCGGAGGCGGCAGGGCCTGCCGCCGTTGCCCGTGGCGGCATGTCCAGCCTGATCAATGAATAGTGTAGTGATTGATGAACAGTGCACATTAGCTACAAAATTTGTTGAATTTGTCTTTTTTGCTGAGCCCAAAATACAACGTATTTTACAGTGATTTTTTGCAAGATTGTAGTGCATAAAGTTAGCTACATGTAGGTATTTTTTTCGAAATTTTTGAGATGTTAAAAAAAATTCAAAACATGCTACTGTTCATGGATCACGACACTGTGAACATGCCGCCGTTGGTTGTGGCGGCAGGCCCTGCCGCCTCCGGCTTGCCGCCACGACGCAGGTGGTTCTTTTTGACAATAATTTTTGAAGGTGGTCCTTTTTAACAATTCACTCGTTTAGGTGGTCTCTTTTGTCAAAAATTCCTCAAGAGACACATGTACAGTTATACATGTTGCAGGGACCGATCGATGAATCGACCCGATGATCGGCCACATGATGGAGCAGGCGTGGGGATTCTCGTCGCTGAAGTAGCTCCGTGCGGCGACGGGCACGACGCTGGATAGCGTCTGCTGCTCGTGGCAGTAGTATCCGCTAACTTTTGTGCTGCAACTGTTGCTTGGCGCCTGCCCGGAGCACGGATGTGTGGTCTACGAGTACATGGAGAACGGCAGCCTGTAGAACATGCTCCACCACTGCCGGGACGGCACGCCGCTTTTAGTCTGGTACGACCCCATCCGCATGACCTGGGAGGTGGCCACCGCCGTCGCGTTCCTCCACAGCACCAGGCCGGACTCCATCATCCATCGTGACCACAAGCCGGCCAACATCCTGCTCGATCAGAACCTTGCCAGCAAGATCGGTGACGTGGGCCTCTCGGCGGCGCTGCTCCTCCCGGCCGCCACCTGAGCCATGAAGGCCAGCAGTTCAGCACCCGTCGTCGTCCACGATTGGTCAAGCACACGGCGTCATGATGCTACATCGACCCGGAGTACCACGATGGTCAAGTCCGACGTGTACCCACTGGGCATCGTGATGCTGCAGATGCTCACGGGAAGGACGTCGCCGCTGGGGCTCGCCGCCTCGCTCACGCCGTGGAGGCTGCGCTGGAAGACGGCGGCAACGCCCGTATGCGACCGGATGCGAGTCGCCGCTGGAAGAGGCTGCCGCGCTGCCGCTCCGGTGCGCCGAGATGCGGTACAGCGACAGCCAAGGCTGCACGTCAAAGGGCGTCGCTGTTAGGGCCGCTCGTCTTGTCCGGCGGCCAACATCAACGCCCGCAAGTCCTCCAGGACGATGATGTCCGGCTACTATTCTTCTCCCGTGACTTTAAGATTGGTGCACTCTTATTAGATGCTTTGACCGTTTAGAAGGACGTTTGTTTTTTATAATTTTCATTGAATATATTAGAGGTTCCGGTCCCACATGATTTTGGTTCCGGTCCCACACCTTTGGTTCCGTTAGTTTGGTTTCGTCTATTTACTACCGTTGGATAGGGGTGGATGAACGGTTATTAAAAATGCCAATCACCGTAAAACTTGTAATCACATTAAAGCCGCGCCATGAAGGAAATACATCAAGAACACAACTTTCAACCGATGAACCCATCATCTGTCAATTGCTCTCCGGCCCACAAAAAAAAGAACAAAAGAAGCTGTCACTTGCTCGTGGAGCAAAGCCTCCTCTGATCCAAATCACCCCGGCCACCTCCAGCTTCCTCCACGCAGCAGCAGTACTCGGGTCCGCCGTGCTTCCAGGGGTGGCCGCAGGGGGCCCCTATGCCGCCCGTGCAGCCGCAAGGCTTTCACCCGCCGGTGCATTACCGGCCACCAATGCCACAACAGCTGCCCTTCCAGAACCTCTATGGACAGCCGGGGGGACCTTCGCAGTTCCTTCAAGGGCATGGGCAGTACTACCAGTACCCTGCGCAGTCCGTGACTTCAGCGCCTCCACCGCTTAACCAGCAACAAGGGGCTCAAGTGGCTGCAAAGAAAAGGAAGAAAAAGAAGGCACCGAATACGCCGGCTCAGCCGGTACAAGACGAGGTTGCAGCGGCGCAGCCTTTGCCGATGCCGACCACATTGCCTCAGCCGACCATGCCTTTGGCGGCTGTGGCGGATCCTCCTCTGCCGGTCATAGCTTCTCCTACAGCTGGAGCACAGGTTGCTAAGGTGAAAAAAGCCGGCCGTTGTTGGAAGTGTGCCGTCAATACACACGCCACTAAGGACTGTAAGGTGAAACACTACTGTCTTGTTTGTGACAACGCTGCTCACCCCACTGTGCGGTGTCCTATCTTGAAGCTTCCCAAGCCCGTTGGTTACCTTGTGGGATGTGGCAACGATGCGACACTGAACCTTCATTTGCCTGACTCAGTTCACAAGCCTCACTTGTTGCCTTCGGGTGCGCCGACGGCGCTAGTGCAGGTTGCAGGGGAGATGGTGTCACCTTCAGCAGTTCAGAGTCTGGTGGCTAGATTGTGTCCTGGCCATGCTAACTGGAAGTGGGAAGCGGTTCCGCATGGGGCGAACGCCTATCTTATCGCTATTCCTTCTGCAGACGACTTGGCGAGGATTGACGGTATGCAGATGGGGGTGCCAAATGTTAAAGCCCAAGTTGCAGTTACTTCTTGGAAACGAGAGGATATTAGACCGCTCTTTGTTATGGAGCCAGCTTGGATTCATGTCGATGGTGTTCCTCATACAGTTCGACATTTCCATGGGCTATGGGCTGTTGGTTCTCTCATCGGTTCTACTCTCGATGTTGACCTTGTCTCTCTCAGAAGCCAGGGTGTTGTGCGTATTTTGATTGCTATGCGTGATTTGGCGACACTTCAGAAAGATATGGATGAGTCTAATAATCCTTGTCTGGAGGTTGTGGCATCTCTCAAGCTCAATGGTTACAGGCTACGTTTCAGCAGACAACCATCTCAGTATGTCCCAGATCCGGGGTTTCGACCTTTCTTCTGGAGGGAGGCTGGGGATGGTGATGGTGATAATACTGATGGGTTTGGTGACGACCTTCCACATGAGCATTCTTCGGGTGCCCAGCAGGATGGAGCTATGGATGTCGATGCCGCGCCGCAGGCTACTGGGGACATGGGCGGCAATACGGCTCCGGTGGTGCAGCGGGTGGTGACTCCTTACAACCACTCCCCATCCACACCGAGAGGGAAGGAGATATTGGCGAGAGTCCGAGCTACGTCTCCGTCGCTGATTGCTCCGATGCCTTCGACGGAGGGCTCTCGTCCCGCCTCTCCTTCGCGGGTGCGCAGTTTCATGCAAGGGCGAACGCGCCCTTCTTCCTCGTCTTCGTCGTCTCCGTTGCCGAGTTCTTCACGTGAGGCTGCCGAGGCCTCTGCGTCCACACCGACACCTCCGGTCAAGGAGCTGGTGGAGACGCGTGTCGCAGCTGCGCCGTCTGTGGCGCTTGTTGGGGAGGATGCTGCCTCCGTGCGGGTGGAGGAAGCAGCGGCCGCAGTGGCTGCCACTGGGGCGGTGGCTCCCAACCCGACCCCTGGCCCCGTTCAGCTTGTGCCGGAGGTGGCTGCAGCGACGCGGGAGGGGCCGGCCCAGACCCTTGGTCGGGACACGCCACCTTCGGCGGAGCCCGCTGCAGACCCGCCACGAGCTCCGGCGAGAGCGGCCAGTGCTTTTGTGATGGCAGGGGCTTCTACTTCGACTACAACATCACCCCTGTCATCTACGGGGGCCCAGCAGCGTGCGTTTTCAGACCGAGGTCGAGGGAGGTCTACATCGCCTACCCCCTCCTCGCCTCGGTCGTCGACGCTTTCGGTTCCTTCGTTGGAGTTGCCTCCCCCTGGTCCTCAGCCTACGCATCCTGCTCCTACTCATCTACCTGAGCTAAGGAGGAGTGGGCGATATGCGACGGCTGAGGATGGGGCTGGGGCTACAGACGAGGATATGATGCAGAGGGCGATGCGCCGTAAGGCGGCCAAGAACCTGGATGCGTCAGGTACGAAAAGTTCATCCACGTCTTTTACTAGTTTTTCAGATTCCAAAATTTCTTCTACATTAGGTAGTGTAGGTGTTTCTTTGGGTCGCACTTCGGATGAGATTTCGGTTTCGGCCAACGTCTTGAGGCATTTGGAATATGACCGTATCACGGTAATTCCGAAGGCTTCGGCGGGGGTTGAACTATCTTCTCTAGAGGAGGAGGAAGATGATGTCATCTCAGATGGTCGTCTTCTTTCTACCTTAGTAGGTGGTATTTCGGAGGTGGATTTGGAGCAGTCGGGGTTAGAGTCATTTTATGACCTAAAAGCCTCTAGACGGTCTTCTAAGTCTTCTGCGGAAAAAAAGAAGATGCATAGGTCACGTCTAGCCACAAAATCTAAATTAGTTTCTAAATGAATGGCATGTTTAGAAATAGCAGAGGTCTCCGTGACTTGGCTAAGCATTCTCATATTGCCGATTGTTGTAAGGACTATAATTTAGATTTTATTGCTATTTCTGAGACGGGTAAGCGTGATTACTCTCAAAGTTTTTTAAACCGGTTATCCGGTGGAATAGACTTTGATTGGTTTTCTCGCCCACCTAGAGGGAGGTCTGGTGGCTTGCTCATTGGAGTACGGACAGATTCTATGGAAGTTTTGGCTAATTCTGGTGGTGAGTATCATATCAAACTCACCGTTCGGAATAAAACCGATAATTTCATATGGAGTCTGGTCTCCGTTTATGGTGCAGCTCAGGACAACTTTAAGGCTGACTTTTTACGTGAGCTTGTGAATCTTGCAAAGGACGATCCTTACCCTATCCTCATAGGGGGAGATTTCAATTTGCTGAGATTCCGCCGCGAGAAAAGTAAAGGCCCTTTTAATGGCCACTGGCCTTTCTTGTTTAATGCTGTAATCGATAGCTTAGACTTGAGAGAGGTTGAGATGGCAGGTCGACAATATACATGGGCTAACAGTTTACCTGACCCAACATACGAAAAGCTAGATCGCGTGTTGATGGACACCAAATGGGAGGATAAATATCCGATGGTGTCAGTCCGTGCACTAGAACGTATTGAAAAACTGTCAGACCATGCTCCTTTACTTTTAACTACTGGGTTAACAAGACCGTTGTCTAAGAAACCATTTAAGTTTGAACTTGGATGGTTACAGCGGGAAGGCTTTCACGAGATGGTTAAAAATATATGGGAAAGACCAGTGTATGCTCACAATCCAGTTATAAGGTGGAATAAAAAGATGCGAGCTGTTCGCAAACACCTTTCTGGATGGGCTAGTCATACAGCTGGTATTCTTAAAAAGGAGAAGCTTCGATTGTCGACTATCATTGATGAGTTAGAAGCGCTTGCTGAAGTGAGACCGCTAACGAGTATAGAATTGGAGTTGAAAAATCATTCTAATTCTCAATTAGCGGGTCTTCTTCGGGAAGAAGAGTTGAAATGGTACCAACGTTCAAAAGCCCAATTCATTCTGGAAGGAGATTCAAATACGAGGTATTTTCATGGGATTGCCAATGGCCGTCACAGGAAAAAACGTATTCAATCTTTAGTACAAGATGAGGGTCTAATTGAAGGCCATGAGCAACTCAAATCCTATATTACTAGCTATTATAAATGTCTATTTGGTCCGTCAGAGGAGAGTTCCTTCTCTCTGGATGAGTCCCAAATAGCAGATATACCCCAAGTGTCTCAAGAGGAGAATGCTGTTTTAACGGCTCCTTACTCAGAGGAGGAAGTTAATAAGGCTATTTTCCAAATGGAACATAATAAGGCCCCGGGTCCAGATGGTTTCCCTGCTGAATTTTATCAGACTTTTTGGGATACCATCAAAGGCGACCTTCTAGAAATGTTTAGTGTTTTACACGCTGGACAACTAGAACTATTCCGTCTAAATTTTGGTGAGATTATCTTGTTACCCAAAGTTAAGGAGGCAGAAAGGATCCAACAATATAGACCCATTTGCCTCTTAAATGTAAGTTTCAAGATATTCACGAAAGTGGCCACCATTAGACTGAATACAGTGGCTGATCATGTGGTAAGGCCGTCACAAACCGCTTTCATGCAAGGACGCAATATCCTAGATGGGGTTGTGGTTCTACATGAGGCGGTTCATGAACTGCATACCAAAAAGATGAATGGGGTAATCTTAAAACTTGATTTTGAGAAAGCTTATGATAAAGTCAACTGGTCTTTTCTCCATCAGACACTCAGGATGAGAGGTTTTTCACCAGAGTGGAGAGCGTTGATCAATAATTTTGTGTATGGAGGAAGTGTAGCGATTCGTGTCAACGATGATACGGGACGCTTCTTCCAGACACGAAAAGGTTTACGCCAAGGCGACCCTCTATCACCACTTTTGTTCAACATTGTGGCGGATATGCTCGCTATATTGATCGAACGAGCCAAATCTGATGGCCAAATTGAAGGAGTGATCCCACATCTTGTAGATGGGGGTTTATCAATCCTTCAATACGCCGATGATACAATTCTATTTATGGAACACGATCTCGATAAAGCTCGAAATCTAAAGCTGATTCTGGCTGCTTTTGAGCATTTATCGGGTCTCAAAATAAACTTCCATAAAAGTGAATTGTTCTGTTTTGGCGACGCTCAGGACTCAGTCGCCGAATATTCGGAACTGTTTGGTTGTGGGCAAGGCCAGTTTCCTATCAACTATTTGGGTATCCCGATTCATTATCGGAGATTAACGATAGCTGAGTGGAAACTAGTCGAGGAAAGACTTCAGAAGAGACTTAGTAGTTGGAAAGGTAAAATGCTATCCCTTGGAGGAAGATTGATTCTCATTAATTCAGTACTCACCAATATGGTGCTGTATATGATATCCTTCTTCATATTGCCAAAAGGTGTATTACACAAGCTCGATTATTATAGATCGAGATTTTTTTGGCAAGGGGATAGTGAAAAAAAGAAATATCGACTGGTCAAATGGTCTATCGTATGCCGACCTAAAGATATGGGTGGGCTAGGAGTTCATGATCTTGAAGTCAAGAACTCAGCCTTATTAGGTAAGTGGCTTTTTAAGCTACTTACCGAAGATGGCGTATGGCAGACCATGCTTAGAAGAAAGTACATCGGCGATAAAGCGCTATCCCAAATCCTTTGGAAACCGGGAGATTCGCATTTTTGGGCTGGCCTAATGGCAACGAAGAAATTTTTCTTCAGATATGGTACTTTCATTATTAAGGATGGATCGCAGATACGGTTCTGGGAGGATACATGGCTAGGGAATAGGCCTCTTTCTGAACAATATCCAGCGTTATATAGCATTGTACGTCGCAAAAGTGATACCATTGCATTAGTAATGGCAACCTCACCTCCAACTGTGACGTTTAGACGAGATTTAATCGGTCCGAGACTTCATGCATGGAATGCCTTACTGTTGCGTTTGGAATCCATCCAGTTGTCTGAAGGGCAAGATGAATTTCGTTGGAACTTACAATCCAATGGAAAATTCTCTGTAAGTTCATTGTACAATGCCATTATCCAACCGGTAATACCAGTTGATAAAAACAAGAAGATTTGGAAGATGAAGATACCGCTCAAAATTAAGATTTTTGGCTGGTATTTGCGTCGAGGAGTAATCCTAACCAAAGATAATCTTGTCAAACGCAATTGGCATGGGAGTTCGCACTGTGTTTTCTGTCAACACGACGAGACGATTAAACACTTGTTCTTCCAGTGTCGCTTTGCCAGATCTATATGGTCATGCATCCAAGTAGCTTCTGATCTGTATCCCCCGACTAGTGTGGCCAACATCTTCGGTAATTGGCTTCATGGGATCGATCACAGATTTAGAACGTTTATTCGGGTGGGGCGCTTGCCATTATATGGTCGCTATGGCTGTGTAGAAATGACAAAGTCTTTAATGATAAGAATTGTTCTCTCTTGCGGGTTATCTACAGGTGTACCGCTACTCTCCGTTCGTGGTCACTGCAGAAGGTGGAGAACCGCGACCTGTTTACGGAGGTCTGTACAGTTGGAGGACACGGCGAGGGATACTTTTTCCCTACATGGGTGGCAGCATAATCTACGGATTGAGCCTCCGCCTTCACCTTAGATGTTTTTACATTCACATTTTTTAGCACTCCAGATTATTGAGACTCTTTGAACGGCTGTGTGCATCTTAGCTATGCAGAGGTCGGGTGTAATTGCTTATTACGAGTAATAAAGCGCCCATTATCAAAAAAAAAAAGCAATGTTGCAGGTACGGCTGGTGGAAATGGTGAATGGAACCTGGGTACGCGCGCACCCGTTTACGTAAAGTTCAAAATAATGTTATTTAAAAGTTTCGAAAAAATGTGAAGTAAAATTTTGCATGTATATACTATGTTGATACTTACTCGTGTGTGTTTTCACGGAAAAATACCATTGTATGTGACCTACACAAAAATGACAAAATGCAAATTCCTATTCCTGTGAATAGTACAAATTCATGTTCACTATTCTCATTTGGACATTTTGTCATTTTTATGCAGACCACACACAATGGTATTTTTTCGTGAAAACTTACACGAGTAAATATCAACATAATATGCACATGCAAAAATTTACTTCACATTTTTTTGAAACTTTTTAAATATAACATTTTTTGAACTTTTCGTAAACGGGTGCGCGCGCACCCAGGTTCCAAACGTCCGAGTCGGTACGGCTGGGTGCAAATTAAACATAGAATGTGTTTCTCTCCTTGCTAACATGTACTTGCTGCAGAGCACCCAATACATAGTAATAATTCTACTAATGTACAAACGTATTCCTGAAGCTGGGCCGCTCCCGATTTTTTTTGTAAATATTATTCTGAATAACCGATGAACCCATCATCTGTCAATTGCTCTCCCACAAAAAAAAACAAAAAAATGGAAGTTGTCACTTGCTCGTGCAGCAAAGCCTCCTCTGATCCAAATCATGCAAATAAGCAATGTTGCAGGTACGGCTGGGTGCAAATTAAACATAGGATATGTTTCTCTCCTTGCTAACCTGTACTTGCTGCAGAGCACCCAATACATAGTATTAATTCTACTAATGTACAAACATATTCCTGAAGCTGGGCCGCTTCCAATATTTTTTGTAAATATTATTCTGAATATCTGATGATTTTTCTGGGAGAAAAATATCAGATGAATACAGATGCATGTATAAAGATACTGATTCACCTAGCATGTTGAAGTTAATTGACGCATGTTGTCCAACGCCTTGACTTGCCGAACAAAGTCGTCGTGTAGCCCGTGGCTGGAGCAGGGTCTTCAGCCTGTGAACATCAGGAAACTCAAAAGCAATAAAACAGATTTTTGTTTGGATTTACCACCATTAAGAAAGTTGAATAAGATTGAGTTTAGAACAAAAAAAATCAAACCTCAAGTACCTATACGTATGTATTACTTCCTTGCGGCAGCCGCGGCTGTGCTTTGTTAACCTCGGCAGATATCACGACCCTGCACATCATGTCGACCTCGAATTTTGGAGAGCTCTGATGGTATTGATTCTTATGGCCACATCTGCCATCAACCGGCCGTCGCCACCCTCGTCTGCCGATGAACGTAAGCAACACCCAAAAAAGATCTCGGCGGCGCTGGTGCCAGAGAGGAGCGAGAGAGTAGTCCTAGGTGCAGATTCCTTTTTCTTTTTCCTATTGTGTGGGAATTAAATTAGGTCAGATCTCTACCTAGCTAAATACGGTTTTCTACGTAAGCAGAAGCAGATATATTGCTTGGTTGTTTTATTGTTCACGTGCAAGTTTGAATGTGCGTGAAGAAGCAGCTAGCTAGGAGATCGATCGGTCGGTCTTTTCGTTCACGTGCACGTTTCAATATCCAGCTCGTGGGCGGTGGTTGTCAAGGCGGGCGTTATGGCCGATTCCATCTAAACAACATAACGTGTCAATGTAACATCTACGGTACATTATAAATCACAACTTCCTTACCTAGTCTTAACCGTAAATTTTAGATCTAATTGTCTTAATAATTTAGATGATGTGGATTAATGTGGAGTCTTTTACGGTGCCCTCAATTAGTAAATATAAGATCGATCATGTGACTAGTAATACACAAGGTTGACAGGAGCATTGCCACCAGCCCACGGTATCAATGCAGTTATTGTTTTATTCCAGAGACATCAGGTACGATATGCTCCATTCCTCTGTAGATATGTGTTTTGTTCCTTATTCGTTTTAGCGTTGATGCATAGATTCATATGGATGGCAAAAAAATGGATCATATGTCACAAACTCATACCTAGTACTTCTGCAACGTCAGATAAACTTGTCCATATCTAATATGATCAGGAAACTACTTATGTGCATAAGGGAAGCTATGACTTACAAACCACATTTCGAATTTTCATTTCATGCAGGATCTAGAGAAATATGCTCAGCGAATGCTTTTGTGCATATTGAAGTCGTGACTTGCAAATTGTGTCGTAAATTTTCATGTAGACAAGTAGTAATAGTTATGACAGACATATGAATGTACTCTATGTTTTATGCCATTGAAGGCTTGCCAATTATTCAATTATAAGCAACTACCAGGGCTGTTCCACTTTTGTTTTAGTCATTTTCAACTCAGTTCTGTATTTGTAAGACTATCTGATCTTTAATTTTCTGCATCTTTCAGTCGTCCGTAGACATTTTTTCTACCCTGAACTGTGAGGCAGGAGCCCCACAACAAAATTTATTTTTAAAAATATACAACTACTAATGCAATCTATCAATCCATGCCATCAGATCATCATGGTGTTTAGCTTTAATCCTGTACAAGTTTTACGGTGATTGGCATTTTTAATAACCGTCTATCCACCTCTATCTGACGGTGGTAAATAGACGGAACCAAACTAACGGAACCAACGAAAACCAAAATCTGTGGGACCGGAACCTCTAATATACTAGTAAATGCACGTGCAACGCACGTATCGTAAATCAACTAATGCATTTTACATTGGAATCAAATTGGATCCATCCTAATTCATTTTACATTAGAATGATATTAGATCCATCCAAAAACTGAAAGAAAAATGACTCTGCGCGCTCTATCTCGATTTGTGAAAATAAAAATTGCAAGCCATACTCCTGCCCAACAACCAAACCTAAACCCTGAAAATACAATTTTTTCTAAATTCAGTAAACAGTTCTCCTTTGTATCATGTGTACAATAGTACGTAAGGAGAAAACATGTTGGTCTGGTTGACAGTTCAGTCCATGCCAGGAACATATCATTCACGAAACCAGGACTTCGTAATGTTAGCAGATGTCCACTGATGAATACAGCCCCAAAAAACTATACGATGGGTCTTATTTCCCAAGAAGTGAGCACTTAGTATTTAAACAGTAACCCTTTCACGGGTAAAAAATGCACATAAGTACTTTCATGCACAATGCACGTGTTGACTGACATAAATTCAATCGAAATACTTTACAAGCTCCCTATGCTCCCTAATACGGAGTATTATGTAAGAACATCAGTATATTTCTCAGATTTTCACCCCTCTAAATATAGTTGATGCTAATTTTTGTATTGTAGTATCTTCATATAGAATACAATTTGAACTCATATAGTTCATCAATCTGAAGAATGGTACACTTAATAAAGAACAATAACATATGAAGAATGTTGTCAATACATCACGTATGATCTCCACAATGAAATCTCAATCCATCTTCATAAGCCTGTGTGCGCTATGCCTTTGAGAGTTGAGAATGGAAATATATTCAAATATGTGTGGGTTTTCATGTAGAGTATGTGTTAAAGATAACGCTGGTAGAGGGTTAATCATCATCAATTCACCAAGTTGCAGTTTCAGTGGGTGCAGGCTTCTGCTGTAAGGAATCACATGTTTAATTGTTGCAAAATACTGCAAGTCGTTGCACAGAAATATTCAATGATTATGTATGAATCACAGTTTATCTCTGTAACAAATTAGGTGCATAAATAAGAAGGTAGAAAAATAACTGAAAAATTGAACACGGCTTCAGGAAATATAGTGGTAAACAATCAATCTCAAAGTAAAAAAATGCCGCACCAAACTTGCATATGCTCATGGTGCTCAATCATCCGTAGGACACAAGATGGCCAGGCATTCTCGGCCGGCTCCACCTTAAGTGTGACTTGAAGGTGTCAACCATATAAGATGCTCTTATCAATCTAGAAAGACTTACAAACCTGAATAAAAATAAGATCCGGAAGAATTGATCTATATCAATACTATCCAGAACATTCCTGTAACAATCTAGCCAGATGTCATTTTACTGAACCTTGTAAATGAAACAAAACAAAGGCTTCAGAAATCAGGACACAAGTGATTTAAGACTGGAAAAATGTTGGTTGCAATACCTGATGCTCCTCCAATTTGTACTTTCCTCACTGGAATCATCTCCTCAAGACAGACCTGGCCAACATTAAGATTTATCTACTTTGGCAATGCACCAGAATGGCGCCTTGGCCATCTTTGAGTGTATATGTGCTATGTGATTTAATGAGTGAAAAATCATATAGAAACTAACTAAAATATTTAACACTGACATGACAGCTGCAGAAGATGCTCTGAGAAAACGCCAATAACGATAGAATATCATCACATATTGTTAGTTCTCTGCTATATCAAATGTAAGTATGCCCTGCATAGAGTAATTGACTGATCACTGGATTCGAAAATATTTGAAGGAAAGATCCTGAGTAATCAGAGGGTACTTCCAGCTTGTAGAATAATTTGGGTTAAACACTGCAGCTCCTCTGACAAAAGAACATATTTATATTAGTCTTTTTACCCTAAGTCAATCCGTGATGCAGAAAAAAAAATTCAATACAGGAGAGAGAGGAAAGTAGAGGAAAAGGAGCTGATATATTTTACTAACGACCGTTTTGCATTTTGCACCCGCTATCAAACTTCAAAAGACATGCATAATTGTCATACAGACATATCGTTCGTTAAACGGCATATCCAAAGGATCCAATTTTTTCTTATAGAGGTTAAATACATTAGAAAAACTTGATGGTTTAGTTCAATCTAGTGTCTTGATGCCTTTTATTTTATGAAATCGTACGTTAAATTAGCACCTGAGAATACTGAATAGCCACATCCAAGTGTTCAAGATCCAAAACAACTTGTACCCAAAATTTTAAAATGGTGCCCTGGAGCACAGGACATTATCACTCGTTGCCATGTTCTTTCTTCTAGAATATTCAAAGGCTGATGACTCGTTGTGATGTTCAGGCTTCAAATTCCCATAAACAAAATACATCCCTGTAGCCTATGTAAACTCAAACTTTTTCCATAGCCTGAAAGTGCATTTTAACTCATTCTCATTTTCTATTAGGCTCAATCAACAAATATTTTGCACACAGAATTGATGGTATATTCTCCGAAGTCCTTCCAGCTTAGGCATGGATATGTTTAAGCAACTACAAAAACCAGAAAACAAATATTCTGAAATGATGCCAAACTCCTATCTCTTGTAGAGACAAAATCTCTCTCAGAATGCAATCGGACCAGATGGCTAGAGACAGTTACACCAAGCTTCTTGCATATATGTATAACTAATGATTTGTGCATGGAGATTTTTTTAAAGAAGTCTGACCTTGCTAGTCAATCTCTTGCATACCTTTGCATAACAAGATCCCTTCAATACCAAACAACAACAGTTCATGGTAGGTTTGTTTCATCCTGTCAATCACCTCACAACCTAAACTAATCATATTTCTAAAAAAATCTCTAGAATAACTAAATTATGGAGGTAAGATAAAACCTCGGTCTAATCTAAAGGGATAATGTTTTTCAACTCATACTGAACACTGCCACCCCAAGACACCTCTAGAAATGCAAAATCAATACAAAAAAGGATTGACGAATCCTTATAAATCTTAATTATTACTTATGTTCTTGTTGATAGAGTTCTCACACCTTAAAGCTATTTTTTTAGTGCAAGCTGGTAGCATCTAGAGCAGTAGTTACCTGGAAAGAATGGCACATGTAGCACTTAGGCCGATAAACTTGTTACCGGTCCAATTTTCTCGAGGATTGTCACCTTAAAAGCCAACGGCAATATAAGGCTGGAAACATCCATGATTTAAATGCTAGTTCCATCTCCTTTGACCAACCCAGCTGATAATAAAATTTTAAGAACAACATCAATTTTGTATCCGTAGTTAAGGTATACATATAACTAAAAAATCCATCAAGTAAATACCAGACTGGATCACATGTCTTCTTTTCCGTATCTTGTCTGTATTCAACATTTGTATTTGGGCATATGCATATTGGAGCAAACTTTGTCAGTACAACAATTTAACTCGCAATAAAGAATGAACCTATATGATAAAAATAATTTCAGAATTCAGAGAGTCAAGCTTGCCATACCACATCTGAGCAGCTGTACATTTTCACTTATGGAAATTCTCTAGGCCTTAGCTGGCTATAATCTTGAACTTCGGCTGCAGAAAAATAAAATAAAGCGCACCAGGAAAATCACAATAGCATTGACGAAGGTGCTGGTAATGATGAACTGAACACGAGGCACAAAAGTATATACCTCTTTCTTCATCTAGTCTTCCTTCTCCTTCAGGATCGCATATCACAGAAGTGTATACCTCTTTCTTCGCATATATCACAGAGACCATCTGTTGCACATTTACACGTTTACTATTGGATGATATAGTGTATAAATGCATTCACTACAAAGGCCACACTGAACCAAGTTTCCCTTTCCTTCTCTACAACAACTCAGTGTCGATGCAACAAGTTTTACTGCAAGTTGCTACTGTGTTGATAAGCCATTGCTACCAAATTAGTTCCAACAGATACTAATTGACATTTGGCAAATGTCGTAGCAACCTATAGATTACATCATTTAATAAAAATGAATTGCGGTCTGAATCATTGACTACAGATGTTCACGCTTGAGAGATCAAAGTACAGAGCAAATCTAAATTTTTCCCTGCATTTATCTCACGAAAACCAATTTTCCATACAATTATCCATTGTTCCATTGCTTGACGAAAGCTCTCTGCTCAAATTTAAGGCCCCGAACCTGAAGAAAGTGCAGCAACCAGCAGGGAAGTTGTGGAGTAGCGTGCCGGTGTCGTCGGCCTCCTGGCATGGAGGACGGCCTCGCTTCCCCAGCGCTTACACGGTGTGGACGGCGGCCTCGATTCCGCGGATTTCCCCGGCATGGAGGGCGGCCTCGATTCCGCGGCGCTTCCCCAGTATGGAGGGCGGCCACGATTCCGCGGAGATTCCCCGGCATTGAGGGCGGCCTCGATTCTCCGGCGATTCCCAATCGTTGAGGGTGTGGCCTCCCTTCTCCGGCGTTGAGGGCGCCCCTCCCGTCGAAGGTGGGTTCGCATGGCGGCAGCGGGCATGCTCCAGTGGCGGCGGCGCTAATCGGAGGCGGGCTCGCGCGTAAGGGTGTCAAGTGGGATCCCACTTTTGTCCCACTTGTAATATAATTTGACTTTTTTATACAAATTTTGACATCAAAATTTGAACTACATAGTACAAAATGAGATCCCACCGGGATCCCACCTTGACACGCTACTCGCGCGGCACCCGCAGCGGCGGACAGGGAAGTGCAGCGTGCTCGCGCCTAGGGCAGCGGATGATACAGACGGTTCCAAAAAAAATGCCTCGTTCTTTCATTCGTGATTATCGCTAATGCGGCTGCGGGGCGGACAATGGTCCGCTCGGTCGTTCTGAAAGTTTTCTACCGTAGGATTCGTGTTGTACGGCTAAGATCGTTTGGATCACCACCCTCCACTAGTAGAAAACCTCTCATCCATCTAAGCCATTGGTACCGGTTCCCTTACGAACCGGTACCAATGGGGTCATCTGTACCGGTTTAAGGGGTCTGGCGGGCGAGGACATTTGGTACCGGTTCGTGAGGAGCTTTCGTACCGGTTCGTGTGAGGAACCGGTACGAAACGTCTTCCCCAAAATTCAGACGCGTGGTGGGGCCCGGGCTGGACCTTTGGTACCGGTTCGTAACACGAACCGGTACCAAAGGGCTATATCAAATCGCCCCAGATCCTCCCGAGCCCCTGCAGGCTCTCATTTTTCTCTTCTCCTCACACTCTAAATTTTGCTCCACCTCTCACACTCCATTAATCTTCATTTTTCTCCACCATTTTAACAAGATTAACGGCACCCATCTATCTAAGGGTTAGCAATATCATCCTTCCTTCCGGCGTTCCTAATTTAGCTAATTTCTTTGGTAGTTTTAACTCGTACTATTTTGTAGTGCAAGCAAGGTGTTCGATGAAATGCCTAAGTTAGTGATTTTATTTTTTATATGCAATTTGAGCTGAAATTATGGTATGTTTTGTAGGTTTTAATTAGTATCATATCCCCGTCCTTACCGCCGTCGATCGCCAGCGTCGTCCCGGTACCACACCTCGGTGAGCCCCTCTTCTTTTTATAAAAAAACAATTAGTTTTATGTGATGAACTTGAATATTAATTAAGTTGGTCACTCATATATCCATGATGTTGTGTACTTAATGATTTTTGATATACATATATATAAAATGCAGATGAGTCGACAATGGATGTACGGTGACCGGTGCCATCCCGAGTTCATTACTGGCATGCATTATTTTCTCAACGTGGCTGAGGCAAACAGGCGGTCGAATGGTTTCATGTATTGTCCATGTAGTTCCTGTAAGAATATGAAGGATTACCCTACCTCGAAGACCCTTCACATCCACCTGCTGGAGAATGGTTTCATGCCCAGCTATAATTGTTGGACCAAGCACGGAGAAAGAGGGGTTATATTGGAAGACAACGAAGAAGAAGAGGATAGTGACAACTATCCCTTATTCACTGAAGACGGTGGTAGTAGAATGGGGAAGACGAAGCTGAAGAAGAGCCCATTTTCGATGAGCCGATTTTTGATGACCCGGATGACGATTTGGGTCGGGCCATTCTTGATGCGAAGATGAACTGCGGAAATGAAAAGGAGAGGTTGAAGTTGGAGAAAATGTTAGAGGATCACAACAAACTGTTGTACCCAAATTGCGAAAATGGTCAGAAAAAGCTGGGTACCACGCTGGAATTGCTGCGGTGGAAGGCAGAGAATGGTACTTCTGACAAGGGATTTGAAAAGTTGCTGAAAATAATAAAGAAGATGCTTCCAGGGGAGAACGTGTTGCCCTCTAGCACGTACGAAGCAAAGAAGGTTGTCTGCCCTCTAGGATTAGAGGTGCGGAAGATACATGCATGCATCAATGATTGCATCCTCTACGGGGAGTACGAGAATTTGAATGCATGCCCGGTATGTAGTGCATTGAGGTATAAGATCGGGCGAGATGACCCTGGCGATGTTGAGGGTGAGTCCACCCCAGGAAGAGGGTTCCTGCGAAGGTGATGTGGTATGCTCCTATAATACCACGGTTGAAACGTTTGTTCCAGAACAAAGAGCATGCCAAGTTGTTGCGATGGCACAAAGAGGACCGTAAGAAAGATGTGATGTTGAGACACCCCGCTGACGGGTCGCAGTGGAGAAAAATCGACAGAGAGTTCAAGTCATTTTCAGATGACGCAAGGAACTTAAGATTTGGTCTAAGTACGAGATGGCTTTAATCCTTTCGGGAGCAGAGCTCCAGTCATAGCACCTGGCCGGTGACTCTATGTATCTATAACCTTCCTCCTTGGTTGTGCATGAAGCGGAAGTTCATTATGATGCCGGTGCTCATCCAGGGCCCGAAGCAACCCGGCAACGACATTGATGTGTACCTGAGGCCATTGGTTGAAGAACTTTTAGAGTTGTGGCGTGTCGAATGTGTACCTGTGTGGGATGAGCACGAACAAAAGGAATTTAACCTACGAGCGTTGTTATTTGTAACCATCAATGATTGGCCTGCTCTTGGTAACATTTCAGGGCAGTCAAACAAGGGATACAATGCATGCACACACTTTAGGTGAGACTGATAGTAATTATTTGGGAAACAAGAATGTGTACTGGGGCATCGTCGATTTCTTCCAAAACAACATCACGTCGAGAAAGAGAGGAAAGCATTTCGGAGGTGAGGCAGATAACCGACGAAGCCTACCCGCCCTAATGGGGAGTTATATATGATATGGTCAAGGATTTAAAAGTGATCTTTGGAAAGGGTCCCGGCGGACAATCTGTTCCGCATGATGTTGACGGACACGTACCCATGTGGAAGAAGAAGTCGATATTTTGGGAGCTACCCTACAAATTCTTAGAGGTTCACTCTGCAATCGACGTGATGCACGTGACGAAAAATCTTTGCGTGAACCTGCTAAACTTCTTGGGCGTGTATGGGAAGACAAAAGATACACCGGAAGCACGACAGGACCAGCAAAGTATCCACGAAGGAAACAACCTGAATCCAGAGAAGTATCAAGGTCCTGCCAGCTATGCTCTTACCAAAGAGGAGAAGGAGATCTTTTTGAAGTCCTGAGTAGCATCAAGGTCCCGTCGGCTTCTCGTCGAATATAAAGGGAATAATAAACATGTCGGAGAAAAAGTTTCAAAACCTAAAGTCTCATGACTGCCACGTGATTATGACACAATTACTTCCGGTTGCATTGAGGGGGCTTCTGGAAAATGTTCGAGTACCCATTGTGAAGCTATGTGCGTTCCTCAATGCAATTTCTCAGAAGGTGATCAATCCACTTACTCTACAAAATTTACAGAAGGATGTGGTCCAATGTCTAGTCAGCTTCGAGTTGGTGTTCCCACCATCCTTCTTCAATATTATGACACATCTCCTAGTTCACCTGGTCGAAGAGATTGGCGTTCTCGGTCCTGTATTTCTACACAACATGTTCCCCTTTGAGAGATTCATGGGAGTCTTAAAGAAGTACGTTCATAACCGTGCTAGGCCAGAAGGAAGCATCTCCAAGGGCTATGGAACAGAGGAGGTCATTGAGTTTTGTGTTGACTTTATTCCTGACCTTAAGCCGATCGGTGTTCCTGAATCGCGCTATGAGGGGAGACTGCGTGGAAAAGGCACGCTAGGAAAGAAATCAGCAACGTGTATGGACGGACATTCTTTCACTCAAGCACACTACACGGTTCTACTTAATTCCATCTTGGTGGCTCCGTACAAACAGGAACACAAGGAGATCTTACGCTCTAAATACCCGAGCAACGTGAAGATTGGATTGATGGAGAACACATGAAGACTTTCGGCGGTTGGTTGCAAACACGTCTCATGAATGTCACCGATGACGAGCAGCTGTACTTGTTGGCCAAGCAACCATCTTCTACTATATCGACTTTTCAAGGGTACGAGATTAATGGGAACACATTTTACACTTTCGCCCAAGACAAAAAGAGCACCAACCAAAACAGTGGTGTCCGCTTTGATGCAGAAGATGGCAATGGGAACAAGGTCACATATTATGGATACATAGAGGAGATATGGGAACTTGACTATGGACCTAATTTCAAGGTCCCTTTGTTCCGGTGTAAATGGTTCAACCTGAAAGACGGGGTACAGGTAGACCCGCATACGGAATGACTACAGTGGATTTCAAGAATCTTGGGTACGACACCGAACCATTCGTCCTAGCTAGTGAAGTGGCTCAGGTTTTTTATGTGAAGGATATGTGTAGCAAACCGAAAAAAAGAAAAGAAAGGCAAGAGGACACATCATACGATGAGCCAAAGCGGCACATAGTTCTTTCGGGAAAAAGAAACATCGTGGGAGTAGAGGACAAGACAGACATGTCAGAAGATTATAATAAGTTTGACGATATTCCACCCTTCAAGGTAAAAATTGACCCAAGCATCATCTTAAACAATGAAGATTGTCCATGGTTGCGTCGCAGTAAGAAGAAAGGGAAACGGGCGAAGAAAACTCAGAAGACTAGAGCAGATGGAGTATAACTTGTGTATCTCAATATGGAAATCACTTTTGTGTAATGATGTTACTGTATGTAAGATATTAACAATGGAGATGGTTGGCTTGTTTTACTAGTTAAGTCACGGGCTTGCAGGGAAATTTTTCGAGGCGGAACTTCCAAAGATGCCATAGGGCGTGTGCACCAAGGGCATCTTCGAGAAGTTCCGCCACAACCCTTTCCCCAACATTGTTAGAGGAGATGAAGTCTTCCACGGGCTTGCAGGGAAATTTTTCCGAGGCGGAACTTCCGAAGATGCCATAGGGCGTGTGCACCAAGGGCATCTTCGACAAGTTCCGCCACGGGAGATTTCCCAACCCTTTCCCCATCCATGGTGATGAAACTCTCCATCCATGTTGGCTTGTTGAGCTGCTTCCCATGGTCTACCGATGCTCCTTTTATAGGCGAGCGTCCTTATCCCCGACTTTAGTTGACACCAACGTACTAAAGAAGAAAAGATAATAAATAGAAAAGCAACAGAAAAAATAAATAGAAAAACAATAGAAAAAATAAATAGAAAAGAAACAGAAAGAAAAAAATAGAAAAGCAACAGAAAAAATAAATAGAAAAGAAATAGAAAATAAAATAAAAATAAAATAAAAAGAAAAGAAAAGAAACAGAAAAAACAAAGAAAATAAACAACAAAGAAACAGAAAAGAAACGGAAAAGAAAAGAAACGAAAAAAAAAGAAAAAAAGAAAACAAAAAGCAGCGAAAAAGAAAACAGTAAAAGAAAAAAGAAAAACAAAAAAAACCGTTTGGTACTGGTTGGTACCACCAACCGGTTGGTGGTACCAACCGGTACCAAAGGGGGGTTCGGCTCGTTTTCACTTGGCCCGCGGGCAAAAATTCCCAAATTCAACACTTAGCCGCGCGCAGAAGCCCTCTCGCCGTCGCCAGACCACGCCGCCGTTCGCAGCCTCGCCGTCGCAGCCGCCGTCGCAGCCTCGCCGTCGGCCGCCGCCCGCTCCCCGGCGCCGCAGGTAAGTCCTCCGCTCCCCGACCCTTCCTCCCCCGCTCCGCGCGCCAATGCGCGGCCGCCGATGCGCCCCGCCGCGCGCGCCGCCCGCCGCTTCGCCACGCCGCCTTGCCGACGCCGCCGAGCCTCGCCGATGCCGCCTCGCCGCAGACGCCACCCCGATGACGCCGACGCCGCCTCGCCGTTGCCGCCTGCTGGACGCTGACGCCCTTAGCGTGTTCGTGTCAAATGCCCCTGCCACGAAAATTTGAAATCTGGATAGTTTTCAAAGTATTTAAAACTACACTTTTACAGCTCCAAATTTTACAAACTTAATATCCTTGACTATCAGAAAAACATGATCTATCCATACATAAAGTTTTTTTAAACTTTTCAACAACTAAAAATCGGACAACATTTTAATTTGGGCTTAAAATGATAAAACTTGCTATATTCATAACTCTCTTTCTACAACTCCATTTTGCACAAACTTTATATCTTTTTGCATCAGAAAAACATGAGGATTTCAAATATCATCATGCCATGCATCATTGATATCATCTCTGGTTCGGCCAAATTAAAATTGCAACAAGAACTAAATGCTATGTGAGGGTGTTCCACTATTTCTTGCTATATTCGAACACCCCACTTAATTTTGCTATGTATGAAACCCTTGCACATGATGAATGAAATATAATTGCTTTCTTAATTTTGCAGTGACATTGAGGTATGGAGGACGGCACCTTCGTCCGAGATGAGGAGGGGGAAGAAGCGGTGCAGCAATTGATCTATGAGAGTGCCCGTGGTCCGCAACCCGACGATGGAGATGACAACGATTTCCAAGATTTTCTGAATGATTTCGGCGAGGGACTTGAGTCTGAACAAATTAGAAGAGACAACGAAGTGTCCATCACAAACTCCGGCGAGGTGTATATCTATGTATCAATTAGTCTATATGTTCATCCCTAGATGCATTCATTTATTTGTATTGCACTTATTAACAAATAATTTTTTCTTTTAGCCTTCTGGATCATCGAGCAAGTCTGTTAGATCAAAACGAGGCCCGACGCGGGTGCTAAAGGGCGAGGGCAGGTTAGCCCTCACGGCATTCAAGGATAGTGGTGAACCAGTGGAGCCCAAGGAGTTTTGCCGCAAATTTACAAGTCAATCCGGAGTTATTGTTAGGGACCATGTACCGATCAGCATTCAAGAGTGGCATAAGCCGAAGAACCCGGAGAGTGGTGCTAGTTATGTCAACGACGCGATGAAAAATTTACTTTGGGACACGCTCATGACAAAGTTCAGCCTACCGGAAGACATGACGGAAGGCCAGAAGAATAAAGTCAAGGAATGGACATTGAAGAAGATGGCCATACAATTCCAGACCTTCAAGAAAAATTTATGGGACAAATATAAGAATGAAGATCCAGTATTCGATGATACTCTAGTGAAGATAAAAGATCACTGGGCCGCATTTAAGGACTATAAGAAATCGTCTACTTTTGTGTCCCGATCGAAGAAAAATACCGAAAATGCTGCAAAGAAGAAACTTTGGGGTCAGGTGGCTACAAGAGTGCCATTCCGAAGTGGACAGCGTTTGAGAATAAACTGATGGATCATGGAATCGTTCCACAGACATGGGACTGGCCCGAACGGTCCAAGTTCTGGTTGTTCGCTCATGGGGCAGGGTTGGACCCAAAGACAGGGCTGATCGTTGCGAAGGGAAAATGGAAGGAAAAATTGAGGATATCGTACCGAAGCTTGTAGATGCAATTGAAAAGGTCGGAAAGGGAGAGTACATTCCCGATCGAGAGAATGACGAGCTGACACTCGCTCTGGGGAACCCTGAACATGTTGGACGGGTACGAGCTCGCCCAGGTCTCACCATGAAGGAAGCGTGGCCGGACAGCGCTGACACTTATAGAAGCCGTTCGAAAGAAGAAGAAGGACGCCGACATTGTAACGGAATTGTTAACTAGGGTGGAGGCTCTTGAGAGAAATCAGAGGGCACCTGACCAGCCGCTGTTTCTACAGGATCCACAAGCCGATGCTGCCCCATCTCAGCGAAGAAGCAGTGTCGGTTCCTCGCATCTTGACGGATGTGGAGGAAGCTACCCCGTGGATTATGTCACGGAGAAGACAGATTGCGAGCTACATATGTTAATCAGGACCGCGTCTGTTGGCGGTCGGCTATGTGTACCCAAGTGAAGATGGAGCAATGCACCATCATATGCCCATTCCACCTGGTTGTGTTCGTGTCGGGGTGGATGAAGTTGTTTCGGGTTTTGAAAAAGTGGAGCTTGATATTCCTAGAGGTGAAGATGAGAGGACAGGCCGATGTCAAGCACGGTTTCGCCTATGGCCGAAGAAGTACGTCGTCCTTTTGCAAAGGCCACCGACTCCTACACATGAGCAGCAAATGCCATCGACTCCTCCTGGTGGCAGTCCTGGTGAGCAGCAAAGTCCACACCTACGAGAGGGACCCCAGCGTGAGTCCACCATCTCGAGATCCTCCGCGTAAGACAGCGTCCGTTAAGCGGAACGGTACGCCGCCTAGGAAGAAAGCTAGAAAGGAGAAACAACTGCCGCCTACTGAGAAGTTGGGAAAAAACTCCAGAGGAAAGAGCGGAGGCCGTTCAGGCCGAGGTGAAGAAATTTTTTGCACCAAAAGTGCCAGAGATACCTTTCGAGAAGACACTAGATCCGGTGAAAGTTGTGCGTACCGTTGAGAATCTATATGACCTGTACCATCGCCGCCATCCGACTATAGGCGTTCTATTGAAAGGTCGTATGACAAGATGATCGAGGCGACAAAACCCGTTAAATCGGGTATCAGGGAGATAAAAGGGATACACCAAGTCTACCAGCTCGGACAACAACCCGTTCAATCGGTCGAGCCTCTCAAGGTGTTTGACGGGAAGGCCGTTCAAAGTTCTCGACAAGACACAACCGATTACGCCTTGGCTGAACGAGCATATCAATTTGTTCAAGGGAAAGATTTGGTCGAGAATCTCAGGAAGCTACCAACACGTATGCGTAACTTGCATTCGTGGTACCTTGATGCCTCAAAGAAAGGGATCGAGACTATCATGGTGCGAGTTGGGGAAGAGCACTACTTCCAGGAATACTGTGTGAACGTTGACTTCAACGAGCTTTTCCAGTTATACAATCTCCGGGCCCTCGACAAATCTATCATCAGTTCCTATTGTCTGTAAGTGATTTATTTAATTTGAGAAGTCTTTAGCTCAGCTCGTTCATTGTCTGCAGATTATAATCCTTTGTGCGCTATATTATGCAGATCGAAGATACACGAATGCAAAAGGGATGAAATCACGCACATTGGGTTCATTGACCCGCACACAATGCATGTTAAAACCATAGAAGATCCCGTCTATAACAAGGATACACCGGAGACTTTGCTAAGGTTTTTGAAGCGACAACGTGACAAAAACCTAATAATTTGGCCTTACAACTTCCAGTGAGTCTTACTGTCTTATAACACATTATATTTTGCTCACCGTATGTCAAAATTTTAACTAATGACTTATATATATGACACTACATATTTAAACGTGCGTAGGTTTCACTTTATTCTTCTCGTCATCAATATGCAAACTGGAGAAGTTGAAGTCTTTGACTCACTAAGCAAAAAACCGGAACTATACTTGTCTTGTTATTTAATGCTCAAAAGGTAATTTTAATTGTTATCGGTTTGTTTCGTTAATTTCCTGCTATGAACTAATTGATAACTCTTTTATGCATTTTCTTTTGTCGGGCAGCGTATGGGCAACTTTCATCAAGGAAGATACCTCCCATGAATGGCCACAGAGGCTGCGATGGAAGGCGAAAGTAAGTAGTACTACCTAGGTCCACACACCTTTATTATCATACTTGACTATTGTTTGATTGACTTATATTCTTGTAAAGAAATGCCCGCAACAACCACAAGGGACTGATCTCTGTGGATTCTACGTTTGCGAGTACATCCACAGAATTGTCAGCGAGAGAAGTAATAATGCAAGAAATAAAGAGGTACGAAAACAATATTCACAAATTTGTTTTCTTATCATAAGTTGTGCTGAGTTTAAGTAATAGTTGTTTCATTGTGGTTTGAATATATATATACACACACACACACATATCTCATGTACTCATTTGTATCTTATTCTTTTATAGTTGGCAACAAAGCGGAACAAGCTCTCAATCGATGACCGCTTCATAGCAATAGGCGAGGAATTGGCGGGATTCTTCCTTCGGGACGTCATACCACCATTCGCAGAGTTCCACTATGAATGAAGATGTACATGTTACATATATAGTTGGCTCGAAGAGTACCACTATGCTACATGTAATATATAGAGTACGGCTCGGACCACTACTATGCATGAAGATCGATCTTCATGCATAGTGCTTCTTAATTTGCGGATCTTATGCAATTACATGTGTGTTATATTATATGCACCAACTTGCTATGCATCATATTGATCTTCATGTACTACGTAAACCCAAACACGTTTCTGGTGCATCGACGCGATATGAAACAAACCGATATCCCTAAACCCCTCCAAAACCCTAAAACTTCAATTCTGCTGGCGAGATTGAACAAATTTCCTGCCTTGGCAGGAACCTTTGGTACCGGTTCGTATTACCAACCGGTACCAAAGCTCCTTGGCCCTGAGCTCTCCTGCGCCCACGTGGAGGCGCCATTAATACCGGTTCGTAAGCAACCGGTATGAAAGGGGGGGGGGCCTTTAGTGCCGAATAATTTATACCGGTTGAGAAACCGGTGCGAATGGCCCTTACGAACCGGTATAGATGAGCGTTTTTCTACTAGTGCTCTCTCCCTTTTTATATTAGTGGAGATTTTACGGATAGTATAAACAATGAGCGTTCTTTTGAGCGGCCGAACCATTCGATGAGACTGCACGAATCTTGAAGCAATTGATATATCTGAACACATCTTAAAGCAATTAAATTGAGCATATCTCTATCTCTCTCGTCTCCTCCATCCATCTCTCTTATTCTCTCACTCATGTGATGGTGTGTCTCCCAGGCGAACCCTGGGCGGCGGCTGGAGCACCGACGGTGGCTGAGGTGGACGGGATCAAGAGAGGCTTTCCATGGCGATCCCAAGGCGGCGGCGATGGCGGGAGCACTGAGGGCGGCGGAGCTGGACGGGATTGAGAGCGGCGAGGAGGATACATGCTCGACTCCACTGCCCCCGCCCCATCTGCGCCCGCTCGCGCGCCATACGCTGCAGCACGGACCATCGAAACTAGATCTTAAGCGTAATTCTCGCGCGTAATTCTGTCTGTGGTTTCATCCAGGCCTGGGATTCTTCAGCTGGTTGGTCTTATGAAAGATGTGTCTTTTTTCGAAAAAGATGAAAGATGTGTCTTGTCGCCATGGTTGTACAACGCGGTGATTCTACATAGGTGTGGGAGTCCCTGGCTTATCCAACGGCTACCAGTATATCAAGATTCGTGCTTGCCATTTTTGCAATTTTGACCTGTACCTTGTACACAATAGCACCCCTATAGGCCCGAAGCTGTACATGTGCATCTCGTTTCTGTCCCGCACCTCATCATCGTGCTCCACCATCTCGGCATCTCCGTCCCGTCTCGTCCCCTCTCTCCTCCCTCCATCATGGAAAATGAACATCCATAATAATAACTGTATAAATTGTAAAAAGGTATGTTGCGGTTAATCTATTGATATTGATTTAGTATAGTAAATGTTTCTACATCATTGATCAAACTTAGAGAACATTGACTTTTCACTAAATTTGTGTGCCTTACTCACTGATACGGAAGGAGTACAATGAGTAGAAATTTCAGTTGTACATGTTATAGCCGACACTTATCTAAATATATTGTTTAGTACAGCTCTAATCAGAAAATAAATGGTCACAATCTATGTGCTGACACTTATAGCTGCATTTAGTTAACCGCTTAATAGATAGTAATTTATCGAGAGGGGAGAACAATTTTATATGGAGTTTAACGGCTTCATTTGACTTTATGGTCTGATCTATGTACTTAGACTTTGCTGAATAGATACCCTAGATTCCTACAAATGTATATTTGCACTAAAAGTGTCACTGTAAATTAAAATCTTCATGTGATTTCTTCATCGAAAAGTGCTGGTAACCAAAAATAACTTGGCAAAAATAATTTGACATGGTAGTAAGAAATGTATATATGACTTTTAACATACCCCCCAAAAAATATCACAAATTTGTTCGGGAATTGGCTAGAATTGACAAGACATATAAAGTTCAAATATGAGTGAGTGTTTGTGCTTTAATATGGACTATTTGAATTGTAAGGATTGATTTTGTGTTCCCATAATGATCTAAATTCTATATACTCCATTGTCACATTTTTTTCGTGGGGGAACCCACTTCTATTCGCCACTCCCATTCGTGGGAAATGAAAAGGAGAAATGATGAAACATAATTAATTACGAATTGCAAAGAAAGTCCTATGTTCCTGTTCAAGGAACCAATGCAGTTCAAGTTGAAATTAACACTTGACATATTTATAAAATATATAACTGCATCGAGATATGGCGTTTGCTCCAGTACAACCCCCTCTTCTCAAACTCATCCAAACACAAACACAAGGATGGATGAGATCTTCCGATACCCCTTCGCGATTAAGGGCATGATTGTCTTTTATGATTAATTAACGAATAATTAATTAATATGTTAGCCCAGTAAAAACCCGTACGGCCCAGCCACAAGTATACGGATCTGTACATGTAGCCCTACTTTTTCCGCACAAGACAGTCCGGTGACAATGGAAAACAAGTCCGGCGGCAATGAAAGACATCTCCGGCGGCAACGAAAAACATGTCCGGCCCTGCTCCTACCATAGCTGGTGAGGTGCAAAAACAGAAATTGTACCTAGAGGAGATGATGTTAACAACAGTGAGTGACAGTGGTTTGGGCGATCGCCTTCGCCGATGCCGGTGACGAGGAGTGATGTGGAGCGGTTAGCCTTGACGCTACTGCCGGCGACGGGGAGAGGATCATGGCGGCAAGGACCGCGAGATGTGGGCTTGGGGAGAAGTTCTATGCGGTATACGGTATACGCATACGTGGGTATATGTACTGGGTTTGGACATGGGCTCATGAGGGCCAACTCTAATTGATTGGCTAATGACCCTGGTACCCAAAGTGAGTTTTGGGAGGGGGTTGTACCGGAGCAAGCCTCTCGAGATATTTGGTGTTTCTTTCGTCTCTCCTGCTGGAGATATTTAGCCGGACCAAACGTTAACGGTAGCCAGCATCACGTCCGTTCAGTGTCATATAAACATCGGAGTCGCCAAAGTTAGTTGCATCTATATATCCACTTCCCCAATTTCCAGCGGCACATGCCGAGCTTACGTGAGTATAGTAGTATCACAGCTTAAAAAACCTATAATAAAGAAGCCATATACATCGGTCTATCCAGAGGCTGACGTCACTTCCCTTTATAAGAAGATGCTAACCACTTCTAAAACACAGTACTAGACACTATGACAAAGGGGAAAATATCCAGCGGAATTTAAGCAAATTTGAAAGATTATACCATAACTATCTGAATTCTAAAAATAACCGAGTAGACGACGTGGGCTTAGCCCAGTGGTTGGGGTTGCAGTGGTGCACCCCAACGACCGAAGTTCGATTCCTGTCAGGGACGAATTTCGAAATTGTCACGCCAAGTCCCGCTTCTACTATATCAAAATGTGTCTAGTTCCTCCTAGATACGATTTCATTTTAACCGAGTAGATCAATACCATAGATGCTAACAACTTAACACCTACTGGACAGTCTAACAAAGGGAAAACAAATATAGTTCTAGTTCCTCCGATCCATAATAAGTGTCGTGGTTTTATAGCTCAAATTGAACTAAAACAACGACAATTTATTACAGATTGGAGAGAGTAGTGGAATTTAAGCAATTTTGAAAGATTATAGTATGACGATCCGAATTCTGTATACTCAATTGTCACAAATTATTTTAGCCAGAGAATCATTCACATTCCTGGGTATGAAATAGAGAAACAAAGACATAACAAGTTATAAATTGCAAACAAAATCGCTATGTTCCTGTTCAAGGTTACATATACAGTTCAAGTTGAAACGAAAACCTGACAGTTTTATAAAACATAACAGCATCTACACGCATGAGTTTTTAGCGTCTTTGCCGTATAATTAGGTGCTTTTGACCTAACTAATAGTTTCCCAAAGACAAGACCTTGTGCACGGGCTCGCGATCTCCCGAAACTTGCAGGCGCAGGAGTGAAAGCACGGCCGGCGGCCGTCCTCCGGATGGATCTGCTTCAGCTCGACGCCCAACTCCAGGTCCCCGACGTGGAGGTCAGCAGCCATGCTGTCCCGCATCCTCTGGGACAAGAAGACGCCTCCATGTGTCAAGGAGACGTCGAGGTCCGTCGCCGACCACCTGTCGACGCAGAAGGGGGGCAGCTCGCCCCATCCGACGGCCATGTGGTTGTAGGACAGCGCTATCGCCGTCTTCTTCCTGCAGAATCGCCGTACGTCGTTACGGTTGTCAACGTGGACGGTGAGATTGAACGTCGGCGAGGCCTCCGCCGGCCGATCGAGCCCGCCTAAGCCAGTCAGCTGGACGGAAAACCGAGGATCCTCCATGAGAATCGTCCACACCGATACACCGAATACAACGAGAGAGATGAGCATAATCAGCGTTGAACAGTAATCGAAACGGCCGCCCTCCTCTTCTGACGCTGTATCCTTGCTAAGGTAACCGTGCGAGGGCTGTGATTTCGCCGAAACGACGTCCATGCACCCCACAGACACGCCGCCCATCGTTGCCGCGCGCGCTCGAGATACCGATCGATCCAAAACCACGAGAGGACGAAGTAACAATATCGTCAGAAAACACAGCCAGGCTCAGGGACGAAGTAACAAGCGGAATATATTTGTTGCTCGGCCGGGCTGCAATAGGTTTTCGGTAATTCTGGTAAAAAAAAGAGGTTATCCCGGCAACAGAATCGATTTAAATAGACTGGGAGAGTCTAAAGCATATATATCCGTTATTAGAGCAAGTCTAACAGACCCCGTATATTTTCGCCCCGTATAACACGAGTAAAGGGCCCTGTATCCAGTTTTCGCCGGCCAAAAACTCGGACGAGCTAGCAGAGCCCGTATCCCCACCCCGTAAAACAGAATAGCTCGTCCGAGTTTTTGGCCCCTCAAAACAGGGTTTTAGACAGCAATTTGCAGAACAATTTCACATCGAACATAGCACATCCAAAATATGTGATGCATAATTCATAGTTTTAACATCACAACACGATCATAGGCAATGTTCAAGCCACGGAATTCCCAAATGTGATCAACCATCAAAGGATCCATCACCACCGGCGCCATCGCTCGCCGGAGACTCACCTTGATCACGAGCTTGACGCGCAGCCTTCTTCCTCGCAATGATGTCCGCCTTGGTCTCCTTCCACCACGCCAGCTGATCCTCGTCCATGCCGTCGGTGCGCATCATCATGATTTCCCTCTCCTCGGCCAAGAGCTCCTTCATGGCCTTGGCTTCTTTGGCTGCGATCATCTTTATGTCAAGCTCCTTCCTTGCTTGCACCTTGGCAAGCTTCACCACACTCTTCTTGTCGGTGATGAGGAGCTTGGTCTCCAACGTCTTCATTGTCAATGCCTCCTTGGACTTCATGAGTTGATCCAACTTCTCCCGGAAGCTAGCTGCTTCTTGTTCTACCTTGACCCTCTCCTTGGCCTTCTTGTTGCCCTCGGGCTTGCCGGTGTTTCTCCCACTCGTGTCCTCCGCTTCATCATCCATGGTGAGAAGTGCCTCCTTCTTGCACTTTGGCTCGTTGTCCCTCAACTTCCACTTAGGAAGATGTTGAAGGATGTCAAAGCAATGTTGGAATTGAAAGTCCTTGTTCTTGGAGCCGGCCATTTCCTTGTACCTTTGTTTAGCATACGTGGGCTGCTCAACAATAGTATGAGAGGAGATGTTTCCACATCATGAACACATAATATGGATAGCTTGCATCATCAACACAAGGAAAACTTACATAGTCCCCCGGCACGCATCCACTAGGGGGGTTGTCGGCCACTTGATCCATGGCAGCACTCCAACGAGAACAAGCCGGCTTGATGATGTTCCATCGGCCTTCAAGTGAGCGGTAGGATCTGTCCGCCATGCTCTTCGTGCGAGGCTTCAGCTGGTGGTATAGATCCTCAATGCGCTGCCAGTAGCGCTTGCCGCCTTGGTCCACTCCGGTGCACGCATCCATCCCCACCTTGCTCCAAGCTCGGACCAAGATGGTGTCTTCGATCTCGCTGTAGTTCGCCGTGCGTGGCTTCGGCGTCGACGAAGAACCGGCGGCAGCCGGATCAACCTCAACCACCTCCTCCTCGTCACCCTCATCCTCCTCTTCCTCGTCAATCTCTTCGACGTTGCACTCGGCATCGAATGCATCCATACCGGCGTCCAAATTCACCGCGGATTCGTTGAGCATGTCCATGTAGGATGTTGTGGACTCAACATCGAACACCTTGTCTACGTCAACGGTGGATGGCGGCGGCGCGAGCGGCGCATTGGACGGAACGGAGGAGGAGAGGTCGTGGCCTTGGAGGGCGGTGGAGCGCGAGGCCGATGCGGTTGATGGCCTTTGTCCGCACCTTGGCCGGCGCGACGCCCCTCGGCCCGACCGCCTTGGTCTTCACCTGCCCCCTTCTTGGCCGGCGGGGCTTCGGCCGGCCGGCGCTGCTGCGGCCGCCGGCGCAGGTGATTCGAAGAATACCTTCGGAATCCTCTTCCTCTTCGACGGGATGGTGGCGGAGATCATGGCCGACACCGCCCGGCGTTCGGCGCAGCTCCGACGGCGACATCGACCACCGCGGGCGGAGATGCATCGCCGGCGGCAGGCGGCTCTTGCGCACGGTCCATGGAAGCGGGATCCGGCCGGGAAGGGCGCGGGGAGATCGGTCGGCGGCGGCGGTTGGCTTCAGCGAAGGCTTCGCGCGTGGGAGTGGGCGATGCTGGTTTCACCCACTATCCCCGCTCCCACCCCGCACAAGTAGGGGCGACGACCCGCCCCGTAGTCCAAAACAGCAAAAATCGATGCGGGAGACATTTTTACGGGGCGTGCTAGACGGCCGGGTAGACGCGAAACCCTCAAATCGGCGGTTATTATACGGGTTTGCCCCTTTTACGGGGTCTGTTAGACCTGCTCTTATCCTCCAGCATTGGTCAGGTCCCGTGTACGACCTGGTTTCCTTAATTTCCTGATCGGAGACTTAGATGCGTTGGAGACCTGCAGGTTATACATGAATCTGCACGCAAGGGCAACCTTCATATTAAGAACTTTGTTGCAGAACCACAAATCTTCCACCCTAGACGAAAGGAGATCCACGGCGTTCCCATGGATCGCTGCACGGACGATCCTCGGATCAGCGAGGCGGATGCCAATATGTGCGTGCATTTCCTCTACCTGCTCGCTTACATCCTGTTGCTGATTTTCGGTACATACGGGGTTTTCCTCGCGTTCGGGTTCCCGAACGACGATCACCCTAATTCCGAGTTCTACGGCGTGGAGATTGTGGGCATAAAGCCATGGAACCCACAGGACGACGCGGCAGCGGCATGGACGTCGTCGCCGCGCTTCGACCTCACGGCGCGTGTCTCCAATCACTACAGCGGCCAAAAGCTGCGTACGTTGTGTCTGACGAACTGGCAGTCCTCCATCTGGTACGACGGAATTCCTCTTGGACAGGGTTCGTTTCCCCGCACCGTCTGCCTAGGCAAGTCTGCAGAAGCGACGGCGACTGCCACCACCTCTACTGAATTGCTTGGGTTGGCCAAGGAAGTGCATCGTCGTATGGCTACCCATGAATCCATGGGAGAGCTTGAGCTGCAGACCGACATGACCTTTGTGGCTAACCTGCTTGGAAAGGATGACAAGGTTTATGAAACCAGGTCAATGCGGCTGTGGTGTACTTGGGGACCGGATTCCCGATCTGCACCAACCTCTTGTCGACTGAATCTACTGTACCCGCCGGGTAAGATTAATATTGAGCTTGTATAACACTAGATATCCCGACGTAGGTACGCGCCTTTGTGTTTATTAAAGGCAGTGGCGTATTTTTTTTTAAGATCGCTCAACTTATTGTTACTCTATATACGTACTGAGAAGGAGAGCTATCTGTCCAAATCCAATTTAAAGTGTGGGTGATATGCATAGCGCCTGAAGATTATCTATTTCTTTCCTCGTTTTTTTTCCAGACAATTCTTAGACCAGTTTTGATATCTGTATAACCATGATACAATCTTTAATCTTCTGGTTCTGGTGGTATATGAAGTATGAACAGACATAAATTTGTGTCTTCTTGACCATACTTAAAGTCCACACAATAATACTCAATCTGGGCATATGCAGTTTTTGTAGATTTATTCAAAGATGGGAAAATACATTCGACGTCGCGAGTGCTAATCGGTAATCCCTGGATTTTTTTTTAAAAAAAAGGGGAATAAAGCCCGAGCCTATGCATCAAAAAGATGCCTTCGGTCTTTATTAGTACTTTATTATTATAGTAGACTCGTCTCGAAAGTGCAGGTTATTACATCTCAAGAATCACTTAAGGACGATATATGTATCAACCATCTAAAAAGAGGAAACATAAATAAACGCAAAAGGATCAACCTGTAAGCATTCTATCAAGCTGCTAGCCGCATTGCCTACACCTAAAATTTATGTCCAGTGTAGAGCAAGGCGGGATACCCTGCAAAAAAAAGTACGATATGATTTGTTAAAGATCAGGTCATTACGGACATGCCAAATTGCTCGTCCAATAGCGCAAATGCCAGCTCTAATGTGGCTTTTGAATTACACTAGTAGGAAAAGCCTTATAGTGATATCTTTATTTTGTGGCGCACTAGTCTAATATGCGCCACAGAAAGTTGTTTTGTGGCGCACCAGACTCTGTGCGTCACAAAAATAGCTTATTTTTGTGGCGCACCAAGAATCCGTGCGCCACAGAAACTAGGTGGGGTCCACACTCTGCCACCCTCAATCATTGGTTTCACTATTTCTATGGCGCACTGCACTTGATGCGCCACAGAAATAACATATTCTGTGGCGCATTAGCCTCGGTGCGCCACAGAAATAACGTGTTATGTGGCGCACTGGCGCGGGTGCGCCACAGAAATAATCCCTCCTATATCATGTCGTACCCCCTCCCCCGTACCCTCTCTCCCCTCTCCCTCTGCCGCGCCCCTTCCATGGCGGCGCCGCCGTCGCCGCTTCCTCCGCGAGGGCCGCATGCCGCCACGCTCCACCCATCCCCCCCAGCACAAGACGCGGCGGCGGGAGGAGGGGCCGCCGCCGTGTCAAGGTGGAGGAGCCGCCGCGGCAAGGTGGAGGAGCTGTCGCGACCTCCACCCATGTCGTCGTCGTCGGTGAGCTCCTCCACAACTGTCGTCGTCGGTGAGCTTTCTCCCCTCCTCCCTCTTCCTCTCCCGCACGAGCACAACGTGCTCGACCCGTCGTCGTCGGTGATGCCCCCTCTTTGAATTTGATGCCCTGCAGGTTTAGGGTTCATAGCAAAAAATGAAATGCCCTGGTTTAGGGTTCATACCAAATTGAATTTGATGCCCTGCAGGTTTAGGGTTCATAGGAATTTGATGCTACTGGTTCATTTAAATGCATTAAATGCTACTGGTTCATTTGTTGTGCTTAGTGAGGTTAACTGTTAATCTTGATAGCTTATTGCTACTGGTTCATTTGTTGTGCTCAGTGAGATTACTGCTGCTAGGTTTCTCTTGGTTGGCCTGGGATTAGTTTTCTGGACCCCAAGTAATTCTCTGTTGGGGGTATATAATTGTGGTGCCCCTGTTTGGATGATTTTATTCATCCACACATATTTGTCTTGCTGTGATAAATTGATGACCCATTTAACTCATGGTTGGTTTAAGCAATGAGATAAAATTATGTTGCCTGATGATTTACTTGATGGATTCTTGTGAGCTTATGGTTTGCTTATAATGCTCTGATTAGTGGGGATGCTTACTGGATCATGTGCATATAGTTCATATAGTTCCCTAAAAAGAAAGAATGCTCCCTGGCCAGATGGTGTTGGAGTGTTGGGACTGCTGTGATTTTTCTTGAGCTTGGTTAACTGATAAGAACAATAGCTATGCTTGATGTCTTATCTCAGCCAATGATGCAAAGGCTGAGGCAAAAACTTGGATAAGAACAGATACTAAAATGTGTGATTTAAATGGCATGCTTATGATGGTTGCACTCAGCCAATGATGCAAAGGCTGAGGCAAAAACAAATAAGAACAACAGCTATGCTTGATGTCTTAGCTCAGCCAATGATGCAAAGGTTGAGGCAAAAACACACTTTAGTGCCGATGATTAGAATGTTTGGTCACCTATACACTCGGCGCAAGCGAGCCTAGTGTGATGGCACAAATATCAATCTCTTGTGCATCCTACCTGGCCTCGCTTACGCCTTCACGGAATGTTAATATTTGTTTCGACCAACAAAGTATGAGGCATATGTTATCTAGTTGATACCACTTGGCTCTTTCTTCCATTTTAGTGCCGATGATTAGAATGTTCGGTCAATTGTACACTCCGGGGTGACGCTAGTGAGGCTGGTGTGATGTCACAAATATCAATCTTTTGTGCATCCTACCTGGCCTCACTAACGCCATCCCGGAATGTTAATATTTGTTTTGACCAACAATGTATGAGGCATTCCATTTAGTTCATACGGTCTACTTGTCTCTTATTTGAGTTGGCACTCCTTAATTGCATTAGCTGATGATTAGAATGTTTGGTCACTTGTACACTCGGGGGTGGAGCAAGTGAGCCTGGTGTGATGGCACAAATATCAATCTCTTGTGCATCCTACCTGGCTTACTCCATCCCGAATGTTAATATTTGTTTTGACCGACAAAGTATGAGGCATTCCATTTAGTTCATACTAGCTACTTGTCTCTTATTTGAGTTGACACTTCTTAATTGCTTTTGCCGATGATTAGAATGTTTGGTCACTCGTACACTCGGGGGTGGAGCAAGTGAGCCTGGTGTGATGGCACAAATATCAATCTCGTGTGCATCCTACCTCACTTACTCCATCCCTGAATGTTAATATTTGTTTTGACCGACAAAGTATGAGGCATTCCATTTAGTTCATACTAGCTACTTGTCTCTTATTTGAGTTGGCACTTCTTAATTGCATTTGCCGATGATTAAAATGCTTGGTCACTCGTACACTCTGGGGTGGAGCCAGTGAGCTTGGTGCGATGGCACAAATATCAATCTCTTGTGCATCCTACCTGGCCTCGCTGACTCCATCCCGGAATGTTTTGACCAACAACGTATGAGGCATCACCACAAACAATTCGCCGATGATTAGAATGGTTGGTCACTACACTCAGGGGCGGTGTTAGTGAGCCTCGTGTGATTGCACAAATATCAATCTCTTGTGCATCCTACCTGGCTCGCTAACACCGTCCCGGAATGTTAATATTTGTTTCGACCAACAAAGTTTGAGGCATGCTATTTAGTTGATACTACTTGGCTCGTATTTGAGTTGGACTTATTCGTTTATTTTGGTCTTTCTTCGAGATAGCGCCGATGATTAAAATGTTTGGTCACCGTACACTTGGGGGTGCCGTAAGTGAGTCTGGTAAGATAACATAAATATCAATCTCTTGTGCATCGGACTTGGTCTCACTTACGCCATCCCTAAATGTTAATATTTGTGTTGACCAACAATGTATGAGGCATTTATTCCATTTCTCTTATGCATCGGACTTGGACTGTAGGATAACGTAGCATAGAAAACAAAAAATTTCCTACGGCGAACACGCAATCCAAGCCAAGATGCAATCTAGAAGACGGTAGCAACGAGGGGATTGTCGAGACTCACCCTTGAAGAGATTCCAAAGCCTACAAGAGGAGGCTCTTGTTGCTGCGGTAGACGTTCACTTGCCGCTTGCAAAAGCGCGTAGAAGATCTTGATCACGATCGGCTCGGCGCCGAACGGGCAGCACCTCCGTACTCGGTCACACGTTCGGTTGTTGATGAAGACGACGTCCTCCCCGTTCAGCGGGCAGCGGAAGTAGTAGCTCCTCTTGAATCCGAGCACGACGGCGTGGTGTCGGTGGCGGTGTAGAAGTCCGGCGGAGCTTCGCTAAGCTATGCGGGCAATATGAAGTGGAGGAGCAAAGCTAGGGTTTGGGAGGGTGGCCGGCCACTCTATGGGGGCGGCCAGCTTGTGGTCTTGGGGTGTCCGGCCCCCTCCCTTGGCCCTTCATTATATAGGTGGATCCCAAGTGTTGGTGTCCAAGTCTTCGAATAAGACCCGAAACCAAAACCTTCCATATGGTGGGAAACTTTCCCTCCCACTAGAGGTGGGAATTCCACCTTCCATGGGGGGTGGCCGGCCCCCTAAGGGGGAGTCCACTTGGGACTCCTCCCCCACTAGGGTTGGCCGGCCATGGAGGTGGAGTCCCATGTGGACTCCACCTTCCTTGGTGGTTTCTTCCGGACTTTTCTAGAACCTTCTAGAACCTTCCATAGAACCTTCCGCATCATTTTATTCACATAAAATGACATCCTATATATGAATCTTATTCTCCGGACCATTCCGGAACTCCTCGTGATGTCCGGGATCCCATCCGGACTCCGAACAAATATTCCAACTTCATTCCATATTCAAGTACTACCATTTCAACATCCAACTTTAAGTGTGTCACCCTACGGTTCGTGAACTATGCGGACATGGTTGAGTACTCACTCCGACCAATAACCAATAGCGGGATCTGGAGATCCATAATGGCTCCCACATATTCAACGATGACTTTAGTGATCGAATGAACCATTCACATACGATACCAATTCCCTTTGTCACGCGATATTTTACTTGTCCGAGGTTTGATCATCGGTATCACACTATACCTTGTTCAACCTCGTCTCCGACAAGTACTCTTTACTCGTACCGTGGTATGTGGTCTCTTATGAACTTATTCATATGCTTGCAAGACATTAGACGACATTCCACCGAGAGGGCCCAGAGTATATCTATCCGTCATCGGGATGGACAAATCCCACTGTTGATCCATATGCCTCAACTCATACTTTCCGATACTTAATCCCACCTTTATAGCCACCCATTTACGCAGTGGTGTTTGGTGTAATCAAAGTACCTTTCCGGTATAAGTGATTTATATGATCTCATGGTCATAAGGACTAGGTAACTATGTATCGAAAGCTTATAGCAAATAACTTAATGACGAGATCTTATGCTACGCTTAATTGGGTGTGTCCATTACATCATTCATACAATGATATAACCTTGTTATTAATAACATCCAATGTTCATGATTATGAAACTAATCATCTATTAATCAACAAGCTAGTTAAGAGGCATACTAGGGACTTCTTTGTTGTCTACATATCACACATGTACTAATGTTTCGGTTAATACAATTATAGCATGATATATAAACATTTATCATAAACACAAAGATATATAATAACCATTTATTATTGCCTCTTGGGCATATCTCCAACAGTCTCCCACTTGCACTAGAGTCAATAATCTAGTTTACATATGTAAAGATATAACACCTTGGCCTTCGTGCTTTATCATGTTTTGCTCACGGGAGAGGTTTTAGTCAACGGTTCTGACATGCTCAGAAACGTATGTATTTTGCAATTCATATGCGTCTCAACGCATCACTCATTTTCTAAATGAGTCGGCATATATGCTTAGTCCTCTGGTGGAACCTTAATTCCGCGGTCTGAAATATGTCACTAATATTGTCACACACAATATAGCTTCAAAGTTCTGACTTTGTCGGAACTACACCAAGTTCTCAAAGAACCTCTGACTTAACATCCTTTGTCATTGTCAAAACAATGACATATTCTTTCTTTTGTAGAATCCATCACAATATTTAGAACTCTTCTAAATCTAGCATAGACAACTTCTAGCTCATTGTGCTACCTTTTAAACAACACTTAGTCTAATTTGAGATTTGAAATTATATTTTATATGTGACAAAACCAATATCGGTGTAACACCTTACAGCGATTTGTTTTTCATTTCTTCATACAAATATATATATATATATATATAGGGTCACACTATTCTGAAACCGGTGCTCAAAATATTATTTTGAGCACCACCTGACCGTATATAAGACGCACTGAAAAATCAACCACCCCACCTACCCAGCTACCCCGTTTTCCTCTCCCTCCTGACCTTCTTCCTCGATGGGCAGCTTCCGTCGGCGGCCGGCCAACCCCGCCTCCGCCTCCTTCCGGCGAACTGGCCAGCCCCGCCTTGCCCCGCCGCCGGCGAAACCCGCCTACCACCCGTGCCCCTATCCGAGTCCCTCAGCTCCGCCGCCTAGGTCCAAAGTCTGCGCCGCCTAGTGCCACTGTTGCGCCTCCTAACCCCAAGCCCAACAAGGCCAGCCCCCGTAGAACTCCTCGCCAGACTGGGTCCCTAACCGATGTCCTGTCCTGCAACCGGCACGCCGCCGGGCCTCGGGACATGCGCCGCCGCCTCCCTCGTTGGCGAAGCTCCTCCAGGCCCGTGCCCGACCCCGGCTGCTCCGCCCCAACTATCCGCTGCCTCTAATCCCCGCGTGTGTTGGGCGCGCAGGCTGATATCGGGGCGGCGTGGCGCAGGAAAGATGGTGCGGTCTTCATTTGTTGAAGCAAGAGCCGATGCGTCTGTAAGGAGGCGCAGTTCAGCTGCGTAATTTCGGGAACTGCATGTGAGAATCGCAAATTGATTCTGATACAGCTCCGGCAGTAAAGTATTCACTTCTACCTCTGTATTTTCTCCGATTGTTGCGTTCGGCAGTACAACATGATTCAGATGAGAAGTGCAAACGGATAATGCAGGGAAGTGTACGTTTTGGATATGCGAAGTGCATGACCCAGCGTCCGGCGAGCTGCCGACCAGCTGCCTCTCCCTCCGGCACCACCCATGGATTAACCATCCTTCCCCATGGTCGGCAGCTCCTCAGGCAAGATGGCCAGCAGGCTTCGGTCTGAACTCTTAACTTCACTAACTGATGAAGTGAACTGTAGCTCTGCATCTCTCCCGTGTCCCCGCTATGGCTGCACGGTACAGGCCGTCAGGTAGCTCTGCTGCCATTGTTACTCGTGAGGCTGCCGCTGGGTGGACTGCTGCCTCTCTCAAGCAAGCTGCTGATGCGTTGTAGACTTGTACTAGTAGTTAGCTAGCTTTGATGTGTAGGCAAATAATTAAAAGATAAGATAAGGCTACCACGACTGTGTGGAGAAAATTGACGCATTTCAGTGTATAATAAAATAATTTGTATTTCCATGGCGCAAACTGAGTTATACACCTCGACCTGGCGCAAATGGAGTTCTGCAGCTCCAGCCCCCTGGCATGGACTCCCGCCGCCATCATATGCTCCTGTGCGCCATAGGCCGTTGCTGCGCCAGCCGTGAACTCGTGCCTAGCTTGGTGCTATCTCTGAATTTTTCCTGTTTCTTGCGCTATACAGTACAAGCAAGTTCAGAAGAAAAGTTTAGTCGTCGGTGGCAGGAAGTGCAAGTGCATTGTTTTAGATTTTCAATAGCCCACAAATTCAAAAAAATAAGTATTGCCAAGAAGTACAAGCACTTGTCACGAGAAGTTCAGGTGCGCGTGGTTGTGCTACACATTTTGTGTCGTGAAAATTATAGCTCTGTTTTACTGAACACTTTCATGAAACCGCACCAAGAAGTACAACCGCATTTCCCGATAAGTACAAGTTCATGTCGAGGGAAGTTCAGTGCTCTGTTTTTACGGGGCGGAAATCTATTGACCAAATCTCATCGATTTGATCAACAACCACTTAAATCATTGTCACCAAAAGCTTTATATGATAGAGTATATGTATAATTTCATTACCTACAACATTTTACAACAAATAAATGGATCTAATCCATCAAATTGAAATCGTTATCCCACAAAATATACCGGAAACATGATTTCAAAACTTGTAAAATTAGTTTTAAACCGTTCGGATTTGGCAAAAATGGTAGATACGAAAAAGATACGCCATTTTGACACCTTTCCAACCGTATATCGTTTCCATTATTTAAATATACTGCGTGAAAATCGCGGGGAAATCATTCGGTGTCCGTCACATAAAACAGGCGAACAGTAATTCGAGTTATTCTCTTAAACAGTAAGAAATTAGAGAAAACAATTGGAATATGAAAGTTGCGCCTAGTCCATAGCTTTCCAACGCCATATCATTTGCATCATTCCGACATACGGTTGAAACAAATCATCCAAATTACTGTCCGCTCATTTTTGAGTACGTCCGAATTTCGGTATTTTAAAAATTGTTCAAAAACTGTGAGGATTTGAAAAACGTAAAACATGAAAAAGTTGCAATTTCATTATCTTTCCATATACCATTTACAGTTTGATAAGCGATTAAAATCGAACTAAAAGTTCGTTTTCTGCCATATAGAAGCGTTTTCGTATTTTCAAAATTAAATTTAAACCGTGTAAAATCTGTGAAAAGTGTAAACATGAAAAAGTTGCGGTTTTTCATTATCTATCCAACGGTATATCATTTGCATAGTTCCGACAAATGGTTGAGAAACGCGAGGTATAATCAGTACCTCTGAAGAAAACGGGAAGTTCAGGTAAGTTCGACAGAAAGTTGAACCCTGTTATCCAGGAAGTACAACCTTGTGTCCAGGAAAGTACAAGTCGGTGCTCAGAATATTATTCTGCAACCGGTTGCAGAATAGTGCTGGTATATATATATATATATATATATATATATATATATATATATATATATATATATCCTTAGTTCTTCTAAAGTACTCAAGGATATTCTTACTGTCGTCGTTCAATGATCATCATATGAATCATTCTGGTATATGCTCATAACATTTTATAGCACATGATATCTGATTGTGTACATGTTATTCGTGATCTATAATCACTCATGTGTTTTTACTCATTGAGTGTCGGATACACTCAAGTCTTGTTAAACCTTCACATGACAAGAACATTTTCTTAATATTTCTATATTGAACTACTTCAATATCCATCATATGTACTTTGACTTAAACTTATTTATGTGTTTCAATCTATCTTCATAGATCTTGACACTAAATTTGTTTTAGTCCATATCCTTTCATTGAAGTTATTTCTCAATGAAACCTTTTAATCAAGTATATAATTACATCATTTATAACCAACTATATGTCACCTACATAAAGTATTATAAATGTGTCTTAGCGCTCCCACTTAATTTCTTGCAAATGCAAGCATCTTCATCGTCTCTGATGAAATCAAAAACTCTTTGACTATTTCATCTGGTGAAGATTCTAACTCCGTGATACTTACTTCATCCAATTGAAGTTCGTATACCTATCTAGTATTTCACGGACCAGCAAAACTCTTGGTTGTATCTTGTATACACCTTTAATACACACTTCTGTTAAGTAGTGTATTTTGCCATCCTACTAGCATATCTCATAAAAGAAATATGTAGTGATTTACTAGAATAATCCACATAGACTATAAGCATTGCTACGGAAGATCTAATCTTATCGTAGTCAACTCTTTGAACTTTGTCGTAAACAATTTTTCGACAAGTCGAGCTTCTTTAAGGATATTCCATCCAAGTCCATCAATTTTATAGATCCATTTACTTTCAAAAAGTATTTATCTATCTTGGATTTCATGGCGTATAGCCATTTTAACGGAGTCAGGGCCCATCATAACTTCTTTGTTTGTAGTTGGTTTATCATTATTCAAAATCAATCCTTTGTTCACAAATCATTTATTTGATCACAAAGTAAACCATACCTACAAGGTTCAATATGTACTTCGATCTCCATGGCTAAAACACTTTGTAGTCATGGGAGCCATGATCGTCGTGGCCGCTTCCGAAACAAATTCCGATGCTGCGCTACTCTGATCATTATGCTCAGGTTCATAAACCTTATCAAATTATATTGTCCTCCCACTCAAATACTTCACTAGAAACAATTTCTCGGAAATAAGAAACATTGACAAACACTTTTGTCTTTGTCTCGTGGGAAGAATTCCCAATTAATTCTGGGATAACCAACAAAGACATTCATCCGATTTTGGTTGTAAACTCTTAGACCAAAATTTAAAGAAAGACTATTAGGGTTTATACCCATACCATAACTCGTATGGTGTCATTTTAACGGATCATGATGATGCTCTATTCAGTGTAAAAGTGGTAGTCACTAAAGCTTAATCCACAAAAATATAATGGCGTCATAATATTTTATCTCATCATTAATCCAACAAGGTTTGGATACATATCTCGGATATTACATCATCATTATGATACTCCAAGAAATGTGAGTTGTAGAACAATTTCATAACTCTCTTAGATGTTCGCTAAAAATCGTAATTCAAATATTTCTACCATGATCCAATCATAGATATTCGACTTTTCTATTACGATGATTTCCACTTTATGCTGAAATTTATTTGAATCCATTCAAATGTTTCAAACTTCTTCCTTATTGAATATATCCACATATATACTCAATTCATTGTTGAAAGTTTTCATGAAGTAGAAGAATCTCCCGCACACAACTATGCCCAGTGAACCACATACATCATCATGTATTTTTCCACTAAGTTAGTTGCCCGTTCAACTTTTGGCCTATGAACGGTATTTTAATCATTCTCTTTAGAAAAGATTTGCAAGCGTCAAATGATTCAAAAATCAAGTGACTCCAAAAATCCATTTACATGGAGTTCCTTCATGCGTTCCTTTCTAACATGACCTAAATGGCGGTTCCACAAATGAGTGGAATTCAAATCACTTGCCTTATGGCATTTTAGCGTCAGTGTTATGTATGTGTGTTTCACCATTAAGATTTATAATAACTTATCCATCGTTCATGGAGTAATGTCATAATTTGAACAACTCATTGTTTTCATTTGACCAGAGCAAAATAATAATTATTAAGTTCTTTATTATAAATTCTAAGGGCTAGATAGAATGCCAACGATGAACATAATAACACTTTATTTTTGTTCCAGACGTGCATACCTATCATATTCCTTGTTAGTCACTTAGGCCATTGTACTCTTGTATTGTGTTGTTTTGTATGACACTTCATACCAACCAATGTGGTACAAATACCCAAGAATTTTATTTTGTGACCAAATGAGGAATACATCCATAACATGTACATCATTTATATACACCTGAGCTAGACTTTCTAGTCTTTTCTTTCTTTCTTTCTGCCAATAATCTTTTGTAGTTTCTCTTTTAGCTTTCCTCATTATTCAGAAAAACACTTCAATATCAATAACTTCTAGGTTTGTTGATCAAATACCAATAACCTTGAGGTTCTTTGAAGTTGATCATCATATGACAAGTGTTCCGGATTTCACTATTAGTAACCTTTTAATATGATGAACAATTTCACTCATAATTTTATCCATCATATCATGACGACTTTTTGAGACCATGTCTGTACATGCTAGGCTCATAAAGTTTAACCTTCGTATTCGCATGTGCAAATCTGGCTTGCACCCATTGTAAGCACACGTAGAATCTATAACACCCGATCATCACGTGATGCTTCGATACGACGAGTCTTAGCAACGGTGCATACTAAGGATGATAACTTCATGGATATGCGAATATCGTTAGTGCTCCAATAGTTGGAGGATTGTGACGCCTGGCGTCTTCAACCTTCATACATTCCCATAAAACTTATGAGTTTATGTAGTCTCACCAAATTATATTCTATCATCTTGCAATAAGGTCTTAGATATCACATATATCTCATACCTTGATTATTTCTGAAAACTAAATTTTCAGCTCCTTACTTTTCAAACAGATTTGAACTTCAAGTTTCACGGAGACAAGATAACTTTAGGTACTAATTGAAACCATAGCTCTCTGAATCAACAAAGTGAGTTTCACTAAAAGTTTGCAATAGGACTTAATCAATTCTTGATTCTTTAACAATACGGTACTAATCCGTAAAGTTTCTTATCAGATTTTAACAGTATTTCTATCTCAATAACAAGACTAGCGCATAGTAGTAAACGGATGCCAATACTACAAAATTAATTCAAAATACTACTCAGACTATGTTTATGATAATTAGTTCATGTTTTAATCTAATTACTAATGAACTCCCACTTAATACAACATCCCTCATAGTTGTTAAGTGGTACACGATCCAAATCCACTACATCAAAACCGATCATCACGTGAGATGATGTAGCTTCAATGGTGAACATCAACATGTTGATCATATCATCCATATGACTCGTGTTCAACCTTTCGGTTTCCGTTGTCCCGAGGCCATGTCTGTACATGCTAGGCTCGTCAAGCAAACCCAAGTATTCCGCGTGTGCAACATGGCTTACACCGTTGTATGTCGAGTTTATCACACCCGATCATCACGAGATGCTTCAAAACGTCGAACAATGCAACGGTGCATACGAGGGAAGAACACTTTATTATCTTGATATTAATGTGAGGGATCATCTTATAATGCTACCGTCGCGATCTAAGCAAAATAAGATGCATAAAGGATTAACATCACATGCAATTCATATGTGATATGATATGGCCCTTTTCTTTTTGCCTTTGATCTTCATCTCCAAAGCACGGACATGATCTCCATCATCTTCGGGCATGATCTCCATCATCGTCGGCGTAGCGTCAAGGTTCATGGCGCCGTCTTCATGGTTGTTCACCTCATGTAGCAACTATTACAACTACTTTGAAAAACTACTCAACATGAAATTTTAAAGACAACCATAAGGCTCCTGCCGGTTGCCACAATACAATAATGATCATCTCATACATATTCATCATCACATCATGGCCATATCACATCACCAAACCCTGCAAAAACAAGTTAGACGTTCTCTAATTTGGTTTGCATATTTTACGTGGTTTAGGGTTTTCGAGTAAGATCCAATCTACCTACGAACATCAACCACAACGGTGATACTAGTGTTGTCAATAGAAGAGTAAATTGAATCTTCACTATAGTAGGAGAGACAGACACCCGCAAAGCCACTTATGCAATACAAGTTGCATGTCAAGCGTGGAGCAAATCTCATGAACGCGGTCATGTAAAGTTAGCCCGAGCCGCTTCATCCCACTATGCCACAAAGATGCAAAGTACTCAACTAAAGATAACAAGAGCATCAACGCCCACAAACCATTGTGTTCTACTCGTGCAACCATCTATGCATAGACACGGCTCTGATACCACTGTAGGATAACGTAGCATAGAAAACAAAAAAATTTCCTACGGCGAACACGCAATCCAAGCCAAGATGCAATCTAGAAGACGGTAGCAACGAGGGGATTGTCGAGACTCACCCTTGAAGAGATTCCAAAGCCTACAAGAGAGGCTCTTGTTGCTGCGGTAGAACTTGCCGCTTGCAAAAGCGCGTAGAAGATCTTGATCACGATCGGCTCCGGCGCCACGAACGGGCAGCACCTCCGTACTCGGTCACACGTTCGGTTGTTGATGAAGACGACGTCCACCTCCTTCCAGCGGGCAGCGGAAGTAGTAGCTCCTCTTGAATCCGACAGCACGACGGCGTGGTGTCGGTGGCGGTGTAGAAGTCCGGCGGAGCTTCGCTAAGCTATGCGGGCAATATGAAGTGGAGGAGCAAAGCTAGGGTTTGGGAGGGGTGGCCGGCCACTCTGGGGGCGGCCAGCTTGTGGTCTTGGGGTGGCCGGCCCTCCCTTGGCCCTTCATTATATAGGTGGATCCCAAGTGTTGGTGTCCAAGTCTTCGAATAAGACCCGAAACCAAAACCTTCCATATGGTGGGGCTTTCCCTCCCACTAGAGGTGGGAATTCCACCTTCCATGGGGGTGGCCGGCCCCTAAGGGGAGTCCACTGGGACTCCTCCCCCACTAGGGTTGGCCGGCCATGGAGGTGGAGTCCCATGTGGACTCCACCTTCCTTGGTGGTTTCTTCCGGACTTTTCTAGAACCTTCTAGAACCTTCCATAGAACCTTCCCCATCATTTTATTCACATAAAATGACATCCTATATATGAATCTTATTCTCCGGACCATTCCGGAACTCCTCGTGATGTCCGGGATCCCATCCGGGACTCCGAACAAATATTCCAACTTCATTCCATATTCAAGTACTACCATTTCAACATCCAACTTTAAGTGTGTCACCCTACGGTTCGTGAACTATGCGGACATGGTTGAGTACTCACTCCGACCAATAACCAATAGCGGGATCTGGAGATCCATAATGGCTCCCACATATTCAACGATGACTTTAGTGATCGAATGAACCATTCACATACGATACCAATTCCCTTTGTCACGCGATATTTTACTTGTCCGAGGTTTGATCATCGGTATCACACTATACCTTGTTCAATCTCGTCTCTGACAAGTACTCTTTACTCGTACCGTGGTATGTGGTCTCTTATGAACTTATTCATATGCTTGCAAGACATTAGACGACATTCCACCGAGAGGGCCCAGAGTATATCTATCCGTCATCGGGATGGACAAATCCCACTGTTGATCCATATGCCTCAACTCATACTTTCCGGATACTTAATCCCACCTTTATAGCCACCCATTTACGCAGTGGTGTTTGGTGTAATCAAAGTACCTTTCCGGTATAAGTGATTTATATGATCTCATGGTCATAAGGACTAGGTAACTATGTATCGAAAGCTTATAGCAAATAACTTAATGACGAGATCTTATGCTACGCTTAATTGGGTGTGTCCATTACATCATTCATACAATGATATAACCTTGTTATTAATAACATCCAATGTTCATGATTATGAAACTAATCATCTATTAATCAACAAGCTAGTTAAGAGGCATACTAGGGACTTCTTTGTTGTCTACATATCACACATGTACTAATGTTTCGGTTAATACAATTATAGCATGATATATAAACATTTATCATAAACACAAAGATATATAATAACCATTTATTATTGCCTCTTGGGCATATCTCCAACATGGACTTGGTCTCACTTTCTTCTATTTTAATCAGAGGAGGAACCGGATGAAATCCCCGATGCAATCGAGCCTGGCGGGTAGAGAGGAGGGAGCAAAGGAGGAACCGGATGAAGACCGTTTTGTATCTCGAAATGGTGAAATTTGTAGGAATTAAGAGTTGTATGTAAAACATTTGACACATGCCTCTATATATGTATCTCGATCGGGCTCTAAGTAATGTGATGATGATGTCTATGTTATATCTGTGCAATGTACATGCTATTTATATTATATCTGCAACTGTATATAATCTGTATAATATATGTATATTGATGTGTATAACATGTATGTGTATGCAGGCAGCACAAAATCTTGTATAATACGAGCAATTTCTGTGGTGCACTGAAACGAATTTTTGTGGCGCATGTTTTTCTGTGGCGCACCGAAGTACTGGTGCGCCACAGAAACCTTAATTCTGTGGCGCATGAGAAGGTGCGCCACAGAGATCTTATTTTTGTGGCGAAGTTTCTGTGGCGCACCATCCATGCGCCACAGAATCTATTTTTGGTGCGCCACTAATGAGCCTTTTCCTACTAGTGTCATTTGCTTAGTCCATGCAACCAATAGCCGAAAATATACGTAATATTTTTTTGGTGGATGTATGTCAAAGGACAGATGGACACGCCAAATAGTCTTTGAAAGAGGGCATTCCCTAAATAAATGTTGGACTGTTTCATCTTTATCGAAAAACAACATTTTGCATTTCCTTACCAATTTATTTTAATTAGGTTATTCTTTGCTAAAATAACTTTTTTATGTACCATATTCTAATCTTCAATGCCAATTTAATCCTCCAAGTATACTTTGTAAATATACCGTGTGCATGTTCAGAAGATCAAGATAATCGTAAATCGCACATCCGCCGTCATTTGAGAAACAATGGTTTACGAATCTGGATGAGAATATGCACACAACCTTATTACATCTCGTTTGCCCATAGTCCTTGCAACTTGGAGCTGTTGCAAGGCCAGAATAAAGGAACCTTCCACCATTGCTCCCGATAACATGGTTAGTGGATAAAATGAAGCAAGAAGGCTCAATTTGGACAGAACAAAAGGGTGAGCAAAAGAAATTACTAGAAAATGCCACATCAAAGACACTGGAAACAAAATCGGAATTGAACCTTGGAGCGGACCATCCAACACATACTCGCCGGTTGTACTGCGATCTAGGTCGACCTTCAGCTTCAAAGAATCTACGGTTTTGGAAGTCTCCGCATTATCTCGTTGAATCTTCAATGTGTGTCTCTCATGCTAGTGTCGAGCAGGACGACGAACCATTGTTTTTATTTTTGATGATGTGCTTGAGGAGCTGGTCATTTAACATCACCTTGCATTGAGATACTGATCTTATTTAGTATAGAGAGTCCAATCTGTCAGGCTCGCCAACGCACCAAAACTGATATTGTTGGGCTATATGTCGGCCGAAAGCTGCGATGTTCTTATTGGAGCCATACCCCATCAGGTAAATTGTCATCTTCATCTCCTTCCTAAAATTAACATTTTTTATTTTTCTTGACATATGTACCGTTATCCTCCAGAGAAGTAACCTCACCACCAGCTCGACTCTATTTATCAGCAACATGCAGTTCTTCACTACAGATTTATCGTCGCAAATGATCTGGATGAAACACTTGAATTTGTTAAATGCTTCCACTCCACGGAGACGCGTTACATGAAGGTCAACTTATTTGTGTTGCTGTTTAGATGCTAGCTACGAAATTTCTGTTGTTATCTTAGGATGCTATATTGTTTTTTCTATTCATGTGTAGGCAGAATTTGTCTATATCGACCAAGATGGGTTGGATCGAATATCACACACTATATCCTATTCATGTGCACAATTGCCCTGTTTCATCTCTCATTGCTCAACATAATCCAATTTCGATGAAGTCCACCAAATTGTGACCAGAAGTTGGTTTTGTTCTTGGTATCATGCAATACATGTCGACTGAGGTTGTGGATGGCTACATACCCTCCTTTTGGCACACCATTTTCGTCTAGGAATGGACAGCCAAGAAGGAGAAGATGAAGATTTTGTGGATTGTATGTACATGTATGTTTTTAGCAAAAGTTAAACTGACTTCATTGCTGAAGCTAACATTGACAAAAATCAGTTCTTTTAATCACCGTAGAGCCAACACATGAATACATTAGTCTCAACGTTGTTGAGATTATCCACTAGTGTTTCAACTAACTTGGTCAAACTTTCTAGAGTGACTTAGTTAGTTGCAGTAGTTTGTAAATTTATGATGTTATGTCTCAAGAAAACTTAGCTAATGATGTCAAATTTGCAGTTTCTAATTAGTCTGTGATGGGTTTTCATTTTCTAGAGTGAAGAACTAAGTCAGTAATATCTTTTATCGGTTACTATATAGTTACTGCTTGCGCAAAACAACATACCCATATTGTTGTCTCTCCTCTTCTCATAGGTTCAATCCAAACTAAAACAAAATTAATACAATATTTAATAAAAAAAAAGTATATATTCATAAAAGAAGTATAAAACAACAATAACAAATTTAGAAAATTAACACAATATTTAATAAACAACATAGTTGAACACATAACCTGAGGGAAAAATATAAACGACAAATCTTAGCAACAAATACCGTTCCAATTTTTTATTTTCTATGCTACGAATCCCTACAACGAGTTCCTACGCATAACGAATAAACGACCAAGATCATATCTAGGAGATGCATGTAACGATGCGGTAACTTGATTTACTAACCGGAGAAAATTGATGCGAAAGCTTTGACAGTTGGCGCCGATGAAGACGATCACGATATGTCATGTCTTGATGATCCATCTCGATCAATTCCGTCGCGTGTGCGGCGGCTCCGAGGTGTTGCACACGTATGAATTGATGACGTCGGCTACTCCTCATTGAGTTGGAGAATAATTAGAGAGATCAGTATTGTCTTGCTTGGTTCGTGACGTAGTCCTGAAGCCATGTGCTCCTTTTCTCGCCACTCGTAGTAGGATGTTGAGCAAGGAGAATCATTTATCATCAGGTGTGTAGAGGGTGTGTTGTTTGCCGCTTGGCGTTGTATCGTGGAGTGGAGTTGTAGCCTTCTTGTATCGGCCTTCTTTGCCTCTTTTATATGATTGATACACCTTCTAGGGTGTATTCTCGAAAAAAAACTTTTTCCAGATACATATGTGTATTTTGAGTAAACTAAGTTTTTTTTAGATGAAGCTGGTACATGAGATGTACATGAAATTACCGAATATGCCATATTGCATACAATATTTGTAACCACACTGCGTATAAGTAATAATGATTTAGCATTGCTCTTAGAAATAAGCACTTGAACTCATTCGCAGCGAATACAAACTGAATACAGAACAGGACTGCTCGGATAGCACACCACTCACTACAGTAACAGTTTTGCGCCAGTAAAGGATTCTAGACCCATGAAGCCTTAAGTAACTTTTGGAACTGCTCGTCTCTCCAATCAATATGTAGACAACGGAATATGTAAGACCAAGAAGATATCGGTGAAATATTTTCAAAACCTGCCAACCGAAAAAGAGTATGTATACAAGTTACTCCTCCTCCTTAATTACTCTCTGCAAACTAGACGTCAATATTCAGTTCGTCCCAGCAAGTACTATGACATTGGAGTGTCTTTTCAAGTTATCTGTTAAGAGAGAATAAACAGCACCGAAATTATTTTAAATTTTATCACCTAGTGAAAGTGTGAAACAGAAAGTACTACAATTGAGACACAGTTCATATATAGATTCGAAGCAGCAATAATTAAGTACAATTCCAAGAGAACCAATACAAATATGACAGCCAGAAAAAAAATACTAAATCGTACTGCTGTAAACAACAATATACACCAAAACCACACGTATACCCACCCTACAAAAGTTGAGAAAGTTTCTGCTAGAAGTAAGATCAACCGGTGAGTGAGAAACGTGCATAAAACTTGACACATTGAAATTTAATTCTACTGCAGATCTACATCATATGAGTACTAACATCACAGGAAAAGAACTTACAAATGACTTCACATGTTCCACTAAACAGATATTGTAATTTCTGAGCCAGACATAGAATGCCACTTTAGTTTTGAAAAAGAATACAAGTTATCTGAATTTTGAAAAATCGTAGCCACTTCGTAAGTCTCTAGATCAACATCTAACCATCCGTAAAGCCAGGTGTAAATTGATTCAAGTCTTGCATTATAATATTTCAATTCTGAGCTGAACTAATTTGATAATCTAATTAGTTAGATGGTAACCCATACTTATTAGCAATCATCTCCAAACAACAATTGTGTGCATCATTAATCATATAATTTATACTACTCCATAAAATTGAGTAAGATTTAAGAATGTAGATGCAACTTATTTATGAAACATTTAATAATCTTTTAGTTGTTTATGCTCATGACTTATTATCATAAAAGAAATATCAACTAACATGTCATTAAAATTGAGATCTATAAAAATGTGTAAAAGCACACTTACCCAACTTTCTACAGTTGGCGTATTCTGTCCGTCATGTATTGGGCCCTATGTGCTAACTGTATTCCATCTTGTACAACCTCAGTCCGTCCAATGAGAGGATTTTCACCTTTGCCCAACCAGACAAATGAAATAGCTAACTCAATCGTTCTAGCTATAGCCCCTCCAACAATGATGCAGGCATATATTTTATCTCCATCTCGATTGCAGTACCATAAGAAGCCACTCACTGTGCCAGATAAATTGAAGAATAGAAACCACCAAGAAAATTTCTGGAAATCCACAATAAAATTCAGTTTATTGTGCGATCACTTATTACTAAATGTTCTATCAATGAAAGCAGTGTCTGATATAGTCGTAAACTGCTAAGTGATCTAAGGAAAGCAATTTCATTTTGTTCTACTTTAAACACCATAAAAATACATGTTGTCACGAAAAAGGACAAACTCAATGTACAAATGGTTGCTAGTTTAGCCCTTTTTTGTGTGTGAAGAAAGTAAACACAGGCAAACATGTTTTCTCACAAAAATCTGCTGGTATGTTGCATATGCCCATATTACAGGACTGTATGTTGTACGATTTTTAAGAATAAATAGCACACACTTTTCATTTTTTTAATATAAGAGGTTCAAGCGATCTTGTGTGCACAAAATAAACTCGCTGGACCTAAGACTTCACAGCAGGGTTGCGACACTTCATATACAAAAATGAACATCCCAAATTCATTATGTTGTTTGAAATATGTTTTATTGCAATGCAAATTATTCCGTATTATCACAACTTCATCCAACTCTGACAAATAGCTTTCAAATATGCTTTTAGTAGACAGGTTGCCTTAGTACGAAACAACAACATGTCATAAATAATTTTGAAATTTTACAGATGCCATGACATGGTACTCCCTCCCACCCTCCATCCACCCTTGATATAAAGATAAATGTTTTTTTGCATGAAATTTATGCACTTACCACAACAATGAGTCGCAGTCCATGCATTATAATCATTAGGGCCATTCCTAATAAGCCAAATATGTTTTTCCGGATGACATGATTCCCCCCAAGGCCAAGTGGAATTGTAAATACTAATGCAGCAATACACACTGCACCTACTGTTGCCACCTGTCCACGGCTTACCTACAACAATGAAGTAAGCGAACATTAATTCAAAAAGCAAAATCAATAAATGATTTATGCTGAGATACATACCTGATAGATTCTTTTGTGGCGGTTAATCAAGAAAACAAGTAGAATTATGAAGAAACAGCCGCATATGCCATTGGTAATAAATATGTTGCAGCTCTCCGCCAAATCAGAAACTGTTAATCCGTAAATCATCATAGACATGTAGTAAAGTATACTAGATACTGCCATATGTTTCCAGATATTAAGGTGTCCTGTTCTCCAGCGAAAAAGCTGAATATGTAGTCCTTCCTCAAATGTCAGAATGGAGTACCTGTACGTGACAGTATTCTAGAGGTCAAATAATTGTCTAGAGGTGCATTTATCCAAACATGACTCAGAAATATGAAAACTATGCTTTTCTGTGTGCCAATTATCCATGTTCGATATTCACCATACGTCTTATAAAGGGAATGTTGAACGAACAACATATTTGCTAGTGAGTTGAGCTTACCAGGGAGCTAGGCAAGCAAAGATGGAAAGGACATCGGCAGTGTATCTGCAACCAATGTTTACCGTTCCTGAAACAGAATTGCATGGTGAATTATGGAGCAATGATCTCATTTTCTTATCCAACCAAGCATTGAAGAAAAAAAATGCAATGCTACAAAGTCGATCAGGATTTACCCGAGGTGGCAGGGGTGGGTGCTACTGCAGGATGATCAGACATTGCTTTTGAGAAGGAGAAAACTCTTGTATGCTCATCAGTATGACAAACATGACCGCGCGAGTGAAGTGACGCTGCCTGGTGGCCAATTGGACAGATTGGTGGTGAGTTATGCAATGGTCTTGAAGATGCAGTGCCAGCAATGGAAGCAATGAGGATGAGCATTAGTAGAAGGCCGGCCTTGAAGCGCCCAACACTCAAGAGATGGAAGCTGCGTATGTGGAAGCCAGCGGCATGGCTCGAGGTTTGTGACGCCGAGTTCTCGGTGGCGTGCTGGGCCTTGAAGACTCTGAGGCCACCGCGGTGCTGGAGAGTGCCCTCACGCTGAGCCTGAGATTCGACGTGCTCGGCATGGTCCATGTCCATCAGGACGGGGTGGGTGCTGAGGCGGTAGGACGTCTCGGTGGGGTGCTCGTCGTCTCTGAAGAAGCGACCGGGTTCATTGAGATCGAAGCAGCCGTTGCGCCAAGGCGGGATGCCGTCCCCATGGTTCATCTGGACGGAGCGGACGTCGAAGCGCACGACATGGCTCGAGGCAGGGGTCGATGAGGTCTCGATGGGGTGTTCGGCCTTGGAGAAGACAGCGTGGTTCTGGTGGACGGGGCGGATGTCGAATCCGGCGGCGTGACTCGAGGTTCGTGACACCGAGTTCTCGCTGGGGTGCTCGGCCTTGAAGGCGCCCAGGCCACCGCAGTCCCTGAGACAGCCGCCGCCCCGAGAGTCGACGCGCTCGGCGTGGTCCATGTGAATCACGACGGAGTGGGTGTCGAAGCGGGTGGGGGGATACGCCGAGGTTTTGGTAGCGTGCTTGCCTTCGAAGAAGGGATCGGGACCATGGAGGTCGAAGCAGCCGCTGCGCCAAGGCGGGTTGCCGTCACCCTGGTCCATCAGGACGGAGCGGACGTCGAAGCGCGGGCCATGGCTCGAGGTAGGGGCCGATGAGGTCTCGGTGGAGTGCTCGGCCTTGGAGAAGCGAACGGGTTGATGGAGCTCGAAGCGGCCGCTGCGCCAAGCCGGGATGCCGTCGCCCTTGTCCATGAGGACGCCGAAGCGCGCGCCGTCGGCGTGGTCGAGCGCGGTCGCAGTCACGCTGCGCGAACTCAGGCAAGGTGGCGCCGTCGTGCCAGCGCCGGCGATGATGTGGTCGTTCGCCCTGCCCCGCGACGGCACCCACGTCGCCATGGCCGGTCGACCCGAATGCCACTGCCCACAGCGGCGGCGACGGCGGGAGCCTCCGCTCCGTTCCCCCGCTCGCGTGCACCGTGTAGCGACAGAAAGGCAGTGTTAAGGAAAAAATCAGGTTAATCAGCGTTAACCGGAGCGCTTGGGTTGGGTTAATTACGGAGCATGTACACACTGCACTACCTTGAGCACTGGGCCGATGCACTATTATCACGGAAAAGAATCTTATCTTAACAAAGTAAAGTTGGATTTATGAATGCTGCATTAATTCATAACCATGTGTTGAAGCATCGGCAAGTATGATCCATCACAATGCCCATCCTTGCAATACCTAAAAAAATTCAAGGACTATTATTTTCAGATCAGTGAGAAACTTAAAATACAAACCATGAAATTTTGCCTTCCAAGAAAACAAAACCCATGAAATGCGTAGATCCGTTTGAAAAAAATGAAATGCGTAGATGGACACCGAGTTAGACACGGCAGGGCTACTTGTACTGCCGCTAGTCGTTTATTTCAAAGAAGCTAGTTTGACTCCTTCTTTTGCTATGTACGTAAAAAAGGTATCAAAACGCTTAACCAATGCAGCAGTAAAAGTTACTTTGCCGGCAGTGTCAGATGATCCGCGTAAGGCCGGCGCTGTTCCAGACTCCGGTATCCCTGCTCCAATCCAATCTCGTGAGAGCCAAAGAGAGGGTGAAACAGGTTGCAGCAAAAAAGGAGACCGGAAATCAGGAAGTGAAACTGGTTAAAGACAAAAACCTTTTGAACGAGGGCACATTGCTCGCTAAGATTAATCTATTTTTTCAACAACTTAACTCAATTTTGTCCTACGTCTACTCTTTTAATTTTTGAACGTTCTAACTTATTACTAGGCGTGACTAATTCTTACTGGGCTGAGATATTATTAAATCTGTGCATGTGTAATTCTTCATGTTATATGGATAGTGGAAAAAAAATACTTCGGACTTGTTTGATTCAAAGGAATGCTATAAAAAACTTGTAGAATTTTCAACATTAGGATTTTTTTTCAACATGTACTATTGGATTCGTAAGATTGGAATCCTTAGGAATGCATAAGATTTGTTTCCTATAAGAATACATTGCACTATATATTGAATGAAAATTTCCGTGCACTCAAACCTCATGCTTCAATTTTTGTTTTTCCTATTAATCAAACTCTACTTACAGAAATATCCTGTAGGTTCCAAATTCTGTAGGAATCATTTGGACATGACATTTTAATTCGCATGTTTCTTAGAACAAAGGATTAGAAAAACGTTGGATTGGAATGTCATGTCTAGTTAAATCCTATAGAATATGAAACCTACAGAAAGTTTCTTCAAATATTGCTCGACTCACAGAAAAAACAAGGGGATTGTAAGATTTTTTTTTTTTGACAACTGGGGATTGTAAGATTGGGGTTGAGGGCTCGTTTGATTCAAATGAATACCACAATAATTTTGTTTTTTTCTATGTATGTTGTTTGATTCATAGGATTGAAATTCTTAGAAATACATAGGAAGTTTTTTATAGGATAAAAGGTGTGCAGATAAAAAAATCCTAAATATGAAAATCCTACAAAAATTCTACGGCATTCCTTTGAATCAAACAATCCCAAAACTTCCCTAAAAAAACAAACCCTAAACCAGCCGCATGAGAATTTGCCTTGATCTTTTAGGGGTGTGTGTTTGCCTTATTGCGAGGTGTAACACAGAGTCACCCGCGTGCCCTAATGTATGGGCCGGTCAAGTTCAGAGAGCTTTCTCACATTGTTGTTTCTTTTTAATTTTTATGGGTTATTTTCTTTCCTTTGCGAGTTTTTCGTTTTCTATTCTTTCTTTTGTTTACCTTTTTTTGAAGGTTTTATTTCTTCTTTCTATTATTATTTTTTAATTGTTTTACTTTATTTGTGTCTTTTCATTTTGTACTCAATTTGTTTGTGGATAAATATATGAATATAAATAGTTTATAAAAAAGAAAAATAATTCAACGTATATCTTTAAAACATGAAGATCATTCAAAATTTGAATATATTTTCTTGATATGTATGAACTTTTTAAATACATGAACATGTTTTTAAATTTACATGATTTTTTTATTATAGGTGAATGCCTTTTAACATCCATGAAACAACTTTTTTAATGTGTGAAGCATTTATTTTAAGACATGAACCTTTTTTAAGACCCATGAAACATTTTTATAGGGTGAATAACTTTTTCAAGCCATACACATTTTCTAAACCTCCACAAAAAATAGTGTAACTGTAAACCTTTTTTCCTAAGACATGAACGCTTTTTTTGATATCCATGAAACATTTTTTGTAGTGTGATTTTTTTTACATTTCGTGAAATACTATTTTTAGGATTGTAAACCGATTTATCAACACATGAATCTTTCATTTTTATAAAATGACACTTTAATTTACAACAACGAACTTATCTATATCTCTTATAAAGCAAAACCCCACTAGAGGGTCATTTAAGTTGTCTATCTCAACATGCAAGCTATCCACATCATCCATTCTATTAGCCATTCAATTGTCCATGTCGTTCCTCACTAACATTCATTAATACTTTACATGCAAGCCACATCATCTATTGTTTAAGCCATCCAATTATCCATATCATCAACTTTTAGCCGCCAACTACATAACCATTTCAAGTCAGTTTTTTTAAGTTAGCCTCTTGACTATTTACGCCAATTGAATCATGCATGTTCCTACAAATAACATCCTATTCCAATCAACTTATATTCTTTTGTTTTTTTACAAAATAGAGTTATCGGAGAAATTCCCGCTGCAACGCGCGGGGTATCCTTCTAGTTTTTTAGTACATGGCAAACCATTTTTAGTATTAACAATTAATGAAGCGTGAATAAAAAATAATTAAACAAGAATAATAAACAAAGAGTGGTCGAAAAAACTAACTAGGGGACCTGCACATTTTATTTGATGAAAACAGGTGTATACATGCATGGTTGTCACGATTCCGATATGTGTCATTGTATCTTACAATTTTATAATATTGCCGTGACCAATCGATATGTATCGTGATAATATCTTAATTTGGTAGCATCTTACACGTACTCCAATGTGTATGTGGTGTCACTAGTATCTCGATACAAAGTTGATATCATATGATTCCAGGCCTATGCTAAAACAAAATAAGAACATAACACCATGACAAACTGAAGATCAGAAGTTATTAGTACTCGCAAGGATAACTAGGTATATAAAAATTAAATGTCCATTACTTGGTTGAGACGGGTATAAAAAAGAAGTTCGTACCATATGGACCAAACAAAATTAAAAGTCAATTAGCAATTTGTGGTGTATTGATTTTTCCAAACATATTATAGTTGTGTTTGTATCATGTAATAAACGAGTAAGTCTATATTCATCATATTATATAAATGCATCATTTACATGCCAACTTCTATAAAAGCCATTAAATATGCTCAAAATTTAAAATGAAATTAAATATAAATCTATTTAAGGTATAATATATACTATTAGTATATGAATATATTTTATTAGAAAATAGAAACCTCATATTACCACTACGATACGACACCGCCGTCAAGAAAAAATCCCAATGCTGAAAGGAAAATGCTTCACATCAGCCCACGGATCGTGGGTAGAAAATCGGTCGTTGCTCCCGCACGTGGAGGGGTCCCACCACACCCTATTCTATCGTTGGACACACAAATACATTATTACTTCCTTACGAGCGACGGAAGCAGCGATGGCAAACTCATGGCGAGCGCGCCGCCGAAGCTCCTCCCAGCGAGCGCGCTGATGGCGTGTAACTCACACGTTCGTTGGGAACCCCAATAGGAAGGTATGATGCGCACAGCAGCAAGTTTTTCCTCAGAAAGAAACCAAGGTTTATCGAACCAGGAGGAGCCAAGAAGCACGTTGAAGGTTGATGGCGGCGGGATGTAGTGCGGCGCAACACCGGGGATTCCGCGTGGAACCTGCACAACACAACCAAAGTACTTTGCCACAACGAACAGTGAGGTTGTCAATCTCACCGCTTCTGTAACAAAGGATTAACCGTATTGTGTGGAAGATGATTGCTTGCGAAAACAGAAACAAGTATTGCAGTAGATTGTATGCGATGTAAAGAATAGGACCGGGGTCCACAGTTCACTAGAGGTGTCTCTCCCATAAGATAAAAGCATGTTGGGTGAACAAATTACAGTCGGGCAATTGACAAATAGAGAGGGCATAACAATGCACATACATGATATGATAAATATAGTGAGATTTAATTGGGCATTACGACAAAGTACATAGACCGCCATCCAATGCATCTATGCCTAAAAAGTCCACCTTCAGTTATCATCCGAACCCCTTCCAGTATTAAGTTGCAAAGCAACAGACAATTGCTTTAAGTATGGTGCGTAATGTAATCAACAACTACATCCTTAGACATAGAATCAATGTTTTATCCCTAGTGGCAACACACAACACAACCTTAGAACTTTCTCACTGTCCCAGGTATCAATGGAGGCATGAACCCACTATCGAGCATAAATACTCCCTCTTGGAGTTAAGAGTAAAAACTTGGCCAGAGCCTCTACTAATAACGGAGAGCATGCAAGATCATAAACAACACATAGGTAATAGATTGATAATCACCATAACATAGTATTCTCTATCCATCGGATCCCGACAAACACAACATATAGTATTACGAGATAGATGATCTTGATCATGTTAGGCAGCTCACAAGATCCAACAATGAAGCATAATTAGGAGAAGACGACCATCTAGCTACTGCTATGGACCCATAGTCCAGGTGAACTACTCACTCATCACTCCGGAGGCGACCATGGCGGTGTAGAGTCCTCGGGAGATGAATCCCCTCTCCGGCAGGGTGCCGAGGCGATCTCCTGAATCCCCGAGATGGGATTGGCGGCGGCGTCTCTGGAAGGTTTTCCGTATCGTGGCTCTCGGTACAGAGGGTTTCGCGACGAAGACTTTAAGTAGGCGGAAGGGCGGCGCGGGGGCCACGAGGCCCCACACGGGCCGCGGCCAAGGCCGGCCGCGCCGCCTAGTGTGTCGGCTCCTCGTGGCCCCACTTCGTATCTCCTCCGGTCTTCGGAAGCTTCGTGCAAAATAGGACCAGGCGTTGATTTCGTCCAATTGAGAATATTTCCTTACTAAGATTTCTGAAACCAAAACAGAAAAAACAAGGCTCTTCGGCATCTTGTTAATAGGTTAGTTCAGAAAATGCATAAATACGACATATAATGTGTATAAAACATGTAGATATCATCAATAATGTAGCATGGAACATAAGAAATTATAGATACGTTGGAGACGTATCAGCATCCCAAGCGGTTCTCGTCCCGAGCAGGTAAAACGATAACAAAGATAATTTCTTAAGTGACATGCTACCAACATAATCTTGATCATACTATTGTAAGCATATGTAATGAATGCAGCGATCAAAACAATGGTAATGACATGAGTAAACAGATGAATCATAAAGCAAAGACTTTTCATGAATAGTACTTCAAGACAAGCATCAATAAGTCTTGCATAAGAGTTAACTCATAAAGCAATAAATGAAAGTAAAGGTGTTGAAGCAACACAAAGGAAGATTAAGTTTCAGCGGTTGCTTTCAACTTATAACATGTATCTCATGGATATTGTCAATGTAAAGTAATATAACAAGTGCAATATGCAAGTATGTAGGAATCAATGCACAGTTCACACAAGTGTTTGCTTCTTGAGGTGGAGAGAGATAGGTGAACTGACTCAACATAAAAGTAAAAGAAAGGTCCTTCAAAGAGGAAAGCATCGATTGCTATATTTGTGCTAGAGCTTTGGTTTTAAAAACATCAAGAGAGTATAAAAGTAAAGTTTTGAGAGGTGTTTGTTGTTGTCAACGAATGGTAATGGGTACTCTAACTACCTTATCAACCAGACTTTCAAGAGCGGCTCCCATGAAGGACGTTATTTCTACCACCGTGGTAGATCATCCCTCTTCTCTTTTGTTTACACATGTATTTTAGTGTATGGCACTCCTTCCAACCTTTCTTTCACAAACCATGGCTAACCGAATCCTTCGGGTGCCTGCCAACAATCTCATACCATGAAGGAGTGCCTTTTTATTTTAGTTTTATTTAGATGACACTCCTCCCAACCTTTGCTTTCTCAAGCCATGGCTAACCGATCCTCGGGTGCCTTCCAACCTTTCACATACCATGGAGGAGTGTCTATTTGCAAAATTAAGTTGCTTAGATGAATCGAGCAAAACATGTGAAGAGAATTATTAATGAAGTTAATTAATTGGGGCTGGGAACCCCTTTGCCAGCTCTTTATGCAAAGTTATTGGATAAGCGGATGAAGCCACTAGTCCATTGTGAAAATCTGTCGAAGTAAATGACAAGATCGAAAGATAAAACACCACGTACTTCCTCATGAGCTATAAAACATTGACACAAATAAGAGATGATAAATTTTGAATTGTTTAAAGGTAGCACTCAAGCAATTTACTTTGGAATGGCGGAAAAATACCATGTAGTAGGTAGGTATGGTGGACACAAATGGCATAGTGGTTGGCTCAAGGATTTTGGATGCATGAGAAGTATTCCCTCTCGATACAAGGTTTAGGCTAGCAAGGTTTATTTGAAACAAACAAAAGGATGAACCGGTGCAGCAAAACTCACATAAAAGACATATTGTAAACATTATAAGACTCTACACCGTCTTCCTTGTTGTTCAAAACTCAATACTAGAAATTATCTAGACCTTAGAGAGACCAAATATGCAAACCAAATTTTAGCAAGCTCTATGTATTTCTTCATTAATGGGTGCAAAGTATATGATGCAAGAGCTTAAACATGAGCACAACAATTGCCAAGTATCACATTATCCAAGACATTTTAGAATTACTACATGTAGCATTTTCCAATTCCAACCATATAACAATTTAACGAAGAAACTTCGCCATGAATATTAAGAGTAAAGCCTAAGGACATATTTGTCCATATGCAATAGCGGAGCGTGTCTCTCTCCACACAAAGAATGCTAGGATCCATTTTATTCAAACAAAAACAAAACTAAAGCAAACCGACGCTCCAAGCAAAGTGCATAAGATGTGACTGAATAAAAATGTAGTTTCGGGGAGGAACTGATGATGTTGTCGTTGAAGAAGGGGATGCCTTGGGCATCCCCAAGCTTAGACGGTGAGTCTTCTTAAAATATGCAGGGTGAACCACGGGGCATCCCCAAGCTTAGAGCTTTCACTCCTCTTGATCATAGTATATCATACTCCTCTCTTGATCCTTGAAAACTTCCTTCACACCAAACTTCAAGCAAACTCATTAGAGAGTTAGTGCACAATAAAAATTTACATGTTCAGAGGTGACACAATCATTCTTTACACTTCTGGACATTGCATAAAGCTACTGGACATTAATGGATCAAAGAAATTTATCCAACATAGCAAAAGAGGCAATGCGAAATAAAAGGCAGAATCTGTCAAAACAGAACAGTTCGTAAAGACGAATTTTAAAATGGCACCAGACTTGCTCAAATGGAAAAACTCAAAACTAATGAAAGTTGCGTACATATCTGAGGATCACTCACGTAAATTGGCATAATTTTATGATTTACCTACAGAGAATTAGGCCCAGATTCGTGACAGCAAAGAAATCTGTCTCTGCGCAGTAATCCAAATCTAGTATGAACCTTACTATAGAGACTTTACTTGGCACAAAATCATGATAAGGAGAGGTTGCTACAGTAGTAAACAACTTCCAAGACTCAAATATAAAACAAAGTACTGTAGTAAAATAAACACATGGGTTATCTCCCAAGAAGTTTTCTTTATAGCCATTAAGATGGGCTCAGCAATTTTAATGATGCTCGCAAGAAATAAGAGTTGAAGCAAAAGAGAGCATAAAGAAGCAAATTCAAAACACATTTAAGTCTAACATGCTTCCTATGCATAGGAATCTTGTAAATAAACAAGTTCATGAAGAGCAAAGTAACAAGCATAGGAAGATAAAACCAGTGTAACTTCAAAAATTTCAGCATATAGAGAGGTGTTTTAGTAACATGAAAATTTCTACAACCATATTTTCCTCTCTCATAATAATTTTCAGAGGCATCATGAACAAACTCAACAATATAAGTATCACATAAAGCATTCTTATTCACATGCATAAAAGTATCATTACTCTCCACATAAGCATAATCAATTTTATTAGATGTAGTGGGAGCAAATTCAACAAAGTAGCTATCATTATTATTCTCATCATTAAATATAGGAGGCAAAGTATCATCAAAGTAAATTTTCTCCTCAATGCTTGGGGGACTAAAAATGTCATGCTCATCAAAGCTAGCTTCCCCAAGCTTAGAATTTTCCATATCATTAGCAACAATGGTGTTCAAAAAGTTCATACTAATGTGTTCCATAGGTTTTTTAATTTTTGCATCAAACCATCCATGTCTTAAATCAGAAAATAGAATAAGAAGCTCATTGTTGTACATTATGTCTAACTAGTGAAGCCACACAACTTAGTGTTTTCAGGAGTATTCATTTTAGCAGCAGTAAATAAAGCAAACTAGGTAAAGTAAATGCAAGTAACTAATTATTTTGTGTGTTTTGATATAGAGAGCAAGACAGTAAATAAAGTAAAGCTAGCAACTAATTTTTTTGTGTTTTGTTTAAGTGCAGCAAACAAAGTAGTAAATAAAATAAAGCAAGACAAAAACAAAGTAAAGAGATTGGATTGTGAGACTCCCCTTGCAGCGTGTCTTGATCTCCCCGGCAACGGCGGAAAAATATGCTTGATGGCGTGTAACTCACATGTTCGTTGGGAACCCCAAGAGGAAGGTATGATGCGCACGGCACAAGTTTTCCCTCGAAAGAAACCAAGGTTTATCGAACGGAGGAGCCAAGAAGCACGTTGAAGGTTGATGGCGGCGGGATGTAGTGCGGCGCAACACCGGGTTCGGCGCCAACGTGGAACCGCACAACACAACCAAAGTACTTTGCCCGAACAGTGAGGTTGTCAATCTCACAGCTTGTTGACAAAGGATTAACCGTATTGTGTGGAAGATGATTGCTTGCGAAAACAGTAAACAAGTATTGCAGTAGATTGTATCGATGTAAAGAATAGGACCGGGGTCCACCACTAGAGGTGTCTCTCCCATAAGATAAAAGCATGTTGGGTGAACAAATTACGTCGGGCAATTGACAAATAGAGAGGGCATAACAATGCACATACATGATATGATAAATATAGTGAGATTTAATTGGGCATTACGACAAAGTACATAGACCACCATCCATGCATCTATGCCTAAAGTCCACCTTCAGGTTATCATTCGAACCCTTCCAATATTAAGTTGCAAAGCAACAGACAATTGCATTAAGTATGGTGCGTAATGTAATCAACAACTACATCCTTAGACATAGAATCAATGTTTTATCCCTAGTGGCAACAACACAACACAACCTTATAACTTTCTCACTGTCCCAGTATCAATGGAGGCATGAACCCACTATCGAGCATAAATACCCTCTTGGAGTTAAGAGTAAAAACTTGGCCAGAGCCTCTACTAATAACGGAGAGCATGCAAGATCATAAACAACACATAGGTAATAGATTGATAATCACCATAACATAGTATTCTCTATCCATCGGATCCACAAACACAACATATAGTATTACAGATAGATGATCTTGATCATGTTAGGCAGCTCACAAGATCCAACAATGAAGCATAATTAGGAGAAGACGACCATCTAGCTACGCTATGGACCCATAGTCCGGTGAACTACTCACTCATCACTCGGAGGCGACCATGGCGGTGTAGAGTCCTCGGAGATGAATCCCCTCTCCTTGCAGGGTGCCGGAGGCGATCTCTGAATCCCGAGATGGGATTGGCGGCGGCGCGTCTCGGAAGGTTTTCCGTATCGTGGCTCTCGGTACAGGGTTTCGCGACGAAGACTTTAAGTAGGCGGAAGGGCGACGGGGGGGCCACACGAGGGCCCCACACCCGGCCGGCGCGGCCAAGGCCAACCGCTGCCCTAGTGTGTCGGCTCCTCGTGGCCCCACTCTCCGATCTTACGGAAGCTTCGTGCAAAAATAGAACCCTGGGCGTTGATTTCGATTCCGAGAATATTTCCTTACTAGGATTTGAAACCAAAAACAGCAGAAAACAGCAACTGGCTCTTCGGCATCTTGTTAATAGGTTAGTTCCAGAAAATGCATAAATACGACATATAATGTGTATAAAACATGTAGATATCATCAATAATGTAGCATGGAACATAAGAAATTATAGATACGTTGGAGACGTATCACATGCCGCCAGTGCTGCCGCATCTCCTTCCCGACGAGTGTAATGCCTCTTCTCCTCCCCCGACGAGCGTGTTGCCGCAGCTCCTTCCCGGCGAGCGCAATATCCCTGCTCCTCCGCTGGCGAGCAGGCCGCCCTGTTCCTCCCCGACGTGTCGCCGCCCCAGCGCCTCCTTCGGCGAACACGCCGCCCCTGTTCCTCCCCCAGCGAGCGGATCTCCGCCCCCAGCGCCTCCTTCGGCGAGCGCGTCGGCCGGCGAGCGCGCTGCCCCTGTTCCTCCCCTGAGTACCGCACTGCTCTGACCACCGGTATCACGACGGTGCCGGAGATGTCCAAGGACATGTGGGGCGCGGGTATAGTAACTTTTTTGTTGTTGTTTTTGTTGTTAATTATTGTTGCAAATATACTGCTGATTTGTTGTAAATATATTTTTGGCATGGGAACATTTGTTTTTTTGTTAAAATTATTACTGGCTATTGTTGTAAAACACCAAAATAAGTTGTTGTTTTTTTGTTAATTAATGTTGTATATATATAGTAGATTTTTTATAAATATATTTTTAAAATGGGAAACATTTTTTTGTTCAAATTGGTGCTGGCTATTGTAGTAAACACCAAAATTAGTTGTTTTTCGTTGTTAATTAATGTTGTAAATATATTGTCAATTTTTTGTAAATATATTTTTGGCATGAAAACTTTTATGAACACCCAATTAAAGAAATGTAGGTTTTAGTGTTAATTTATTTTTGTAAATATATTTGTGATTTATTGTAAAGATTTTTTCGCACAGAAAATAAACACGTGATGTATTTGTTGTATTTCTTTTCTTTGAAAAATTGCGAAGCTGTTATGCACGACTGTAACATCTTCCTGAAAAATCATTGCAATTTGTTGTTTAGTATTTTTGAAATGTTACAATATTTTATGTTTTTAAAATTGTTGTTTTCAAAATATTTGGTGCAAAAGCTTGTGATTTTTGTACTAGTATTTGGTGGTTTTTGTTGTAAATAAACATGCAGAGAAAGTTATTGTTTAAAATTTATTATTATTATTAACATATTATTTTTTGTTGTAATCGTTTATGATTTTTACTAAAATTGTTGATGATTTTTGTTGTAAATCAATATACCTACGGTAAGGCCATGCACTATGTGGTGCCGATTCAATGAAAAATGTGTCAGAGATATGAATCACTTTACATTTGCTGCTATGTTGGAGTCGCATTTTGCATGTACTGTGTCAGCCATGCAATTCTATTTTATTCAGCATCTCTCTCCTCAGAGCCACCCTACTTCACACTGATATGTGGACCTCTATGCATGTTTCTGACAGGTGGTTTGCTTTGAACCGAACCAACAACTTGATCCGCTTCTCTGCTCTGACTTCATGGTGCGATGCTCCACTATGTGCTGAATCGAACCAAAGACCCGTATGGTTCGCTTTTTACTCACATAGTGCATGGTCTAAGAGCAGTAAGCTAATATGTGACCGAGAACATAAATCACAACATGCATGTACCACCATGGGCTCCACCACAGCGTGCACGGTCTCTTCCCGTGTGAATACATGGCACAGCATCAGCGCAGAGGTCCACACACCTGCAAAGCATCGAGTGTGTGCGTTGCTTCCTGGATCTGCGATCCAAATCGAACGGTGGTCGTACGACCGATCCGTACGTGCGGATCGGTCGACCGACGCCCAGCGCGCACCATACTGAAAACCACATACACATTGGAGTACGAGAAAATTAGAGCGACCATTGCAGCTTTTAAACACCCACTTCCTATCTAGGATTTTATTTAGTAGTCCTTTATATTCTAATGTGTCAATCGTCAAATGCTTTGGCAATTTCCCTGGGTCGGATGAAGCCATCAAAGTTTGAACCAGACCTTTTGATCTTTGGTTATTGCTGGCGTGTAGTTGACGTGGGAGTTAGAAATCTCTGTGGTGTAGCTTTTCTTCAGTTCCCCGGCAACGGCGCCGCAACATGCGATGCGCGTAGATGTACACGTCGGTTGGGAACCCCAAGAGGAAGGTATGATGCGCACGATGGCAAGTTTTCCCTCGAAAGAAACCAAGGTTTAATCGAACCGGAGGAGCAGAAGCACGTTGAAGGTTGATGGTCGCGAAATGTGATGCGGCGCAACACCGGGATCGGCGCCAACGGAACCTGCACAACAGCCAAGTACTTTGCCCCAACGAAGCAGTGGAGGTTGTCAATCTCACGGGCTTGTAACAAAGGATTAAGCGTATCGAGTGGAAGATGTTTGCAAGGAAGTAAACACAATTGCAAGATTGTATGCTATGTAAAAGTAGGACCGGGTCCATTCTGATGTGTCTCACCAGATAAAAGCATGTTGGGTGAACAAATTCACAATGGCAATTGACAAATAGAGCATAACAATGCATATACATGATATGATAAATATAGTGAGATTTAATTGGGCATTACGACAAAGTACATAGACCCCATCCAACTGCATCTATGCCTAAAAAGTCCACATTCAGGTTATCATCCGAACCCCATTCGTATTAAGTTGCAAGCAACAGACAATTGCATTAAGTATGGTGCGTAATGTAATCAACAACTACATCCTTAGACATAGAATCAATGTTTTATCCCTAGTGGCAACACACATCCACAACCTTAGAACTTTCTGTCACTGTCCCAGATTTAATGGAGGCATGAACCCACTATCGAGCATAAATACTCCTCTTGGAGCTAAGAGTAAAAACTTGGCCAGAGCCTCTACTAATAACGGAGAGCATGCAAGATCATAAACAACACATAAACAATAGATTGATAATCACCATAATCATAGTACTCTCTATCCATCGGATCCGACAAACACAACATATAGAATTACGATAGATGATCTTGATCATGTTAGGCAGCTCACAAGATCCAACAATGAAGCACAACAAGGAGAAGACGACCATCTAGCTACTGCTATGGACCCATAGTCCGGGGGTGAACTACTCACTCATCACTCGGAGGCGACCATGGCGGTGTAGAGTCCTCGGAGATGAATCCCCTCTCGTGAGGTGCGGAGGCGATCTCTGAATCCCCGAGATGGGATTCGCGGCGCGGCGGCTCGAAGGTTTCGTATCGTGGCTCTCGTGGGGGTTTCGCGACGGAGACTTTAAGTAGGCGGAAGGTCAGCGGGGGCCACACGAGGTGCCCGGGGAGGGCCGCGCCGGGGCACAGGCACGCCTCTGTCCCTGGCCGCCTCGTGGCCCCACTTCGTTATCTCTTCGGTCTTACGGAAGCTTCGTGCAAAAATAGGACCCTGGGCGAAAGTTTCGTCAATCGAAATATTTCCTTACTAGGATTTCTGAAACCAAAAACAGCAGAACAGCAACCGGCTCTTCGCATCTTGTTAATAGGTTAGTTCCAGAAAATGCACAAATATGACATATAATGTGCATAAAACATGTAGGTATCATCAATAAAGTAGCATGGAAATTATCGATACGTTGGAGACGTATCAAGCATCCCCAAGCTTAGTTCTCGTCGAAGGTAAACGATAACAAAGATAATTTAAGTGACATGCCATCATAATCTTGATCATACTATTTGTAAACATATGTAATGAATGCGCGATCAAAACAAAGGTAATGACATGAGTAAACAAGTGAATCATATAGCAAAGACTTTCATGAATAGTACTTCAAGACAAGCATCAATAAGTCTTGCATAAAGGTTAACTCATAAAGCAATAAATCAAAGTAAAGGTGTTGAAGCAACACAAAGGAAGATTAAGTTTCAGCGGTTGCTTTCAACTTGTAACATGTATATCTTATGGATATTGTCAACATAAAGTAATATAACAAGTGCAATATGCAAGTATGTAGGAATCAATGCACAGTTCACACAAGTGTTTGCTTCTTAAGGTGGAAGGAGATAGGTAAACGACTCAACAATAAAAGTAAAAGAATGGTCCTTCAAAGAGGAAAGCATCGATTGCTTGTATTTGTGCTAGAGCTTTTATTTTGGAAACATGAAACAATTTTGTCAACGGTAGTAATAAAGCATATGAGTTATGTAAATTATATCTTACAAGTTGCAAGCCTCATGCATAGTATACTAATAGTGCCCGCACCTTGTCCTACTTAGCTTGGACTACGGATCTTTGCATGCCATGTTTCAACCAAGTGTCACAAAGGGGCCTCCATGCCGCCTAAGGAGAAGGCTCGCATTTGGATTTCTCGCTTTTGATTATTCTCAACTTAGACATCCATGCGGGACAACATGGACAACAGAGATAATGGACTCCTCTTAAATGCATAAGCATGTAGCAATGATTATTATTCTCATATGAGATTGAGGATATATGTCCAAACTGAAACTTCATGATTCATGGCTTCTTCGGCCCAATGTTCTTCTCTAACAATTTTGCATGCTCCAACCACTAAAATGATAGATCCTTCAACAAAGCGGACATGCATAGCAACTCACATGATATTCAACAATAGTTGATGGCGTTCCCCAGAAACATGGTTATCGCACAACAAGCAACTTAATAAAAGATAAAGTGCATAAGTACATATTCAATACTACGATAGTTTTTAAGGCTATTTTGTCCCATGAGCTATATATTGCAAAGGTGAATGATGGAATTTTAAAGGTAGCACTCAAGCAATTTACTTTGGAATGGCGGAGAAATACCATGTAGTAGGTAGGTATGGTGGACACAAATGGCATAGTAGTTGGCTCAAGGATTTTGGATGCAAAGTATTCCCTCTCGATACAAGGTTTAGGCTAGCAAGGTTATTTGAAGCAAACTCAAGGATGAACAAGTGCGGCAAAACTCACATAAAAGACATATTGTAAACATTATAAGACTCTACACCGTCTTCCTTGTTGTTCAAAACTCAATACTAGATATTATCTAGACCTTAGAGAGACCAAATATGCAAATCAAATTTTAGCAAGCTCTATGTATTTCTTCATTAATGGGTGCAAAGCATATAATGCAAGAGCTTAACATGAGCACAACAATTGCAAAGTATCACATTATCCAAGACATTTTAGAATTACTACATGTAGCATTTTCCAATTCCAACCATATAACAATTTGAAGAAGATTCAACCACATTATGGGTAAAGCCTAAGGACACATGTGTCCATATGCAACAGGCGGACGTGTCTCTCTCCCACAAGGTGAATGCTAGGATCCATTTTATTCAAACAAAATAAAAACAAAAACAAACCGACGCTCCAAGTAAAGAACCGAATGTGATTGAATAAAAATATAGTTTCGGGGAGGAACGATGATGTTGTCGATGAAGGGGATGCCTTGGGCATCCCCAAGCAGGGATGACCTTCTTAGAATATGCGAGGGATGAACCAGGGGCATCCCCAAGCTTAGAACTTTCACTCCTCTTGATCATGTATATCCTCCTCTCTCTTGACCCTTGAAAACTTTCACACCAAACTTCAAGCAAACTCATTAGAGATTTAGTGCACAATTAATAATTCACTCATTCGGAGGTGACACAATCATTATTTTCACTTGGACATCATAAAGCTATTGGACATTAATGGATCAAAGAAATAAATCAACATAGCAAAAGAGGCAATGCGAAATAAAGGCAGAATCTGTCAAAAACAGACGTAAAAGAGCCAATTTAAAGCTGGCACCAGACTTGCTCAAATGGAAAAACTCAAAACTAATGAAAGTTGCGTACATATACGAGGATCACGCTCGTAAATTGGCAGATTTTTTTGATTTTTATACGGAAGCTGTGCGAGATTCGTGACAGAACAGCAATGCTGTTTCTGCGCAGCGATCCCAAATATAACATCAACTTTGACATAGAAACTTTACTTGACACAAAAACATGATAAGGAGAGGTTGCTACAGTAGTAAACAACTTCCAAGACTCAACAAAACAAAAAATTGCTGTAGTAAAAACATGGGTTGTCTCCCATAGCGCTTTTCTTTAACGCCTTTCAGCTAGGCGCGAAAGTGCAAATCAAGTAACATCGAAAGTAGAAGCATCAACATCATAGCTTGTTCTAATAATCACAAGGAAACTTCATTCTCTTTCTAGGGAAGTGTTCCATACCTTTCTTGAGAGAAATTGATATTTAATATTACCTTCCCTCATATCAATAACGGCACTGTTCGAAGAAAAGGTCTTCCCAACACAATAGGACAAGATGCATTGCATTCGATATCAGACAACAAAATCAACGGGGACAAGGTTATTGTTAGTAATAACATTATCAATCCTCCCCAAAGGTTTCTTTTTAACATTATCAGCAAGATTAACATCCAAATAACAATTCTTCTATGGTGGCAAGTCAAGCATATCATAAATCTTTTTAGGCATAGAAATATTTGCACCAAGATCACATAAAGCATTACATTCAAAGTCATTGAATTTCATTTTAATGATGGGCTCCCAACCATCTTCTAACTTTCTAGGAATAGAAGTTTCAAGTTTAGTTTCTCTTCTCTAGCTTTTATGAGAGCATTTGTAATATGTTTTGTGAAGCTAAATTTATAGCACTAGCATTAGGACTTTTAGCAAGTTTTTTAAGAACTTTATAACTTCAGAGATGTGGCAATCATCAAAATCTAAATCATTATGAGCTACAGCAATGGGATCATTGTTCCCAAGGTTGGAAAAATTTCATTTTATCACAAGCGATTTAGTTTAGCAATTTCAGGCAGTTTTGTTCGCTTTGCACTAGGAGTAGAAACATTGCCAACACCAATTATTTTACCATTGATAGTAGGAGGTGCAGCAACATGTGGAGAATTAGCATTACTAGTGGTGGTAATAGTCCAAACTTTAGCTACATTATTCTCTTTAGCTAGTTTTTCATTTTCTTCTCTTTCCCACATGCAATTCAGCCATTAATCTTATATTCTCATTAATTCTAACTTGGATGGCATTTGCTGTAGTAGTAATCTTATTATCAATATCATTATTAGGCATAACTTTCAATTTTAAAAGATTAACATCAGAGACAAGTCTATCAACTCTAGAAGCAATAGTATCAATTTTATCAAGCTTTTCCTCAACAGATTTGTTAAAAGCAGTTTGTGTACTAATAAATTCTTTAAGCATAGATTCAAGACCAGAGGGTACATTCCTATTATTGTTGTAAGAATTCCCATAAAATTACCATAACCATTACCATTAGCAGAAGGATATGGCCTATAGTTATTACCGAGAGTTGTTCCTATAAGCATTGTTGTTGAAATTATTATTTTTAATGAAATTCACATCAACATTTTCTTCTTGAGCAACCAATGAAGCTAAGGAACATTATTTGGATCGACATTAGATCTACCATTCACAAGCATGAACATAATCACATCAATCTTATCACTCAAGGAAGAGGTTTCTTCAACGAAATTTACCTTCTTACCTTGTGGAGCTCTTCCAGTGGCCATTCCGAGTAATTTATCATCATATCATCAAGAAGTTTTGTAGCCGCCCCCAATGTGATGGACATAAAGGTACCTCCAGCAGCTGAATCAATAAATTCATGAAAAAAATTGGTCTGCATAGAAGGTTTGGATGATCATCCAAGTAGTCAGTCCATGGGTTGGGCAATTCTTTACCAAAATTTTCATTCTCTCCCATGCTTGAGCAACATGTTCGATTATCTAATTGTTTAAAATTCATTATGCTACTTCTCAAAGATATAATTTTAGCGGAGATAATATCTACCAATAAAAGCATCCTTACATTTAGTCCACGAATCAATACTATTCTTAGGCAAAGATAGCACCAATCTTTAGCTCTTCCTCTTAATGAGAAAGGAAACACTTTCAATTTAATAATATCACCATCTACATCTTTATACTTTTGCATTTCACAAAGTTCAACAAAATTATTGAGATGGGCAGCAGCATCATCAGAACTAGCACAAGAAAATTGATCTCTCATGACAAGATTTAGTAAAGCAGGTTTAATTTCAAAGAATTCTGCTGTGTAGTAGCGGTGGAGCAATAGGTGTGCATAGGAAATCATTATTATTTGCATTTGTGAAGTCACACAACTTAGTATTTTCAGGAGTATTCATTTTAGCATGATGAAATAAAGCAAACTAGATAAGGTAAATGCAAGTAACTAATTTTTTTTATGTTTTTGATATAGTGAGCAAGAGGTAAATAAAGTAAAACTAGAAACTAATTTTTGTGTGTTTTGTTTAGGTGCAGCAAAGTAGTAAATAAAATAAAGCAAGACAAAAACAAAGTAAAGAGATTGAGAAGTGGAGACTCCCCTTAGCGTGTCTTGATCTCCCACAGGCGCGACAAGTTCTTTGGCGTGTAGTTGACGTGGGAGTTAGAAATCTCGTGGTGTAACTTTTCTTCGATTCCGAAACAACGGCGCCGGAAAACGAGCTTGATGCGCGTAGATGTACACGTCCGTTGGGAACCCCAGAGGAAGGTATGATGCGCACAGTTGGCAAGTTTTCCCTCAGAAAAGACCAAGGTTTAATCGAACCGGGAGGAGCCAAAAGCACGTTGAAGGTTGATGGTCGCAGAAATGTGATGCGGCGCAACACCAGAGATCCGGCGCCAACGGAACACCTGCACACAAACCCAAGTGCTTTGCCCCAACGAAGCTTTGAGGTTGTCAATCTCACAAAAAAACAAAGGATTAAGCGTATCGAGTGGAAGATGTTTGCAGGAAAACATAAACACAAGTGCGGTAGATTGTATGCTATGTAAAGAATAGGACCGGGTCCACGATTCACTAGAGGGTCTCTCCCATAAGATAAAAGCATGTTGGTGAACAAATTACAGTCGGCAATTGACAAATGAAAAGGCATAACAATGCATATGCATAATATGATAAATATAGTGAGATTTAATTGGGCATTACGACAAAGTACATAGACCCGCCATCCAGCGCATCTATGCTAAAAAGTCCACCTTCAGGTTATCATCCGAACCCCATTCGGTATTAAGTTGCAAACAGCAGACAATTGCATTAAGTATGAGTGCGTAATGTAATCAACAACTACATCCTTGAACATAGAATCAATGTTTTATCCCTAGTGGCAACAACACATCCACAACCTTAGGACTTTCTGTCCTTGTCCCAGTTTAATGGAGGCATGAACCCACTATCCGAGCATAAATACTCCCTCTTGGAGCTAAGAGTAAAAACTTGGCAGAGCCTCTACTAATAACGGAGAGCATGCAAGATCATAAACAACACATAAACAATAGATTGATAATCACCATAATCATAGTACTCATCCATCGGATCCAGACAAACACAACATATAGAATTACAGGATAGATGATCTTGATCATGTTAGGCAGCTCAAAGCCAATGAAGCACAACAAGGAGAAGACGACCATCTAGCTACGCTGGACCCATGGTCCGAGGGTGAACTACTCATCATCACTCGGAGCGACCATGGCGGTGTAGAGTCCTCAGGAGATGAATCCCTCTCCGCGGAGTGCGGACGATCTCTGAATCCCAGAGATGGGATTACGCGGCGGCGCGTCTGCGAAGGTTTCGTATCGTGGCTCTCGGATGCTTGGGGGTTTCCACGACGGAGACTTTAAGTAGGCGGAAGTGTGAGGGGGCACGTGCCCGGGGGTAGGGCCGCGCGGCCCCAGGCCGCGCCGCCTGTCCCCGGCTGCCCGTCGCCCTTCTCTTCGGTCTCGGAAGCTTCGTGCAAAAATAGGCGGCTTGCGAAAGTTTCGCCGTTGAATATTTCCTTACGCTGATTTTGAAAACCGCAAACCCGTCGAGGACATCTTGTTAATAGGTTAGTTCAGGAGAAATGCACAAATATGACATATAATGTGCATAAAACATGTAGGTATCATCAATAAAGTAGCATGGAACATAAGAAATTATCGATACGTTGGAGACGTATCAGTTATCTTCGTAGTAATAATATCTCGGGGTTTGCAACGAAAACTTGGTATATTGACTATACGACCATTAACTAAAATATGTCTATGGTTTACTAATTGACGAGCCCTAGGAATGGTTGAGGCCATACCCAATCGAAAAAGGATATTATCCAAACGCATTTCAAGTAATTGTAATAAAACCTGGCCTGTTGACCTTTTTGCTTTTCCAGCGATATGTACATATCTAAGTAATTGTCGTTCTGTCAGACCATAATGAAAACGTAATTTCTGTTTGCTGCTTTCTACGTAGGCCGTTGGGCGGTGTAACTCCACTAGGCGAGACTAGGATCCGACTCGCCCGAAGCGATAGGTAGGATCGTAGGGGTTCCTTGCTGGGCCAACACAAGTTTAGCTCGAGGGGTCAGTACATAAGTGTAGTATTTTTTTTCCTTCAAAAAAAAAGTATAGTATTTTTTTTTGATAAAGGGAATATATTAATATCAAAAGATACTAATTACATCTAGCTTCTGCAACAACGCAACACCTTAATAGCAGTACGGATGCACACAGCTAAAAAAAAGAAAAAACTAAGAAACAAAAGTTCCGCTACAATATCCTAGGCCTAACATCAACAATACATCCATCACCAAGATAACACCTAAAATACAGACTCTCCAAAAGCGATGCCTCGAAGAAGGAAAGAGTGCTCCAGCACCATCGTCGCTCGACCAATGATCTTAGTTTTTCACCATGAAGATAGTTTCCGCTCTCAAAATAATGCTTTCAACAAGGTCATTTCCACGTACAACCAGTTAAGGCCAGACCTTGGATTTTCACCTATAGGACTCACAATTGGTCGCCCCACTTTTCCACTGATGTGAAGCCTGGAACACCAAGCAAGTCCCTCAACAACGCGGAGACTTCAACCTCCCTTAGCTAGTCCTCCCATCTGGCCTTCATGATATTCTCTTCTTCTGACTTTCACCATGGATACATGTCACTTGGTGTCAACACAGAAAAGAGCTTCGCGCCGCTCCCTCCAAAACCAAACGGTCGGAATAAAAGCATGGGTGCGGCGCGACCGAATACCACCCGATCCAGCAAACTCCAGGCAAAAGATGCGATGTTCCATTCGCCGGCGGAGCCTTCCGGAACTCAACACTCCGGCTAGATGAAAAAGGACCGGCATCCGGTAGATGAAAAAGGAGGGGCTGGGTCACTTCCGTCGGGAGGAGTTCTCGAAGAGTGATATCAGTTACAACATTTCTACTAGATACCATCCAGTTTAAATCCGCATAAGAACCGTCGGTATGCGGTACCGGGACGAAAAATTGACCCGCGCAGATAACGTAAAATAGTCCGGTCCATAAACCTTTTTTTTGCAGCAAACGTGTATCGCAGCTTTAAATGATGTATATACTTGGCGTGAGGAACCCTCGCGCCGCCACTGCCACCTCCCCCTCCAGCCCTAGATCTGCGCCACTCCGGCCACACCGCGCCACCGAGAAGCATACCCAACGCTAGCACATTTGCTCCCATGTTGGCGGAGCCAAGGCGTCCATCCTATTTCACCCAGTAGCACCGCCGACCGCCGCCACCATGGATTCCGATCAAAGCGGACCCAAAGGACGTGACAGGCTCAGAACCGAGAGGTTCTAGGCCACTGTGACCCCTTTGTCTGCACTACCCGTCCGCGCTACCCGCCGGCGCTCCTCGGCTCGTAGCCGTTCAAGTTTTCGACATGCCGTCGCTCACAGGTACGATTCCGCCCCTTTCTTTGATTTTTTTTGTTTAGATTTAGCAACGAATCATCATGATTAGTGAAAGTAACAAACTGATTTAACGAAATATATGAGTTCGTGGAGCAAATCATGGACTTAGGTGCGGAGCGCATAGGTGGATGCGTACTTTGATTTGTCTTCCTCGGATGATTCATTTTGGGTATCCTACGATGACGAAATCGAAGACATGCTGCTGCTGGTGGCGGTGCAGAACCTCCACGGCGAAGCCAGCCGGAAGAGGAAGCGGCGGGGATCAACCGTCGGCTGGCTGTGCATCCCGAGCAACCGAGCAATGGGCTCTGAGATGTTAATGTGATACTACTTAACGGAGGTACCAGCCTACAATGAATATCTTTTCCGTATACGATATCACATGAGGCGAAAGCTTTTCGTCAAGATAGTTAAGGCATGCGAGGCACACTTCCCTCGTTTTTCACATATCGGAGGAATGTCATTGGCCTCACTAGATTTACCCCGTACCAGAAAATATCAGTGGCGATGCGGATAATCGCCTACGGAATTATTGTTGATTACATTGATGAGTATCTTTCCATTGGCGAAGATACGTCAATTAAATTTGTTTGCCTATTTGCGAAAACAATGATACATGTCTTCGGAGAACAATATCATCAAGCTCCGAATGAGGAGGACACGAAGAGGTTGATGACTATAGAGGCAAGGGGTGTCCAAGGATGCTTATAAGTATCGACTGTATGCACTAGAGGTGGAAGAAATGCCAGGCAACATGGCACAGTTAGTGCACTGGCCATCATCATGATCCAACCATTGTGCTTGAAGAAGTGGCCTCGGAGGATCTCTAGATTTGGCATGCTTTCTTTAGGCTGATGGGATCTTTAAACAACATCAATATTATGCAATGATCACCTCTTTTGGTAAGCTTCTCAAGCGTGAGGCTCCGGCTTGCAAGTTGCAACCACGCCGTGGATGGCCATTGATATACCATGGGTATTATCTAGCAGACGAGATCTATCCAAAATGGTCTACATTTGTGAAGACCGTCGCCAAGCCCAATACTAAAATGGAAGCTCACTTTACAAAAATGCAAGAAGGAGCTCACAAAATTTTGGGATAAAAAACCCTTCATAATATCATCATTTCTTACGTGATCATGCACAAATTATCATCGAGGATGAGAGGGATATGAACCTCCCCTTCTAGAAGGAGGGCCATCTTATTTATGTTGATGGATTCAGTTGGATTGGAGCCGGGATCGACAGAGGAAACAAAGCGCAATGAGTTGGATTCATAACTTCATCTAAGAAGGTGGCTCCAAGGTTGTATTCCACCTCGATCTCCGCCTCAGGGACGGGCATGGTGGGTGTTTTGCATATCCGAAACTTAGCCGTCTCCACAGAAAGAGCAGACCCAAATATGTTTGTTGCCACTTACTCTGCCGCTAAGACGAATGGAGTGTTTTCAACGTCGAAGCCGGCGCTAGGTCCGATGAAGCTAATGTAGATGTGAAGCCACCAAACAGGATGATGGTGTGGATGACCGGTTTGGCCATAGCATGAAGCCGGTTCGAATTAGCCGGCACGATTGGCGGCTGCTGTAGTAGAGGACGCGGCCGACGGCAATGGTTTTGTTGAACGTCAACTCCAGATAACACCTGCCACACAGTAGGCGCCAACTATCGTGGTATTGTCGACACATATGCCATGGAGGGTACATCACGGCGTAGAGGGTGAGAGAGAGAGAGAGAGAGAGAGAGAGAGAGAGAGAGAGAGAGAGAAGGCGTGAGACGTAAGGTGGGTGCATATCCGGGACGGTGAGACACACGGTTTACCTAGGTTCAAGATCTGCGGTTGTGGTAAATTTCTACTTCTGATATAGTTATGGCAACAAATGTGTATGGTTAGCATGATGTGATTGTTCATGACTTTAGGCTACTCGAAGGCCAGCTTATATATTACGCCTTTTCTAGGAATTTGGGTCGTATGTTCCAAGACTCCTGCCTTTAGACTTCTATCTCGATCCGTCTTGGTCCTGTCCTAGCCGGCTGGGCCTCCATCTTTTTTTTTTTGCGGGGGAGTTGGCTCTCCATCTTAATCCTTGGCAGATGGTCATCCCTATAGGCTTCTCAGCCTCACCTCTGGTAGGTCACCCTGGTTCACCAATATATAGCGATGTCATGTATATATTCATAAAGTATATCCACAACACCTAAAAAGATATCCCTCATATGGGATCCAAGACTCTCCCCTTGTGGCACCCAAGACTTCCACTAGCTTTGTCTAGTCAATCTTTCCTTTGCAAGAGGTTTGTTTGATCGGCGAACCAACCGTTGAAGAAACCGGTGTCAATTAGAATAAGTCACTTGAGTGGGAACGCTTCAGAAGTTTTCATGTTGGTGCTTGTAATCTCATTCTTGGGTGCTTGTGATCATTTTATAGAATCCTATTTATCTGCAAATCCCTACTACTCCTACCAATGAATTTGTGCAAGTTGTGGCCATGCATCCACCCCTCCATGAGTTCTTAGCATAAAACTACCACTTTAGTGCTACAATTTCGATTTGCTACCACTTGTCATGGAGTGTCAGATTTATACAATTTTTTGTGAAGTGGTAGCAAATCAGATCTGTAGCACCAAACTGGTACTTTTCGGAATTGCTCCACAGACGACAATGTACGTACGATCTCTGTCCGACAATGCTTTTTCACAGTGCTGCCCTATGCAAGTCTTAGCCTTGGCTTCTTCAGCATCACAACATCTATAAGGCCGACAGTATGATCCAACGTTATTTCCGCTGAGTTCTTTAGTCTGCAGAAAGCTGATGGATGGACAAGCTATCAACTTTTCATGGATATACAGATCGGCGCCTTCTAAATATGTGTCGCATCTCCACCGGCGCCTCTCAAATAAGTGTCGGCATTGACACCGACAGTGCCCTATCGGGGCCGTCGGCACGTCTTCCTCCATTTGGGGAAGATTTCTCCACACCAGCACATCCCAAACGCGGACCCCCAAAAATGTTTAAAATTTGGAAACTCAAAAGACGGCGGATTTCATTCAATTTTTAGCGAGTTTGTATAAAAGGGTCCTGAATTCAAATAAAAAACTAGCGATTGAAGGCGTTGTAATCGCCACTATCTGCACAGTCGCCGTCGCCGTCCTCGTCTCTGGAGAACTCCCAGTCTTCCTCCTCCTCTTTTGGCGCCGGTGGTGGAGAAGGAGCGGCAAGGTCGACAAAATTGCCGTAGTTCTTGGCGGACCACAGCTCCGCCTCCCGCGCGCTCCTTGGGGCTACGAAGGTGGAGACGCGTGCATGGAAGCTAGCCCGACGCTTCGTTCTTCATCTCCTTCTTCACTGGCGCCATCCTTCTGGCCGGTGCGGAGGAGCTGCCTCGCGGTCCGTCCCGGATGGCCTCGCGTACGGCGTGGAGCGCTACTGGCCACTGGATCCTGACGAACCGTAGCGCGAGCTGCCCGACTCCGCCCGTCTCGCTGCCATTCCGGGCTGGTCGGTGCCCACTTCGGCCGGCGGCGCTCCACCGGCAACGCTACGGCTTTTGCGCAAGAGCATTGAGGGTGAGGCGCGCCAGTAACTCTGATAGGCTCTCGCCGGCGTCGAGGAGGCCGGCGACCACTAGTGCAGCACAAGCCATGGGAGATGACGGAGGTCATCGACCTCACCAGCGACGACTAGACGCCAGTAGACTTCGTTGTGTTATTAGATTTCGTATGTTTGTTTTGCAAACTATGCATCTCTATCTCATCAATAAAAAATAAAAAAATACATTGAACCACTAGGGGTACTTCTAAACACAAACGGAAAATCGTAGTCTGAAAACTATTTCTGCGTCCGCTATCCGATGCAAACGAACGTGGGTGATCATTTTTAGCGCTTACGGTACATGGAACCCCCCCCCTTAGAGTCACAATTCAGGAAGAATGCAGACGGGGAATATGGATTTTGTCTTGGGCTATGAGGTTTGGATTTGTCCTGGCCTAGATTTTCGAGTAGGCACACAGGGCGGCGTAGATCGTACGAAGATCGGACGTAAAACGTCGTGTGTATAGCAGCGCTGGGTACTTTAATGCTAAGAACTCCCCCCATGCATAGTCCGCTTCTTTGATCTTTCAGCACCAACTTAAAAGCTCTTTCAAAAGGTACCCTGTGTGATCCTCCAATGATTTCAATCCTACTACGAGTAATTAGTTTTTCCAACATAAGATTCCATAATGTGCTTCCTAACTTCTGTTTCGGAGACATATAGGAATCTGAGAGCATTCTAGCAGATGCCCTATTCAAAGCATAGATGCTCTATGTTGCTCGTGGTGTCAAGAAGAATCCCGCCAAATTCCACTTCTGGTCTCTAATTCAAATTTTCAAACCAAAATTTGATGAATCGCTCGGACATGTATAGCTAGGAAACATGAACGCCCTGCTGATACTTCAATAATTTTTGGTTTTTTTTTATAATTACAGACTATCTAATATTACAAAGAAACAAAATTAAGAAAGAGAGCTAATCCATGTTTGGAAGTTGACGTATTTCTTCCTTCTGGCTGCTCTGTGGATAACCATGGCCAATTCTTCCTTAAACATTACTTTGCATCTGAAGATGCTTGGTCTGATGCCCCTGAAAATTTGATCATTTCTGATACACCAAATGGACCATGCTGCAATAACGAATAACTCGATGAAGAAAGGCCGATGGAAGGCTCTGAATCTTTTACAGGAGGGTCATGTTTTGCAAGTTTCGTAAAGGATTCAGATGCTGCCAGCAGATAGCTGCAAAGGCTAATTCAGTGTTGGCCCGCTCCAAAGTCCAAACAATACTATCGAAAACATTCAAATCTGCCACTGCAAGGCTAATTCAGTGATGGGGTGTCCGCGAAAGCACTCTGCCGCCGCCCACGACATCCACGGATGCCGTTCACCTTCTTGGAGGCATGACCATGACACACATCCTACTACTAGTTGTTCTCCCCTGTCTGCTTCCGGTTGACTTGCGATTTCTTCGAGGTCCTCCAGTGGCGGAGCTTGAAAAGAATCCATGGGCGGGCCAGGCTAAAAAAAACACAAAAACGAAATCTTTTAAGTGGCCTTCCCCATGGGTGTAGGCTTTTACAATATGCAAAACTGAAGAACAAGTTCACAAATCAGTAAACAATGAACAGTAGATGCTATAAATTTGCTTCATTAATATTTTGGGAAAGAAATAAGATTGCATGAAGAGAATAATTAGAGACGGGAAGGGTATCGATTTAGTCGCAGCAGTCTCTAGGTCGCAGTGCCGGGCCGTCGGCTGCCTGGTGCTAGAACTAATGCGGTTCCTATGGACATGCGGGACGGCTGTGCCTGCGGGCTGCGGCAGCCCCTGGCTTATGCGGCGCTATTCTGCCTCCTCTGCTTCACAACATACAATGATTTTCTCCACCTTTTCTGTCAAAGATTGCTAAACCTATAGAGGCTCTCTCACGGCCATGGCTTCTGTCGAGAGTCGAAGGAAAGAATGATTAGAAGTCAGCTTGCAGACGAAGGGATAGTGCGTGCTGTTGGGTTGGGCCTCAGAAGCATAGGGGTTACTTGTTTTCTGCAAAAAAGTTGGGCGGGCCATGGCCCAGTTCGGCCCCAACGAAGCTCCGCCAATGAGGTCCTCCTCAAAATCCCTACTTGTCTATTTCCTGAGTCTTGCGGTGATCGGCTTCATTTAGACGGTGTGTCTTCGGTTTGTTGTGGCGGTTCTCATGCCTAGGGTGGATGTCGGAGTTTGGGCTATGGCACGAGGGACACTGGTGGTTCTCAATAGCTAGTGGTTGTCCTGATGACAGGCGCAAAGACTTAGGCTTTCCTTGGGAGGAGTTGAAGCTTGCGTGAAAGCGTTGCACGCCTACCTTGTGTCGAGAAAGGCGACACTCAAGAGCACCATGTTCCTTCTTGGAGGCGTTGTCCAGAAGCTTCCTCCCTTTAAACTCTGAAGACTCGCCTGCTCAATTGCGCAGTTAGCTAGTTCCCTCGGTGTTGGTGCTCTTCTGTCAGGCGGCCTAATGTGCTTCTTCAGTTTGGTGCAGCTCCACGGAGTGGCAGCTCATCGCATGAAGTTTCAGGCTGCCGGTGTTTAGTTGTAGTCTCAGGCGCACTTGTAGATCTTGTAGGGTGGAGATTTGCTCTCCTCTACCCGTTCTTTTCTTGGTTTAGACTTTAGCTTCGCACCTGAGCATGTATTTCTAAGCTGGCAACCCTAGTTTTATTTTTCTTCTTTTTTTTGTTATTGTTGCCTTCGTTGTACTTGTGGCCGGTTGATGACTTTGCTAATTGAGTAAATTCCATTTTTTACCCTTATTTTATCATTTGTGACAATGATTACCCCATTTAGTAGAAAGTTATCCACTTTACTCCATTTAGCCAAACTCGTGCCAATTCTTACCCTATTTAAAATTTTACACCGTTTTACTAGGTGAGATTCAATCGTCATAGCAATATATCTTCCCACAACTCACTCGTTCGTTTTTTCCTGACATATATCATCCCTAGCGATTTCCCTTCCTAGGACTCACCCGGCTCCATTGCGTCCTCTCCCGACGGCATGTCTTTGTACCTGTCTTCTGGCGCTAGTTAGTGATTCCAGTAGTTATTCCCCTGTCACTTGGCTGAAATATGCGGAGAAGCTAGCCCATGTAATCCTGCTACGTGCTAGTACTAGTCAGCGCTTAGAGAATCTCCAGCTGTTGGGGTTTTCTAGACCGCGGCGCTATATAGATGTAAAACTCGGTCTAAGGAGGCCCATTTTTCCAGCGGCGAGCTCAGTGAAAAAACGGAGTGTATTTGAATTTAAACATAAATAGACGAAAAACGTTCAAACTTAGACGAAATTTAGAGATATTTAATATATATAGGCGAGCGTTTACATATATAGGCCGAATTCGAATATATTTCAATTCGGCCAGAGGAAAACATAAACTAAAATTAAAACATGTCGTTCTACATGCCGAAATGGTGGTACAACGCCGGGTAGTCACCGTCATCGTCGCTGGAGTCGCCGCCATCATGGGTTGGCGGCGCTTGCTGGCTGCTCTAGCCGGGAGCCCAACGGCTGGAACCCTGCCTAGGGTCGCCGAGGCGTGGCGGCGACGGTGTCGGCTTGTACCACTCATCCTCGCTGGAGTCCTCCAGCTTGATGAGCGGCGCGCCTCTGGCGGGTGCGGCCGCGGGGCCAGATCCAGCTGCTGCTGCTCCCCCTCTTGCCTCTCCCAGTCCTGCCTAGACCAGGCGAGCGCCGCGTCCATCGACAGTGCGTTGTCGGCGGGCACGAGGTCTTGGAGGGACCTCGCAATCGCCTCGGCCACCGCCGCGTCCTCGGCCCGCCGCCGCTGCGCCCTCCTTCTTCGTCTTCCTCTTCCTCCCGCGCACCGGTGACGACGAGGCGCGCGCCCCCTCACGAATTACGAGGGCGCCGCTGCTGCTCCCTGATACGTCCATTTTGCATCACTATTTTATATCATTGATTGTTATTATTTATTGATATATTTCATATTTAGAGGTGATACTTATGTTATTTCATCTATTTTGCATGTTTCATGATTATTGGAGGATCACTCACCGGAGTCAGGATTCTGCTGGAAAAAGCACCGTCAGGATGCAATATTTCGGAAGATCAACAATTGACGGAAATTACACTGAAGATCTTATTTTTCCAGAAGACGAAGCCAACCAAAAGGAGGGACCGAGGAGGGCCGCCATGGGCCCCCCATAGGCCGGCGCGGGCCCAGCCCTGTCGCGCCGCCTTGTGGGAGGGGGCCCACATCTGGCGCCTCTCCTTCGCGTACTTCTTCGCCCCGAAACCTAAGCTCCCGGGAATAGTCGCGAGGAGACACAGCCGCCTCTGCGGGCGAAAATACCAGGAGAGAAAGAGCTCTCCGGCGGGCAATGCGCGGAATTCCCCTCCCGGAGGGGGAAATCGACGCCATCGTCATCGTCATCGAGCTGGACTTCATTGGGATCATCATCACCATCATCTCCACAGCCGACACCATCATCTCCACCGCCGACACCATCATCTTCACCGCTGCACCTCGTCACCGCTGTAACATCTAGGGTTGAATCTTGATTGTTTGTTAGGGAAACTCTCCCCGTATTGATTACTCCTTGTTATTGATGCTATTGAGTGAAACCATTGAACCAAGGTTTATGTTCAGATTTTTATTCATCATCATATCACCTCTGATCATGTTCCATATGATGTCTCGTGAGTAGTTCGTTTAGTTCTTGAGGACATGGGTGAAGTCTAAATGTTAGTAGTGAACTATGTTGAGTAATATTTAATGGTTTGATATTTAAGTTGTGGTGTTATTCTTCTAGTGGTGTCATGTGAACGTCGACTACATGATACTTCACCTTTATGGGCCTAGGGGAATGCATCTTGTATTCGTTTGCTAATTGTGGGGTTGCCGGAGTGCACAACTTTGAACCCCCGTTGGTATATCGATGCGGGAGGGATAGCGGGATCTCGAGTTTAAGGCGTGGTTAGATTTATCTTAATTACTTTCTTGTATTTACGGATGCTTGAAGGGTATAATCACAAGTATGTATTAGTCCTAGGAAGGGCGGTGCATTAGCATAGGTTCACCCACACAACACTTATCAAAACAATGAAGATTAATCAACTATATGAAGCGAAAGCACTAGACTAAATTCCCGTGTGTCCTCAAGAACGTTTGGTCATTATAAGTAAACAAATCGGCTTGTCCTTTGTGCTAAAAAGGATTGGGCCACTTGCTGCAACTATTACTCTCGCATTTTATTTACTTGTACTTTATTTATCTGCTATATCAAAACCCCTTGAAAACTTGTCTGTGAGTATTTACAGTGAATCCTTCATCGAAATTGCTTGTCAACACCTTCTGCTCCTTGTTGGGTTCGACACTCTTATTTATCGAAAGTACTACGATACACCCCCTATACTTGTGGGTCATCAAGACTATTTTAACGCCGTTGCCGGGAGTGAAGCGCTATTGGTAAGTGGAATTGGTAAGGAAACTTTTACTGTACGTGCTGATTTTATTTCTGCCTGTTGCTATAATTATTATGGAGAGATCTTCTCTTGAATTCCTATTTGGAAAATCTACTACTACTGCAAAGGTAGTGGATGAGGCGCCAGGAGTGAGAAGAGGTTCATACAAAATACCTATGAAAATTATTGAACGTGTTGTGGATAACCGCTATGAAGGGGATGAAACTGTCCATCCGAGATCATTTCTTGTTTTTACATAAATTATGCGGGTTATTCAAGTGTGCAGGTATTGCTATGGATGAAGTTAGGAAGAAACTATTCTCTATATCGTTGTCTGGTAAAGCGGCGCATTGGTATAAATTCTGAAGAATGGGATTCTCTTGATTGGAAGGATATTGTGCCTCTATTTATTCTAAATTCTATCCTCCAAGTGAAATTCACAAGAAACCGCATATAATTTCTGGCCTCATGATGGAGAGTATTTCCCAAGCATGGGGAGATTGAAGTCTTTAATGCTCAAATGCCCCATTCATGAGCTTCTGGTAATATCATCATTGATAATTTCTATGCAAGACTTTCTTTTCAAGATAAAACCTTCTTGGATACTACTTGTTGGATCATTCACACGCAACAAAGAAGAGTTTAAGTGGGACCTTCTTGATCGGATCAAAAGAGAACTGAAGGATGGGAGAACGACAAAGGTAGAGAGTCAGGTATAAATTATGATTACGAATGCATTGAAACTTTTATGGATACTGATAAATTTCGTAATATGAGTGCTACTTATGGTCTTGATTTTCAAGTTGTTGCAAATTTTTATAAAGCTTTTGCCTCTCATTTTGAATTGCCTAGGAAGAATTTTGATAAGTATCATGAGCCGTACAAAGATAAAACTGATTCATCTATAAATAAATGTGCTGTAATTAAAACTGTTGATCTTATTCTTCCTGAAGCTTATATTGAAAAAACTCCTTTTCCTGCTAAAATGAGGGAGTATTCTGTTATAACTAGTGCGGTTAATAAAAGTGCAAAGAAACCTATAGAACCTGAAGAGCAAATAAAGGTTGAACCTGCTATTGCAATAGTTAAAGATCTTGTATTGAAAATGTAGAAGATGGTCATATCATTTTTTGTGAAGATGCTTCTAATATTGTTTCGCATCCTAATAAGTCTAGGAAAGCAAGTGTTCCTATGCTCTCTGTTAGAATTGGTGATCATTGTTATTATGGTTTATGTGACATTGGTGCAAGTATTAGTGCCATTCCTTATGAGCTTTACACGGAAATCATGCATGAAATTGGTTCTTGTGAACTTGAAGATATTGATGTGGTTATTCGGCTAGCTAATAGAGAAACTATCTCTCCTATTGGTATTGTTAGAGATGTGGAAGTTCTATGTGGTAAGATTAAATATCAGCTGACTTTTTGGTACTTGGTTCTGCTGCTAGTAAGACTTGTCCTATTATTTTTGGTAGACCTTTTCTAAATACTTGTGGAGCTGTTATAGATTGCAAGAAGGAAAAAATTGTGACTACATTTGCTGGTGAATCTTATGAGTTTAATTTCTCTAAATTTGCCAAAACTCCTTATAAAGCTGATTTTCCTAATAATGATTTAGAGTTGAACAGTGTGCATCTATTGCTCTTGCTCCTAATAATCCTTTGCAGCAACATTTGGAGGATAGTGAGAGTGAAGTCTTTAGGGAAGAAAGGAATGAGCTTGATGAAATTTTCCTTCGTCAACCTATTCTTAAACATGACTTGCCGGTTGAAGACCTAGGTACAATACCACTACCAAAGGAAGATCCTGTTTTGATTTGAAACCATTACCTGATAATCTTAAGTATGCTCATATTGATGATAAGAAAATATATCATGTTATTATTAGTTCTAAGCTTTGAATTTGAAGAAGAAAGGTTATTGGAAATATTGAAGAAACAGGAGCTATTGGCTATACTCTTGATGACTTCAAGGGGATCTCTAGTTGCCAACATGCCATCAACATGGAAGATGATGCAAAGCTTGTTGTTGAACATCAGCGTCGTCTAATTCCTAAGATGAAGGATGTGGTAAGGAATGAGGTATTAAAACTTCTTGAAGCAGGTATTATATATCCTATTGCATTAGATAGATGGGTTAGTCTGGTGCATTGTGTTCCTAAGAAAGGGGGAATAACTGTTGTGCCTAATGATAATGATGAGCTCATCCCTCAAAGAGTAGTTGTAGGGTATAGAATGTGCATTGATTTTCGAAAAGTTAATAAAATTACTAAGAAAGATCATTACCCTTTGCCATTTATTGATCAAATGTTAGAAAGGTTGTCTAAAAATACTCATTTTTGCTTTCTTGATGGTTATATGGTTTTCACAAATTCTTGTTAGAGCTAAAGATCAAGAGAAAACCACTTTCACTTGTCCCTATGGAACTTATGCTTATAGGCGTATGCCTTTTGGTTTATGTAATGCTCCTGCTACTTTTCAAAGATGCATGTCTCTATTTTCATGGCTTTGTGAAAAGATTGTAGGGTATTCATGGATGATTTTGTCTGTAAATTCTTTTGATAATTGCTTGAAACCTTGATAAAGTTTTGCCGAGATGTGAGAAACTAACCTTGTTCTTAATTGGAAGAAATGCCACTTTATGGTTAATGAAGGAATTGTATTGGGACATAAAATTTCAGAGAGGTATTGAAGTTGATAGAGCTAAAGTTGAAGCAATTGAGAAGATGCTGTCAGGGATGTTAAAGGTATTAAGTAGTATTCTTGGTCATCTTTGGGTTTTTATAGGAGATTTATTAAAGATTTCTCCAAAATTTCAAAGCCTCTTACTAATCTTCTTCAAAAAGATGTACCTTTTGTTTTTGATGATGATTGTAAGGAAGCTTTTGAAACTCTAAAGAAAGCCTTAACAACTGCTCCTGTAGTTGAACCTACCTTTTGAAATTATGTGTGATGCTAGTGATTTTGCTGTAGGTGCTGTCCTTGGACAGCGAGTAGATGAAAAGTTGAATGTTATTCATTATGCTAGTAAGACTCCAGATACTGCTCAAAGAAATTATGCTACAACTGAAAAAGAGTTATTAGCTGTAGTTTTTGCTTGTGATAAATTTAGACCTTATATTGTTGATTCAAGGTCACAATTCATACTGATCATGCTGCAATTAGGTACCTTATGGAAAGAAAGATGCTAAGCCAAGGCTTATTAGATGGGTACTTCTTTTGCAAGAATTTGATTTACATATTGTAGATAGTAAAGGTCTGATAATCATGTTGTGATAATTTGTCTAGATTGGAAAATATTATTTATGATCCTGTTTCTGTTAATGATAGTTTTCCAAATGAACAATTGTTGTAATAAAGGTGAGCTCGAGAGATAGTCCTTGGTATGCTGATTATGCTAACTTTATCGTTTTGAAGTATTTGCCTCCAACCTTTTCAGCAAAGGAGGAAATTCTTTTATGACTTGAGGCATTATTTTTGGGATGACCCACACTTATATAAAGAAGGAGTGGATGGTATTATGCGAAGATGCGTTCCAGAATATGAACAACAAGAGATATTGAGTAAGTGTCATGGTAGTGTTTATGGAGGACATCACGCCGGAGATAAAACGGTGCAAAAAGTTCTACAATCGGGTTTTTATTGGCCGACTCTCTTTAAAGATCCAAGGAAGTTTATCTTATCTTGTGATGAATGTCAAAGAGTTGGTAATATCTCCAGACGCAATGAAATGCCTATGAATTATACTCTTGTTATTGAACCATTCGATTGTTGGGGATTTGACTTCATGGGTCCTTTCCCTTCTTGAGAAGGTAACACTCATATACTTGTCATTGTTGATTATGTTACTAAATGGGTGGAAGCTATACCCACAAAAGTGCTGATGGTGAGACCTCTTTAAAAATGCTTTTAGATATTATTATTCCTAGGTTTGGAGTACCTAGATATATTATGACTGATGGAGGTTCTCATTTTATTCATGGTGGTTTTAGAAAAACTCTTGCTAAATATGGTATTAATCATAGGATTGCTTCCGCTTATCATCCTCAAACTAGTGGGCAAGTAGAATTATCAAATAGAGAAATTAAATCTATCTTGGGAAAGACTGTTAATAAATCTAGAAAGAACTGGGCTAGTAAATTAAAGGAAGCACTATGGGCTTATAGAACTGCTTATAAAAATCCCATGGGTATATCACCTTATAATAAAATGGTTTATGGGAAAGCTTGTCATTTACCTTTAGAACTAGAGCACAAAGCTTATTGGGCTGTAAGAGAACTTAATAAAGATTTCAAACTTGCCGGTAAGAAAAGATTGCTACAATTGAGTTCTTTAGATGAATGGAGAAGTGAAGCTTATGAAAATGCTAAACTTTTTAAGGAAAGGTTAAGAAATGGCATGATAGAAGAATTATCAAAAGAGAATTTAATGTTGGGGATAAAGTCCTATTGTATCGGTCTCGTCTCAGATTTTTTGCAGGGAAATTGCTCTCAAAATGGGAAGGACCATATGTCATTGTGGAGGTGTATCGTTCAGGGGCAATTAAAATTAGTTCTCTGCAAGGTGACGCCACACAAGTAGTGAATGGACAAAGGCTCAAGCACTATATTTCTGGAGATTCTTATAATAAAGATGTTGATGTTATTCAAGTGGTGACTCCGGAAGCTTTCATCAAAGGTCAAATTGGAGTCTGCAGATTTCGACTTTGAATAGGTAACGATTACGGTAATAAAAAGTCTGCGTTTAACTTTCCGAACAATGTTTTTGCTATTTTGGAAAATATGAAAAATTACGAGATCGAAACGGAAAGGAGGAGACGCGCGAGGGCGTGCCCCCATAGGCCGGCGCGCCCCCTGGCCGCGCCGCCCTGAGGACGGCGCCTGGAGTCCCTCTTCCACTCGTTTTCGACTTGGTACTTTCCTTACGTCGTGAAATTTTTGCTATATAATCCCCGGACCCTCGAGGTCCGTATATCGTTTCTCGTCGTGTTTTGTTTCGAGCTGTTTTTCTGCCAGATTGTTTTTGATCTAGAAGCACCATGGTCTCCAACAACAAGGGCAAAGGGCTTTCGGAGGAAGATATTCAAGATCCCGAGTTGGAAGAAGTCAAGGAAGAAGTCGAGAGTGAGGATGAAGGAGAAGTGGAGGAAGTTCCGCGAGTATACCCGCGCGCCACCGTCGCAAGCATTGGAGTGGCAGCGAATCCGTTCAACACCAAGAAAAGCGCACGGATTAGCACCGGAGGAGGAGTCCCACGTCGCTTCCTAGCTCCAAGGACATCTCCTCCGAGGCATTGACAACCCTTTCCGCACTCTAATTTGAGTCGTCAAATTGAAAGGACTCCCAAGGTAGTATTGCCTAGTGGTTGGGATATGGATCGTTCTAACACGCAGGAAGGATGAAACCTGAAGGAGTGGGGAAACAACTCTAAGGTTGGGACTCACCGTCTGACATACTTATTAGCCGCGTTGAGCACAACTCGGAGCTGATCCGCAACCTCACTTATGAGATTGATGAGCTAAAGGAGCTTGTTAAGAAGCTCATCAAGAATTCACCATCACCACCGAAGGAGTAATTCATCATCGGTATTGGCATCCCCTTGGTTTGTTCCAAGCTTGGGGGAGTGCCGCGGTATCACATCATCACTATCTTTTACCTTTTTACTATCAAGTAGTGTCATATCATGAGTAGGGAAGTTATCATATAAGATGGTTTACAGTGTGGAAGTATCTCTCTTTTAGTTGGTTATCTATGTATCCCTTGGTGTGAGTTATCGTTATGGAATATTAATGAGAAGTTTTATCATTTACTTTTTGCACACCTTATTTTAGTTGCAATCTCTATTATATGATTGATCTTGTTGTTAGTATTGGTATCACTTTGGGAGCATCAAGTAAATCTATTTGGTTTTGGAAAACTTAGCATTGGTCAATAGCAACAACACTTTGAGTTTAAGTAGAAAAGAGGAAATACATGTAGATATGTTAGTTCATTATCTTTCTTTCTTGATCAACTATGAGCTTAGTATTCTGAAGTTAAAATTGTTTGTGCTTACAAGTAAGATGCATGATTGTTTCTATCACATGTATATTTGTTTGTTTCCCTCAACTCTTATGCTTGCTAATCAACCTTGCTAGCCAAAGACCTGTACTGAGAGGGAATGCTTCTCGTGCATCCAAACCCTTAAACCAAACCCATGCCATGAGTGTCCACCATAACTACCTATTATGTGGTATTTTCCTGCCATTCCAAGTAAATACTTCATGTTCTACCTTTAAACAATTCAAAATTTATTATCTCTTATTTGTGTCAATGTTTTATAGCTCATGAGGAAGTATGTGGTGTTTTATCTTTCGATCTTGTCATTTACTTCTGACTGAGTTTCACCAATGGACTAGTGGCTCATCCGCTTATCCAATAATTTTGCAAAAAGAGCTGGCAGGGGTTCCCAACCCCAATTAATTAACTTTCATTAATAATTCTCTTCACATGTTTTGCTCTGATTCATCGGTAAGCAACTTAATTTTGCAAATAGACACTCCTCCATGGTATGTGAAATGTTGGAAGGCACGAGAGGATTCGGTTAGCCATGGCTTGAAAGCAAAGGTTGGGAGGAGTGTCATCTCTAAATAAAACTAAAATAAATAGACACTCCTTCATGGTATGTGATTGTTGGCACCCGAGGATTCGGTTAGCCATGGCTTGTGAAAGCAAAGGTTGGAAGGAGTGTCATCCATAAATAAAAAAACTAAACTAAAGTACATGTGTAAACAAAAGAAGAGGGATGATCTACCTTCTTGGTAGAGATAACGTCCTTCATGGGAGCCGCTCTTGAAAGTCTGTTAGGGGGTTAGAGTACCCTACCATTCGTTGACAACAACAAACACCTCTCAAACTTTACTTTTATACTCTCTATATGATTTCAAAACTGAAAAAGCTCTAGCACATGATTTGATCCCTGCTTCCCTCTGCGAAGGGCCTGTCTTTTACTTTTATGTTGAGTCAAACCCATTTCCCTCTATCCTAAGCAAGCAATTGAGTTGTTGTGATCCAACCATTTATATTGTGATCTATTTAATCATGCCTTTTATTCTTCCTTGTTTAGTGCAAGTTTTATCCGAATGAATATAGCTTTGAAAGTGATCAATGATTATGAGGAGATTATTATGATTGAGTATGCAAGTTGTGCCATATAAGCTTTAATATAAGAGCGCTGCTCGACAAATAAGTATAATGTGTTAATTGTTCTTTGACCAAGAACGAAGTTTGCCATCACCAATTATGATTTCTTATGCACCTTTATTTGTGATTACCTTCTACTTGTTTCAAGTTGAATTATATGAGGAAGTTGTTCACTAGAATGTCTTGTGTGAATTAATATGATGCTTCTTGTCCGTATTTGGTTTATCGACTCTTCACTCCATAAACATGTGGTCTGAGTTCAGTTTCGCTTGGGGACAAGCGAAGTCTAAGCTTGGGGGAGTTGATACGTCCATTTTGCATCACTATTTTATATCATAATTTATTTATTCATTGATATATTTCATATTTAGAGGTGATACTTATGTTATTTCATCTATTTTGCATGTTTCATGATTATTGGAGGATCGCTCACCGGAGTCAGGATTCTGCTGGAAAAAGCACCGTCGGGATGCAATATTTCGGAAGATCAACAATTGTGAAATACTGAAGATCTTATTTTTCCGGATGAAGCCAACTAAAAGGAGGGACCGAGGAGCCACAATGCCCCCCCAAAGGCCGGCGGGCCCGGGCCGCCGCGCCGCCTGTGGGGAGGGGGGCCAGCCCTGGCGCCTCTCCTTCGCGTACTTCTTCGCCCCGAAAACCTAAGCTCCGGGGAATAGTCGCGAGGAGACACAGCCGCCTCTGCAGGCGAAAAACACCGAGAGAAAAGAGCTCTCCGTGAGCGAGGAATCCGGGGAAATTCCCTCCCGGAGAAATCGATACATCGTCATCGTCATCGTCATCGAGCTGGACTTCATTGGGATCATCATCACCATCATCTCCACCGACACCATCATCTTCGCTGCACCTCGTCACCGCTGTAACATCTAGGGTTGAATCTTGATTGTTTGATAGGGGAAACTCTCCCGGTATTGATTACTCCTTGTTATTGATGCTATTGAGTGAAACCATTGAACCAAGGTTTATGTTCAGATTGTTATTCATCATCATATCACCTCTGATCATGTTCCATATGATGTCTCGTGAGTAGTTCGTTTAGTTCTTGAGGACATGGGTGAATCTAAATGTTAGTAGTGAACTATGTTGAGTAATATTTAATGGTTTGATATTTAAGTTGTGGTGTTATTATTCTAGTGGTGTCATGTGACGTTGACTACATGATACTTCACCTTTATGGGCCTAGAGAATGCGTCTTGTATTCGTTTGCTAATTGTGGGGTTGCCGGAGTGACAGCACCTGAACCCCCGTTGGTATATCGATGTAGGAGGGATAGCGGGATCTCAGAGTTTAAGGCTGTGGTTAGATTTATCTTAATTACTTTCTTGTATTTGCGGATGCTTGCAAGGGTATAATCACAAGTATGTATTAGTCCTAGGAAGGCGGTGCATTAACATAGGTTCACCCACGCAACACTTATCAAAACAATGAAGATTAATCAACTATATGAAGCGAAAGCACTAGACTAAATTCCCGTGTGTCCTCAAGAACGTTTGGTCATTATAAGTAAACAAACCGGCTTGTCCTTTGTGCTAAAAAGGATTGGGCCACTTGCTGCAACTATTACTCTCGCATTTTATTTACTTGTACTTTATTTATCGCTATATCAAAACCCCACTGAAAACTTGTCTGCGAGAATTTACAATGAATCCTTCATCGAAACTGCTTGTCAACACCTTCTGCTCCTCGTTGGGTTCGACACTCTTATTTATCGAAAGTACTACGATACACCCCCTATACTTGTGGGTCATCACTCCCTCTGGTCGACGGTGGCGACACCGGCTCCATCTTCACCGTCGTCCTCGGCGTAGCTGCTGGAGGAGCGGATCCGCAGCTGCGCGTCGCAGACCTTGACGCCGACCCCGACGAGGACGACGCGCCATGCACCGTGGCATCCGGAGCTTCGTGTCGGCGCGACACGAAGGCATCGCCCCGGCGGCATCCCAGGACGGTAGTTGCCGCCCTCGTGTGTGCGAGCACATTCTCGAGGGTGCGGCCGGCGCGCTCCGCCAGCGGCGACGGCCGACGGCGTTGTTGCGCGCTGGAGGAGGGGGAAGACCGTCGTACGCCGCGAGTTCTCGTTCGTACCTGCGATGGAAGAACTCGTTACAGGCGGCGTAGTTGTCGGGGAAGTATCGCTCGGCGCGCGCTGCTCGGGTGACAGGGTGGCATGCTCGTCTCGCGTCGCTAATGCCAGCGGTGTAACACCTGTTTTAAGTCCGGATGCCCTATCCTAAATCCCAGGAAGATTGTTTTTGCGAGATATAATAGTAATCGTAAGTCATCATTCATATTACAACACATAAGGTCTTACATAAAGGGATCACATGATCCAATATTACACAAATAGATTGTTCAACAACACACATAAGTAGCGGAGCGTAGTAGTAGTGGACTCATAATTCCAGACAACGCTGACGTTAGAAGACGATCCTAGTTATCATAGGCGTCCTGCCATCCGTCATCCTGTTGCTCCTCTTCATAGTCGGCATTTGAATAGCCAGGGCAAAGCCATGAGTACTTTTAAAGTACTCGCAAACTAATACTAGGGTAAAGCATAATATATTGTATTAAAGGGGTACTAAGCTCTAAGTTTATTTGCATAAAGCCAAGTTTTCTTTGAATAAACATTTAATAAAACCCTCATTATTTAATAGACTACTCAAGTGGGAACATTAGTGTCATTCCCACAATTCATTTGGGTTTCAAGACAATTCATCAATCACCATTATTATTTCAACATAAATCCTGATAACGGAAGTAGTATGGCCCTTCCAACCGTCCGTAACGCGGACACGGCTATTCGAATAGGTTTAACACTCTGCAGAGGTTGTACTCTTGAGCCACAACTATTGATTTCATCCGTCGAGGATAACCCCGAATCATCGTAACTCACGCGGATCATCAATCATAACCTTTCACTTATATGTCCTAGTATAGGCACCTCTCCCCATGAGCTTGGCCTCCCGGTGAGAACCAACTGTTAACCCGGGAACTGCACAGGGCTTGGGTCGTACATTCACCTCATATTCACATCATTCTCACATACGGAGGCAGCCTCGGCGTAACCCCTATGATGCTTGTTTAGAGGGAACCCATACTAAAATACACAAGTTTCAAGTTAAGCCCTACCCATAATCAGGTATTGTGGGGGTACTTGTATAATTGGAAAGGTATCGCATCCAAAACCATATCAAGTTTATATCAACAATCACCATCTTCTCTTGGTCATATTCCAAGGTTTCAATTTCATATCAAATCCACTTGTTCCTATCTAGAGTAGTCAAATTTTAATAATTTAGCAATAGCAACTATATGAGGGTGCTATCTAGCTTGAGTAGTGTTCATCTAAACCAAGTATTGTTCTATTTTACACATGGTGACTCATAAATCAAAAGTACTTTGAAATAAATAACCAAAGTAAAATTTAAATAAAAACATGGGAATAGGTAATACATAAAAAGTAAATTGTGATGATGCCTTTACTCTTGTAGAGCTAAGCATTTGTATTTAGCAAGGGTTAGCTTGCCTTGAGCTGAGTAGTGATCAAAGTGCTCTTCCTCTTCTTGGGAGTAGGCCTCCTCTTCTTGGTAATCCTCGTTACTAGCGTCTATATGAATACGAGGTATAAATACTAAACCAAACTCATATGCTAAACTAGGAACACTCAAAGAGTTCACACTCTAGTCCTATTATCAATCAAACATGGCATGGTGAGTTATTTGATGATTTCTTATTTATTAGAAAAATAATTTTCTCTCATTATTCCCATTTCTTAAATTTAGATAGGTAGATCCTTAAAGAAATTCATTTCTTCTCTTTACTTCATAATAAGATTTAATCTCTTCATATAATAATCAGGTATGAAATATAGGTTGACCCAAGTCAACATTTCATATCTATTATATGTGAGTATCATTTAATTGAAGTGCTACACTTCACATGTTGTAATACTATTATTTTAAATGCATTAAAATCTCTAAGTAATACTTATCAGGGGTTCTTTAGCCTAGGTCATTCCCCCTGGTTATATTACTTAGGATCAAGATTTAAATGAGAGAGTAGCTCTCATACTTTTCATTAAATTTAAATTCCAAGTTTAATTGTTCTAGAATTAACTACATAGTTATCTTATTTGATCTAGTCCATGATCATGCAAATAACCTGGCTATATTATTGCATAATCAATTAGAGAACATCATTTGTGATTTATTAGAATTGGAATCAACTTAAAATCATTTGTAGATTATTTTTAATAATTATTTGAAGTTAGAAAAGGCTCTGCCTTGTTATTTTTATCATTTAAAAATTAATACGAATTTGGACATGAGGCCAGTGGCATTAGTTAGATAATTTCATGAGCTTTCCAATGATATAAAGTTTGCTAGATTTGGTTTGACAGATTTCAAACTATTCAATTTTTACTAAACTATCTGCAGCACAAATCAAATTAAGTTTAAACATTTATTTGAATTTTGGGCCTGGGCGGGAAAGCTACTGGGCCGAAACTGAAATTTAAACACTGCGCAGCCCAGCAAGCCGCGGGTGCGAGTGGGCTGCGACAAGTGGGGGCCACCTGTCGGCGCCTCTTAACATAGCGAAACAGTATGTTTAAACGTGGCCGTAGGATGGGGGTTGATCGACGGCTGGTGAGTGTCGTCGTCCCCGGCGGGATTCCGGCGAACTCACAGCGCCAGTAGGGGGTCGGAGGGCTTACCAGGCCGGTGCAGGTCTCTGGCAAGGTGCTCGGAGAAGTGGTGGTCGACGAGGAGCAGCTGGTGAAGTGGCGGCGCTCGGGAGGCTCCAATCGGCGCAGAGCTTCCGCGGGCTCCGGCGGACTCGAGCTTGCAATTCGAGCAGCTCCGGCGAGCTACGGTGATGGTGGAGGAGTCTCGGTGAGGTGAGGGAGTGGATTGTGTGAAGAGTGAGGGTGCCGATCGTCGCTATTTATAGAGGGAGGGAGGAGGCCGTGTCTGCAAGGGCGCGGCCATGGCGCGGCTTCGTGGTGCGGCAAGCGAGGGGCATCGTGTGGCGTCGTCCTAGCGATGCTCAAGCTGGCGCGCGGTGAGGGCTACGGAAATGCGAGTTCTTCCGGTGATCATTACGGTACGCGGGTCGGCAGCAGACGGCGCGGCAGGGGCTCTAGGCGGTGCTTGAGCGTGTCTAGGGCGTAAGAGATTGGGTGGATGCTCGACGCGGGGTGGGGATGCAGGGCGAGGACGATCGCGTTCGAGTGCACGGCTGCGCGCTCCAGAGCGCTCACCGCGGCATGGGCACGGGCATCAACTTGGCATGCTCGTTCCAGCCTCTGCCGTGCGTTGGCGATCAAGTGGAGGGTACTGGCTGAGTCCTTGTGTTGCAGTGATGCTCATGGACATGGAGAAACGACATGGGAGTGGCCAGGGAGAAAGTTGCACCAAGTTGGCCGGCATGGCCACGGCATGAATTGTTTTAAGATGATTCTCTCCTTCCTCTCACTTTAATCGACCAGGGCAGGTACAAGGGTGATGCAGGGGAGCTAGAACTAGCAAATGATCACCATTGCAAAGGGGTTTAGGGAAGAAACCAGTGGACATATGTGTGTAACACCAATTTGATTCTATGCCTGCCAAGTGTTCGACACAATGGCCGCATGAAGAAAATTTTCAAATTTCGAAATTCTTTTTGGTGAATCTTGATGATATAATTAATGTGAGGTTTTGGTGGTGGTGGCACTCAATTTGGAAAAGAATTGCAAAGTTTCAAATTTGAGATGATCTTCTTTTTATTCTCAGATCCTCTTTTGTCAATTTAATTCTGGTCAACCTAGTCAACTCGCCATGGTGGTCAACATGAAAAGTACTCACCTTGACATGGTCTTGGATGACATGGCTTTGGTTGACAAAGTTTAGTTTAGGTTTTAAGAATTACAGGTGCAAGAAAATATTTTTGGCTCATGTGACCATTATCATATGTAAGATGGATTCTTGATTTTTCTTGATTTGATTCATGATCCAAAGATGCAATTGTGTTAGTTTATCATATTGAAACATTTTAGAAGCAAGGAAGCAAGCAATTATGGCCTTGGTGATGATTTTGCATTTTTACATAAGGTGTATGTGAGTGAAGAATGGGTTTTTCCCATTTTCTTGAATTCTCCCTATTTTAGGGTTTTGTGATCTTGATTAGGGTTCACACATCAATAGATCAACATGCTAGCACTCATCATGGCAATTGCACAAAAGAAAAATTACTATATGCATGAATCTATATGTGGCACTATATGTATAGAAAAGTTTTTGTTTGTTGTAAAATTTGAGTAATTGAACTCTCACTTGCTTTATTTATTGTTGGAAAACTTGGGATGTTACAAACCCTTCCCCCTTACAAAAGATCTCGTCCCGAGATCTGGAAGAAAACTAGGTACTAAAGAGATTGGGGTATTCAGTCTTCATAAAGTCTTCTCTTTCCCAAGTGGCCTCTTCTTCGGTGTGGTTACTCCATTGGATCTTGAGAAACTTGATACTCCTGGTACGAGTGGTTCTGAATGCTTCCTCCAGAATGCGAATAGGTACTTCGCGGTAGGTTAGATCTGAGTTGATATCCACGGTACGATGGTCAATGTTCTTGAACACCTCGGTCTTCTCAGGTACCTCAAGCACTTCCGGAGTAACGAGATATGAAACACATTGTGCACCGTTGACATTTCTTCGGTAACTCCAGTTGACACTTCCCCTGGCGACTCAGGACTTTGAAAGGTCCTACGTAGGGGTGCAAGCTTTCCTTTGCGGAATCTGCATTCCTTTAAGGGGACACTTTGAGATATACGAAATCTCCGATCTCGAAGGTCATCTCTCGCGTCTCTTGTCGGCGTAGCTCTTCTGTCTTGATTGAGCGGTCTTGAGGTACTCACGGATCTTGTGAACCTTCTCTTCAGCTTCTCGGAGAATATCTGGTCCAAAGACTTGACTCTCCCCTACTTCCGACCAATTCAGAGGACACTTCCTTCCGTACGGGCTTCAAAGGGGGCCATTTGTAAACTGGCTTGATAGCTGTTGTTGTATGAGAATTCTGCGTACGGCCAGTCTTCCCATTTGGATCCATATTCTAACACACATGCTCTCGGCATATCCTCTAGTATCTGTTGACTCGTTCGATCTGTCCATCCGTCTGAGGGTGATAGGTGTGAAGTTCACCTAGTTCCAGTCCTTCATGTACCTTCCAAAATCGGAGGTGAATTGGGATCCTCTATCGGATACTATTGACTTCGGGGTTCCGTGCAGGCTGACTATCCGTGAGATATACAACTCTGCAAGTCTTGGTCCTTGGTAGGTGGTCTTGACGGGGATGAAATGGGCGACTTTGGTCAATCTATCGACCACTACCCGATAGAATCATTCCCTTTACTAGATTTGGGCAATCCGGTGATGAAGTCCATTCCTACGGAATCCCACTTCCATTCGGGAATCTCGATGGCAGTCCTGCGGGTCGTTGGTGTTCGCCTCTCTGTGATGTCACACTTGGCGATGTAACTCCCGATTTCTCGCTTCATCCCATGCCACCACTGTTCCTTCAAGTCCTGGTACATCTTAGTACCTCCGGGTGAATAGAATATAAGGTGTCATGGGCTTCCTTTAGAATCACTTGTTTCAACTCGAATCTGCACGCAGGCGTCCGTTGTACCAAAGTACTCCTTCTTCAAACGGTGAATCCGGTGCCTTTCTGCTGCTAGTTGGCTCTTAATCCCGTCAATGCTTGCATTGCTTTTCTGAGCTTCCTTGATTTGACTAATCAAAGTGGGTTGAAGTTCAATGCTTGAGAAATCCTTCACTCACTAGCTCCATTCTAAACTGTTCAAACTCTTGGTGAAGGCTGGGTTGTTCCTCGGCAATCATGGAGTTCAACCGACACGAGTCTACTCAAAGCATCTGCTACCATTGGCCTTGCAGGTGATAGTGGATATCCATATCATAATCCTTGATTAACTCTAACCATCTCCGTTGCCTCATGTTCAGTTCCTTTTGGGTGAAGATATACTTCAACTCTTGTGATCCGAATAGATCTCGCATCGATTACCCATGAGGTAATGACGCCATACTTTCAAGGCTAACACGACTTGCTAACTCTAAGTCATGGGTCGGATAATTGTTCATCTGCTTCAATTGCCTGGACAGTACGAGATTACTTTGCCTTCCTTTAATACACATCCAAGACCAATCTTGGAGGCATCACAATACACATCAAAGGGTTTGGTGATGTCCGGCATAATCAGTATTGGGGCTGAAGTCTGTCTTGAGCTGTTGGAAGCTCTCTTCACACTTGTTCGTCCATTCGAACTTCTTGTCCTTTTTCAACAATTGGGTCATTGGCCTGGCTAAGCTTGAGAATCCTTCAACGAATCGCGGTAATATCCCGCCAATCCGAGAAATGCACGGACCTCGTCTGGGTGGTTGGGGCTTTCCATTCTGCAACGGTATCTTTGAGGGTCAATCACCTCCTCCAAGACAATGTGTAAGAATCCTACTTCCAAAACTCACACTTGCTGAACTTGGCATACCGGTGTTCCCGAAGAGTCTCTAAGACCATTTCCAAGTGTTGCTCATGTTCTTCTTCGGTTTTGGAGTAGATCAGGATGTCGTCGATGAAGACAACGACGAACTTATCCAGAAGTTCATGAAGATCTTATTCATGAGATTCATGAAGTAAGCGGGGGCATTGGTCAATCCAAATGACATGACATTGTACTCGTACAATCCATATCGGTGGTGAAGGCAGTTTTGGGAATGTCCGATGCACGGATCTTTAGCGATGGTACCCTCCTAAGATCAATCTTAGAAAACACGGTGGCACCGGTCAACTGATCAAACAGGTCTTCTATTTTGGGCAAAGGATACTTGTTCTTGATGGTGACATCATTGAGCTTGCGGTAATCCGTACATAAACGAATCGTACCATCCTTCTTGTCCACAAACAAAACTGGTGATCTCCATGGGGATGCACTTGGTCTAATCAAACCTTTGGCCAACATATCATCCAGTTGTTTCTTGGTTCCACTAATTCTGCCGGGTTCATGTAAGCTCTCAGGCTATTGGTGGTTCAGGGATTAACTCGATGATAAACTCGATATCCCGATCCGGGGGCATACTGGGTAGGTCCTCGAAACACATCGAGTATCTACGACGACTACGATTTGATCCAGTGGGTTTGGTTAAACTTTGGTTGCAGGTAAATTTTTAGCTTTTCTGAGATGTGCTCAACTAACACTCCGGTGCTACTAGACATGGTGATGGCCTTCTTGGCACAATCAATCAATCCATGATGTTTGGACATCCAGTCCATACCCAGCACTACTTCCAAACCTTTTGTTCCCAAAACAATCAGATTGGCATAAAAGTCTATTTCATGAATTCTGGTAGGAACATCTTTGCAAATTTTTCTAGCTTTAGTTGTTGATCCAGTATTTGCACTACCATGACATGCTTCAAACTGATGGGTTGAATCTTACTAGTGCATGCAAATTCTTCCGTAACAAAAGAATGCGATGCTCAGAATCAAACAGCACTCCAGGTATTGAGTTAACGGAGAACATACCCAACGACATCGGGGCTTCTGAGCTTCTTCCGCACTCATGTGAAAAGGCGGCCGCTGGGTTGTTTGGGTTGTTGGGGCGAACTTCTTGTTGTTGGCGACACGGCGTTCTGCTGAGCAGGGCCGGTGGTGTTGGCGGCCATCTTGGCGAGTCGCTAGGACACTCTTTGGAGTAGTGCCCCAACACACCGCACTCATAGCAGTTGATGGTGGACTTGTCCTTGGGGGCGAGGGACAGCATTGCTCCCAGTCCTTGGAGCAGTGTTGGTGTTGGGGTTGGCAGGGGCTCTTGTTGGGGCGCGGTTGAAGTTGTTGTTGTGGTGGACGAAGTTGTTGCTTGTGGGGGTGTCCTCCCGTCTGGGGTTTCCTCCGCTCCGGTTACATGGGCGCGACATCTCTCGGTGGCTGTTGTTTACGGGGTGAAGCCTCCGCTTGAGCAGGGAAACTTAGAGTTGTTGCTGGCCCACTCGGTGCATCATGCGGCGCGGTTTTCATTGGCTTGGTTCAGCTCCATCGGATGGCGGGTCAACAAGGCGAGGTCGCAAAGGAATGTTGACCAACACGATCGCATCTCATCGTGCAGTCCGTTCAGAACCTCTCTTCCTTTTCTCGGTGGTGTCGGTTTCATCGGGCGTACCTTGACAAGGTGAGGAACTTGTCGCGGTATTCTACCACGGTTAGACGGCCTTGCTTTAACTCGCGGGACTCATCCCGCATCTTCTTGATGAGACCCGGTGGCACATGGTACTTGCTAAACTTGAGCTTGAAGTCTGCCCAAGTCATGAGCTGCCCTGCATTCAATGCGCGAGCACTCGTCCACCGGGCACGTGCAGGTCCGCCAGATAGTGGGTGGCAAACGGCACCTTGTCATTAGCTTCCACTCGGCAACCTCAAGATTGTTCTCCATTGTTTGGAGCCAATCATCGGCATCAAGGGGTTCCTCCGTCTTGCTAAACACCGGTGGGTTGGTGTTCTGAAAGTTCTTGGACCCGGGTGATCATGGTTCCGTGGCCTTGGTTGTTCTGAGCTAACTGTTGAAGTACAGCTAAGTTAGCCTGCAGGTCCTATCAACTTCTCGTTCAGCCAACATCTGTTGCGATGTCTGCGTCCATCCGGATTGGCGTTGCGATTGGAATGTGCCATCTGAACAGAGATATGGATCATAAGATAAGAGGGACAATTTCTATGGCTTAATTTTGGGAGTAAACTCACATTTATTTAAAACATGGTTCATAATATAAAAATATTACACATACGAACATAGTCATGAAGGTAGCAATTATTACAAGCCAACATTTCGGAGGGTTTGAAGAACCCTTTCAACAATCTACGATACAAGGGGCGAATGCAAGGGACCGATACATCTCAGGCTACGCGGTGCTCAAGAGGGATGGAAGCTATCCATCGATGCGGAGCGGGAAGGTGGTGTCCATCCCGGCAGGCAGGTGCTGGTGGAAGTCCTGGTCTTCCTCTTCCTCCGGCTCGAAGTCGTTGTCGTTGCGACGTAGGAGTAGCCATCCCCTTGGATGTCTTCCCCCTCGCCTTCTCCTCCAGGATCGGAGCTGCTCCACCTGAGTGGAGATGGTCTCCTTCAGGACGGCGATCTTGGTCTTGAGGCGGTGGATGGTGGCATCCCTCTTCGCGACCAGCTGGCGCAGTCCTGCGCTCCTTCGCGATGACCTTGATGGTATCCAGCGTCTTGGTTCGCTGCGAGTGTGGTTGGCGGCGGAGCGGGGTTGCTCAGCGCAGACCGAGTCTCGTACAGCATGTAGTCGAGGTGGTCCACATGGTGCCTCGGCACGGGGTGGTACTGAGGGGCACCCAAGAGTGCCTTGCGAAGTGCGCAAAGCGTTCCCCTTCGATGGCCAGCGAGTTCTGCCCGCACGGACGAGCGAGAGACTCCTGCAGAGCATGGGCGAGTCCATCCACCCAAGTGTTCTCGCGGAGCGAGAACTGGATCTGGCGGAACATGGGCGACTCCGGCTTTCCTGGAAGGTTAGCCATGATTAGCCATTGGAGCTGGCCGTTGTCCGAGATCTGACCCCCGTAGAACACGGGAGGCGTGCGTCCGAGGAAGTCGGTGAGCGCGAACAGATCTCGTTCAAAGATCAGGTCCCCCCCGTTCGCCAAGTCGTACACTTGGGTCTGGAGAAAGGGCTCCGTCGGGATGATGGGATCCATCTGTAGAGGGAGTGACAAATAAGTTAATAATTGTAGTGTTCAAAATTTTAAGTAATAATCAATGAAATGGATTATTTCGAAAAAGAATTTCAAGGTAAGGGTAGGAGTGTATTTTCATAACTATTTTATTATAAACTAAATTTGTTGGACGTCCATTCTAACTAAGGTCTTCTAAGGTCAAACAATGGCTCTGGTACCAACTTGTCAACACCCGGGTTTTTAAGTCCGGATGCCCTATCATATCATACATCGCAATCCCAGGAAGATTGTTTTTGCGAGATATAATAGTAAGTCGTTCAGAGTCATCATTTATTACAACACATAAGGTCTTACATAAAGGGATCACATGATCCAATATTACACAAATAGATTGTTCAACAACACACATAAGTAGCGGAAGCGTAGTAGTAGTGGACTCATAATTCCACAGGCAACGCTTGACGTTAGAAGACGATCCTAGTTATCATAGACGTCCTGTTGTCCGTCATCCGATACTGTTGCTCCTCTTCATAGTCTGGCATTTGAATATAGGGCAAAGCCATGAGTACTTTTAAAGTACTCGCAAACTAATACTAGGGTAAAGCATAATATATTGTATTAAAGGGGTACTAAGCTCTAAGTTTATTTGCATAAAGCCAAGTTTTCTTTGAATAAACATTTAATAAAACCCTCATTATTTAATAGACTACTCAAGTGGGAACATTAGTGTCATTCCCACAATTCATTTGGGTTTCAAGACAATTCATCAATCACCATTATTATTTCAACATAAATCCTGATAACGGAAGTAGTGGCCCTTCCAACCGTCGTAACCGGACACGGCTATTCGAATAGGTTTAACACTCTGCAGAGGTTGTACTCTTGAGCCACAACTATTGATTTCATCCGTCGAGGATAACCCCGAATCATCGTAACTCAGTACGCGGATCATCAATCATAACCTTTCACTTATATGTCCTAGTATAGGCACCTCTCCATGAGCTTGGCCTCCCGGTGAGAACCAAGCTGTTAACCCGGGAACTGCACAGGGCTTGGGTCGTACATTCACCTCATATTCACATCATTCTCACATACGGAGGCAGCCTCAGCGTAACCCCTATGATGCTTGTTTAGAGGGAACCCATACTAAAATACACAAGTTTCAAGTTAAGCCCTACCCATAATCAGGTATTGTGGGGGTACTTGTATAATTGGAAAGGTATCGCATCCAAAACCATATCAAGTTTATATCAACAATCACCATCTTCTCTTGGTCATATTCCAAGGTTTCAATTTCATATCAAATCCACTTGTTCCTATCTAGAGTAGTCAAATTTTAATAATTTAGCAATAGCAACTATATGAGGGGTGCTATCTAGCTTGAGTAGTGTTCATCTAAACCAAGTATTGTTCTATTTTACACATGGTGACTCATAAATCAAAAGTACTTTGAAATAAATAACCAAAGTAAAATTTAAATAAAAACATGGGAATAGGTAATACATAAAAAGTAAATTGTGATGATGCCTTTACTCTTGTAGAGCTAAGCATTTGTATTTAGCAAGGGTTAGCTTGCCTTGAGCTGAGTAGTGATCAAAGTGCTCTTCCTCTTCTTGGGAGTAGGCCTCCTCTTCTTGGTAATCCTCGTTACTAGCGTCTATATACGAATACGAGGTATAAATACTAAACCAAACTCATATGCTAAACTAGGAACACTCAAAGAGTTCACACTCTAGTCCTATTATCAATCAAACATGGCATGGTGAGTTATTTGATGATTTCTTATTTATTAGAAAAATAATTTTCTCTCATTATTCCCATTTCTTAAATTTAGATAGGTAGATCCTTAAAGAAATTCATTTCTTCTCTTTACTTCATAATAAGATTTAATCTCTTCATATAATAATCAGGTATGAAATATAGGTTGACCCAAGTCAACATTTCATATCTATTATATGTGAGTATCATTTAATTGAAGTGCTACACTTCACATGTTGTAATACTATTATTTTAAATGCATTAAAATCTCTAAGTAATACTTATCAGGGGTTCTTTAGCCTAGGTCATTCCCCTGGTTATATTACTTAGGATCAAGATTTAAATGAGAGAGTAGCTCTCATACTTTTCATTAAATTTAAATTCCAAGTTTAATTGTTCTAGAATTAACTACATAGTTATCTTATTTGATCTAGTCCATGATCATGCAAATAACCTGGCTATATTATTGCATAATCAATTAGAGAACATCATTTGTGATTTATTAGAATTGGAATCAACTTAAAATCATTTGTAGATTATTTTTAATAATTATTTGAAGTTAGAAAAGGCTCTGCCTTGTTATTTTTATCATTTAAAAATTAATACGAATTTGGACATGAGGCCAGTGGCATTAGTTAGATAATTTCATGAGCTTTCCAATGATCTAAAGTTTGCTAGATTTGGTTTGACAGATTTCAAACTATTCAATTTTTACTAAACTATCTGCAGCACAAATCAAATTAAGTTTAAACATTTATTTGAATTTTGGGCCTGGGCGGGAAACTGGGCCGAAACTGAAATTTAAACACTGCGCAGCCCAGCAAGCCGCGGGTGCGAGTGGGCTGCCTGACAAGGTGGGGGCCACATGTCGCGCCTCTTAACATAGCGAAACAGTATGTTTAAACGTGGCGTAGGATCTGGGGTTGATCGACGGCTGGTGAGTGTCGTCGTCCCCGGCGGAATTCCGGCGAACTCACAGCGCCGTGGGGGTCGGAGGGCTTACCAGGCCGGTGCGGTCTCGGCAAGGTGCTCGGAGAAGTGGTGGTCGACGAGGAGCCTGGTGAAGTGGCGGCGCTCGGGAGGCTCCAATCGACGGAGCCCGCGGGCTCCGGCGGACTCGAGCTTGCAATTCGAGCAGCTCCGGCGGGTGAAATTGAGTGGAGGAGTCTCGGTGAGGTGAGGGGAGTGGATTGTGTGAAGAGTGAGGGTGCCGTCGTCGCTATTTATAGAGGGAGGGAGGAGGCCGAGTGTGTTGCAAGGGCGCGGCCATGGCGCGGCCCGTGGTGCGCGAAAGGGCAAGGCGAGGGCGGCATCGTGTGGCGTCGTCGCCTAGCGATGCTCAGCGGCGGTGGGCGGGGCTCGGAAATGCTTCGAGATCATTACGGTACACGCGTCGGCGCGGGGCGGCGACGAGGGCTCTGGCGGTGCTTGAGCGTGTCTAGGGCGTAGAGAGATTGGAGTGGATGCTCGACGCCGGGGTAGGGATGCAGGGCGAGGACGATCGCGTTCGAGTGCACGGCGTCTGGCGCGCTCCAGAGCGCGCTCGCCGCGGCATGGGCACGATCGGCATCAACTTGGCATGCTCGTTCCAGCCTCTGCCGTGCGTTGGCGATCAAGTGGAGGGTACTGGCTGAGTCCTTGTGTTGCAGTGATGCTCATGGACATGGAGAAACGACATGGGAGTGGCCAGGGAGAAAGTTGCACCAAGTTGGCCGGCATGGCCACGGCATGAATTGTTTTAAGATGATTCTCTCCTTCCTCTCACTTTAATCGACCAGGGCAGGTACAAGGGTGATGCAGGGGAGCTAGAACTAGCAAATGATCACCATTGCAAAGGGGTTTAGGGAAGAAACCAGTGGACATATGTGTGTAACACCAATTTGATTCTATGCCTGCCAAGTGTTCGACACAATGGCCGCATGAAGAAAATTTTCAAATTTCGAAATTCTTTTTGGTGAATCTTGATGATATAATTAATGTGAGGTTTTGGTGGTGGTGGCACTCAATTTGGAAAAGAATTGCAAAGTTTCAAATTTGAGATGATCTTCTTTTTATTCTCAGATCCTCTTTTGTCAATTTAATTCTGGTCAACCTAGTCAACTCTGGCCATGGTGGTCAACATGAAAAGTACTCACCTTGACATGGTCTTGGATGACATGGCTTTGGTTGACAAAGTTTAGTTTAGGTTTTAAGAATTACAGGGGTGCAAAGTGGTGAAGAAAATATTTTTGGCTCATGTGACCATTATCATATGTAAGATGGATTCTTGATTTTTCTTGATTTGATTCATGATCCAAAGATGCAATTGTGTTAGTTTATCATATTGAAACATTTTAGAAGCAAGGAAGCAAGCAATTATGGCCTTGGTGATGATTTTGCATTTTTACATAAGGTGTATGTGAGTGAAGAATGGGTTTTTCCCATTTTCTTGAATTCTCCCTATTTTAGGGTTTTGTGATCTTGATTAGGGTTCACACATCAATAGATCAACATTCTAGCACTCATCATGGCAATTGCACAAAAGAAAAATTACTATATGCATGAATCTATATGTGGCACTATATGTATAGAAAAGTTTTTGTTTGTTGTAAAATTTGAGTAATTGAACTCTCACTTGCTTTATTTATTGTTGGAAAACTTGGGATGTTACACGGTGGGATCGGGACGCCCCCCACGCTCAGGCACCATCCTCCAGGCGCGCGGAAGTCCGGTGGCGCTGGATAGCCTGCCATGTGCAGCAGTCGCGCCTCCCATTGGTGCAGCAACCACCGGCCGAAGCGCCATTGTCGTAGCCCGCCATTTCTCGCTCGAGGAGGATTGGGGAGAGAAGACTGGGCTGGGGAGAGAAGGGAGACGGCGGTGGTGAATGCGGCCAGACGCGTGAATTCGAGGTGACGACATTAACTCGTCGCGTGGAAGCTACGCGTCCGGCGAAGACTGGCCGGCGGCAGGGTTTTACAGCGCGCGGAAGACGATGCGATGAGGACGACGATCGGCCTTTCTCACCGACAAGTCAGGGCCACCAGGCGCGCGGGAAGTTTCCTCGACGTTTCCCGCGCTTTTGTTTCCTCCGAACTCCCCGAGCGCACCCCGGGAGGGCGGTGATGACAAGGGCTCGCCGGATGGATGAAATCCCAAATCCGAGCGAAAACGAGGAACCGGGGACGCGGCTGGGTTATTTTTTACCGTTCGGATGAAAAAAAAGGGTGCCGGAGGCCTCGTCGGAGAGACGGCTGGAGATGCTCTTAGCACACAAGATCAGTACATGCGTACGCCTATTTCGCCAATGGATGGACATTGCTAATGTCATGGTGCGACTCCTGTCGACACAAACATGGAACCAACGAGCTCTTCGGTCGTCCGGACGTTTTTCGTAAATGACGGAAGAATCATGCTTGAAATGTGGTAAGAATTAAGTTCGCTAAATGGGGTAAACTAGAAGAATTTCTACTAAATGGGATGATTATTGTTGGTAAAAAATAAAATTTACTCTTGTTAGTTTAAAGTCACGCTCATCGAGTCTTATGTTTAAAAAAAGAATCATGAAACGAACTACAAGCGGGATTGTAGCAGGATATCGCTCATCTCTACCCGTAGAGCGGGATGCCTCGGTTGGGACGAATCGCTCGGACGTGTATGTTTTTTCTTTGAGGAAACAACAATTCTCTCCTGATATTTTTATATTTTTTTCCGTCTTTTGATGACTAAAGACTATGTAATATTTACAAATAAGCAAAATTAAGAAAGAGAGCTAATCCATGATTGGAAGTTGACGTATTTCTTGCTTCTGGCTCTGTGGATAAACATGGCCAATTGTTCCTTAAACTTTGCTTTGCATCTGAAGATGCTTGGACTGATGCCTCTGAAAATCTGATCATTTCTGATACTGTACACCAAATGGACCATGCTGCAAGAATGAATACCTCGCTGAAGAAAGGCCGATGGAAGGCTCTGAATCTTTTCCAGGAGGGTCATGTTTTTGGAAGTTCAGTAAGGGATTCAGATCCTGCCAGCAGATAGCTAAACAATGAAGCATCTCCAAAGTCCAAACAATGAACTATCTAAACATTGAAATCAACATCAACTCGTGTTATTTTTATGAAGCATCTCCATCACCGTCTTCCCTAGCGTTGTTCGCCGGCGCCCATCGACCAACAAGGCCTTTGTAGTCCACTTCCCTGAGGCGCAGCAGCAGGTAGAGCAGAATCCCGGAGATGAACCCCAGGGCGGCGCTGGAGCCAGTAAGCGACACACCGGCGCAGACGAGCATGACGAAGGACTCCTCCTTGGTCCCCATGTCGCGCGACGCCATGGCGAGCTCGATCCCAGAGAAGAGCAGCATGACGCCGAGTATGCCGATCGGGAACTGCCCGATGATGGTCACGATCGAGTTGCCGAAGACTACCCCGAGCAGGAGCTTGCCGATGGCGAGGAACACGACGGACGCGCCGCTCCGGCCGCCGAACCGGTACTGTCCCGCCAGCCCGCCGGCGCCGTGGCAGCAGGGCATGGCGCCGAACCAGCAGCCCACGAAGTTCATAAGCCCGACGCTGATGGAGACCCTCGCCGGCGAGAGCTCGGCCCGCTCCGGGAAAAGGTCCGACGACAGCTTGCACACGGCGATCACGGAGTTGAGCACGGAGAGCGGGAGCTGCGGCACGGCGCCCTCCCAGAACCCGGTCTTGAAGTCGTCCCACGTTATCTTCACCAGCCTTAGCGGCGCCGGCCCGAAGCGGAGACCCTGCACGATCGACGGGTCGCGAACGAAGCAGAGCAGCAGGCCGAGCGCGAAGACGATCAGCGCCGCGGGGACGCGGCTGCAGGCGCGACGGCGCCGACGGTTGGTGCCGTCGCCGTCCTCGTCGTCGCCGGAGCCGGTGGCGAGGATGATGAAGAGCAGCGCGACGAGCGCGAGCGCCAGGCCGTCGAGGCCGAGCAGGGAGCGGGGGACGGAGGTGGAGGCGGAGGAGGAGGTGGAGAAGTCCTGGGAGTAGCGGATGTACTTGACGGCGGTGAAGGCGAAGGAGAGGCCCTGGGAGAGCTGTATGCCGCGGACGACGGGGAGCGGGAGGATGCGGTAGAGGGAGGTCATGAGGCCGGTGGCGCCGAGGACGATGAGGACGGCGCCGACGGCGAGGCCGGCGGACATGATCTGCGGGATGGTGAGGTGGGCCGAGGAGAGCGCCACGGCGGCGATGGACTTCATGGGCTGGACGGGCATGGGGATCCCGAAGAGGAAGCCGGTGGCGAAGTTGTAGAGCGCGGTGAAGATGAGGGTGGTGCCGAGGTCGAGGTGGGACGCCAGGGAGAGAGCGAGCACGATGGGGATGTAGGTGCCCAGGTCGCCCACCGCGCCGCCCAGCTCCGACCACACGGAGGTCTTGAGGCGGACGGACTGCGGGAGGAAGCCGCAGCGGCGGCCGCCGTCGTCGCCGGGGAGGAGCGGGTCGCCCGCGGAGGATGCCATTAGCTGCAACGACCTTCGCCGGGTATGTTTGGCTTGCACGTCTCTGACTGGTTGGATGATGTCTGTGTGCAACAGTGAACCGAGCTAAAATATACTCCCCATCAGGCTTTTTTTTTTTTTTGATTTGAAGTTCAGCTGTGCGAGTGAAGTTCTTTGCTTTTATTTTATTTTTTGAACCCAAATATCTGGAATATATTAAGCAAGGAAACAAGAGACTACACGATCATTCCAGACATGGGACAGCTGTCCCAAAAATACAGAAAGAACCCTGAAAAAAGAAAAATAACAAGTAGGCCCCTGGGATCTTCTGTGATGAACGTGGTCGGCCGCCGCATCCACCGACACCTCCACCTCGCCGGAGGGAGATAAGAGGCGCCCGCAAGCCGCAGCTGTGTCGACGGAATGAACCTTTAGAGGACCCAGCCTCGTTGAAGTCGCCGCATCTTCCACCCGGCGCGGACGCCGAGATCTGAGACTCCCCATCAGGCTTTAACCAAGAGAGATGCCATCCAAATTCCCGAATCTGCACAATTGGACGCTTGAAGATCTGAAGGAGAATGTGATGGCTGCTGCAACGTAGACGATGACGGTTAATTGACTTTTGGGAGGACGAGGGGACGATTGTCTAGGATCACAAGGATGAAGGATGGGATAGATATTTCTCTAGGTTGCGTGGTCACTTCGACACTTCTCTCCAAGCGACACCATTGTTTGCGTTGGTAACCTGGATACCTTTCGCAAATTGATGTAGACATTATACATGGTGGGGAGATATATTCCGTGAGAAATTATCTTCAGCCAAGATGGTTGGCAGCGTTCTAATAAGATACAAAATGCATAGGCAATCGATGTATACTTTTTGATGGCTCGTTCATGCTGCCACGTTATGTGATCTGTGATTTGTAAGACTTGAAACTTGAGACTTTTTAATTAAAAAAACGGTTGTGTGCATTATTTTAATATAGAGGATGGGGCAAGTCTTCCATTTTGAAAAAAAAAATCTGCGAGAAATTGTAATTTACATGTAGTACCGATTTCAGGGATCAGAACGATAGTGTCTTTCCCGGGGTAGTATCACATGATCCCAAACTTCAAATGTTACCAAGATACCACTCGCCAAATTTAAATTTATAAGTTTCTATTTTTTCAAACAATCTATGACTCTACGATTCATAAAATTTGCAGAACCAAATTGAAGCACGCCGAGAACAATGAAAAAGACAAATCTAACATAAATAGTTCTATCAAAAAGACAAAAGCACAAAGTAACACTATTCACAATGCTGATATTTCTTTATGATTGCAACACAAATTTCGCTCGCGTACAAAAAAACTATTAGAACAAAAATACAGCAGAACTTTTTAAAAGTAATATTGCAATAAAATACAGTTAAAATACCAGCCATGTTCTGCCTTCTCCCCTACACTACACCCTGAACACCATGAAGCCATGCGCGCGCCTAGCACGACCATCTCCTCGCCCACCTCGACGCCTCCGCCTCGCGGGCCCACCTTGCTGAGCTCCACGGCCGGCTCATCCGCGCCCAACTCGGCTCCGGCCGGTCGGTAGCCGGCCGGCTTGTCACCCTCCTCGCCTCCCCTTTGGCGAGGCACGACATGCCCTACGCGAGCAGGGTGTTCGATGGAATTGCCGAACCAACAACATTCCTCTGGAACTGTATGATACGAGGGTACAACAGTTGCGACGCCCCTGCGGATGAATTGGTGTTGTTCAGGCCTTCAGGGTGATGCAACGGAGGGGAGTCTCCCCTGATAATTGCACGATGGCCGCGGTCGTGTCCTCGAGTGCTGCCTTTGCTGGCTGCAAGTGGAGGCCAACTAGGGACGCGGTACATGGGCTGGTTCGGAAGAATGGGTTTGCGTCGGATGTGTTTCTCATGTCAGGTCTTGTTAATTTCTACGGTTCCTTCAGAAGTGTTGACGATGCAAAGAAGGTTTTTGAGGAAATGCATGAGCGGGATGTGGTGTCTTGGACGTTGATGATCTCAGCTTGTGCGCACTCCGGTCAGCGTGCCGAGCTTGCTTGCTGAGATGCAATTGGAACGCAATAGGCCTAACAAGGTCATAGCAATAAGTCTCCTTTCAGCGTGTGGCCAAGTGCAGGATGTAGACATAGGACGGTGGGAATTGATGAATACAGCATTGAGGCTGATCTCAGTGCCAGGAATGCACTCATAAGCATGTATGTGAAATGCCGATGCATTTCTGATGCACTGAAACATTTCAGAGCATGCCTGTAAGAAATGCTACTCCCTCCAGTTCAAAATAATTTGTGGTGTAGGTACATCCATTTTTGGGCAATTATTTTGAACTGGAGGGAGTAAACCATGGAACACGTTGATTGATGGGTTTGTGCAGACTGGGAAGCATAAAGAATTACTAAGGATGTTTGAAGAGATGTCATCAGTTGGTGTAATTCCTAATGTGATTATTCTTGTCGGTGTCTTATCGGCATGTGCACAGCTAGGCGATCTTCAGAAAGGGAGACACTTTCACAATTATATTGAAGATCATGGGATCCGTTTTGACATCATCCTTCAAAAATCTTTGATTGACATGTATGCCAAATGTGGTGATATGGCTGCTGAGGAAATGGTTTTTGAAAGAATGGCCAACAGGGATACAGTGTACTGGAAAGCTATGGTTTGTGGTTATGTGAAAGGACTTATTTGAAGAGATAAACGTTGAAGATGTTGTAGCAAGTGAAATGGCACTGGTTAGTCTACTTTCTTCTTATTTGCAGCTTGGAGTACTTGATAAAGGAGAAGGATACACTCTTATATGTAGAAGAGAAGGGTGTAAGAAAATACGTATGGCTTTAAAGTGCCCTGGTGGATATGTATGCAAATGTGGCTGCACTGACAAAGCTGCTAAAATATTTTGTACAATGCAGCACAAACAAACCTTCACATGAAATGCTATGATTGGGGGCCTAGCCAGCAATGGAAAGGGAAGAGAAGCAGTAAAGCATTTTGAACAAATGCAGAAGTTAAGAGATGAAAAGCCTGACACTATTACTCTAAAGGTAGTTCTTGGTGCCTGTGCGCATGTAGGAATGCTTGATGAGAGGTTCTATTACTTCTATTCGATGCAGAGCCTTGGTGCCGTCCCTGAAGTTGAGCACTATGGTTACGTAGTAGACCTCATGAGTAGAGCTGGGCTGCTAGACGAAGCATATAATTTTATCAAGAAGATGCCGATACAGCCCAATCCTGTAACTTGGGGATCATTTCTTGCAGCTTGTAGAGTTGATCATAGAATGGAACTAGCAAAGAAAATTGGACATCACATTATTGATTTAGCTCCTAACGACGTGGGAGCACATGTCCTAATTTCAAACTTACATGCTGAAGAAGTTCAGTGGGATGATGTAGAACAGCTAAGAGGGCTGATGGGAAGTAAAGGTGTAGAGAAATCTCCTGGCCATAGGCCCATAGCTCCATCCAAGTCTAGACGTGCTTCATAGTTCATACTTCGTAATGTAAGTTACAAGTGAATACATGATTTGACTTAATACACAAGGTTGACAGGCATGTTGCCACTTTATCAGTGCAATTGTTGTTTTATGCCAGAAATCTCAGACATGATATATCCCACTGCTGAGTACATATGCGATGTTTTTTAATCATATTTTCATTGCACGGGCCAGTACTGTATGCATAGGTCAGTATGCAAAGTAAATAAAATTTAAAAATCATAGGTCGCAGATTCACATCCAATGCTTCTGGAAACTAATATAAACTTCTCCATGCACTATGTCACAACTGATTTTTTGGGGCACTTTCATAGAGGCACTTTCTAAAAATGCCTGAAAAAAAAATATTTGGAGGCACTTTCAAATTATTGCCTGAAAACATACGATTTTTAAAGGCATTTTTCAAAAGTGCCTTAAAAAAATAATTATTCGAGGCACTTTGTAAAACTGCCTGCAATAATATGATTTTCTAAGGCACTATCTAAAAATGCCTGAAAAAATACGTACCTATGTTTACAGAAAACCCCTTAACCTTTGTGCCTAAGCGCGCCCGTCCTTCCACCTCTCTTAACCGGAAGGGAGGGTCCCCATCCCTTTCCCTCAAGTCCTCAACTCTCTGCGCTCCCGAGCTATCTCTCTCCCTACAGCGCCGCCGGTCGGTGGTGGCCATCGCCGGCCACCCCGGCCTCTCCGCTCGTAGATGCAGCCCCAGCTGCTCCTCCTGGTCTACTTCCCCGCCCGTGCTCCCCCCATCGCCTCACCGAGGCACTCTTCGCTTCCCCGCCCGAACCCTAACCCTAACCCTATCCCTCGCGCGCCTCTCCAATGCCGCTTCCCGCATGAAAAGGGCGGCCTCGCGGCAGCCGGAGGAGCAAGGTTGCGGGTGATGGGCCGGAAGTGCGCCAGAGACGCGCTCGACAAGCTCCTGGACAAGGCCGTTGCCGCAGCCGCGTCGCTCTCCAGATCCACCGGATCGGCGGATCGCCCTCAATATCCAGCCGATCAGCGGGGTGCCCGAGGCCACCACAACATCCTCGTCGTGCCCTCCTCCGTCCCAAAGGGCCGCTGCTCCGAAGGTGACGCAATCTCCACCCCCTCTCCCTTGACGAATCCGTTGTGTTGCGATGTGTTCGTGTGGTCATGGAGCTACGTTGTTGGTTATATAAGATGTGGTCTGCTAGGAGAAATTTGATTACGCATTGAAGCTCCATCCTCACTTGGCTATGCAAATTTGAGCGCATGTGTCATGGAGGTTTCCTGTGCTATTTGGGATTAGGAAGGTTAGATTTAACTGAGTAGTATTTTTTGCTCACGAGGTGTTCGTGATATTGTTTTGCCGGGTATCTGTACAATCTCTCTTTTATATAGTCTGACATGTAAAATTTAGTATAGTTAGTTTGACAGCTGCTGATAAATTTGTCACTCATATTAGGAGTTGTCACCCAGGTCACCTATTGGATTAATGCTGCAACAACTACATTATCAATAATAGATCACAGAAGCTTGCATTATTTTGTAGATCATGCCAAGACTGAATGTGCTTCCTAATTGACTTTTTTCTGACATACTCCCTCCGATCTATAATAAGTGTCGGGTTTTAGTTCAAATTAGCTTAAATTTGAACTAAATCCCCGACACTCATTATAAAGCGAAGGGAGTACTATATTTTGTGTGTACTGTGGTTATCCTTTCATGAAATGAATGTCAACACAGGAGCATGATTTCTCCTTATATAACAACATTGATTCAGGCCAGATGTAGTTGCTTCAGGCTTTTTGATTTTCCGGACATGTAACTCCATTTGAACAACATTAGGCATATTTTCCTATTCCTGCAACTGCAAGTGCCATCAAAATGCAACTCTAACATACATCATAAACATCAAATAACTGGGAAATGGCACAGCAGATTATTGGGCTTGAACTCTGCTTAAATAATGTCAGGCATATTCCCTGTTGTGTTTTCTTTTTGCTGCAAGTACTGTCAAACTGCAATTCTAATACCCATCAACTGTAGTCTGTCCCATACATGTGGTAGTCGAACTAAATTCCATGGAGTTGGGCTGGGATCTGAGTCCATCTCAGTCTATCCAAACAAAACCTTATGCTATCTATTCTTTCCAGTGATGATATCCAAGGTTGTTACTCTTTATATTATAATTTTAAACTGTGCCGCACTTGCTTCTTGAGCTTTATTTGCGGAATAGCTTAAAAAACTCTTGCATGTTACAAACAGAAAGTGTGACATTGTGCAAGGACTGGTGTTCGTTACTTGGATGCATGTTTGCTTGCCCGGTCTATTTCTACTTGCAATCAGTACCAGTCTTACATTTGCTCTGTAAATTGTTGTACTAACTGTTTTAATTTTTTTTAAGGAATTATGCCGCCAAGCCAGCCTCTGGCATCGTCAAGCTCACCGTCAGGCAGAAGCTCGAGGAGCTGGTCCCTGAGGACCGGACGGACATGTTGACATCCCAATGGTGGGTGCGTGGTGGTTCTCAACACAGTGAACCTGCCGCTGGTGAACCTGCTCTACAACCGTGTTCTAAACATTGCCGTACTGCACTTTGTGTGTTACTATTGCACTGCTAGATTATGTTTTGTGGTGCTTGTAAATAAGGAGAATGGCACCTGCAATGTGTGTCTGCAGGTGCTACTTTTATGTTTCTACTTATATGTCTTGTGATTCTGAGAGCTGATGCTTCACAACTTACATTGCTATATTCTCTCGAGATAGCATCATGTGAAATTTTCAGTATTGCAATAAACCTGTACCATGGCTTTCAATTTGTTTAGGCAATTTGGTAGTGCCCTAAAAAATAGATTTTTTGAGGCAGTTAGGCAAAGTGCCTCTGTAGATTTCTCGAGGCACTTCTGCAAAGCGCCAAAAGAATGTATCAGAGGCATTGCTCAATATTGCCTCAAATTGTAATCTAGGGCAATTTTCAAAGTGCCTCAGAAAATCCATTTTTAAAGGCACTCTTCAAAGTGCCTCAAATAATCTATTTTTAAAGGCACTTTTCAATAGTGCCTTAAATGATTTTTCCCTACACCATTTGATACAGCACTTTTTTTAATGCCTTTAAAGATTTTTAGAGGCACTTTAGCTATCTTTTAAGGCACTTTTTTGTGCCCCTAATAATCAACCTTGGTGTAGTGATGCCTAATAGCATGATCTAGAAAATGTTTGTGTATAATGGAAGACATGCAAACCATATGTTGAACTCTCATCTAGAATTATGCTACCCAGGGAATGATTGTGTGCAAGTTCAAGTTATGGCTTGCAAATAACATCCCAAACTTTCATATGGTACAAAATTCAGAGAAATATGCTACCCAGAGAACGCTAATGTGCATCGTCTAAGATTTTCCATGCAAGTCCTATTGTGACTTTTTATCAGTACAGGACCTATAGAAATAGACTAGTACTCCTGGCTTCGAACAACTATTTCAGGCATCTGAGATGTACTCATTTACTTCCTTTTATGCCCCCAAGGACTAATCGACTGTCCAATTATTCTATAAGCAACTATCAGGCATATGAGATGTACTCTTATTGTGCATTTTTTAAGTCTATTTGATCTCTCATTTTCTTATTTCTGCCAGCCATAAATTATTGTGAATTGTGCTAAAAAATGTTTGTGCAAAATTCTTCGACTATTGATGAGTCATGCTATTTTCCAAGCCAATACTTTTGGTTAATGTTCTCATTAGCTGTTCGAAATATTTTAATTCCAAAAGAGGTCAGCCATATAGAAGAATAGTTCACATAGATGTGGTCCAAGTCTGGATATGCTTCATTCTTCATAATGTTAATTACCAGTAAATCGATCATGTGACTAGTAATACACAAGGTTGACAGGAGCATTGCCACCAGCCCACGGTATCAATGCAGTTATTGTTTTATTCCAGAGACATCAGGTACGATATGCTCCATTCCTCTGTAGATATGTGTTTTGTTCCTTATTCATTTTAGCGTTGATGCATAGATTCATATGGATGGCAAAAAAATGGATCATATGTCACAAACTCATACCTAGTACTTCTGCCAAGTCAGATAAACTTGTCCATATCTAATATGATCAGGAAACTACTTATGTGCATAAGGGAAGCTATGACTTATAAACCACATTTCGAATTTCCATTTCATGCAGGATCTAGAGAAATATCCTCAGCGAATGCTTTTGTGCATATTGAAGTCGTGACTTGCAAATTGTGTCGTAAATTTTCATGTAGACAAGTAGTAATAGTTATGACAGACATATGAATGTACTCTATGTTTTATGCCATTGAAGGCTTGCCAATTTTTCAATTATAAGCAACTACCAGGGCTGTTCTACTTTCGTTTTAGTCATTTTCAACTCAGTTCTGCATTTGTAAGACTATCTGATCTTTAATTTTCTGCATCTTTCAGTCGTCTGTAGACATTTTTTCTACCCTGAACTGTGAGGCAGCAGCCCCACAACAAAATTTATTTTAAAAAATATACAACTTCTAATGCAATCTATCAATCCATGCCATCAGATCATCATGGTGTTTAGCTGTAATCCTATGCCCAAGTAATGATATATCATGTATGAAGTTGCATTTCCACTCTTTAAAGGATGGCTTCACATTCACAAAGATCTTCCCACTCCGTTGCTTCCAGATATGTCAACAAGCCAAGATAATAACCTCCATAGAGAAAGAGGCAGCTGTCTGAATATCATTTCCCATGGACCAGTCTATCCGCAGATAGTTCCAGATATGCTGTCTAAAATTACAGGAAAAGAATAGATGAGATTCTGTCTTTATATGCACCAGTTACACAACCTTCCAGTTTCTTCTTTTCAGCAAGTCTAGTGTTTAAAAAATCACTCAACAAACGGCAGTTACAAACTTTAGTGGCGCACGTCTTTTGCTTGCTAATTTCGATCACAAATCAAAGTATGTGTCATTTTGTATTGGGAGAAGTACTCCTAGAAGGCGCAGAGATGCAAAAGCAAAACAAAAGAAAGCAAGCTGGCCAACAAAACCAAATGTACATGTCAAATGCCAGTTGAAATTTGCAATATTTCAATATTGGACTTCTCTTCTAGGTAGAACAGTTATTCAGCTTTGAAAGGCTGGCAAATATCAAAACCGATGTACATGCCACAGGATAGTTGAAATATGCAACATTTCAGTAAATTAGCAATCTGGGGTGCTAAGTCTTTTATTTGAACGAAGAAATGGTCAAATCGTAATGTTCGGAGAGATTTTCCTGCAGGGATAACTATACTGCTCTGCACATATGTGACTGCTCAGCTGCTGAAGCGGATCCAAGCTCTGCAAGGCGAGCCGGCCCCAGAAGATGGGTACAAAGAAAGCAGCTCAAGTTACTGAACTGTTTTTTTTTTAGATAAAAGGCAACAGCGTGCCCGACTTTAAATTAATAAAGCCCTCAGTTACTGAACTGTGGCTACAGGCTACAGGCTACAGCTCAATCTTGGATCTTTTCTCATGGTTGCCGCGAGGAGGATTATCCTCGTAGTTTTTGTCCCGGTTGCTACGTCCTCGACAATGGTGATTCGTACTCTCGGCTCTCCATCAACGTCGACAAGGCAGATCGGTTTTTATTCCCTGATATACTGGTGTTGGTACTCTTGCCGATGTTGATTGACTACTTTAATGGTTTGCATCTCAAATTAAAATTATGGGATTGGTATTTACAATGGTTTGTTATCTTCGACTCAAGATTATGGCTTGGAAGAAAGAGTTTGAAGATCTCGAAGATTTGCTAGTATCTTTTAGACTTTATATTGTAATCGATGTATCTCTACCATGTACTATTTATTATTATGAATATATGTGGTATTGATTGTCAAAAAAAAAATAAAGCCCTCAGTTACTGAACTGTGGCTACAGGCTACAGGCTACAGCTCAATTGATCAAACAACTTCCGAAAAATTCCCGATACCTGAGGATCACAACATTAGTTGGTACAGTCAGACTGTAATTTATCCCTTCCGCGGTAATCCAAACGTTGCAGTCATGTTATTCCGTTTTCTCTAGCTAACCCCGATGCTGTTGGAGACCGCATGTAGTGCAGTTTAGTTTTCTCCAATATTTTAACTCCAAAAGAAGTTGGTCATATAGAAATATAGTTCACATACTTTTAGTCCAAGCCTTGATATGCTTCATTCTTCATAATGTGAATTATCAGCAAATCCAGAGACGTCACTGCAGTTATTTGTTTTACTCCAGAGATGTCAGGTACGATATACTCCATTCCTCTTTAGATATGTATTTGGATGCTTATTCAGGTTAGGGCTGATGCATAAACTCATATGCATGGCAGAAAAAATGATCAAATGTCACAAACTCGCACCAAGGGCGTCTGCAAAGTCAGATAAACTTGTCCATATCTAACAACGTGATCAGGAAAGACCACTAACAAAAACATGGTCAGGAAAATGCTTACGCGCATAAGGGAAGCTATGACTTACAAACCACATTGAGACCTTTCATTTAATGTGGGATCTAGAGAAATAATGCTTGGAGAATTCTTTTGTGCATAATACCGAAGTCGTGTTGCAGATTGTATTGTAAATTTTCATGTAAACAAGTATTAGTCATGGCAGACATATGAAATGTACTCATTCAATATGTTTTTATGACATTGAGAGCTTGCTAATTGTTGAATGATAAGCAACTATCAGGGCTGTTCTACTTCTGTTGTTGTGGTTTAGAACTAGCGCTGCTGAGGGAACATTGTACTACTATCCCCCCTCCCGGGTCGTCACGCACGGGCGACTCTAGAGGCGCCCCCTCCAAACCCTAGAGGCCGCCGCCTAGATCTCCTCCTCCGGCCGCTGCCGCCGCCAGGGCCGGCGGTGGCGGCCAAGCCTGGCCGTCGAAGACGGCGGGTGAGTGCGGAGGCGGCGCGTCATGGGCGGCGCGGTGGGCGAGTGCGGTTGGCGGCGCGGGGCTTCGCGGGCCTCTACGATGCATGGCTGGGGTTCGGGAGGGGTGGCGGCGTGGCGTGGTGGCGGAGCCCGGCGAGGTCTGCAGCGGCGAGCAGGGGGCGGAGTGGAGCGGCGGCGTCGTCGGGAGGCATCAGGGCGTGGACGGTGCTAGAGGCGGGGACGCAGAGAAGCTTAGCCACGGAGAGCCCTCGGCGAGCAGAGGTCCGCCGCCTCGAGATCGGTGCGGTCTGCGTCTCCTAGCGGCGGAGAGCAGAAGATGTGGGGCCGATCTAGGCTTCCGGGCCTGATCTGAGCCTACTGGGTCAGGGCGATCTGCACGTGGGCGGGCGCCTGGAGTTGGCGAGGACCGCTGCGTGCAGCGTTTTCTCGGGCCGGAGGGGAGTGTGGTGTTTGCGGTGCCTGGCCGGGCTCGAGGTGGAGATGGAGGTTGACCGGATCCTCGGCTTTGCGGGGTGTGTCGGAGTGGTTTGCAGTTTTTTGCGGCTTCATCGACGAGGCGCTGTGGCGGCAGCGGTGCGAGGCTCAAGGGTGGTCTTCCCATGCTCTAGGTGTTTCGGAGATGGACGACGACTCGGACGGAAGTCATGCCCGGCTTGGGTCGGGCCGGTGGCGACGGCGTCCGTGGGTGTCATTCCCCTCCTTGGAGGCGTCGCCGTGGAGTGTCGGCTTCTCCCTACCCTGATGGAGTTTGGTTGTCTTCGGGCGAAATCGTCGATCCTGTGCGGATCGGCACGACGGCAGCGTCTACGACGTCGTGACTCTGTTTGGAGCTTCGTGCTTGAAGACAAGTTGCAGAGGTCCCTTGCGGCTTTAATCCGGTGGCGCAGCGGTTCACGGCAGTTCTTCAGGGCGCTATGCACGCCACTGCTGGCATGTTCTTGAGGACGGCTTCTTGGGTCCGACCAAGTCCCGCCATTGATCTCCTTTGGATGGTGCGTTGACAAGGAAGGTCTTTTTGGAGTTGTTCCTCTACGGAGGTGCCTGGCGTCGGTCGAGACGTGGCTTGGTTCTTTGGTTAGGACAAGTGTTTTGTGTTGTGGTTGTTTGGTCTGTAGCCGGTGTCTTGTGGGGTTACGTTCATTGCTTGTAGCGAGTGGTGCCGTTCTTGTACTCAAACCTCTTCCTTCTTGGCGCGCTGCTAAGAGATTCATAGAGTATTGAGGAGTCGTGCTATAGTCCTAGTCGGTTTTTTGGTTTGTTCAGATTTCTCGTTGCAGTTATATCAAATATTTAACTCCAAGTAAGATTTGCCATGTAGAAGCTCACATACTTGTGGTCTATTTTATTTTATCTTGTGAAGATGTTCCAAGTTATCGCAGAAATCTTAAGCCAGTTCCCATTTTGGACTTGAATTCTCAAGATTGCTCTTCTAGGTAGCCAAGTTCAGCTTTGAAAGGCCAGCAAATATCAAAACAGATGTACATGCCCCATGACAGTTGAAATTTGCGATGTTCCGATATATTTTCTTACATGGCTAACAAATAATGCTCTGCAGATATTTGACTGCTCAGATGATGAAGTGGATCCAAGCTCTGCGACTGCAAGGCGAGCCGGCCCCAGAAGATGGGTTCAAAGAAAGCAGCTCAAGTTACTGAACTGTGGCTACAGGCTACTACAGCTCAACTGATCAAGCAACTTCCGAGAATTGCCGATGCCTGAGGAGCACAGCGTTAGACGGTACAGTCAGTCTGTGATTTATCTCTTCGGCGGTAATCCAAACGTTGCAGTCATGTTACTTCGTTTTCTCTGGCTATCCCCATGCTGCATCAGACCGCTGTGTAGTGAATATTTTTACTGAAGGAATCGGCACGCATGTCGTCATCTCCAGGCTGAAGCTGTGAAGGAACGGCAATGCCGCTTGGCGAGGCTGAGCTAGCTGCTTTTGTTGTCTTACGAAACCTGGAGCGCTCAGCCTCTCGGGGCACCTGACGTCTTGATGTCCTCTTGTTCCGGGCGTCAATGCAGTGCGTGTGTTTGAGGTAGTCGGTTTGGCCTTATTTTCAGCTGCTGCCCCCAGCAAATTCGTTCCTTTGCGGCATACGTTTCGGTGTCCCCAGCATTACTTGCTTCCCCTGGCAGTTTGTAATTCTGAATATTAGAGGGATCTCCAGACGGTGGGTCTGAGTGCCGGTCAGGATACCCTCCTGTGGTCTCTCGAACCCTCTGGAGAATTCTCGGTTCGCTCCCTTTATCTCAAGTTATGCCAAGGCACGCAACGGAAATATTATGGGGTGCTTTGGAGGATCGATGTTCCTCTCAAGATCAGGATCTTCCTTTGGCAGCTTATGCGTAAACGCCTACCCTCCAATGACAACAGTCGTAGGCGTAGGGGGCCATCTTTGGGGAGATGTGCCCTTTGTGGAGAGATGGAGGACACGAACCACATCTTTTTCACCTGTGTCTTGGCCAGATTCATGTGGAGCGCAATTAGGAAAATGCTGCAATGCTCTTGGAACCCCTCGTGTTTAGTGGATATTTATAGGGTGCTCCAACAGTGCAGGGGCCAAACGAAACGGGTCTACTGGATTAGTTGTGCGGCGTTATGCTGAACCCTTTGGAACATAAGAAACAAATTTTCCATCAAGAGGCGCTTCCCTTGCCAACCTGCTGATTGTATATATAAAATGTCTCTATCTACAGTTGTGGAAGCAAATGGCTAGGAGACAGGACCGTGAGGCGGTGGAGCTGACGATTGGCAGATTACGCGAGCTCCATTTTTCCTCCATAGCATTCTTCGATGCCGTTGGGACACATGGCCGTGTTAGACCTTCATCTTTGATATCCTCTGGTTTGACGGTGTGAGTTGTATCTTAAACCTTCAGTTGTATGGTTGTGGCTTTAGTAATTTAAAGCCAGGCTCTGTTCGAGCCTTCCGTCTAAAAAAAAATCTGAATATTAGCCATTTGGCCTTGTTCGAAAGCTGTCTATGACGCATTTTGGCCTTGATGAACGGCACGACAATGGGCAGTGATTCGCCTTGCGGGCGCCGCACTGCTTAATTAGCGGAATGTCCATGCTAGAGAGCTAGCCAGGGCCAGCGTTTGTTCCGTCTATTTTAGCTACGGGTGATGGCGATTTCTGAAATTGAGCGCATGTTGACTGTCACCGGACCCTCCTGCCTCGCCTTACCAAGCTTGGCGGGCAGCATTGCACATGCCAAAGTTATTATTCAGACAGACACAGCGGCCCATGATTCCAGTTCTACTACTCACAAGCCAGCAGGATTTAATAAGGGTTAAATCATGGAAACGTACAAGCAATCGGCTTAGTGAAACTCCGAATAAAGTTGTTTGAAGTCTGGATCTGGTTAATAAAAAGGAAATTATGTCGCAAAATGCGGAAAAAAAAAGGAGAAATATGGCCCATACAGGTCTCGAACCTGTGACCTTCGCGTTATTAGCACGACGCTCTAACCAGCTGAGCTAATAGGCCTTGATGCATTGTTTCACCGTAAATCGTATAAATATTGACGCGTACGAAGGATAGTCGAAAATTCAGAAGCTTTTCGGTAGCTGGCGAAACATCGGCGCTGCGATTCACGGCATGTGCGCCTCTGTCTCCAACAAATGCATGTGAGTAGATGTGACCAATTGTACTGTACCTCTCTACTGTGTTCCTCGAAAAAGGTACTACTAGCTGTACTGCGTTCCTTCCGTCTCGATGTGCCCCTGGTCACGATACAAATTCTACTGTAGCGGGTTCAGTACAGAGACTGAGGAAGAAGATAAATAATAATACTCCGTATGGCATGTGGGTTAATTAGCAATTTAGAATTTCGATTTAGGCCATGATTGGATAGTTTAGGATGCAAACGTCGGGGTTTCGACTTCACGAGAAAATTAAAATGAACTTTTTCCAATGTCAAACGGCGGTTTGCTCAATTTATTTCGTTCGCTAGGGCCCAATTTGATACTAGCAAGAGCATAATATATAAGGGCATCTTCAGTGGTCCGACACAAATAGATGAAGTGTTCTTTTTTTTAGGCGTTACAAAATGAGTAAAATCCTAATCTAGTGGTTCCTTGCAAAATGATCGGCGTTTACGGCAATGCATTCATGTACCAAATTTGGGATCAGAATGCATCATCGCGGATAGCAAACAAGCCCGCGCACGTCTTCCTCCTATGCCTAAATAGCCCGACCGCGAATGACATAGAAGCCACTCCCACTCCTGTCACCCCTAAAAAACGTATTGTCCCTGCACCGAGCCCTAGCCTACGATGGACGTTATCGCCGCTATGGACATCAAGAATGATGGAGCCGGTGTGACGGTGGTTGTCGATGGTGAAGATGAAGCCCGGCGCAATAAAATGTCCTTCCATCTCGGCCAAGCGGCCAGAAGTCTGCTGAGGATGATCTGAAGCGCGACCCTTCGGCCCTTGAATTGAGCTTGACCTTAAAGACATCGATGGTTGAGATACAAGATGCCCTGGCCAAAGAGGGACGAGAAGTTGCGCCTGGAGAAGGAGGCCACAATTGCCACCTTCATCGACCTCACCAAATAGACCATAGAGGTCCAAAGGATGGACGACGGGAGCAAGTTACTTACGGAGGGGAACCGGATAATGTTCGCCCGACTTGAGCATCATGGATATGAGCCAAAGAGCATGGTTTGTTCGAGAAGAAACGAGCTATCATGCGTGAACTTGACACATGATGCCTACATCTATCCTATTTTGCTTCATTTCATTTGTACTCGTGCCCCTTTTGGAACTTGCCCAACTAATATTTATGTGCACTTGGTGATTGACTAAATTAATCAAGTTTTAAACCACTATTTCATCGTTTGTATGCGCACTTTGTGAATTTGTTTAAGAAACAAAATCAGGCGGAGCGGACAAAATACGTGGAGCCGCTGGGCTACCCAATCTAAGAAGACATATGAGACAATAAGGCTAATTTAGTGTCCTCGGTCCGATGGACTAAGGCAAATAAAAATGGATATTTTTCATGTCTGGAAGAAATCTGCTACTAAAGATGCTCTAATGAAGTGAAATTTTGGGAGTGTTGTTTTTGCACATGGGATCATATGTTCTCTCTATTTTGAAATGCATGTTATATATTTTTTGAATTTTTTTAAAAAAATTGTAACCGAAAATTCCCACGTATATATCTTCACGTGATACGCCTTCACGAAATTGTTTTATGCAAAATCGACTTGTCGTTTCATGAAAAATATTGGTTCCGAAATTTAACGAACTCACATATATTGTGAAGATGTGCATGTATAATTTTTGTTAAAAAAATTCGATACTTTAAATTTGCATCTATTCTCATCCAAATGAGCCCTCGTGTTTTCCCTTTTCCCTGGGCGGTTTGAGGTGTGGCAAGCTTGGCGAAGCAGGGAAGCGGTGGCGCGGTGCAGCGCACACATGCATACCACGGCTGTCGGCTGGAGCAGTAGGTCGGTTACGTTTACGTGTAGTGGGTCTGCGCGACGCAGGTGAGAGCCAGAGCCTAGAGGTCGGCCCGCCAGCTCAACCGCGCCGTGCCCCGGCAGGCGGCAGCCACCCGTCCGCCATGCGCCGGGGAGCGCGCGCCGCTGGCTGACGTGAACGTGGTGGTCCGCGTCGCGCTGCTGGCCACTGCTCCCCCTGCTTGCGCAGCCCTCTGCCCTCGCCGCTCGCACCAGTGGTATAGCAGCAGCAGCAGTGGTCATTACCAGGCAGCTACGGATCTACGATCCCCGACTGGCCGAGCGTCTCAGCTAGCCTGCAGGTACCTAGCTGGTGCTGACGACTCACCATCCACCTGCATCTCCGGTAGCGGTAGGTACCGACTGCCGTCGTGGCGCTGACGTGTATCCACCTTGTCATGGCGCATGGATTCTTCTTCTTCGTGATGGAATCCGAACACAAGATATCTCCAAATTCGCATACCAACTGTTCAAGCCTTGATAGTGAAAAATGGACACGAATGACACTTCTCAAAAACTTTAGGAATCAATCGGATCTGGGCCTCTCGAGGTGGCATGCTAAAATAGTTTGATTAGAAGATGGAAATAAAAAACACCCGGTTCTAAACTCTGTTTGTGCTGCCACTTTTTGGTGCATTTGGAAATTTCGTAATGAGATGATCTTTAGTGAACAACCTTGGCTTAATTCACATCATATTCCTGCTTTCGATCAGAAGATGAAAGATTATTTTCAAGGACCCGATGCTTCACTTCATCGACCGCTTCTGCGAGCATGCATCGAAGGAACTGTCGACGAACTTCAGAATCATGGGTGGCTGAATGAAGCCCGTCCTCGCCAGGGTCCTACCCATCTCCACCAAATGCCAAGAATAAGGCGTTGCATGGAACATGGACTACTCCTACATCGACTCTGGAGGCGTCGTCCTGCATCTCCCCTGCGATTACAAAGCCTGAAGCCCCTCCCTCCCTGAAGTCGGCTTTGGCGTCGCTGGGCCGTGGGTTTTGGAGAACCCCCGGGAAACTCTGAGAAAACTATATCTAGCTTCTTTTCTGTTGTTCAGCTTTTGCGTTTGTCTCTTGTTGTTCATGTTTAAAGTACCGAAAACTCTTAGGCTTTTGTTTTCGTTGTTGTTTGAACCTCGGGCCAGCTGTTTGGTTTCGTTGATGGTATCAATGGAACCGGGGAGGTCATCCCTGTTGATCTAAAAGAAAAATAGTTTGATTAAGAATCATTTTCATATTTGATATTCGTTGAGCTGAAGTATTAGAAAAAAGCTTTGAGAATTGCTTAGCAATGTGCAAATGAGCGAGGAAGGAAACCGGGGATGTGATCACGTGGAAGCTCAAAAATGACGGATGCCGCTCGGCAAGGTCGACATATAAAATGCGATTTGTAGGGGCACACAATCTCTCTATGATGCCTCCTCTAGTTTGGAAACCATGCACCGGCACCGTACGCCCAAGTTGCAAATGCTTTGCTCGGTTGATTCTTTGAAAAGAAAAATCGAGTTTGGGTAGCGAATAGGCTACAAAAAGAGGGAGGCAACAAATTGCGGGCTTTTCAAGTTTTCTAACCAAGAACAAGAATTGGCGGCTCATTTGCTCTTCAAATGCCGGTTCACCGTCAAGGTTTGGTCCACTTTGAAGACGTGGCTTGGCCTTACGACATTCACCCAAGGAGTTGCCACACCATCCACACGAGTCAAAGATTGGTGGATTAAGGTGATCTATAGGAGAGGGCAATCAAAGGAACAAATTGCCTCACTTGCAATGATAGTATCTTGGAAAATCCAGAAGGAAAGAAGAGGCCACTTTTTTCGACAACAATCCACTACTACAACTCTGTAGCGCACAAGTTAGCTCGTGCTTCTGAATTTTCTTGTTTGTCTGTATGGCGTGGTGTGCCCCCGGATTATGTCCAGGTGGAAATTTGTAATGACTCTATTTCTGGTTAATTAATAAAGCACACTCGTTCTCTCAAAAAAACTATGCTTGTTGCGATGATTAAAGAGGATGTCAGGATGTAGAGGGTCTGCGCTAAAGTTTTAAGTAATGTAATATCTGCGAGAGTAAACTTTTTTAATATTGGGGGATGTTGGCCAAGATCATGGCCTTGATTCAATTTTTTTTTATCAAGGTTGGGTTATAAGACTTTTAAAAACTCTATTCATAATAAATGAAATGGCAAATATTTTGCCTTGATATAATTTTTCTTCTCAAAAAGTGTCAACTCTGTTCGTTTTCACTCTTTGGTGCTTAGCTCAACATGATAATATTGCTACGTTGTCGGTCTCAACTCTCAAGTGCACAGTACAACACGTGACGAATTGCTATAGAGTACCGTGCAGCTACACGCCTACACCTACAAAGAATCTCCCGTACGTCGTAGCTGCGTAGTAACTGCACGCGATGTGCCGCGCCCACTGGAAATTGCAGCCGATTTTTAGCAAATCGACTGGCCGACTGTCCCGTGGTACAGCTTGGACGGCTAAACGGAAAACCATGACGCGATCCCTTTCTACCGTATCTCCGTGTCAGTGTTCCCGTCCGTAGTCGTGCAATCCAGCACAGTTACAAGCACTGCAGGACCCAGGACACCTGAAATGTTTTCCTCAACAGCGTATTTATGGTTGTTTGCTGAACCTGAATTACTGTAATCAAGAAGTGGGGAAGGATGGAAAAAAATTGAGGTAGTGTGAGCTCTAATTTTTTTATAAGGGCATCTCCAGCGGGGCGACGTAAATGGACGTTTTTCGTCCGTTTGCGTCTGCGCGGACAAAAAACGCCCTCCAGCGGGGCGACGCAAAACATCCGTAGTGTACGTCCTGATGCAAACGTGGACCAAATATCCGCCAGGAATGCGTCTATGCAGACGCGTCCGCGCGTCCGTTTGTGTCCGGTTGTGCTGCATGCAGCCCTCTCTCCTCCTTTAATCACGCATGCGCTTATTCGTAGCCACAAAATCTCTTCCCTCTCTCTCTCTCTAATCATGCATGCACAAATAAATGCGTCTTGGAGCAGGCGCAGGCACACGTTTTTGTCCGTGCACGCAAACGGACATAAATAAATGGAGATGGCCTAAATGTCAAATGTAGTCATGTAAATTTATTATTAATGATTTCTCTAATTCATATTATTTGTCACTAGTATGGATATACCTAAAACTAAAATATATCTAGATAAATCTATATTAGTGGTAACTAATATAGATCGGAGGGAGTATATATAATTCTAATGTAGTCACTTAGTATAAATAAAACTAAAACATATTTTTATTATAAGTGAAACCTAAAAACATAAGCCCTTCGTTCTAAAATAAGTTGCTCAAGTTTACCTAGATGTGGTGTATCTTCAAATATTTTTAGTGTGTAGATAAATCTGTACCTAAAAAAATTGTCCAAATTATTTTTAGGACAAAGGGATTACCAATAATGTTAGGTCAATGTCAAAGCATTAACCTTTTTGTAAAAAAAAAAATCTTTTAAGATTGTATAGATGGAGACTTTAGAATATCCCTAGCTCCATGCATAACTAGGTCTTATGATCTTGGTCGCCTGGAAATACCTTTCAATTGTTGTGGTTGCCACCGATAAAGGCAACGCCGTCTTAATGAGGTGATAATATCGTTAGTGGAAACATGTTATGCCTTTCAAATATCAAGAATTCTCTGAAGTCTTCAATTCTTGGCAAATGAATAACGCATAGCTAAGGATTATGGGTCTGTGGTTTTGGTACCTAGTTTTTGTTTTCAGTTTGAAGTTAGTTTTACGCGGTGTTCACTAAAACAAGCGTAACAAATCCGTTCTAATGTATAACAAATTAAACAGAAAAAACACGTGCATCTAAATGTATTCATTGAGCGACTTGCCCTCCTAGAAGGTTCGTCCCTGGCTATACTATAGCACGACCGTGATCATGCTTTGTGATTCAAATCGCTGCCTTTGCAATGGCCGTGGTTTCACGATTCGGACTTTCAGTAACTTGGCTTGGGTGGTTTCATGATTCCCCCTTTTATTTTCTCTCGTTCAGTTTTCAGAAACTTGCCTGGCTTTCTCGATTCAGTCTTTCTGAAACTAGTCCTGATCATTCGGCATGGCCAGAACAGAGCATGTCCAAAATAGAATGGCGGTTAATGCATTCTGCATGGCCAAAATAGAACGGGGGTTAATGTTGTAGGTGAACACCAGTTTTAAGAGTGGCAACACATCACAGACGGTAAAGTTGTCATGTGCTTGCACATCTGAGTTCTGATATCAGGTAGATTCGTCGAGTCTCGCTTGATCAAGCTGAGGATCTGTGTGACACAACGAGTAGGTGGACAGGTTTAAGCTTAGAAAACGAAGGATCAAAGATACGAGATATCACCACCTAATCTTTCCGTTTTGTATTACCAGCGTCTCGTATGCGCTCGTGCATGTAGCACTAGTTTATCAGATTGACTCCTCTTGATAAACTCAAGAAAGATGCCAAGTGTTGCAGAAGAAAAATACTAATTCAGTTCAACAGTGTCAGTGCGAGGTTAACAGTGTCAGTGAAAGAGATACGGTACTAAACTCGGTGGAGGTTTCATGTCACTGAGATTCTCGGGCAGTCGGGATGTAATTTACGGTGGTGGCGGTTCTCCCGCGATTTACAAAAACATGTTGCCAGCAGCGCCAACAACCCCGCTGCTCCTTGATTTACCATTGCTGCTGCTGCCGGCGCTGTTATTACTGTCACCGCCGCTACTGCTGACGTTGCTGGTATTGCTGTTGTGCGGGTTGTCTTCTTCGCCGTCGACGGCGACGGCGGGGGAAGCTTGCCAGGCGGACGCGGAAAAGAGCGGGCGGCCGTGCCAGCCGAGCGTGAGGCAGCCGTCGGCCTCCTCGACGGAGTGTCCCTCCCCGGAGGCCAGCCCGACGAGCATCCTGGCCTGCCGGAGCGCGCTGGGGCCGAGCGGCACGGCGGTGAGCCCTGCGCGCGCCAGCCTGTCCCGCCACCGCGAGAGCGGCTCGTGGCGCTCGGCGCGCGCGGGGCCGTCGTTGCAGACGATGTCGCAGATCTCCCGCTGCAGGTACGCCTCGGCCATGGGGCTGGCCGTGCCGCTGGCGTCGAGCGAGTCGAACACCGCCGAGTAGTAGAAGAGCGCCTCGGTGAAGCGGTCGAGGAAGCCGGGCTTGTTGTGGTCGGCTTCTTGCTCGACGACGGTGAGGATCTTGGGGTTGAGGGAGGCGACGCAGTCGAGGACGGCGTCGATCGGGGCGTGGTGGTGGTGGTCGGCGAGGAGGCGGTGGAGCTGGAGCACGGAGTTGACGGCGACGGCCTCGCCGGGGGAGACCTGGAGCATCCAGGGCTGGACCTCGTCGAGGGTGTTGGCGGCGACCCCGCGGAAGGAGAAGCGGACGCGCACGGAGCGGGCCAGGTCGGCGAGGCGGAGGCCGACGTCGCGGAGGTCGTCGCGGCCGGGCGGGGAGGGCGGGCCAATGCCGGTGATCCGGAGGAAGGGTGGCCCGCCCGGGCGGAGGGCGAGGGCCTGGATCAGGGCCGGCCACTGCAGCCCTTGCATGATGCTGAAGTCGACGACGTGCACGGCGTCGCAGCCGTGGAAGGCCTCGAGGATGGCCTGGTTGGCCGTGAAGTGCGCGAACTTGAGGTAGGGGCACGCCTCGTAGAAGTGGTGGTAGAGGAAGGCGGCGTCGGTGGCTGCTGCTGGCGGTTGTGGGGTGCTGGTAGGTGAGAAGAAGAGGCGCCTGGAGAGGGCGTCGGTGAAGTGGACGGCGACGCGGCCGATCCCGGAGGCGGTGGAGAGGGCGGCGAGCGAGGCGTTGGCGTCGGCCAGCTGCGCGGAGGCGAGCGCGTGGTCGCCCGCCTCGACTGCGCCCGCGCAGCTCATGAGGAGGTGGACCAGGCGGATGCCGGCGACCTCCTCCTCCGCGCGCCGCATGGCGAGGTCGGCGGCGGCGTCGCGGGACGGGAAGGGCGCGGCGAGGTCGGGCAGAGAGGCGGGGTGCATTTGCGGCGCCCCGTAGTAGGACACGCTGTCGTCGGAACCTGCCGCCGGCGCCGCAGGAGGCGGGAGAAGGGAGGGCAGGAAGCTGGCGTCGATGCCGGCGGAGGACGCAGGGTCCATGGGCCACTGGAAGGGGAAGGTGCCCATGGCCATGCGGCGGAGCGGAAGCGGTGGGAGGAGGATGGGAGTACGAGTGACGACGGGTTCGCGGTTGGCGGGCGGCGAGTAGATGTAGAGTGAGGGAGGTAGGGGGGGCAGTGAGTGACGTCGGAAAGATCGGGGTAGGGCGCGCACACGTGGAGATGAGCACGGGGCGGAAAGGGACACGTAGACCGGCCAGCCACGGACTGGAAGGAAGGAAAGAGAGGCCGAGTCGCTTGCGAGCGGCCCGAGGAAGGAAGCAGCGTGCCCCACCCTCGCCTTCTGTCAATTCCTGTTTCCCGATTTTGTCTCTCGGGATCTCGGAGTTTGGGATCCTGTTTTCTCTGCGTTTAAATATTCGATAACCATGGGAGCACAAATATTGAAGAAACACTACTACTATTAGCAGAGTAGCAGCAGTCGCTCGATGCGCAAGAGGTAGCCAGGAAGCTTCCTGGTACGTGCGTAAAATAGATTTATATTTTTCTTTTTCTTTTTCTGAAACTGAATTTGCGCGGTGCAGATAGAATATACATAAAGGACCTTGGTAAGATTATAAAAAAAAACAAGTCCATTAATTGTGCAGAAAGGACCTCAGATCTAAAATGGAGAACGCGATCTCCACCGATCTCGCATTGCATCTTGTCGTGCTCAACTACGGCGATGCCAACCGGGGACATGGCCACTTGAGACACCGCAGCGGAAGCCAAACACGGTGAAGCTAGAAGGCCTCTGAAACTGGAGGCTGAAGTAGTCCCTTGGCTAGCCATCAACTGCCACTAGACAAAGGGGGAGTGGCCGCTAAAGAGCCGACGACAAAAACGCCGTCGAGGATGCACTCCCCGAAGCTGGGCCGCCTAGAAACATCAGCAAACTGAGGCTGGTGCTGCATACCTTCGTCTTGGGAATCTTGATGCAGCACGAGGATCTCCCACGCAGACTCCGAATCTTTTGAAACTTTCAAGCACCATTATTGATGTTTTTTATAAAAAATAGGTTCTATGGTGCCTGAGATACAAAAAAAAATGCACTCATGATATGCTTCTTTCTCGTTTACTCTAAGGTTGCTATGGCACTATGCCTCTTTAATGGCGCGGCCAATTTGGAGTATCGCTGAAAAGGAACGGGTTTATTGCATGCGGGAGAACCCTAAACCTTTAACAACAAGGCGGGAAATGAAGTGTATTTTAGGAACTTGATCACCAAATTTTAACGTTGAAATCCTTTGCGGGATAAAAAAAACATGAACTAACAAATGGTGGACTTCACTATTGTTTATAAAATATAATGATTAACAGTGACTCATCGGCTCATCTTATATGTCCTTCATCCTTCTTCTTCCTTCATTATCACCGTACGTGAGGCAAATCTTCCACATGCGACGAAAGCGGCAAGCGTGGGCTCTTCTTCTTTCGATTTGTATTTCTGGACGGATGGTGTAGTGGATACCAACTGCGGGTGCTCAACCGCAATGGCCAACAACCAAATCAGATAGAGAGATGGAGGTTGGCCACACTACCGGGCTGGTGCAACACCCGTGATAGAACCCTAAATGCAACCATGGAGATGGGTTATCTTTATGTATTATCAAGTCATTAAACCATGTTCTTGGATATCATCAGCATAATTTGATAAGTATGTGGCTCGTTTGTGAAACTTTAAGTCTTATGTGATGGCTATTCTAAATGGATCATAGTGAAGATGCGTGGATATATATTGTTAGACTAGCATATGTATCAGTTGATTGCCATCTGTTCACATGTCATGGACACAGAGATGTCAAACCGATAGTATGGACTCAGGTACGGCTGTGTGCATCAATTGATATGCAGAGGCTAGGGCTAGGATCCCCATTTCGAAAAAAAATTATGGACTTGGGTTAGAGAATACAATTATGGATAGACCCATTAAGTATGTGACACGCCGAGATGTGTGAGGTGTTACTCTTAGACACAACATATATGACACTTTAGACATAGGGTCATCATATACCGAAGAGAGTCAACATTTTGATGGGTTATCGAACGCTAATTCATAAATGGGTGGTCATTCAATGTTTAGGTCTTCCCATGAAGTATCTACCATACCATAGATGGTTGATAATGACAGGATTTCCCCTCATCTCCCGGGTGATTAAATCGGAACTGCATGTCCATGCGACAAAGATTAAGTCTTAAGACGAGTAGGGAATCTCTATCACGAGTTCGAGAAGAAAGGTTGGCTAGTACCACTAAGGATGACATGCACTTGTCTTGGTTTCGACTAGCATGCACATTGTGATGCCAAGAAAATGATCCATATAGCACATTATGTTGGTTTGACAGCGTGACTTTATGAGCACTTGAGTGGTCTAAGCAGGAGTACTCGTGACCCGAGACAGGTATTCGGAGACCGAGTTAGTTTTCAGGCTACTTGGATCATGCTCAAGTGGTGAACCTATAGACTTCAACGCTTAAGCGGTTTGAACCTACCCGGGTTGGATCTGAGATGATATTGGGTATATAGTCCACCACAAGTGTTGAAACCAATCTAAGTAGGCCTATATTTGGGAGGGTGGACATAACTATGGGTTGGCCTTTCTAAGAGTTTTGAATATTCTATTTCCACACCCAAAATCAAGTGATTGGATCTACCAATTTGTTCAACGACGTTCTCCTCTATACGTGTCGATAGCTTAAAAGCGTTGCACCTGCAATGCTCGGACTAACCGTGTGAGGGAACCTACATGTGGGAGAATTTGGTGCTTCTGGATCATCTAAGAGTCCACTTATCTAGAGTTAATCCAGACATTTGCATCTATCGATTTTGATAATACACAAATATCTTTGCTACTACCATATCCTAAGTGCACCCAACCAGCCCCGACGACTCTAGACTGGCCATCCAAAGAGAGAGTCTCTCTCTATCCCGAGAAAATATTTGTGCATGAACATGATTAGATCTCCATCAACCTAGAGTTAAGTTAATTCTTTGTTATATGACATCACCTAATTCAGTGTGAAATTTATGTGCAAGCGAGAATTTTTGGTTGCAATTGCAATCACATGTCCAATTTTAAGTTGCACGGATCATGATGCAAACTGAATGGTTCAGGAGTCTACCAAACTATAACTTAATACTTAGCCGACCAAAAAAAAGACGTACCTAGCGTTGATAGCTCCCACACATTGTGGGATCTGAAAAAAAAGTATTTTTAGACACCTAGAACTAGAAAAGAAAAAGTTTGTTCAGAGCCTCTGTGCTCACCATACTTAAAAGTGTATTATAACTTGAGACAACCAAAATAACAATACATAATCATGGGAACAAAGCCCTCTTGGGAGTTTAGATTGGAGTTTTTTTTTTTGCGAAAAGTTTAGATTAGAGCTTGATGATTTAGTTAGCCCACGTGCGAATCGCTCGGTGCACAGGCACTAGTAATCTAGTACTGCACTAGCCACATAAGTTGCCATCTTACCATAACAAGCGATGTTGTTCCCGCACACGAAAATCAACGATTAATTTGCGTTATCCTCATAGAAATGCAGCCAGATTCCCAGATTTGCAGTCTGCATGGCATCATTAATTGAGGTGGCCCGATCTTTTCTTTACCGATTTGGATGCTTTTTTGGCCAAATATCGTTTTCGCGTGCCTCCCTGGAGAGAGGCTCCGCGTACCTGAATCGGGCAACCACAGCTGCACCAGCTAAGCAAGACACAGCTTCTCACAAAAATGTGCTTAGAAGAAAATTCTACTCCTCCAGATCGATGCAACTTTTGTTTGTATCATGGCGACACTAGAGTGAGACGGAACTCTGCAATGCCGGCGGAACAAAATTTAGTTTTATTTTCTAAAAATTCCACCCATGTATTGATAACCATTCATAGTAGTACAAAGAACATAAAAAAGCAATGAAAATTATAAATTGGTCTTTAGATCACCTAGTGACGATTCCAAACACTACGTGAGCTGAAGACATGTTGTCGTTCTTGTTTCTCCATCACCGGAGTTATGCGAAGCTTAAACGTAGTAGAGCTTATTGTAGTAGATAAATAAGAAGTCGTCGTGCTAGGACAATAAAGGATCAGCGCACCAGAGCAACAACCATCAGCATAGATAATATATGTAGCTCAAAAGAGCTAGATCTGAAACCACACCAACAAATAATAAAACTACTTACTCGGATTCATACTAATTGACTCAATTTTGTCTAAAAATAAATGTATCTAATCAACAAACACGTTTAGATACATCCTAGACAAAGTTGAGTCGATTAATTTGGATCGAAGGAAGTAAGTTTAATCAATTGATGTCTAACTATCAACAATGATGATATATACCTGGAGTATATTTAACACATGTTGTATTATATGGCACTCAAAACAGGTGATGTGAAAATTATACATCACCAAAAGTGGGTTTGCCATTATCTCTGCAATTTTGAGCTATCTAGATGATGTAAATAGGACACCAAAAGTAGAGAATATGGCTGGCGGTAGCGCGACCTGAGCATGTTGTTAGCAATGCGTCTGATCAAGGAGAGCGAGCGAGGACTGGTTGGTTTGCGTTTGACGCGAGGCTTCACGACGAACAAATGTAGTGACAGCTCACGCCGTCATGGCCTATTTGTCGCCAGAAGGGTACCGGCGACTAGCTCGTGCGAGATGGCGCACAACAACTCTCCTCGGGACGGCGACTCAAAGAGAGAGGTAGGGGAAAGAGTTCCACGAGGACTGTAAGCTCACCCTAAGCGCGACGGTGTGCTCGATGACGAGGGGGGGGATATAGGCTAACGGGTCAGCGACAACCGAAGTTCGAAATGAGCGAATCGACAGTTATACGGGCTAGAAATGATGGCATGATGCGTGGTGTGGGCTCTGTCGATGTCGTCCATGGTGTTCCAATGGTCGACGGCGATGAGATCATGATGGAAGGTGGCAAGTCACGCGGGCGGGATGTGAGTTACATCACCTCGGCCAAGATTATAGATCATCCGACCATAGGTGTACATCACTTGTACGTGGGAGGCCTATTTTTTGCTCAATGTAATGTAAATATCAGTTTTTATCGTTGATTATGCCCAATGGGGTGTGATATGGCATGGGTACACAGTATGTACGCGCCGTTCTAACGTAGGCTGCGATGTAAATTCGTGTGGACCCACTCGAGGTCGTATGATGGGTCGTTAGCCTGCCGTAGCAGTCGTACGCGGGTGGTCCTTAACGGGTATGTAAAACAGAAACGGAGGGCCGCGACCCACGCATCATAATTCATCGGGTGGTCCTGATGCGTCGTTGCACTGTACCATATGCTAGGCTGGAATAACTGAAATTTTTTAGGTGGGGAGCGACGCACCCGTACTTTGCCCTGTACACGGAGATATCCATCTTCTTCCTAGTCGTGCCCCAGTCTACGAGCACTCGAGCGGCGACGAGAGCATCACCGCACCTAATCCAGCTCCTGTGGAATCGACATCTCGTACTCATCATTTCCTACACGGGGCTCATGACATCGACCATACAGCCAACTCCTCGTCCAACCATTTTTTTTTTCATTTTTGATAAATCTTCTCCTCCAGCAAAACTAATTCCTCGTATAATCCCTTCAACAAAACTATTTCGAAATCTTACCCCTAACTTCGACGTCACCAAGGAAGCCCGGCACGGAGTTGCTCTAGATGTTCAAAGCTAATGCTGATGGCGCCAACCTTGCTTCGGCTACACCCGACTTGACGCCAACCCGGTGCGGCGCCGATCAATCTTCGCGCCGAGACCCGCACAATTTCAGCGTCGTTCATAACATCGTAGAGCCCATGGATGAAATTTTGGGATACGGATGAAGGGACTAGTTTCGCTTTCCCATAGGACCATACTTATCAAGACTATTCAACCAATTCTATTTCGGCGGCAGTTTCTCCCGACACAGGCCAGGGCGTTTGTCCTGGTCCCCTTTCCCTCTGCTCGCTGCTCCAGCGGCGGTATGAGGGAGGGGGATCTCATTCCTCCGTCCTAGCCTAGTAGTTAGGGTTAGGTATTGTTTCCTATGGTGCGCCGTTGGGATGGTGGGAGCAGCGTCCGGACTAATAAATCTGCCTCAACTCTAATCCCGCACCGGCAACGAACTTCTAGGCGGTGTCTCGGAGTTGATGGCAACATGTGTTGATCGGTCCTTCAGATCGACAGCTTGATCTTCTCACCGTTCTTCAGATCTGGCGAGATCGGTTTCTCGGTATGTCGTTGGTGTTCGTTGTTATCCGCTACAACGATGGCGGACGGGGCGAGGTGGTATTTCTGGAGCGATGTTGGTCTGGAGGTGGTGGATATGTCGTTTTTCTCCGACTTCGTCAATGTGAGGCGGCATATCTTGGTCCAAGACATCATGGCAACATCATCCGGTCGACGTGCCACAGTGACACATGCCTCGCTGCTTGAGCAGGCCTGTTCAACGACTCACAAAGTCTCGTTAGCGATGGTGCTTTTTTGGATCTTGCAATGATGGAGGCTTGGCATCTCTTCCTGTGTCCGTCTCGGCGGCGCTTGAGTTGGGTGGCGGCAGCTGGCTTCGGTGGTTGCAGATTATTCTAGGGATCGTTTTGTATTTCTCGATCTTTCATGATTCTATCTGCAAATTCTGGATAATCGGTTTATCTTGGTTTTTTTTTAGTTTCCACATGTGTTGCTTCATATAACTTGATTTTCGATTAATGAAACATGTGGTTGCTCTCAAAAAGAAATTCCATTTTCAAATAAGACCGGAAGGAAAGAAAATGCAGCAGCAATGATCTAAACAGGCGAGGCGGCGAGTTAATGGTCTTTCACATCTCCTCCCAGGTTTTCTGCTTCCGGAATGGGAATTCGTTCGCCTTCAATTGCACAGTTTTAATGGAAAGATGCTTTCCCGTCTTCGTCAAGTACCCTACATGGTCCCAAAGACTAGCGTGCAATACCGCTAGTATGGTCCACGGTCAGTTGCGGCTTACTTTCATTAGATCGGTTGAATTCAACGACAAGCTGCTCATTTTCTTCCAATCGTTTTCCTAGGATGCATTTTCTTCCAATCGTTGATTGCACTGAAAACATTCGATTTGCAAAACGATTTGACTAGTAAGTTGCGTCAGATGCAAACAAATGCTTTCAGCTTCCCGTGGATTCAATAATGGTACTTCCAGTTAAATAAGAACGCTCACATCAGTTTGGTCTTTTTGGATACACTAACCATCAAATTCGGTAAGCGTAAGGTTGTAGACAATTAGACATTGAAAAGTAGTGCAGGCAAAGGAGAGTCATATATTTTTCTGCACTACAGTGTCGACAATTAGGTCATTTTCTTCTAGATAGGCCACTATCTGAAAAACGTGTGCATGTTTTATTCTCACTAACTGATTTAGAGCATCTCTAACAGATAACTTATAATATGGCACCGAAAAGTAGTATTCTATAAACTATACATCACAAAAGAAACCGAAATATAGGTCACACATGCAGTTTTTATTTACAAGGTGACGCAAAATATGTCACAACCAATACTATATACTACCCTTTTTCTTCTTCGACAGTTCAACTTCAAGTTTAATAATTCAAACTTTATTTCAACACTTCTAATAATCCATTTCGAAAGTTCAATACATTCAAACTCGACTCTGACGATACATAGAACTTGACATCGACTAACGCTGGCCGCCTGTCGTAATCTCGGCGAAGTAGCGATGTGGATTGCCATCTCCGAACTACGCGGAAACCCATCGAGCTCTTGGGGCAGCGGGGCGGCGTAACTCGGCTATGATTCTGTAGGGAAATGGTGGGACGGGGCTCGAAGGCGTCGAGAAGTCGAGGAATCATCGGCGGCGCGACTGCAGGAAGAAGAGGCTGGAGGCGTTCAACGCAGAGGTTGGGCTACACGATGTGGGGTGGGATTTGTTTTTTTGCACCACCCATGTGGTGATGTATATTTGCGTCACTTGGGCCAATTTTACATCCCATGATGCAAAATTATACATCACCATATAGCTACAGGTCATCTATTAGAGCAGTGTTTTAGGCGGCAAGTGATGTAAGATCGAGTTGGTTTTAACATTACTATTTTAATTATACATTATTTGTTAGAGATGCCCTTAGAATGGACATGTTGAGAGCAAGCATGTGAATGGTGCGTGGTACCGTCTTATGTGTGTGTCTCTCTTGTAGGTGTCTATCTTCTAGCGTCTTTTGGGCAAGGTAAAAGTTATAGCAACATTGTTTGGTATGAAGGATAATCCTCTTTGAAAGAGGATTACTCTGTGGAATTAATTCTTTAACCTGTTTTACAAAATCACACTCCCATGTTGGGCCATGTTTGTGGAATTTTATGAAGAGAATCATATGATTTATTGGTTGTTAGTGGGACGTAACGCGCGTGGTTATGCCAAAAGGAAGTGGTCGAAGAGGCCACAAACCGTGCGACATCATGAACCTCATTGCAAGAATACTTTGCCAAAATAATGATTGTTAAGGAGGTGCAGACTAAGAAGAGTAGAGAGTTGATGGAGCAAAAGAAAGTTGAACGCTTTATGGAGTAAAAACCAAAAAATGTGGTGATTGAGAGGAACAAGATGGCTATGGAGACCTCAAAGTTAGAATTGACGCGGAAAATCTTAGGATCGACATGTAAAAAGGTTGCAGCAAACAATATCTAAACGAATCCGAAGCAATGCAAATAGATCTTGCGATGTTTACCAAGGAGGCCTGGATCATGTCAACCCACACAAACCTCATTGACCTGAACACAAAGACTTTGTATGAAAAATCTCGCACCGGTTGATCATTCTATGTGCTTGTTGTGTGTTCCTATGAACTATGTGCTATTTTTGATCTTTTTTATACTTCATGGATGTTTGCAACATTTGTATTTCCAAGATTATTTATGCCGGGCAGACCAAGAATGCCGTCTAGAGCGGGCGAATATGCGCTCGAAACATTTTACGTTGTGGACTTGAGAAAGTGCGGAATAAAACTAATGTTTAACTTGTCAAGCACAAAACCTACAAACTAGGATTTACCTATGTGCACCAATAACATATGTTAAGCAAGGCAGGCAACAAGGTGATAGCAAGATATATAACTTCAAGCACGAAAACTATCACAAGGTAAAGTGCATAATTAAAGGAGCTTGGGTTGCAGAATAACCACATGGATGCGACGATGCATTCCAAAGTTCACACCATTGCGGGTGCTACTCTCCGTTAGAAAGGTGTGGGAGCACAAGGCACACCAAATGCCACAATGAACACCATATTCTCCTCGAGCCTTCCAACCAAAAGGGGAATCCTCAATTCACTATGGGACCCTTGAGGGTGGTCACCAAACCCGTATGAGCTTGGGGCGAGCTCCACGAATTAATTGGATGCTCCCAAGTAATCTGCATGAAGGTCACAAACTTGAGGCAAAATCCACAACAATTGGAGGCTCCCAAGTAATTTTCACTAAGACCACAATGCCACATTGCCATAACGCCACAAAGGCCACAACGCCATCAAGGCTACATCACCACAAAGTCCAACAAGCCATCTAGGGTTCCTAGAAGCCAAGAGGTACAAGCACCCGAGAGAAATTACCGAAATCTCCGTAGAGAACTCAGACATAAGCAAAGAAAGTATTTTTGTATTGTTCGATTTAATAACTGTTAAAAATATAAGGTGTGATAAAAGTGTTGGAAAGGTGTTCCTTTTTTTCAAAATGGAGGTTCTACCCCAGCCTCTACATCAAAATGATGCACACAACTTTCTTTTATTAAAATTATTCACCGGAAACTTTCTTATGATTAAAATTGGACCGAGGTTCATGGGTTCACTTGTCTACTCTTTTTTTAAGTTGTAGTGGACACTAACAATTCATCAATGACATAATATTAATGAAATTTCAATATGTGATTGATAAGCATTTATATGAGCATCATGTCCTAACATAGAGATGATACAACACATCTCTCTTATACTCCACAAGAAAGGGAAAAGTCCAAGCAATCTTGTATGAAGAACTAACATCGCATAACTTTAAGTATTTTGACATAATGTTTCAATATCAAATATGCTATCTTGACTCAACAAGATTACCAAGGTTGTCACATGATAAACATAGCACATGCATTCACTTTATCGCTAGTGAGACATCAAAGGTAAAGATAAAAACCATAATAGATCATGAATTTTGTCACTATTCAATCACTATCACAATGCTACTCCATCTAATACACGCATCTCCCACACATGTTCTTGCATGCAAGTTGGATCAGAACACGCACTTAATAATGGGGTACATAGTATGCATCTACCAATAAATCTCACACATAATAGATTCCAATCTCATATAGAAATATCATAGAATAAAGATCCACCACATACGAATTACATATATGACCATAATTATATTGGGCAGCTCATATGGTACTAAGATCTATGAAGAACAAGAGAGAAATAGATCAAACTACTGCCACAAACCCATAGTCCAGAGGAGGAATACTCCCTATTCATCATGGTGTTGATGTGGAAGATGTTGGAGAAGGTGGAGATCCCTCCGACGGCGGCTCTAGCGGAGTTCCCCCCCTAGTCAGAGTCGGTATTTGGAGTCAGGTCGATTTTTGTCGGGCAGAATTGAGTCGTAGTATCGAATCATTGAATCTGAGATCCTACCATACTTACTCGAAGAAGATATTTTCATCAAGAACAAAGTTTGTTTGATAATATAATGGAGATAAAAATAATAATCCATAAAGTTTCCAGCAATAATATTCTAGCGATAGATCATTTGAGATTTGGTAGGTAAATAAAGGGTAGTGAAGCAAGTGAAAAGGGCTTGGGATGTTTAACTAGTATCCTTGTATATGATCTACCGGATGGGAAAAATAATGACTTAGTAGAATCGAAAAATCCATAAAAAGAATCGAGATTATACATTATTGTAAAGGATTCTATGAGTTGGATCGGGACTCAACATGGATTCTACCTGACTAGGATTCATAGTGGGATTTGGATCGATACGGTGATGTAAGATCATTAAATCGTAGGATTCCGGTAGTAGGATCAGGATTATGACTAACTTGGATGCAGCCTATGTTTTGGTGTTTTCTCTCTCTACGGCTCTCTCTCTTCAAGGAAACCTTAAGGATCATATATATAGGGGTTCTTAGGTCAAATGGAGTTTGTGGCCGAAAGAATTAGGCGAACGGACGACCAAGTTAGGGCAAAAAGAGGCAGGGTGGCGTGCCCACCCTTACTAGGCACACCACCTGTGCTCTTTTGGGCCTCCAGGCTCTCTCGTGAGTTACAAGCGCTCCAAATGCTTCTCGTGGTGAAATATTGACGTTCCCTAAATCTTAGGTCAATCTGACTCCATATAGGTTCTTGAAATTGAAAAATACGTAAAATAGGTTTTTTTCTGTTCTACAGAGTTATAACCCAAATAATAAAGGGGATCATTGGTAAATCCCTATAAATTAATATAAAAACTTGGACATAACATCATATATGTTGCAAATATGTGTCAATAAATTACAAAGTTCATGTATGCATTTTATATGCATCAACAACCCTCTATGCCGATGGTGCAACAATCTTTATGACCCCTATTTGTGTGGAGTATCCAACCTTGCTTGCATCTTAAGAATCTTTGGAAGGTCAATAGGTCTTGACACAAAATTTGCAAAGAGTTTGGTGACTCCAATTCAATGTAATGAGATTGATATTGGTCATGTTCTTGTTGACCTTACGGCTACCAAAACTAACTCCTCGATGAAATATCTTGGTCTCCCTCTTGTGGTAAATAAGCTAAAGAGAATTCCCTTTCAATACCTTGAAATAAAGCAGTGGTGTGCAATTGGGTGATGTTTTGTAGAATTTTAGGCCAACCTCCCTTGGTGGTTTTGGTATTCTCAATATGGACAAATTTGCTAGAGCTCTTCATCTTAGATGGCCATGGCTTGAGTGGACGGCCTCAGATAGGCTTTGGGTTGGAATGGAGAAACCATGGAATGAGGACGATATGGATCTATTCTACTCTTAGAGAAGGGTTACTAGCGTCCGCTAATATAGCTTTATTTTGGAATTCTCCTTGGGCGGATGCTCTTAGGACAAAAGACAATCACCCTCTTAATTTATACTCTTTCAAAATAGAAAGCTTGGTCCGTCTGAAAATCCCTCACTGAGGACGCTTTGATATCTCGAATGGACGCTACGAACGAGCTAACCGTGCAACATCTTCATGAATTCATGAAGCTTTGTGAAATTACCTCTCAAATCCACTTTATTGATGCCCCATGCTCTATTCATTGAAAGCTCACAAATTTTGGATCATATTCTTGCACCTCGGCCTACAAAGGCTCAATTCGTCGGGACAATCCTCTCGAAGATGTTCTCTATGGTTTGGAAGAATTGGGCACCCTGAAAACGCAAGCCTTCTCCTGGCTCATCGTTCAAAATAGAGCATGGATGGCGGACATGTTAAAGAGATGCGATTGGTAGAATGGAGGGACATGTTCTCTTTATCAGAGGGAGAACAAGACGGCGGCTTATCTACTCTTAAAGTGTTGCTACTCCGTCCGCATTTTGAATTGGATAAAGGATTGGCTTGGCCTCCAAAACTTAAATCCCACGGCTTGTCATGATTTTGATGATGTCCATGATTGGTGGAGCAACCTAATCCTTGGCATTGCTCTTGGTATTAGTCCAATGGGATGTTTGGAAAGAGCGATGCGAGATCGAGGGTCTTTTGCGGGGGCAAAACACCTGGGTCATTGGTTGCCGAGAGAGTACGCTCCTGTGTGGAGGATTATAAGCTTTAAACTTTGTGCTCCTAACTTCTCCTTATTCAACGAATTAGGGCAATCCTTTTGCATTTATTTCAAAAATAAAAGCACAAATGAGCAAACAAAGAGGTGCTAAGTGAATAACAGTACCGGGGTACTAGTTTCTTCAGCCTATAAGAGCGCAATATGTATCTGTTATAAGAGGCGATTAGGTGCGAAGTAGCATGGAACACAGCATATGAATTTGATAAAGGATTAGTGTGGCCTCCAATATTTCAATCCCACGGCTTGGCATGATGTAGATGATTGGTGGAGCAACCTAGTCCTTGGCCATGGTGGTAGAACGAAAGGCTTAGCATCACTCTTGATGTCAGTCTCATGGGCTACTTGGGACGAGCAGACCGCGAGGAGCTTTAGAAAGCAAGAACACAATGCCAACGGTCACACTCAACTCACGTGGGCCATTTGCTGTCGGGAGAGCAGGCTAGCTCTTGTGTTGTGGATTGTAAGCTTTGTACTGCTACTTTCTCCGAAAACATCGAATGTAGCTCGGTTATATTTTTCATTTTTCAAACTTCAAATTTTTTTGATTTTAGAGTAAATTGTATCTATTATAGAGGCGACCAGCTGCGAAGTTGCATGGAACGCATCATATGAGTGCAGCGGTCGTAGTAGTCTGATGGAACCTCGACCATGTAATAATTCCCACGACTCAGCATGTGATCTTATAGCACGATCGGTCCACAATTTGGCTTAAAACCGGGAGTAAAATAACAGTTAACGAAAGGACATCACACAGCTCAAGCAGCAATCACTCATGAAATTAGGGGCAAGCTACACTAGCTAACACGAATTTGATTTAGCTAACGCGTGGGACAGCTCGAGAATCAGGAGCAACTGGATGAGTAGACTAGGCACCATTCCTGAAAAATAAAAAGAGTAGGCACTGATCGCAACACCTCGGAGAAAAATGCTCGCGGCATGTCGGACGATATGCTGCCGCGGTTTTGTTCCCGACACTGTATTGCTCGTTCAGCTTTCGGGTAGAGATGTCGATCGATGCAGATTCTCTGGGCTGGCCCTGATCGAGGGTTATTATTAGATGGATTGTTGGCGTTGGATGGCTTGTTTGACGACTCCCTGAAGACCTGTGCAAAATAATCGGTGCTGTGGCGTGATGCGTTTAGTTTGTTCCGTAGCCACCGTGCGACGCGCTGCAGCGTCTGGAACCTGTCGGCAGTCGGCGAGCGCCACTCCGGGGTGCGTTCTTCAGTCTTCAGGCATCGGATAATCGTATCCGGCTCTTCCTTCCTCGCCAATGTGATCCGCCGGCAGGATTAGATTTACCTCCTCTCAAGCCTTTGTTGCACTGACTAGCTACCTCCTCTCTCCCGCACCCCCAAACCCTAGATGCCTTCGGCCACCGCCGCCGACGGCGCCGCCGGGCAAAGACCGCGGGGCGTGGCGGCGGCGGCGGCCTTCCCTCGTGACGCGCTGGAGACGGCGGACGGGAGCTTCCCTCGGCGCTACGGCGGCGGCCCTCCCGCCTCCCGTGTGGATGGCTGGGCGGCGGCGATCGGACGTGGATGGAGGGGCGACGACGGCCAGAGATGATCTGTGTTGCGGCCTCCCCGCCTCCCGTCAGCGGCACGCCGGTGGTGGCTGGTGGTGGGACGGACTGCGCCATCCTCTCCGCCTTTCGCCGGTGCGGGGTGATGATCTTGGGCTTCTCCCGCGGTACGAGGTCGCCCGGGGCAGCAGCAGCCTTGGGTTCGATGGTGGAGGCGGCCTTCTTCTTCTCCGGAAGAGGTCGGCTGGTTGCTGGGGTGGCGGATCACGAGATCCCTCTACCCCGGCGATGAAGATCTAGTCGACGATGAGCTAGCGGCGAAGGGGCCACCGGTGAACACCGCGCCTTGACTTCGTTCTTGGCGGATGATGGCGGCGGCTATTGGCGTTGTTCCCTTGCGAAGGCATCATCTTTGCTGGCCTCTCCGTTTGCTCTCGCCGAGTTCGGGACTCGCGACTGTCGGTGAAAACCATGTCATGATTGGCGGGTGATGGCGGCGTTAAGCGCCGCTTCCTTCTTGAAGGCATCGTCGTCGCAGTCCGTGGGTACTCACTCGTGCTGCTCTGGGGGAAACCCTAGATCCAGCCAGGATCGGACGATGACGGTGCTCCCTGCATCGTGCTACCTCTTGGGGCATCGTTTTTGGAGCAGCGGCTGGATGGAGGTGGTTTTTGGTGGAGTGGGTTCATCTACCACGTTGTCGTCGATGATTCTCAGCGGCGTGGAGCTGCGGGGTATCGAAGACGGGCGAGAACTGCTGGATGCGTGCAGGATGGTGAAGTTGTCTGGTGTTATGGTGACATTGACGGCAGGCCTGGCACGGTCAATGCGTTGATCTCGCTTGGAGATGTGTTCGAGATAGATGGCGGTTGCGAACTCTGCGACGTGTGCAATGGCACACCCTCAGGGTTTTGCTTTTTGGATGATGTGCATTGGTGTATCGTCAGGGAGTATGGCCTTGTCATGGTCACCCACTTCATCGTAGGTATAGCGAGTTGTCGCCAGGAAGGAGGCTTCAAGTTGATCTTTGTATTCCTCTTGTAAGGCATTGCTAATAATTTTAATAAAGCAAAAAAGTTGTGTGTATCATTTGGATGCAGAGGCTGGCTATGCTCCTTTATCGAAAACAAGTTAAGAGCATTACGGGCATGAGCAATGGAGGCAGCTGTCCAACTAGGCTTGGATAAAACTTTTGACATATGCATGACATGTTATGGTTCCATTAATATGTGTTTCTCTCAAAAACTGATTTGGTTTGCTTTTTCTCTTTCTCTCTCACATTTTTTACTCAGTTTTCACTTTATGGCTGAAGAGGCTGCCTCCTAATGAAGAGGTTGCCTCCTTATCCGAATCCAATTTAGATCACCCGAACCAAGATAAAGCTGTGAGGCAACACCCCTGAAGCTATGCGTTGGCCATGCCCTACTAGCAGGCCGTGCGTCGCTGCTAAGGCCACCTCAAACGGGTGAACCGTAAAAAGACAGTTTATATCTATCCATGTCTATGGGGTCTAAACATGAGGCTTAACGGCCGACCGTAAACGAACTGTGTCTAGGGTGCATCAGTTTTGAAGCAAACATATCCTAAATATGGGGTATGTTTGTGATCGCGCGGACAACGTCTGGACATGCCACACACCCTCCGGTGGCTCGCAAGTCAGTGAAACAAAAGCAATCAATTGACTTTTTTGTATGGCTACATGTTGGCATTACAATAAATCTAAATCAGACTAAACTAAGCTACATCGGGCTCTCTCTAAACTAAACGAAACTAAGCTGCTTAATGAAGACGGGTGTGGCAGGAGCTGCTACATAATAAATACTTGATACAGAAAGTCTTATCACCAGTACAAGCAAAACCCCACAGATTCCCCCTTTTGAAAGGGATTGATGGGGGTGAAGGATAAGTTTTTCTCGAGAGGTTTATTCAAAATCGGAGATGGAATGAATACCCGATTCTGGGAAGATACTTGGTTAGGGGGTATCCCTTTGGCGTAGCAATATCCTTCATTATATAATATTGTGTTGGAGATATGCCCAAGAGGCAATAATAAAATGGTTATTATAATATATCTTTGTTTATAATATACCATGCTATAATTGTATTAACCGAAACATTGATACATGTGTGTTATGTAAACAACAAGGAGTCCCTAGTAAGCCTCTTGTATAACTAGCTTGTTGATTAATAGATGATCATAGTTTCATGATCATGAACATTGGATGTTATTACTAACAAGGTTATGTCATTATGTGAATGATGTAATGGACACACCCTATTAAGCGTAGCATAAGATCACGTCATTAAGTTCATTTGCTATAAGCTTTCGATACATAGTTACCTAGTGACGAGGTATCAGCTCGGCAATGCCTACGTATTGTAGACTAGGGTTTCGGGAGAGAGCGACGATGGAGATTCCGGGGACGAGATTAGGCACACGACGTACCCAGCTTCGGGTCCCCTCGGTGGAGGATCCCTACGTGCTGCTAGCAATCTACTATATGATCATAGATATGTTTACAGGGTGCCGCCATAGGCGGAGCTTTGTTGTCTATATTCTGTCTATCTGTTCGCCTCTCTATTTCGGGTGCCCTGGCTAGCTTTATATATGCAACCAGCCTAGGGTTTTACAAGAGTCCTAGTCGACTACTTCTTCGGGTTGCCTTGTTGGGCCTTCTCCATATTGGGTCTTCTCCATATTGGGCCGAGCCAGTATACTAATAATGGGTACCCGAAGGGTATGCCCATGTCAGTAGCCCCCGAGTTTATAGGGAAGTCGAAGACTTGCGTAGAAACTCCAAGCATAACCATCTCCAAAGTCGAAGAAAATACAGGGCGAGGTCCATGTCGTAGATCATGTGTAGCATAGATGATGTCGACGATTCTTGAAATTATTTTTCTATCGGGTGCGCACAGCCTCCCGATGGGAGTAGCCCCGAGTCTATGGGCAAGTGCTTGCACTTGGGCATAGACTCAAGTTGTACTACTCGAAGAACTTGACTGTACTTCGGCAGCCCCTTTTTTTATCGACTCCTATTAGAGGACTTAATGAAATCCAGCACTCCCGATGGGAGTAGGCTCCACTCGAGTCGTAGAATCGAGTTGAGTCTACAAACCTTGATTGTCGTAGATGTTGTCGAAGTTATTTTCTATCGGGCGCGACCGCTCCCGATGGGAGTAGCCCCGAGGCTACAGCCAAGTGTTTGCACTTGGGTGTAGGCTCAACTTGCTTTTAATCGATACCATAATTTTTCCTCTTTCTTGTATCTTATCGGGAGGGTGAACAATACTCTTGATAAGAGTAGCCCCCGAGCCTATGGGCAGTGCTTGCACCTAGGCATAGGCTCAAGTTGTACTACTCGATAAAGAACTTGACTATATTTCTGGCGCAGCCCCTCTTTTTATCGACTCCAAGCCATTGCTATTTTTATTTCACATCCATATCTATATTGTACAGGGATAATGGTAATTGGGGCTAGTTCATCTGACGGATCAGGTACTAGTTAACTGCTCTAGTGGCAATCCGCAAAAACCTACTTCAAGATCACGTCCCTGGACATGATCCCGGGATACGGTGTTAACTCGACAGCCGCTTAAGGTCTTACCATCTGTCGAGCCCCGGTCATGTTTTATCGGGTCCACAACGCGTCCGCTGGGATATTTCTTCACATCGTTGATGTGGAAAAAGCAGTAGCGCAGTCTTTAGCGATGCCACGCCACACAGGACGGACCCGGGGTCTTACCTTCGCAGAATTTTGCGGCATTCGAGATTATTCGCGACTTTGGCGCTCCGAGAATATTTTGTCAAGTGCCTTGTTCGGCTGATGCAATGACCCATTTTGTGGGTTCTTCTATTTTTCTCTCGGGCTTGATAAGACAGCCGAATATATTGGTTCTTCTATATTGTCGGGTACATCACCGATGCTCTTGCTCGGAACAATATGACGAGTCAATGGACTCGAAGATTTGTCCACCTTCTTTTTTTTTTTCTTTTTCCTTTTTTGATGAAAATTTCGTCGAGTTCCTCCTTCAGGAAAATTTCTTCGGGTCCTCTTTGAGGACAATTCTTCGGGTCCTCCCTGAGGACAATTCTTCGGGTCCTCCCCGAGGACAATTCTTCGGGTCCTCCCTGAGGACAATTCTTCGGGATCTCCTTGAAGATAATTTTTCGGGACCTCCTTGAAGATAATTCTTCGGGACCTCCTTGAAGATAATTCTCCGGGTCCTGTTCTTTCTTGAAGACAATTTCGTCGAGTTCTCCCTGTAGACAATTTCGTCGGGTTCTCTCTTATATACTTTGAATTCTGCTCCTGCACAAATAAACAAACTTTTTCTATCTTTCCCTTGACTCTCTTTTTCGCATGCGGTGTTAGATGCTCAGATTCGATGATATGTAAAGTGAATATATGCCGCGCAGCCCCCGAGCGTCGGGTGCGGAGAAAGTAAATGATAATCAACTTTGTGCAAAATAAAAGAACACTTAGCTTTTTGGACAGGACGAAGTTGATGCATGATGAAGTCTTTGAGTGTAGATAAGAAATATAGCCAAAGTAGAAACCACCAAATATCAAAAGTGGATGCCGCCATATTTTTGATGAAGAAATAGCCAAGCCCCCGAGCACTGCTGGGGTGATGCCATGATTGTTGCTTAGATGTCGTGCCACAGTTGTTACTCGAGACGAAGTCATGATCGAGCCCCCGAGTGTTTAGCCATGATGTCGAAAGAAGTTGACGGAATCACATCGTCATATTTGGTGAAGCCATTTAAGATGAAGCCATAGACAATAATATACGAAGATGAATCCCAGATGAAGTATTTGAGATGAATCCATATTGAAGATTACGCCATTTAAATATAGTGCATATATTGAAAATAAATCCGTCGATATCATAGAGGATGAATCCATTGGCCCGAATAATTCAGTAATAATCATAGAAGATGAATCCGCTGACATCATAGAAGATGAATCCATTGACCCGAATAATTCAGTAATAATCATAGAAGATGAATCCGCTAATATCACAGAGGATGAATCCATTGATCCGAGGAAAATAGTTCCAGTAACAACCATAGAAGATGAATCCATTGACCCGAAGAATCCAGTAATAACCATAGAAGATGAATCCGCTAATATCATAGAAGATGAATCCATTGACCCGAAGAATCCAGTAATAACCATAGAAAATGAATCCATTGCCCCGGAAAACGCATCGGGTAATATTGTATAAGAGTGAACTAATAATAATCCGAAGAGAAACAATCCAGCAAGCCGAAGAAAATAAATGTACTGTGCCGAAGAAGATAAATCCACTAAGTCGAAAAAAGTAATTCCACTGAGCCGGAGAAAATAATTCCACTGAGCTGGAGAAAATATATCCAGGGCCGAAGGAAAAGAAATTCACCAAGTAACCGAGTATATATGTGGTAACGAAGTAATGGAGCTGCCCCCAGTATTGGGTGAATTAGCTCTAATGATGTAATGATGCAGCCCCCGAATATTCAGGTGTGATGAAAGTAAATAAATAATTGAATCTCGAAAGAGGAATACTTAGCTTTTTCATCAGATGCGATGGAGTTGTCGCTGAAACAAGTCGTGCAGCTGGCACAGTTGATGTAGACGCGCGGCGTCTGACTGGGAATAGTTGACATCGTGCAGCGCCTGGCCGGCATGGTTGATGTAGTCGTGCAGCGCCTAACCGGCGTGGTCGATGAAGATAACGCAGTCGAAGTAATTGCGCGGCTAGGAGACGAGACGCATGATGACGAACTGGATCGATATAGCAAAGTAGTCGAAGCTTATTTCTGATCTGCAGTTATATATTACGGCACAACAACTGTATGCAAATAATAATAGTACAAGCTTAAGAATTTTTTTTGGCAAAATAAATTCGTGTAATTGAAAATATAGCACTGATAATCTGTATGTTGGGTGGCGAAGTACGCACTAGCAGACTCATACTGGCAAATCCACGACGGATAATTTCGGGAGAGCCGTCGTTTGCAAACAAATCGAAAATTTCTCGCAAAAAATTTCAGAGCAAATATTTATCTATATTTTCCTTTCAATCAATTTTCTTATTAGAGATAAAATCGTGTGTTGTTTGTGTTTGTTAGATGAATAATGTTTAATCAAAGACCAAATACTATAACGTGAAGAAACAAGAATACGAGTACTTAGCTGAATATAACGATCGCATCTTGGAAGACGTGAAGCATCATGATTTCTCTTTCTTGCTTCTGCTGCTTCCGCCGTGAAACAACAGTCTTTTTTTTATTTTTAGACGAGACACGTGAATCAGATCTTGGAAGTTGTATCCCGCTTCTAGTCTATGCATGTGCTGCGCTCAATCAAAGGCTCGCCTTCTTTGTTTTTTCCTCTTGCTAATCCTTGCCGAAGAATCCACGCAACCAACTAGCTGTGCCCATGGCACAGTCCAATACTGCGAGCGATATCGCCAACGCGGCTTCATTGTTGTAGATCGGATAGAACGATGCTGCTTTTTGATGTAGATCGGCTGCGCTGCTGGTGCTTTGTTGAGGTCGATTTGTATACGCGTTGTTGATGGTGAAGAACTCGACGGATCCCGCCCGGATAACGAAATCCAGTCGCCGCGATTCCCACAGACGGCGCCAATTGACGAGGTATCAGCTCGGCAATGCCTACGTATTGTAGACTAGGGTTTCGGGAGAGAGCGACGATGGAGATTCCGGGACGAGATTAGGCACACGACGTACCCACTTCGGGTCCCCTCGGTGGAGGATCCCTACGTGCTGCTAGCAATCTACTATATGATCATAGATATGTTTACATGGGTAGGCGGAGCTTTGTTGTCTATATTCGTCTATCCGTTGGCCTCTCTATTTCGGGTGCCCTGGCTAGCTTTATATATGCAACCAGCCTAGGGTTTTACAAGAGTCCTAGTCGACTACTTCTTCGGGTTGCCTTGTTGGGCCTTCTCCATATTGGGTCTTCTCCATATTGGGCCGAGCCGGGTATACTAATAATGGGTACCCGAAGGGTATGCCCATGTCACCTAGTCCTTTCGACCATGAGATCATATAAATCACTTATGCCGGAAGGGTACTTTGATTACATCAAACGCCACTGCGTAAATGGGTGGTTATAAAGGTGGGATTAGGTATCCGGAAAGTATGAGTTGAGGCATATGGATCAACAGTGGGATTTGTCCATCCCGATGACGGATAGATATACTGGCCCTCTCGGTGGAATGTCGTCTAATTAGCTTGCAAGCATATGAATGGTTCATAAAAGACCACATACCACGGTACGAGTAAAGAGTACTTGTCAGAGACGAGGTTGAACAAGGTATAGAGATACCGATGATCAAACCTCGACAAGTAAAATATCGCGTGACAAAGGAATCAAGATCGTATGTAAATGGTTCAATCGATCACTAAGTCATCGTTGAATATGTGGGAGCTATTATGGATCTCCAGGTCCCGCTATTAGTTATTGATCGGAGAGGAGTCTCGATCATGTCCGCATAGTTCTCGAACCGTAGGGTGACACACTTAAGGTTTGATGTCGTTTTAAGTAGATATGGAATATGGAATGGAGTTCGAGTTGTTCTGAGTCTCGGATGGGATCCGAGACATCAGGAGGTTCGAATGGTCCGGAGAATAAGATTCATATATGGGAAGTCATTTTCCGGGTTCGGAAAAAGTCCGTGTTTTGACCGGAGCTTCTAGTTCTCCGAAGGACCGGAATAGTCCGGAATATTATGGAAGGTTCCGGAAGTGTCCGGACGACCCGGGATGTCTAAGGAAGTCCGAGGGTTCCATAATAGGTGCAACCACATTGTCTTAAGGGAAAAGGAGTCTTTCCTTAATGCAATTTCGGAATTGGCAAAAGAGTCCGAGTAGGACTAGGTTTTCTAACCGGAAACATATCGGAACTCATCAAACTTGGGGGCAGGTTTTTGGACGACCCAAGGGGCTTGGCCACCTATTTAAAGAGGCCAAGGGCACCCCAAGGGCACCACAAGTCGCAGCCCTAGCTCCCCAAGTCGCAGCACCACCCCGCGCCCAAACCCTAGCTATTCCCTCCTCCTTCTTCTCCCGCAGCTTGCGGCGAAGCCGCCGGAGATCTCCACCACCACCGTCACCACGCCGTCGTGCTGGCGGGATTCCGAGGAGGATCTACTACATCCGATGCCCGCTGGAACGGGGAGGAGGACGTCGTCTTCATCAACACCGTACGTGTGACCGAGTACGGAGGTGCTGCCCGATTGTGGCACCGTCAAGTTCTTTACGTGCTTTTGCAAGCGGTCAAAATCTTCTAAGCGCTTTTGCAAGCGGCAAGTGATTGACTACATCCACCACGAGATCTAATCTCGTTAGGCTTTGGAAATCTTCGAGGGTTAGTCTCATGATCTTCTCGTTGCTACCATCTACTAGATTAGATCTTGCCTTGTGCTTTCGTTCTTGCGGTAGGAAATTTTTTTGTTTTCTATGCTACGAATCCCATCATATTGTGCATCACAAAAATGTAACGGTAGCCCATGTGTTAACCCAACAAACCCCGTTGAATATTAGTTTTAGAAGGGCTTTGTTGGGGAACAAATGAACTTTATGGTTACATTTATGCCAAAAATTAATGAGGGTACAACTAAATGATGAAAAAGATCTTTTTGTGTGGAGCCACACATCAAATGGTTTGTTTACGTTAAAGTCTATGTATGAGGATCTTATGAGTGACCACACCCCTTTTTTGCGAAAATATCTATGGAAAGTCAAAGTTCCCTTAAAGATTAAAATCTTCATGTGGTTTCTAAGTAACAAGGTTTTGTTAACTAAAGATAATTTAGCTAAAATAAATTGGAATGGGTGTATGAAATGTGTATTCTGTGGTGAGCAGGAAACCATTGAACATCTGTTTATTAATTATTCTTTAGCTAAACTTTTTTGGCGCACAGTTAAATTCACTTTTAATCTTCCACCTCAAGCCAATATAATAAATATGTTTGGAAATTGGTTAAATGGAGTAGATAGACAAACTAAGGCTTTTTCATCCGCATTGGGATTTCTGCTTTATGTTGGTTTATTTGGAGGGTAAGAAATGATATTATCTTTAACAAAAAACAATCTTTTCATTTCCTGCAGGTTATCCTTATGATGTCACATTGGGTCCAGCAATGGGCCCTCTTTTCGCAGGAGGGACTGTGGGATGCTATGGCTACTGGATGCACACGGCTCCAGATGGTAGCTCAGGATATCTTATTCCAGGCTGGCGTCATACTAGGAGATTGCAGTGATGAGTAGTGATGCTATGTTTTATTTGCTTCGCTGGTTGATTCTTGTATCGACTGTATGCGATGATTGAATTGTAAGAATTGGTTTTATGAGACTTCTTAATAAAAGCATCATGATGCAGAAGACGGGGTTTTATCCCCATTTCGAAAGAAAAACATTGGGCTCTCTCTAGGGTTGGCGTAGCTAGCTTGACCCTCGCTGCCTTGGCGCTCGCTGGCCGCCGGAGTTCCTTGGCCCTCGTCATCCCTTGGATGCCACGGGCGCATGGCTTCGTTGGCGTGGCGCATCCTCTCGCGAGCGGCCTGCCTCCTCATGGTCCGGGCGAAGGTCATGTACTGCCGTTGCTCCGCCTTGCCGCTGGAGCGGCCGCCTGTTGCGCTGCCACGTGAGCGGTTATGGTCGCCACCGTTTCTGCGCCAGCAAACGCCTCGATCTCGCTGGCCCTCGTTGCCTGCTGGAGCACCATCTACACTGTTGATGCTTCCTCTTGGAGCCGCTCCGGCGCCACTTGCGCGGTTATGAAGGTTGCCTGTCTGCAGTCCGCCTCTTTCGTCTCGAGCACGACGTGGAGGGAGGCAGCCTCTACCGATGCCAGCTTGGCAATCTCTTCGGCCGCCCGGTGGGATTCGATCTCTGCCTAGACGCGGTGCTCTGCCGCCATGAACTAGCGGTCGTGCTCCTCCAAGGCCGCCGTCTAGCTTCGCATGTCGATGGAGTGGAGGCTTCCAGGGCTGGCTGGCGCGCGCTCTGGAAGTAGTCGAGGACTCTCTGCTCCACGTTGGTCGGCGGGCATGGGTCGTCCTTGCCGCCGGTGTCGTCACCCTAGTCATCCTCGTCACCCGCCATTGTCACCCTAGTCCTCGTCACCCGCAATCGTCGCCCTAGTCAGTGGCAGATCCAAGTACAAGCTTGGAGGTGCACTGGACACCGGGTAAACAAAAAATCTTTTGTAAACTAGCTATTTTTCACCATGTGTGCCACCCCTAAAACAATTTTTTTTGGCAGCTAGGGCTCCACCGTGCACCCCGATCCTTGTTTCTTTAGCTCCGCCGCTGCCCCTAGTCCTCGTCACCCGCCATCGTCACCCAGATGCGGCTGCTATTAGCCTCTGTTTAGGCTGTAGCGCGGACAACTGGTCCCTCAAAATGTGGTTCACCATTAGAACTGCGGACAATTCTAAACGAACATGGGTTTCTCCTCTATCCACGGGCCACCACCGCAAACAGACCGAAACAAACAGTTTGGCGGTTCATAATGCGATCCAGCATTGGAGGCGGGCTAACAGCGAAGCGCATGGAAAATAACTGCACCGAGATGAGATCTCTGTCTCCCAGATCAAGTAACAAGCTTATCGATCTACAGGTGCCATCGATCTTGTAGCAGTCGCGTTAGCAGAGCAACCTGCCATGATCGATCTGGTAGCAAAACTGTAGCTGTCACATGAGAGGCTGTACGTGCGTCTAGACTTGGCAGGCATGGTGCTCCGGGGCTGGGACGTTCCAGTGTTTGCCGGGGAGAAGCACGCATGCAGAATGCAGACGCAGTGCGCAGAGCCACAGGCCCAGATGCATGCTCTCCTCTGCCTACCTTCTGGCCCGAGGATTGCATGATCGCATCGATCTCGTCAGCAAAACCATTGCTGGTTTTCTCGATGTTCACTGAATCCGGCCGCGCGTCGATCGGGTACACGATCCTCTGAAGCTAGCGCTGTTATCGCTGAAGTGTTAACGAATCCCAGTGCGACCGACACAAGTGTCCATTTCCCTCTCGAAATAAGTGCCCATTTCATATTCGTACATATGCCAGTTGTGCCTGCATGTGCTGAAAAAACATGGTCGCCTAGACACTGGTATAGAGATGTTTGCCTGTTCTCATCACTACATCAGGACCAGGCCTCGCGCGGGGCCTGCTCGTTGCTGATTCATGGGCTCGTCTTCAAATGCCAAGCAATCTTGGCGCTAGCCCATGGGGTTCAATCCGTTTGCTAATTATTAGGCCGCCCGTTCTGTTTCTTCTTAACTAGCCCGGCCAATCCAACTCAGCCCGTCTACTACTATATAGCTAACAGGTCAATGTTATCGACATGGGAGGCCCATTAACACATTTCAATTTTCTCTTTTCCAAAATATAAAAAGTATTTTCAGTAATTAAATTCATACATGATACTTTCAAAAAAATATAATTGAAGATTCTTTGACTGATTTTTAATTTTGTGCATAAAATGTGTCAGCCTTGTTCATGGTATCCATGATAAAATATTCACGGTTTTTAGCGAAAAAATGTTCTCTGAACAAATATTTGTTCTATACATCTTTGTATAATTCCAAATATTCATGTGTCACAAAAGAAATGCCTGTGGCTATAAACATATGCTCATGTAGTCATGTTCTCACAAGAGATTCTATGTAATCCATAACACAGTCTTCATATGTATGAAGTTGGGTATTCATGACCAAGAGAAAATATTATGTAATTAATTGGTTTCCACGTATTAACTATGAAATAAGAAAATAACTAAATAACCAAATATGGAAAATAAGCCCTTAAAATACTAGAAATAATAAAATAAAACAAAATAAATTATTTATAGATAAAATACAAAAGTAAGTATATAAATAGTGCAATTTGAAGATACAAATAAAAATAGGTATAAACAAAATCTTTTAGGCCGACACAAAGTGTGCTCTTGCTCTAGCTCCCTTTGTTTTCGCTCGCGATTTTTGAGATTCCCTATAATCCTTGAAATAACACCCTCACTCCTTGGCTCGTGGGCTGGCAAAAAAAAGATGTATGCACGCGACATGGTACGAGCGTATGAATATAGTTTAATATTTTTTTTGCGGGTAAAATAGGATTTCATTACTGATAGGGTTATAAGATGTATGCTTCTACTCTCTTTTATTTTGCCTCGTTTCAAAAATAATTACTCTATTCATTTCTTCTTTCATTTTTAGCTTTTGGTATTGTGTTTCTCTTTTCCAATATTGCATTTATTAAATATGCTTATAGCCTTTGATAAACAAAAATATTAGCATAGGTAAATCTACATATTCCTTTCTTTGAATAAGGAACGCTTCTAGGAGTCCAGTGAGCATTTGTGCAAAATATATGAAGATTTTTCAGATAGCACAACATGTTACTATATAAAATTATCTTGCATGGAACATTTCTCTTTGACAACAACATTATCAAGGACTTTTACTCAAGCAAATTTAATGAGGAACGCTTACAATCATGAGATGCTTTGAAGCCACTAAGGGCAAGCCTGAAGGAGAGCTTACTCCCCTCCAGGAGAAATCTTTTGAGGATGCCGACACCCTTCTGAGGGGTGCTATCATCAGCGTTCTTGGCGAGAACATTGTCGACTCGTATTTGTCCATCTCTACGGGCAAGGATATGTGGGACACAATCGAGGCCAAGTTTGGGGTCTCGGATGCGGGCAGTGAACTGTATATCATGGAACAATTTTATGACTTCAAGATGACTAATGAGCGAGTTTCATCATTGAGCAGGCTCATGAGATACAGTCCATTGCTAAGGAACTTGAGCAGTTTACTTGTGTGTTACCGGACAAGTTTATTGCCGGAGGTATCATTTCCAAGCTTCCTTCTTCATGGAAGAATTTTGCTACTTCTCTGAAGCACACGAGACAAGAGTTTTCCATTACGGATTTTATTGGGTCTCTTGACGTGGAAGAAAAGGCAAGGGCAAAAGACACACGTGCTCGAGGTGTTGAGGGAGGTTCTAGTGCCAACTTGGTACAGAAGAAGAACTTCCAATCCTACAAGTCCAAGAACAAGAACAAGTATAATAGCAAAGGAAAATTTGATGGGAAGAACAAGACCTCACAGTCTACCAATTTCAAAAGGAAGACCGATAAGAAGAAAGGAGTATGCCACGTCTGTGGTGATCCTGTTCATTGGGCTCCCAATTTTCCAAACCGCTTTGACAAGCGTTACCAAGGAAAGGGCGGCAAGACTGCCAATGTTGTCATTGGTGACACTGAGATGAAGGATGTTGGGTATGGTATATTTCCTACTGTCCTTTTAATATGTCATTGTCCTGAATGGTGGATTGACACAGGTGCCAATGTACACGTTTGTGCTGATATCTCCATGGTTTCTTCTTAACAGGTTGCAGTGACTTCCTCTGTGTTGATGGGCAACGGCTCGCATGCTACTGTTCGTGGTGTTGGCACGGTCGATCTGAAGTTCACTTCGGGGAAGATCGCGCGCCTGAAGAACGTGCATCATGTCCCTTCTATCAGTAAATTTTTTGTTAGCGGATCGCTTCTGTGTCGTGATGGCTACAAGATTGTGTTTGAATCCAATAAATTTGTTGTGTCAAAATTTGGAACCTTTGTTGGTAAAGGCTATGAGTGCGGAGGCTTGTTCTGCTTATCCCTGTCAGACGTTTGTAATCAAGTTGTTAATCATATTTGCACCAACATTGAGACAAATGTTTAGCATTCACGTCTTTGTCATGTTAATTTTGGTTGTATGACGCGGCTAGCTAAACTAAATTTAATCCCGAGTTTCACTAATGTAAAGGGTTCTAAGTGTCAAGTGTGTGTTCAAGCTAAGCAACCTCGCAAGTCTCATACGACTGCGGAGGTAAGAACTTTGGCACCTCTAGAACTCATACATTCATATATTTGCGAGATGAATGATGTGTCCACAAACGGTGGAAAGAAATACTTCATGACGTTGATTAATGACTCAACTAGATATTGTTATGTGTATCTTCTGAAATCAAAAGATGAGGCATTAAGTTTGTTCAAAATCTATAAAGCTGAAACAGAAAATCAACTTGATCGAAAGATCAAGCGGCTTAGGTCTGATCGTGGTGGAGAGTATTTCTGCAATGAGTTTGACTCATTTTGTGCGGAACATGGTATAATCCATGAGAGGACGCTGATGGCGTGTAACTCACACGTTCGTTGGGAACCCCAAGAGGAAGGTATGATGCTTAGAAGCAAGTTTTCCTCGGAAGAAACCAAGGTTTAATCGAACCAGGAGGAGCCAAGAAGCACGTTGAAGGTTGATGGTCGCGAAATGTGATGCGGCGCAACACTGTGGGATTGGCCAAACGCGAACCCACAACACAACCCAAGTACTTTGTCCCAACGAAACAAGAGGTTGTCAATCTCACCGGCTTGCTGTAACAAAGGATTAAACGTACGAGTGGAAGATGTTTGCAAAGAAAACAAGAAACACAATTGCAGATTGTATGCTATGTAAAGAATAGGACCGGGTCCACAGCACTAGAGGTGTCTCTCCCATAAGATAAAGCATGTTGGGTGAACAAATTACAGCCGGCAATTGACAAATAGAGAAAGGCATAACAATGCATATACATGACATGGTAAATATAGTGAGATTTAATCCGGCATTACGACAAAGTACATAGACCGCCATCCAACGCATCTATGCCTAAAAAGTCCACCTTCAGTTATCGTCCGAACCCCCTCCAGATTAAGTTGCAAAGCAAAGACAATTGCATTAAGTATGGTGCGTAATGTAATCAACAACTACATCCTTAGACATAGCATCAATGTTTTATCCCTAGTGGCACAAGCGACATCACAACCCATACTACGATCCCGATTCAATGAAGGCATGAACCCACTATCGAGCATAAATCCCCTCTTGGAGTTAAGAGCAAAAACTTGGCCAGAGCCTCTACTAATAACGGAGAGCATGCAAGATCATAAACAACACATAAACAATAGATTGATAATCACCATAATCATAGTACTCTATCCATCGGATCCCGACAAACACAACATATAGTATTACAGATAGATGATCTGATCATGTTAGGCAGCTCACAAGATCCAACAATGAAGCACAACAAGGAGAAGACGACCATCTATATCGCTATGGACCCATGGTCCAGGGGTGAACTACTCACTCATCACTCCTGAGGCGACCATGGCGGTGTAGAGTCCTCCGGGAGATGAATCCTCTCCGGCAGGGTGCCCGAGGCGATCTCCGAATCCCGAGATGGGATTCGGCGGCGGCGTCTCCGTAAGGTTTTCCGTATCGGCTCTCACGGGGTTGCGACGGCTTTAAGTAGGGCGGAGGTCAACGCGGGGGCCACACGAGGCCTGGGATAGGGCGCCAGGCCAGGGCTGCGCGCCACCCCCGGCTGCCTCGTGGCCCCACTCGTTAGGTCTTCGGTCTTCTGGAAGCTTCGTGAAAAAATAGGACCCCGGCGAAAGTTTCGTCAATTCGAGAATATTTCTAGGATTTCTGAAACCAAAAACAGCAGAAACAAAGAATCGGCTCTTCGGCATCTTGTTAATAGGTTAGTTCCGTAAAATGCATAAATATGACATATAATGCATAAAACATGTAGGTATCATCAATAAAGTAGCATGGAACATAAGAAATTATCGATACGTTGGAGACGTATCAGCATCCCCAAGCTTAGTTCTGCTCGTCCCGAGCAGGTAAAAAACGATAACAAAGATAATTTCAAGTGACATGCCATCATAATCTTGATCATACTATTTGTAAACATATGTAATGAATGCAGCGATCAAAGTAAAGGTAATGACATGAGTAAACAATCGAATCATAAAGCAAAGACTTTTCATGAATAGTACTTCAAGACAAGCATCAATAAGTCTTGCATAAGAGTTAACTCATAAAGCAATAAATCAAAGTAAAGGTGTTGAAACAACACATAAGAAGATTAAGTTTCAGCGGTTGCTTTCAACTTATAACATGTATATCTCATGGATATTGTCAACATAAAGTGATATAATAAGTGCAATATGCAAATATGTAGGAATCAATGCACAGTTCACACAAGTGTTTGCTTCTTAAGGTGGAAGGAGATAGTAAACTGACTCAACAATAAAAGTAAAAGAATGGTCCTTCAAAGAGGAAAGCATCGATTGTTTTTGTGCTAGAGCTTTTATTTTGAAAACATGAAACAATTTTGTCAACGGTAGTAATAAAGCATATGAGTTATGAAAATTATATCTTACAAGTTGCAAGCCTCATGCATAATATACTAATAGTGCCCGCACCTCGTCCTACTTAGCTTGGACTACCGGATCTTTGCATGCCATGTTTCAACCAAGTGTCACAAAGGGTACCTCCATGCCGCCCGTACAAAGGTCTAAGGAGAAAGCTCGCATTTTGGATTTCTCGCTTTGATTATTCTCAACTTAGACATCCATACCGGGACAACATGGACAATGGATAATGGACTCCTCTTAAATGCATAAGCATGTAGCAAAGTTATTATTGTTCTCATATGAGATTGAGGATATATGTCCAAAACCGAAACTTCCACCATGATTCATGGCTTTAGTTAGCGGCCCAATGTTCTTCTCTAACAATTTTGCATGCTCCAACCACCAAAATGATAGACCTTCAGACAAGACGGACATGCATAGCAACTCACATGATATTCAACAATAGTTGATGGCGTTCCCCGAAAATGTTATCGCACAACAAAAACTTAATAAAATATAAAGTGCATAAGTACATATTCAATACTACGATAGTTTTTAAGACTATTTTGTCCCATGAGCTATATATTGCAAAGGTGAATGATGGAATTTAAAGGTAGCACTCAAGCAATTTACTTTGGAATGGCGGAGAAATACCATGTAGTAGGTAGGTATGGTGGACACAAATGGCATAGTAGTTGGCTCAAGTATTTTGGATGCATGAGAAGTATTCCCTCTCGATACAAGGTTTAGGCTAGCAAGGTTATTTGAAGCAAACTCAAGGATGAACAAGTGCAGCAAAACTCACATAAAAGACATATTGTAAACATTATAAGACTCTACACTGTCTTCCTTGTTGTTCAAAACTCAATACTAGATATTATCTAGACCTTAGAGAAACCAAATATGCAAATCAAATTTTAGCAAGCTCTATGTATTTCTTCATTAATGGGTGCAAAGCATATGATGCAAGAGCTTAAACATGAGCACAACAATTGCCAAGTATCACATTATCCAAGACATTTTAGAATTACTACATGTAGCATTTTCCAATTCCAACCATATAACAATTTAACGAAGAAGAAACTTCGCCTTGAACATTATGAGTAAAGCCTAAGGACACATGTGTCCATATGCAACAGCGGAGCGTGTCTCTCTCCCACAAAGTGAATGCTAGGATCCATCTTATTCAAACAAAACAAAAACAAAAACAAACCGACGCTCCAAGTAAAGAATACAAGATGTGATTGAATAAAAATATAGTTTCAGGGGAGGAACCTGATGATGTTGTCGATGAAGAAGGGGATGCCTTGGGCATCCCCAAGCTTAGACGCTTGAGTGTTCTTAAAATATGCAGGGGTGAACCACGGGAGCATCCCCAAGCTTAGAGCTTTCACTCCTCTTGATCATAGTATATCATTCTCCTCTCTTGACCCTTGAAAACTTCCTTCACACCAAACTTCAAGCAAACTCATTAGAGGGTTAGTGCACAATTAATAATTCACTCATTCAGAGGTGACACAATCATTATTTTCACTTCTGGACATTGCATAATGCTACTGGACATTAGTGGATCAAAGAAATAAATCCAACATAGCAAAAGAGGCAATGCGAAATAAAAGGCAGAATCTGTCAAAAACAGAACAGTCCGTAAAGACGAATTTAGAAATGGCACCAGACTTGCTCAAATGGAAAAACTCAAAACTAATGAAAGTTGCGTACATATCTGAGGATCACGCTCGTAAATTGGCAGATTTTTTCGAATTTTCTACAGAGAATTGTGCCCAGATTCGTGACAGACAGCAATGCTGTTTCTGCGCAGCGATCCCAAATATAACATCAACTTTGACATAGAAACTTTACTTGGCACAAAAACATGATAAGGAGAGGTTGCTACAGTAGTAAACAACTTCCAAGACTCAACAAAACAAAAAATTGCTGTAGGTAAAAACATGGGTTGTCTCCCATAAGCGCTTTTCTTTAACGCCTTTAGCTAAGTACAAATCAAGTAACATCGAGAGTAGAAGCATCAACATCATTACCAGGGTGTTGGGAGTTTTCTCAACCAAGCATAGTATATTTGATATATAAGTTTTAGCGTCTCCCTTTTCATTAGTCTTAGGCTTGCTACTCTCATCGAACAAATTTTCAGGAACAAGCCAAGCATAGTTATTTTCTAATGCATCATTCATAGCTAGGAGTTTACATGGTATTGGTGCTTTGATTTCCCACCATCATTAATGTTATTAGTGTACATTATTCTATCCATGTCCATTTTTTCAAGGAGACCAATAAAATTGGTATGAGAACCTAGCATATTAAATTTAGCAAAAACCTTTCTAGCCTCTCTTGCTAGACCACCAAATTCTCTAAGAAGGGTTTCTAAAACAAAATCTTTCTTTTCCCCTTCTTCCATATCGCCAAGTGTAAAAACATGTGTTGGATTATAGGATTGAGATTAACAAATTTAGTTTCCAACATGCGAACTAAAGCAGCAGCAGCAATTTCATAGGTAGGTGCAAGTTCTACCAAGTGTCTATCTTCAAAATCTTCAGGGATACTAACATGATTGAAAAAATTCTTCTATATTATTTCTCCCAACTATGGACCCACGTCCTACCGGTATGTCTTTTGTGGTAAAATTAAAAGGAAACATGATGCAATAAGCAAAAAGTAAACTAGGCGAATAAAGTAAAGACGAGTAACTAATTTTTTTGTGTTTTTGATATAGAGAGCAAGACAAGAAATAAAGTAAAACTAGCAACTAATTTTTTTGTATTTTGATTTAGTGCAGCAAACAAAGTAGTAAATAAAATAAAGCAAGACAAAAACAAAGTAAAGAGATTGAGAAGTGGAGACTCCCTGCAACTGTCTTGATCTCTACGGCAACGGCGCTAAAAGAGCTTGATGTAACTCACACGTTCGTTGGGAACCCCAAGAGGAAGGTATGATGCGCATGAGTAAAGTTTTCCTCGAAGAAACCAAGGTTTAATCGAACCAGGAGGAGCCAAGAAGCACGTTGAAGGTTGATGGTCGCGAAATGTGATGCGGCGCAACACCAGGGATTCCGGCGCCAACCCGGAACCTGCACAACACAACCCAAGTACTTTGTCCCAACGAACAAAGGTTGTCAAATCTCACCGGCTTGTCAGAACAAAGGATTAAACGATCGAGTGGAAGATGTTTGCAAAGAAACAGTAAACACAATTGCGAGATTGTATGCTATGTAAAGAATAGGACCGGGTCCACAGTTCACTAGAGGTGTCTCTCCCATAAGATAAAGCATGTTGGGTGAACAAATTACATGGCAATTGACAAATAGAGAAAGGCATAACAATGCATATACATGACATGGTAAATATAGTGAGATTTAATCCGGGCATTACGACAAAGTACATAGACCGCCATCCAACCGCATCTATGCCTAAAAAGTCCACCTTCAGTTATCGTCCGAACCCCTCCAGTATTAAGTTGCAAAGCAACAGACAATTGCATTAAGTATGGTGCGTAATGTAATCAACAACTACATCCTTAGACATAGCATCAATGTTTTATCCCTAGTGGCAACAGCACATCACAACCTTAGAACCTACACGATCCAGATTCAATGAAGGCATGAACCCACTATCGAGCATAAATACCCCTCTTGGAGTTAAGAGCAAAAACTTGGCCAGAGCCTCTACTAATAACGGAGAGCATGCAAGATCATAAACAACACATAAACAATAGATTGATAATCACCATAATCATAGTACTCTCTATCCATCGGATCCCGACAAACACAACATAGTATTACAGATAGATGATCTTGATCATGTTAGGCAGCTCACAAGATCCAACAATGAAGCACAACAAGGAGAAGACGACCATCTAGCTACGCTATGGACCCATGGTCCAGGTGAACTACTCACTCATCACTCCGGAGGGACCATGGCGTGTAGAGTCCTCCGGAGATGAATCCCCTCGGGTGCCGAGGCGATCTCCGGAATCCCCCGAGATGGGATTCGCGCGGCGCGCCTCGTAAGGTTTTCCGTATCGTGGCTCTCGGCACTGGGGCTTTCGCGACGGAAGCTTTGGGCAGGCGGAGGGTCACCCGGGGGCCACACGAGGGCCCAGGGGATAGGGCGCGCGGCCAGCCTGGCCGCGCCGGCCACCCCCTCTGCCTCGTGGCCCCACTTCGTTAGGTCTTCGGTCTTCCGGAAGCTTCGTGCAAAAATAGGACCCTGGGCGAAAGTTTCGTCCAATTCGAGAATATTTCTTTACTAGGATTTCTGAACCAAAAACAGCAGAAAAAAGTGGCTTTGATCTTGTTAATAGGTTAGTTCCGTAAAATGCATAAATGACATATAATGTGCATAAAACATGTAGGTATCATCAATAAAGTAGCATGGAACATAAGAAATTATCGATACGTTGGAGACGTCGTACGCCTCCCTACTCACCTCAGTCAAATGGGGTGGCCGAAAGAAAGAACCACACTCTAACTGATTTGGTTAACGCCATGTTAGACACATCGGGTCTCTCCAAGGCATGGTGGGGGCGATATTGACCGTGTGTCATGTCCTAAACCGAGTTCCCACAAAGAATAAGGAAATAGCTTCATTCGAGGAATGAGAGAAGAAAAGATTGAAACTCTCTTACCTACGGACTTGGGGATGTTTGGCTAAAGTCAATGTGCAATTCCCAAGAAGTGCAAGCTTAGACCAAAAACTGTGGATTATGTTTTTCTGGGCTATGCTTTTCATAGCATTGGCTATAGATTCTTGATAGTAAAGTCTGAGGTATCCGACATGCATGTTGGTACAATCATGGAGTCGAATTATGTGACTTTCTTTGAGGTTATATTTTCCATGAAGGATATGCCTAACTCATCGAATCAGGGGATTCCTAGTACATCTATCCATGATTTAGCTACAATTCCTAAATCCACCATTCCGATAGAACACCTTGAGATTCCTGAGGAGGATAACAATAAAGCTCCTAAAAGGAGTAAGAGACAAAGGACTGTGAAGTCCTTTAGTAATGATTTTATTGTGTATCTCGTGGATGACACTTTCACTTCTATATATTTCAGAAGCCTATGCATCTCCAGATGCTGACTACTGGAAGAAAGCTGTCCGAAGTGAGATGGATTTCATTTTGGCTAATGGAACTTGGGAGATCACCGATTGTCCTTATGGGTGTAAACCCGTAGGATGTAAATGGGTGTTTAAGAAGAAGCTTAGGCCTGATGGTATAATTAAAATGTACAAGGCACGACTTGTGGCCAAGGGTTATACCCAAAAGGAAGGTGAAGACTTCTTTGATACTTACTCACCTATAGCTAGATTGACTATCATTAGAGTACTACTATCACTGGCTCCCTCATATGGTCTTCTCATTCATCAAATGGATGTTAAGACAGCTTTCCTAAATGGAGAGTTGGATCAGGAAATTTGCATGGACCAGCCAGATGAATTTGTAGTAAATGGTCAAGAAGGAAATGTGTGCAAATTGTTGAAGTCTTTATATGATCTCAAGCAAGCACCTAAGCAGTGGCATGAGAAGTTCGAAAGAACTTTAACTGTTGAAGGCTTTGTTGTAAATGAAGCTGATAAATGTGTGTACTATCGCCATGGTGGGGGCGAAGGAGTCATTCTTTGCTTGTACGTCGATGACATTTTCGGAACCAACCTGAATATCATCAAGAAGACCAAGGATTTCTTATCTCGTTTTTTTTTAGATGAAGGATCTTGGGGTGGCTGATGTAATCTTAAACATCAAGCTGTTGAAGGATGACAATGGTTGGATTACACTGCTTCAATCTCACTATGTGGAAAAGATCTTGAGCCGTTTTGGTATAGCGATTGCAAGTCTTGTCCAACGCCTTATGATCCTAGTGTGCTGCTTAGAAAAAATAAAATGACTGCTACAGATCAACTGAGATATTCTCAGATTATTGGCTCGCTTATGTATTTGGCTAGCGCTACGAGGCCTGACATCGCCTTTGATGTGAGAAAACTTAGCCGATTTGTCTCAAATCTTGGCGGTGATCAATGGCATGCTCTTGAAAGAGTGATGCACTATCTAAAAGGCACTGCGAGTTATGACATTCACTATACTGAGTATCCGAGGGTACTAGAGGGTTATAGTGACTCAAACTAGATTTCTGATGTTGATGAGATTAAGGCCACTAGTGGATATGTATTTACACTTGGTGGTGGCGATGTTTCTTGGAAGTATTGCAAGCAGACCATCTTAACGAGGTCAACAATGGAAGCAGAACTTACACCATTAGACACAACCAATGTTGAAGCAGAGTGGCTTCGTGAACTCTTGATGAACTTACCCGTGGTTGAGACACCAATACCCGCTATCCCAATGAACTGCGATAATCAAACTGTGATCATCAATGTTAACAGTTCTAAAGATAATATGAAGTCATTAAGGCATGTGAAGAGGAGATTAAAATATATCAGAAAAATGAGAAACTCCGGAGTTATTGCATTGGATTATATCCATACGTCTAGAAATTTGGCAGACCCCTTCACAAAGGGTCTATCACGTAACGTGATAGATAATGCATCAAAGGAGATGGGTATGAGACCCACCTTTTAAGTTGTCCACAGTGATAACCCATTCTATGTTTTCGGAAATCCCGTTAATTAGAACTGGAAGACAAGTTGTATGTCAACCGAGAGGAAAGTATCCTTACTCCTTGTATGATACCACTCCGTAAAAGATGCAATACTTTCCTAATCTGCATGGTAGGCTGATTTATCTTAATGCGTTCTAAGTGGCTTATTTAAGCACAGATGTTTTCATGCAGAACATACGTTGAAGAACACACCTATATGAATTTGGTTGTTAAAACGTCGCAAACTATGAGAGTTGGGCGTTTTCTAATAAACTCATGAAAGGCGATGGAGTATGACGCATACGCTCCACCCGCGGGGAAGCCCTGCGATGGCCTAGTACCTGTCAAGGGTATTTGTGAAGCTAGATTAGCAGAAAACTTGCAGTTCAAGGCTTAATCCATTGTTCAAGTAGCAGTTTAGTGTAGCATAGAGTTCTGGTGAAAGTTTAACTTAACAGTCTTCGCTATAGTACCGGTATATAAAATAATATTTTGTAACCAAAGGCAAATTCTATGTGCCTCTAGGATCTGATGGGGGATTGTTAGAATTTTGACCCATATTGGATCAACACAATAAATATTCTAGAAATTCCTAATAAATCCTAGAGGCCCACTTGGCCCATTCATGCATGGCACGGGGCGGAACAAACCTTTAGTCCCAAATTTCTAGTTGAAGAAGAGTTGGAGCAGCTTATAAGGGGAGCTCTTCATACCACGTGTAAGAGAGAAATAATAGGGGGAAATAGGAGCTGACCACACGCGCGCTCCTCCTCCTCCGCCGCTGCCGCTCGCTCGCCTTGTCACGTCACGACACGGGTTGCGGGAATGCCTCGAGCCAAGAGCCTCTCTCTCTTTCTTTTTGCCACACATGAACGAGTATATGAACAGACCCAAGAATCTGAAATGTTTTTCAGTGGGTTTTGAATACGAAGGCTGTTCAGCTGCTGCTGCCTGTTCGGTTCACCTCCCTGACCCTTCGTTCATCTCCTCGCATGGCTTGTTCGGCTCCTCTCTCTGTGCCTATAAAAGAGGTCGCTCCTCTCCAGAGACACACTACGACACACATCACCATATGCGCCTACCACTCGGTTCTAGAGCTTTGCGGCGCCGCTCAATACTTCTCCATCCCGTCTACCGGCGTGCACCGTTGGACAGGACAGCAGGCCTCCGGAACCCCGTCTCTTGTGATCCTCTATGGGAGAGAGGCGATAAGGTTTTTGGGGAGCGCTCTAGCGCGACTGCTGGCTTCGACATCGACACGGAGGCCGACGACTACTTCCCCAATGACGACTTCCTCTTTAGCGACATGGCTCTCAACAGCGACAACGCCAACGCTGGTTCCTCTTCTGGACCATATGTGTTCTTGCCTTATTTTTATGAGATCATGATGCTCTTCCTTCTCCTAGCAACATGTTCAGGCTCATTGTCAGGAAACATATTGCTCTTATCAATCAGTTTAGACTTGTTGCTCCTTTACTCTATGGTGATTTGCATGACTAGTTTAATCTCAAACTTTTTAGTCATGTTTTATCTACTATTTTCTTTGATTAAATCATGGAGAAATTTGCTAATATATTCAACAGAATATACTGTTGATGGTGTATTAAAGAAACATTTATTTTGATCCACTGCAACAATCAATTTTGAGAAACCCAAAACATTCATTAGTTACATTTAATACTTTGTAGACACACAACAAATTATTCGAAATAATGCAGCAAAAAGAAGCTTCTGGTGAATTAAAGGGTATTCGCAATGGAAGAAATGGCCCTCCCATCACCCATCTCCTTTTCGCTGATGATAGCGTATTCTTCACAAGGGGAGATGATAAAAGCACAAGTGCTCTTAATTCTGCTTTGCAAGCTTACTGTGAGGGCTCGGGTCAGAAGATAAATCTTCAGAAATCTTCGATATTTTTTGGCAGAAATTGTGAGGAACGAGTCAAGGAAAGGGTGAAGCAGAAACTAGGGGTGCAAGATGAGACATTACAGTCAACATACCTTGGCATGCCGACCTGGGTGGGACGTTCTCCAACGAGCAACTTCAACTTTCTCACTGGACGGCTTTGGAAACACCTTAATGGGTGGAGTGATCGACCTATATCAAAGGCTGGAAAAGAGGTTCTCTTGAAATCGGTAGCTCAATCTATCCCCACGTATGTCATGAGTTGCTTCCAAATTTCTTTGACCATTTGCAAAAAAATGAGGAAACCTTTATCTAATTTCTGGTGGGGCAGTGAAGCTGGGAAAAAGAAGATACATTGGAGATCTTGGAGCTGGTTATCATCACCAAAATATCTTGGCGGAATTGGTTTTCGAGACATGGCCATATTTAACCAAGCTATGTTGGGGAAACAATGTTGGCGTTACTGACTGAGCCGAATTCACTATGTGCCAGAGTGTTGAAAGGACGCTACTATCCTAATGGGGATTTCTGGACTGCTCAATGCCCAAGGTCATCATCATATACATGGCGCGGTATTATGCATGGTAAGAAATTACTACATAAAGGAGTTTTGTGGAGAGTAGGAGATGGAAAATATATTAATGCGTGGAGTGATAACTGGATCCCAGATGTATCACCCCACACTATCTCAAAACCCTCTTCAATAAGTAATATTGTGAAAGTATGCTCTCTTATGAAAGATGATGAGCTCCGATGGGAGGAAAGTGTAATTAGAAAGTTTTTTTCAGCGGAGATTGCCGAGAAAATACTAAACATTCCTTTAAGTTTGGATGGCGGCCATGACTTCCCCTCTTGGCCTATTTCAAAAGCGGCTTATATACTGTTAAATCGGCATATAATATGGCCAGAACTGAATTATTTTGGTCTGCACGCAGCTCTTCTGGTAAAGGTTCATCCTCAAACCAGAGAAATCTTGGAAGAAGCTCTGGGCGATCCAATGCCCTAACAAGATGACGGTGGTGCTATGGAGAATGGCCCATAATTGTCTCCCGACAGGTTCTCACCTCCAAGTGCGTTCAATTCCCACGAGGTATGAATGTTATCATTGTAACCGTGAGGAAAATGTACTGCATTGTTTTTTACAATGTCTATATGTGAGAGAGATATGGAAAGAAATAAAAAAGATATATGGTATCAGCCTGAATCTAAAAAACCTTGTTAATATCAGGCAATGGATATTGGAATGGATAAATGAAGCTTCAGGTTTTCATGCTACTGTCCTCGCAATAACCATATGGCACATATGGGAAAACAGGAACAACGTCCGTAATGGTGAGGTGCTGCCTCATCCCTTCAGTGTTGTGGCAAAAATTAAAACATATATTGAGTTTATCACTCTGCATGATGTCAGCTCATTACGTTCCAACAGGTGTGAGTCCTTGTCATCAAATCAAAGATGGTCTCAAGGTTTGCTGATGATAAACGTTGATGCTGCAATTTTTGCCCACTCTAGATAAGCTGGTTTTGGCGTCGGTGATCATCAAGGATCGGTGCAGGCGGCAAGTCGAGGGGTGATTGACTATATTCGATCTCCAGAAGTGGCTGAAGCCCTTGCTTTGCAGCAGGCTCTTGTCTTTGCTAAGAGTTCAGGTTTCCAGAGTATTGAGGTAGCTTCAGATTGCCTCTCTCTGATAAATAAGGTGCAAAGTTTAGAGTTTGACAGATCCTCGATTGGAGCCATTGTCCAAGATATCAAAATGAGAGCTCTAATGTTTTCAGCTTGTAATTTTGTTCATGTAAAACGATGTAGTAATGAGGCAGCTCACGTTCTTGCAAAATCTGCAGAACGAAACGTTGGGTCGTGCTGGTGCTGGTATAATAAGACACCTGAAGTTATCAGGACCATAATTTGTAACGAGAAGCTTATACAAATAAATGAATGAAGGGCTGCTTCCTGTTGTCTAAAAAGAAAATTATTCGAAATGATCTTTTTCTCTATAAAAGTTTATTTTAACCTATCAAAGCAATTTGGATGATAAAAATATAGCAATGTTTGGCTATCCTCGTTCATCTTGCTAGCCAAACATTTCAAAATTGGAAAAGTAATGATAAAAATATTCCAGGACGGCGACATAATTTCCTACGGGTTGTAAGATAATATATGTAGGTCCATTGCCATCCCTAAGCTGTACCATTCGGTCGGATAAGTTGACTTAGCAAAGCCGTGCTCTCTCCTCTTTCATGATAAAATACATGACACTAACAAAACAACAAAAGGTGTCAATTCATCCTATGTGGATACCCGAAAGAATGGGCCGACCAAGACCATAAACAACAGCAAAAAGGCGATCCCTACCGCAACTTTGGTGGATGAAATTAGGTCCCCTTTTGGCGGCCAGTTAATCGGCGGCAGGGATTAATCCACCCTTATATTAGATGTAGCGAGTGTGACAACATGATTCCGAGTCTACACTCCGCACCACTAAGTTAAATTGCTGAGTAACGGGTGATGCATGTGACTCTAGCTTGCTTACTAATTGCCCATTCGCAGTTTCTTTTCTTAATTGTCATTTTCACCGCATCGAACTATTGGTCGCAACGACAACTGCCTCCGATTGTTATAATCACAAACAAAATGTTTATGTTCTGATGCGCATGCTTGCCTTGTCATCACAGAGAGTTTCTCGTTTTCTTTGCATCCGTGTCCCCATCTTCAGTTCAGAACTTCAGATTGCATCTGTATATAGGAATTGCATCACAGGATCTGCTTTGTCCAACTACAGCTCTAATTTTTGGCTGCTTAAGTGCTGAATCTCTTTCGGTAAACAAACAATTTCGCTCCAAGAATCAAGTTAGCGCGCCCTCGGTCGTTTGACACCTGCACTGCATGGGTTAATCCTGCTCTTTCCTTAGAAAGGCCGCAGCCTCAGCACGCACAAGGGATATGCATAATCTTTCGACATTTCAGCATCTTCACCTAACAATTTCCGGTAGGGATCAACACAGTACAATTAAGCAGGGCAGCTGAAACCATGCCGACCGTAATATCATCACCATCTGGCGCCGACTGGTTGCTTTTGTTGGTAGCAATGGGCGAAAACTTGAACATCTGCTGAATATAGTTCCCTGAGGTTGCTGGTTTATGTTTGTTTCAGGAGGAGGCAGTTAAGTGTTGCCGTCATGGTCTAAAGGGACGTGTGCATGATTAGGATAAGAAATTATGCGTTGAGACTTCTGAATGACTCTCTGGCATCACGGCGAAGCCGAGGTCGATGAAACAAAAATTAATGCTGGGCAAATTATTGGGCTCAAGAATTCCAAATAATTGAGTATCCAAGCAATGAATGTAGATATATATGTTGGTCAACAATCTCTAAATAAGAGTCTCCAGGAAATACTAGATCATAGTAGTATACCGGTATATGGACAAGAGACAAGTAGCTGCTGCAAAAGGGAGTCTTGACTCTCCACTCAACAGTGCACAATCCATGCTTGAAAATTATATATAGAAGAAAAGATCGAATATAGCTTCTAATATGAGGCTTCCTTTCCGTGTATTATTGGTGGCTCGTCTGGTCCTGACGCCTGTGAGGAATAGGATGGTTTAAATGGTCACAGGCTTAGCTAGGCAAGTGTGTCACGGCTCACGGGTCATATTTCCTCTGATGTGGAGATAGAGGAATTAGTTTTTGCCGACTCTTCTCCAAGTGGCCACTATGCTCTAGATAGAACATCCTGGATACTGTTTCCCATTTTCCTTTGTTATTTGTGTGAATGTACTATATGGATAGGACATCATTCTGACCTGACTTGGTCGTCCGAATACAATATGGGTTTTCTCCGCGAGTAGGGATAAAAATGGAGCGGAAATTTTCTGACTTTTTTCGGGGGAAATCGAAAACGGAATGAAAATACTGAAACGAAAAATAAGATTTTGCAAAATAAATGCGGAAATAGAAAGTTTTTTGCGGAACCGAAAGAGAAAACGAAACGGCCAGAACAGATGCCAAAACAAAATTTCCGTTTTCGCCTAGTATGGAATTTCCATATTAGGGTTAATCCAACAAGCCAATTACATGACCTTGTCAAGATAGAACTTTCAAAGCGTCTCATCTCAAAATTGGACATGTAGTCCCTTTAGGCTCTCACAGTTCGACCTTTGACCTATTCCCTAGTAAATCGAGCATCGCCCTAGAATTAGGAAACAAATTTTTTTGTTCACTTGAATGCTTGAGATGTTTTGTGTGACTCAGTGTGGTTGTCTTGCTTCCGCTTCCGGCAAACATTCGCATCGCGTCGTGTCTGGACTATATTCGGTTCGTATCGGTTTCAAAAATATATGCTACCGTTTTTCTTTTCGGTGCTTCTGTATTTGTTTTTGTTTCCTAAAAAACATCTGGCACCACCTGGTTCCATCCGCTTTCTGTCCATTTTTATCCCTATCTGCAAGCATTGTCTTCACTTTTATGAGGAATGAATGAGAACGAAATAATTATGATGATGTGACTACGCAGAACAGCCATGTTGGTGCCATGTGTACAGCTACAAATACTGTGAACTGAAAATAATGTTGGTGACGTTCCTCTTGGATATTTGATTGGCTCCATATGGAGTGTACGGTGTCTGTAAGATAAAGTTTGAGTGTGATAAATTATGCGTGGTTTCCTCTGTCGTCGTTGCTTGAACAACAAGCTTAGACCTTCAAAGAAAGATCACACATTTCCAAATTGCAATGACATATTATGGGCTCCATCAATATATTTGTCGAAATTGCTAATTTAGGAAAATTAAAAATGACATCTTAGTCTACAAATATTGTGTCACGAGAGAAAGTTTTCACCCAAACCAACAACCGTTTCTTGACTCCTCCATCGGGAGGGGGTGGGGACCCATGATTTTCAGCTCCGGCTTGTAGATAGGGTAGGCCTAGTGCTTCCTTGGGTACTACTTTTGTGGAGGAGATGGTGTCGTGGCAGAATAATCTGCATATGCTCTTTCTCCATCTCGACGTTCCTCCAACCGGTGGCGTTGTGGGGCAGGTGGCCTGGTTGTCTCGCCGGCCTCTGGATGTTGTGAGATTTATGTCTGGTGGTTGGTGTTCAACACTCTTGTGGGTGGCGATCACATCGGCTGCTGGTGTTGTGTTTGGTGTCTTGCAGTTGGGTAGGCGGATGATGGCACGCGTCGATGTTCCTCTTCTGTGACTACATCAAATGAATGTCGACACCGGGATCTGGTAACCATGGGGAAAATCCTAGGTGCCAGAAAGTCTCGGTCTCGTCGCTTGCTGCGGTCCAGTTCATCGCCTCAAAAAACATCCTTGCATGGAAAGGTATCTGGGTATGTCAGCAGTTACCTCTTTCTCTGGCATTGCCATAGTGGAAATGGAAGATTATTCGGCAAGGCACAAGATTTTCTAAAGGTGCAATTATAGTTTGCTTATGGGGTTCTTTGTGTAAAGTTGCTTGATATCTATGCTTCTCTGGTATGGTTACAGGAGGGATTTGATGCCCAAGAGGAAATAATAAAGGAATATTTATTATCACCAATCCATGTTCATGATAATGTTTATATACAATGCTTATTGTATTATCCGGAAATATAATACATGTGTGGAATATGAACACAATGTGTCCCTAGTATGTATCTATACTAATTCGTGAAATAAGTGTTGGTTATTGGTTTCCATAGCCATGGACATAGTGTCATTTATTAGTGAGGTCATATTATGAAGGAGAATAATATGATGGACTTGACCTAATCAAAGCGTAGCAATTGATCGCGTTGCATAGTTATAATTGTGAAACTTTCCCGTTGTCATCTACAGTATTCCTTTGACCATGAGATTATACACTCCCGGGTATTGGAAGAATGCATAGTTTGTTGCAAATGTCACTTTGTTATTGGGTGATCATAAAGCTATCTCACATGTATTCTATAAGATACTTGTTAGGTTGTATGTTATCAAGAGTGAGATTTGTCCATCCAAGTAACGGAAAGATATTATCTAGGCCCTCTCGATAATATGCACTCAATCTTTTGCAAGCTTGTGACTAGGTCAGATGAGGGTGAAAGAACACTTACCGGTAACGAGATAAGAACAATGTATGAAGGTACCAACGATCAAATATCGGGTAACTAAGATATCGCAGGACATTGGAATTATATATGAATGACATAAGTGGTTCACTCGATAAGATCATCATTGAATATGTGGGGGTTAATATGGATCTCCAAATCCATCTATTAAGACATAGTCATGTCCGCATAATTGCGAACCCGTATGGTCACACACTTAAGGTTCGATGCCGCTAGGTACATAGATATATTAAGTGCAGTGTTTTCGGTGTCCCGAATGGATTGGGGGATATCACGGATGGATTCGGAAGGGCGACAAACCTATAGGAACATGTATGGAAGTATCAGAATGGTTCCGAAAAGTTCCGGATTTTTTGGTTGTACCGGAAAGTTCTGAAAGGAGGGAACCCACCTAGCCTAGGGCCAGGTGGGCCCCACCCACGCGCAAAGTGGGCCAGCCGGCCGGCTGGCTGCCGTGGCCGAGTGGGAGAGGGACAGTCCTCCCTCCATTCGGTTTGGGAATGTGATGAGGACATCCCTACTAAACCACTACATCCGTCATTGCAAGATGAAGAAGATGTTGTTGTGAAGCTCAAGTCCAATGAAGTCAGAATTGGACCTATGACAAGAGCTCGTGCGAAGCTACTAAAACAACAGGTGAACTTTTTCCTAAACGATATTTTGGTTGATGAGAACTTTATACTACCTAAATCCTTTGACTTGTGTATGATCAGGTAAGAGGATAAAGGAAGCATCACATGAGGAGGAGGAGAACAGCTGGACATGGTGTTGGACATGAAGACACCTCATGGACGCGCGAGGGAGGAGAGGGAGGCGTGAGGGAGGAAGACAAAGTCCAGGCCGGCGCACATCCCGGCGCGACCGGCCGCCACGCCGGCATGCCCGCCGCGCTGCGCGGTCCAACCGGATCCCACGCCGTGAGCCCGGCACCCGCCGGATCCTGCGACGGTGCCAACCGGGCGGGTGACTGCGTCCCGTCCTTGGCCCTGATCCAGCCCGGTCCCTACCCCGGTCCAAACCGGACCCCGGTTCCTTGCCCGGTCGACCGGCCCCCAGCCGGCAGCTGTCCGAGTCGGTCTCGACCAGATCCCGATCTGGGTCGGTTTTTAATGTATTTTCGACTCTGGTCGTCATGGACCCCTATATAAGTGCCTAGGATGCCCCAAGTTAGGTTTAGACCATGTTTAAGATAAACCCTATTTCATAGTTGATTGTTTTGCAACTCTATTGAATATATACACCAATTCGCATCGATCTGGTGTTTTGCTACTGAAAGTTTTGTGTGATCTGATGTTCCATTGGGAATTAGACGGTTGCAATCTACCGCTTTACGTGCGCAAGTATGTGGAGTTGCGAATATCTTGGTGTTGAGAATGTTGTATTGGCGATCGAGAGATTCGTCAGCGTCATACAAGTTATCATCCACTTCATCATTGTGTATCTCCGCTGTGTTCATCACGTGTTCATCACATCCGCCGCCGCTTACTGGGAAGATTGGGCAACCCCTTATCATCTTGGTATCAGATTTCAGCGTTTCCTCGGTAAGCCATCCACAATCCACCCCATAGTTGATTTGTGAGTGTTTTCCTATCCAAAAAAGCAAAAAATAGGGTTAGGGTTTGCCATAGCCTTATTGCCTCAGAGTTTTAGTTGCTTTTCGTAGTTGTTTTTGCGTGTCTTTTTCTTCCATCTAGTAGATTGTTAGGGTTTGTGTTTCCGCTATCATCTAGTTCAATTTTTGTTACACCGAGACCACATCACGTACAATTTGCTTGTTCCCAACCATAGACACAGCCTTTCGATATAAGTGACTAGGAACTTTCCCACAAGAGACTAGTTTTACCGCTCGACAGGCTGTTCGTAGGGTTTTTGCAATTATTCTGCCGTGTTACAAAGAGTAGAGTCATACAAAAAAAAAGAGAAAATAGAAAAGAAGCAAAAAGAGCTACATAGCTGCGTGTGTGATAAAAAGAAAAAAAAAGTGAAGTGCTAGTAAGATCAAGTGAAGGCTTAGTTTACTTTTCTGCACCTATAGTTGAGCAATCGTGTGCCTGTTTCGTTGAGCTTTGCTAGTGTCTCTCGAGTGCATTGCAACCTTTTCATCCATATAGTTGCATTGCCACATTTATCGACTTGTGTGAGTATCATTGGTTGTTCTACGGTCAGCGCTAGATCTTGTTGTTGGTGCAAATAGGTAGCCTACCTACAGCCCCACATATATCCTGCTTTATCGTGTGATTGTTCTTATACCTTGATATTCGCTTTGCTACATCCATGCACTAGTTGTCACTACAATTGGTAAGCAATACTAATTCATTTTGGAGCGGTAAGATTTACCTTTTCTTATCAGTTTTGAGTGAGTTGTGAGAGTACCACCACATATTTTTGTTTAGTGTGCTAACCTACTAACCATGTCTTCTAGTGATGCTAAAATTGTTAACCAGAAACAGAAGGATGGAGCTGATGTTATGACTTGGAGGGAGTATGAAGCCCTTCGTAATGAGATGCGACGTGAATTTGGCGAACAGGACCAAAAACTTAATGATGACATTGAGAAATTCACCAAGACGCTTTACACTACTAATGAGACCGTCAATACAATTCTAGTACAAGTGACGGATATTTAGCGTTCTATTCAAGCGTTGCAACAACAACAACAACAACAACAACAACAACAACAACAACACCAACAGCAACAACAACAGCAACAGCAACAACAACAGCAACAGCAACACCAACAACAGCAACAGCAACAGCAACAGCAACAGCAACAGCAACAGCAACAGCAACAGCAACAGCAACAGCAACAGCAACAGCAACAGCAACAGCAATATGAAGAAGGGGACAGTGTTCATGGTGATTTTGAAGAGCAACCTTCTGTTGGTCGTGGTGTTGGATGTGGTAATCGTGGTCGTGGCTTTGTTGAACTCGGAGCTCGCAACCGCAAGACGATGGTTTGGATAAGCCAAAGTTCTCAATACCCAAATTTGGAGGAGGTCCTGATGTTGAAGAATACATCACTTGGGAGCTGAAAATTGAGAAGTTGTGGCGCCTACATGACTATACTGGAGATAGGAGATTAAGCTTTGCTTCCTCAGAATTTGATGGCTATGCATTGCGTTGGTGGGATGGAATTACTCGTGCTCGTCAAGAAGATGGAGAAGTGCCACTTCTTACTTGGCGCGAGATGAAGGCAATTATGCAAGCTCGTTTCGTTCCCACTAATTATTTGTGATCTATATATGATAAGTTGACCCTTTTGAGACATGGTGTTATGACGGTTGATACTTATTTCAGGGAGATGGAGATGCTTATGCAGCGTGGCCGTGTCCGTGAGTCACTTGAGATGAGAATGCAACGTTTTCTACATGGTCTGAAGTATAATATCAAAGGCATTGTTCGTTATCACAGTTACACTAATATGAATCAGCTGCTACATCATGCAAGAGAAGCTGAAGCACAGTTAGCAGAAGAGGCGCAAATCAAAGGCCGTGCTATCGGAGCTGGGCGCTTTACATCTAGGGTTCCACCCTCTACGGCGCTGGCGCAATCATCGCGTCCCGCAACGTTTCCTACTTCGTCTAGCAAGCCGGTCTCCAATTTGTCCAACACAAAGAAGTCTGAACTTGCTACAAGTGGAAGTGGTTCTAGCATGTCTACAGCTGATACGTCCAAAACGTATCTACTTTCCCGAACACTTTTGCTATTGTTTTGCCTCTAATTTGTGTATTTTGGATACAACTAACACGGACTAACGCTGTTTTCACAAGAGCCCCCGTGTCTTATTTTTGTGCAGAACTCAACTTTCGGGAAAATCCCGGAATTAATCTAATGGGCCTATTTTCACAGAGAACTCACGGGGCCAAAAGGGCAAGCCCGGGGCCCACTGCCCCCACACCATAGGCCGGCGCGCCAAGGAGGGGGCGCGCCGCCTTATGGTGAGTGGCGCGTCTGGCCGCCCCCCGACGCTCTCCTCTGGACTACTTAAGGATTTCGACCTAAAAACGCCGGGGGGTTCGACCAATTTTCTAGAAGACGTCCAGAACTCCGCCGCCATCGCGAAACTCAATCTCGTGATCAGAAACTCCATTCTGGCACCCTGCCGGGACGGGGAATTGGAGGAGATCATCGCCATCATCACCACCGATGCCTCTCCATCGACCATCCATGATTCCCCCATCCATGTGTGAGTAATTACCCGCTGTAGGCTGAAGGGGATGGTAGGGATTGGATGAGATTTGTCATGTAATAGCTATAAGATTATTTGGGCATAGTGCCTAGTATCCGTTGTTGGTCTTTCATGATATTGTTGCAACTTGTTATGCTTAATGCTTGTCACTAGAGCCCGAGTGCCATGATTTCAGATCTGAACATGTTATTGATTCATGATAATATTCATTGTTTTATGATCTTACCTGCAAGTTGTATACACATATTGCTGTCCGGAACCGAGGCCCCAAAGTGACATAAATTGGGACAACCGGAGGGAAGGCTGTGATATGAGGATCACATGTGTTCATGGAGTGTTAATGCTTTGCCCGGTTCATTAAAAGGAGTACCTTAATTACCAGTAGTTTCCCCAGAGGCCCGGCTGCCACCGGCCGGTAGGACAAAAGATGTTGTGCAAGTTTCTCATTGCGAGCACGTACGACTATATACGGACATGCCTATGGATTGTTTAGTACTTGGATACTGTTTATTATTATCTGCAAATGCCTAGCCTTGATTATTACATGAGTTATCTTATCCATGCAGCGCCCGCTCATCCATCCCTATGCCTACGTATTTAATCCTGCCGTTTACTAATCACTACTGCTGTCCTATTTACATTGCTGCTTATATTTCACTACTGCATCGTTATAAAAATCTGCTACGATAAACTCTCATGAGCAAGTTTGTTTCCTGTGTGCAGCTGAATTGACAACTCAAGTTAAGGATTCTTTGGCTCCCTTGTGTCTAATCAATAAATTGGGTTTTACTTCCGCGAGGCTGTATCCCTATACTTGTGGGTCATCAAGACTATGTTCTAGTGCCGTTGCCGGGAACATAGCTTATTTGCAAGTTCACCTGAATTGATATTGTTCACTGCAAATCCTTCATCATGGGTAAAACTCGCGATGCTAAAGTCGCCATATTACCATCCACTACAAGAAAAGGTACAACTCACTCTTGCTCTTGATTCACCATATGTGATAAGTCAACTTGTCACCACCACAAGCTTCACGTGTTGGTACTTCTGCTTAACCTAAAATTCCTCCGATAATTTTGATGATGCTTCTACTGTGCTTGATGAAAATGGTTCATTAGGTCCTTTTCTAGATGCTAAAATTGCTAGGTCTAGACAAATTGAAATTACTGAAATCCCTTACTGTTACACGTGTTAATTCACCTGAGTCTGATGATCTTGATGAAGATTATGTGGAACTTGATGATGATTTTATTGATAAATGCAATGCTACTACTGGTACAAGTAACCTTAAAAAGCTTATTGCACAACATGCTCATAGATATAAACTATCTCCTAATCCTAAATTTGCCACATCTTATAAACATTAAGGATAAAGATTATGATTTTCTCTTGATTTATCTCATATATCTATTGTTGAGAAAACACCTTTGTGTGCTGAAAAAGAAAGTGCTGTAGATCACATGAATGAGCTTTCTACTTTAAGTAGCTTGTTTTGATGATATTAATATCAAACCCTATTTTGTTGCTAAATTTTTTCCTTTCATTAAAGGATGATGCTAAGATTTGGTATAATAGTTTGCCTCCTGATTCTATTGATAGTCCAAGTTGTTTTCTTGATGTTTTCTTTCGAAATACTTTTCCGCTAGTGCTCAACATATTGCTCGGCAAGAATTTATAGTTTCGACCAAGAAGACGGAGAGAAATTGCCTGAAGCTTGGGCAAGGTTTTGCTCTCTTATTAGAGCTCGGCCTGGACATGAATTGGAAAAGCATGACTTACTTGATATATTTTATAGTGGACTAACCATTGAGTCTAGGGCATACCTGGATAGTTGTGCTGGTTGTGTTTTCAGGAAAAGAACTCAAGACGATGAAGAATTATTGGCTAGAATAAGCTAAAATCATGATGATTGGTCTACACCTGAACCAGCCCCAACACCAATATTGAAGAAGAGGGGTATGATTGAATTAAATGATGAAGATATGAGGGAAGCCAAGAAATCTCTTATGGAGAAAGGTATTAAATCTGAAGATGTGAAGAATTTACCTCCCATAGAAGATTTATGTAGATAACTCCCCCTTCATCCACGATTGAGGTACATTCTCTTCAACGCTTTGATAAAGGAGACATTCCTTACTTAAAACCTCCTGATCAATGTTTAGATGAATTTGATAATTATGTTGTTAAGCAAGATAACTTTAATATGAGTAGAGAATCATCTAATGGAAAATTCTCAAGCTATTAGTAAATTGTATGATATTGTGGAGAGAACCTCCAATGATGTTAAGATGCTTGTTGGTCTCAAACGTATCTATAATTTCTTATGTTCCATGCTACTTTTATGACAATACTTGAATGTTTTATACATACTTTACAGCATTATTATACATTTTCCGGCACTAACCTATTAACAAGATTAAGCCAGTTGTTGTTTGTTTTTGGTTTCAGAAATCCTTGTAAGGAAATATTCTCGGAATTGGACGAAATCAATGCCCAGGGTCCTATTTTACACGAAGCTTCCAGAAGACCGAAAGGGAACGAGGTAACACGAGGCGCCAGCACCGGGCGGGCGGCCCAAGCCCGGCCGCGCCGACCTGTTGTGTGGGCCCCTCGTGACGCCCCGACCTACCCTTCCGCCTACATATAGCCTCGTCGCGAAACCCTGTCAGAGCCACGATACGGAAAACCTTCCGAGACGCCGTCGCGAATCCCATCTCGGGGGATTCAGGAGACGCCTCCGGCACCCTACCGGAGAGGGGAATCATCACCGGAGGGCTCTACATCATCATGCCCGCCTCCGGATTGATGCGTGAGTAGTTCATCCTTGGACTATGGGTCCATAGCGTAGCTAGATGGTTGTCTTCTCCGCTTGTGCTATCATTGTTTAGATCTTGTGAGCTGCCTAACATGATCAAGATCATCTATTTGTAATGCTACATGTTGTTTTTTAGAGGGATCCGATGAATATAGAATATTATGTTAAGTTGATTATCAATCATCATATATGTGTTTTTTATGTTCTTGCATGCTCATAGAGGCTCGCCAAGTTGATACTTGTAACTCCAAGAGGGAGTAATTATGTTCGATATGGGTTCATGCCTCCATCCAGTTGTTCTAAGGTTGTGGATGACTAGGGATAAAACATCGATGCTTTGTCTAAGGATATTTGTGTTGATTACAAGTACTTAACAATTACGTTGTTTACAACTTAATACCGGAAGATGGAAGGTGGATTATTTAGGCATAGATGCATCGGATAGTCTATGGTCGTTGCCCGATGTAATCATCATTATATGTATTGAATCTTTATTTGTCAATTGTAATTTGTTCTGTTAGTTATCTTATTGTTAGTGAACTGTGGAATTCTTACATCTGAATACATTCTAAAACAAACACCATCTTCCACTCGGCTTAATCCTTTTTTTCAGAGGAAGTCGGTGAGATTGACAACTCATTGTATTCTACTAAAGTATGCTTTGTCTAAGGATATTTGTGTTGATTACATTACGCCATACTTAATGCAATTATCTGTTGTTTACAACTTAATATTGGAAGGGTTGGATGATAACCTGAAGGTGGATTATTTAGGCATAGATGCATGCTGGATAGCGGTCTATGTACTTTGTCGTAATGCACTGATTAAATCACATAGTAATCATCATTGATATGTATTGAATCTTTATTTGTCAATTGCCAGCCTGTAATTTGTTCACCCAGCATGTTAGTTATCTTATTGGAGAGACACCTCTAGTGAACTGTGGACCCCGGTCCATTCTTTTACATCTGAATACATTATACTGTTCTTACTGTTCTTTGCAAACGAACACCATCTTCCACTCGATACGCTTAATCCTTTTTTCAGCAAGCGGTGAGATTGACAACCTCATGTTCGTTGGGGCAGAGTACTTTGATTGTGTTGTGCAGGTTCCACGTTGGCGCCGGTTCAGCAGTGTTCTGTGCGCACTACATTCTCTGTAACCTTCCGTGCTTTACTTGGCTCCTCTTTGGTTAGATAGCCTTGGTTTCATGCGAAACTTCTGTTGTGCGCATCATACCTTCCTCTTGGGGTTCCCAACGGACGTGTACATCTACGCGCAACAAGCATCTCTTTTCTGGCGCCGCTGCCGGGAGATCAAGACACGCTGCAAGGGGAGTCTCCACTTCCAATCTCTTTACTTTGTTTTTGTCTTGCTTTACTTTATTTTATTTACTGTCTTGTTTGCTTCATATTAAAAACAAAAAAAAATTAGTTACTTTACTTTCTGTCTTGTTTACTTGTTCTATATCAAAACACAAAAATTAGTTACTTGTCTTTACTTTACTTGTTTAGTTTACTTTTGTTTACTTCATCATGTTTCCTCCTAAGTACACTCTAAAAGACATACCGGTAGGCCGAGGGTCTATAATTGGAAGAGATAATATAGAAGATTTTTTCACTCATGTTAGTATAGCTGAAGATTTTGAAGATAGACACTTGGTAGAACTTGCTCCTACTTATGAAATTGCTGTTGCTTCTCTAGTACACATGTTGGAAATTAAATTTGTTAATCTCAATCCTATAATCCAGCATATGTTTTTACACTCTCTGATATGGAGGAAGGAGAAAAGAAAGATTTTGTCTTAGAAACTCTTCTCAAAGAATTTGGTGGTGTAGCAAGAGAGGCTAGAAAAGTCTTTACTAAATATAAAATGCTTGGTTCTTACACCAACTTTGCTAGTACCCTTGAAAAGATGGACATTGATAGGATAAAGTACACTAATAATGTTAATGATGGAGGAGATATTAAGACATCAATACCTTGCAAGCTCGTAGGAATGATCGAGGCACTAGAAAAGAATTATTATTGGATTGTTCCTGAAAATTTGTTTGATGAGAATAGCAAGCCTAAGAAAAATGAAAAAGGAGCCTATGAAACTTACATAGATAAGATAACATGCATTGTTGAGAAAACTCCCAACTCCTCAGGTAATAATATCGATGCATCATCTCTTGAAAATACTTGATTTGCACTTTCTGCGCCTAAAAGAAAAGCACTTCTTGGGAGATAACCCATGTTTTATTTTATTTACTGTATTGTTGAGTCTTGGAAGTTGTTTACTACTGTAGAAACCTCTCATTATCATGTTTTTGTGCCAAGTAAAGTTTCTATGTTAAAGTTGATGATAGATTTGGATCGCTGCGCAGAAACAGCATTGCTGTCTGTCACGAATTCTCTAGAGATCCCTGTTAAAAAATCAAAAAATCTGTAAATTTACGAGCGGGATCCTCAGATATGTACGCAACTTTCATTAGTTTTGAGTTTTCCATTTGAGCAAGTTAAGTGCCCCTGCCAGATTCATCTTTACGGACTGTTCTGTTTTTGACAGATTCTGCCTTTTATTTTGCCGCTTTTGCTATGTTGAATGAGTTTTTTGTTCCATTAACTTTAAGAAGCTTTGTGCAATGTCCAGAAGTGTTAAAATGATTGTGTCACCTCTGAATATGTGAATTTTGTTATGCACTAACCCTCTAATGAGTTTGCTTGAAGTTTGGTGTGGAAGAAGTTTTCAAGGGTCAAGAGAAGATGATGATATACTATGATCAAGAAGAGTGAAAGGTCTAGTTGGGGATGTGGTGGTTCATCCCTATATTTTAAGAAGACTCACATTTAAGCTTGGGGATGCCCAAGGCATCCCCTTCTTCATCGACAACATTATCGGTCACTTCTAGTGAAACTATATTTTTATTCCATCACATCTTATGTTCTTTACTTGGAACACGGTTTGTTTTTATTTTTGTTTTGTTTTGAATAAAGTTGGATCCCACCATTCTTATATTGAAGATATTACGCTCCGCTTTTTCATATGGAACACTTGTGTTCTTAATTGTGCTTTAATGTTCATGGCGAAGGCTGAAATTGCTTCGTTAAATTGCTATTTGGTTGGAATCAGAAAATGCTGCATATGGTTTGGAAACTTGGCAATTGTTTGAGCTCTCATAGATCATGTTTAAGCTCTTGCATCATGTAGTTTAATCTATTAATGAAGAACTACCGTAGAGCTTGTTTAAAATTTGGTTTGCATGATTGGTCTCTCTAAGTCTAGATATTTTTGGGTAAAGTGTTTGAACAACAAGGAAGACGTGTAGAGTCTTATAATGCTTGCAATATGTTCTTGTGTGGTTTTGTTGTACCTGTTCATACTTGTGTTTGCTTCAAACAACCTTGCTATTCCAAACCTGTACTGAGAGAAATGTTTCTCGTGCATCCAAACACCTTGAGCCAAAACCCATGCCATTTGTGTCCACCATATCTACCTACTATGTGGTATTTTTCTGCCATTCCAAAGTAAATTACTTGAGTGCTACCTTTAAAATTTCATTCCTTTATCTTTGCAATATATAGCTCATGGGACAAATAGCTTAAAAACTATTGTGATGATGAATATGTAGTTATGTGTCTTAATTCTTATAAGTTGCTTGTTGAGCTGTAACCATGTTTCTGGGGACGCCATCAACTTTACCTTTGTTGGATATCATGTGAGATGCTATGCATGTTCGTCTTGTCTGCAGTAAGTGCGATTTCATGATCAAATGGTTTGAGTATGCATATGTTAGAGAAGAACATTGGGTGCTAACTAAAGCCATGTATCATGGTGGAAGTTTCAGTTTGGACAAAATCCTCAATCTCTTATGAGAATATTAACTGTTGTTGAATGCTTAAGCGTTAAAGAGGAGTCCATTATCTGTTGTCTATGTTGTCCCGGTATGGATGTCTAAGTTGAGAATAATCAAAAGCGAGAAATCCAATGCGTGCTTTCTCCTTAGACACTTGTACAGGCGGCATAGAGGTACCCCTTTGTGACACTTGGTTGAAACATATATGCGATGATAATCCGTGTCTTCCGAGCTAAGTAGGACAAGGTGCGAGCACTATTAGTACTCTATGCATGAGACATGCAACTTGTAGGAAGTATTATGCATAGCACATATGAATTATTACTACCGTTGACAAAATTGTTTTTATGTTTTCAAAACAAAAGCTCTAGCACAAAAATAGTAATCCATGCTTCCCTCTGCGAAGGGCCATTCTTTTACTTTATTGTTGAGTCACCCACTTCTCTCTATCTTAGAAGGAAACACTTGTGTTAACTGTGTGCATTGATTCTTACATGTTTACTTATTGCACCTGTTATATTACTCTATCCATGAGATATACATGTTACAAGTTGAAAGTAATTGCAAACTTAATCATCCTTTGTGTTGCTTCAATGCATTCTACTTTGAATTTATTGCTTATGAGTTAGCTCTTATGCAACTCTTATTGATACTTGTTTGAAAGTACTATTCATTAAATGTTTTGCTATATGATTCATTTGTTTAGTCATTATCTTTGTTAGCAATCATTTGCTCAGTCACTCCATTCATCTCATATGCTTTACAATAATGTTGATCAAGATTATGTTGGTAGTATGTCACTTCAGAAATTATTTGTGTTATCGTTTACCTACTCGAGGGCGAGTAGAACTAGCTGGATGCTTGATACGTCTCAAACGTATCTATAATTTCTTATGTTCCATGCTACTTTATGACAATACTTGAATGTTTTATACATACTTTTACATTATTATACATTTTCCGGCACTAACCTATTAACAAGATGCCGAAGCGCTCAGCGTTTGTTTTTGGTTTCAGAAATCTAATGAAACATTCTCTTAATTGGACGAATCAACGCCCGGTCTATTTTACACGAAGCTTCGAAGACCGAAGGGGCGGCTGCCACGAGGCCAGACACAGGCGGCACGGCCCAAGCCCCGCCGCGCCGACCTGTGGCCCTCGTGACGCCCTGACCTACCCTTCCGCCTACATACAGCCTTCGTCGCGAAACCCCCTGTACCGAGAGCCACGATACGGAAAACCTTCCGGAGACGCAGCCGCGAATCCCATCTCGGGGATTCAGGAGAATGCCTCCCGCACCACCGGAGAGGGAATCATCACCGGAGGGGCTCTACATCATCATGCCCGCCTCCGGATTGATGCGTGAGTAGTTCATCCTTGGACTATGGGTCCATAGCAATAGCTAGATGGTTGTCTTCTCCGCTTGTGCTATCATTGTTTAGATCTTGTGAGCTGCCTAACATGATCAAGATCATCTATTTGTAATGCTACATGTTGTGTTTGGAGGGATCCGATGAATATAGAATATTATGTTAAGTTGATTATCAATCTATCATATATGTGTTGTTTATGTTCTTGCATGCTCTCCGCTAGTAGAGGCTCTGGCCAAGTTGATACTTGTAACTCCAAGAGGGAGTAATTATGCTCGATAGTGGGTTCATGCCTCCATTTAATCTGGGACAGTGACAGAAAGTTCTAAGGTTGTGGATGTGCTGTTGACTAGGGATAAAACATCGATGCTTTGTCTAAGGATATTTGTGTTGATTACATTACGCCATACTTAATGCAATTATCTGTTGTTTACAACTTAATACCGGAAGGGGTTCGGATGATAACACGAAGGTGGATTATTTAGGCATAGATGCATGCTGGATAGCGGTCTATGTACTTTGTAATGCCCGATTAAATCACATAGTAATCATCATTGATATGTATTGAATCTTTATTTGTCAATTGCCCGCCTGTAATTTGTTCACCCAGCATGTTAGTTATCTTATTGAGAGACACCTCTAGTGAACTGGACCCGGTCCATTCTTTTACATCTGAATACATTCTACTGGTCTTACTGTTTCTTTGCAAACAAACACCATCTTCCACTCGATACGCTTAATCCTTTGTTTCAGCAAGCCGGTGAGATTGACAACCTCACTGTTACGTTGGGGCAAAGTACTTTGATTGTGTTGTGCAGGTTCCACGTTGGCGCCGTTTCACTGGTGTTGCGCCGCACTACATTCCTCCACCAACAACCTTCACGTGCTTCTTGGCTCCCTACTGGTTCGATAACCTTGGTTTCATCTGAGGAGAAACTTGCCGTGCGCATCATACCTTCCTCTTGGGGTTCCCAACGTGTGTCATCTACGCTCAACAAGCACTTGTTAAACATTTTCATATGATTCAAACTCAAATTGATCAACTTACCAAAGTGCAAAATGACTTGTTAAAAAATACTCATAAAGAAAAACATGCTTATTAAGTAACAACTAGAGGTGGTAGTGTTTCACTCGTGGATCCTCTATATCCTGAAGGGCATCCCAAAAGAGTTGAACAAGATTCTCAACGAACTAAAGAAACTAGTGCTCCTTCTAAGAAAAAGAAAAAGAAACATAAAACTGTTGTAGAATCCTCTGAACCTGTTAATGATCCTGATAGTATTTATATTTCTGATGCTGAAACTAAAAGTGGTAATGAACATGATAAAGATAATGATAAGAATGATGCTTCTGATAAAGAAGAGATTGAAAATGAACCTGAAAAGCATGCTAAAAATAAAAAGTACACTAAAGAAGATTTTATTGCTAAGAAACATGGTAATGAAAGAGAACCTTGGGTTCAAAAGCAAATGCCTTTCCTGCTAAGAAATTAAAATCAAAGGAGGAAGAACACTATAATAAATTTTGTGATTGGATGAAACCTTTATTTTTGCAAATCCCTTTGACCGATGCTATTAAATTGCCTCCTTATTCAAAGTATATGAAAGATATTGTCTCTAACAAAAGGAAAATTTCCTAATGAGGAGATTTCCACTATGCTTGCTAATTACTCTTTCAATGGCAAGGTTCCAAAGAAGCTGGGAGACCCAGGTATACCAACCATCCTTTGTTCCATCAAGAATAATTATGTTAGAACTGCTCTATGTGATTTGGGAGCAGGAGTTAGTGTGATGCCTTTTTCTCTTTACAAGAGACTTGATTTAGATAAGTTGATACCAACTGATATATCTTTGCAAATGGATGATAAATCTACTGCTGTTCCTGTTGGTATATGTGAAGATGTTCCTGTTCAAGTTACTCAAAATTTCTTAATATTAACTGATTTTGTTGTGTTGGAAATGCCAAGATGATAATATGTCTATTATTCTTGGAAGACCTTTTCTTAACACTGCAGGAGCTGTTATTGATTGCAATAAAGGAAAAGTCACTTTCAATGTTGATGACAAGGAACATACTGTTTATTTTCCCAAGAGGATTGATAAAGTATATGGAGTTAATACGATTTCTAATTTGAGAACTATTAGAGTGGGAGTTATTGATTTTCCTATATATGAGCCTAAATAAGAATATCAAACAATTGTGATTGGATCCATATCAATTCAATATAAGGTAACATGATTGATTTGAGGTTTATTTCTTCTTATGTCATGTAAAATTTATTTGGTAGCAAGACTTGATCAACCTTGTTAACAAGTATATTTTTAATGCATAAGAGAGCTAAACAACACTTCTTTCTTTCTCCACTTGTTTTACTTGCTGTAGTATTACTTGTTTTGCAAGATGCTTTAGTCGTTTAAAATTTTGGAAATCTTTTTCCTGCCCTGAAATAATTATTTTAACACCCAGAAATGTGCATTTTTCGAAATTTTCAAAAAATTACAAAAATTATACCGTTGGTCCTATTTTTCAAATTTTCCTGGGAGTGCCTGGGCTGACCAGTTAGGGCACCCTACGGCCACCCCATGTGCCGGGACCTGGAGGGGGGGCGCGCCCTGTGTGAGGGCCCCTCCTGGCCCCACTTCGTCATCCCTTCCACTCATTCCACTCTTTCTCCTGAAAAAACTCGTACGTTCGTTCACTCGCGCGCCCAGAGCTCAGGATTTTTCAATCTCCTTGCTCAGCCCATCTTTGCTGCTGAAATTTGGAGCATTTGTTCTCCGGTATGTGACTCCTTCGATTATCCAATTATAATTTTGAATGGTTGAGTATATCTTGAGTAAATTGCTGCTGTAGGTGACATGTTAAGTGAGTTTGCATGCTTGATTCAAGTTGTAGAAATGAGTTTTGATGCATGTTTAGTACTTTAGCAAGCTTCTATAGTAGTTTCCCTCAATTATATGTCTCGAAATCAAATTTTATAATGATTGTTGAAAAATTTCAGAAAAGGAAAATGAACAACCACACCTTTGGAGAGGTTTTTGAGAGGGATATTCCAAGAATGACAAGGCCTTCGAGGGAAGCTACTCGGATTAGGCGATCCTATGATGAGGATGTTATTGCGCCGAGCCTTCTGACGGGTACACAGTCACATATCCTGGTGCGTCCTCCAGCGGGTATCAAGGACAGGATCCTCCTTCATCATATTACGCCACCCACACTGGGGTTGACCTCCACTTAGGCCAAAAGCCTAAGCTTGGGGGGAGGTATGCCGGCATCACTCATTCATTGCATATTACAATTGCCGGTCATGTGTATATACTTGTTTCACTTCTTTCGGTTGTTTCTCTTTCGTTTATTTTTATTTTCAGTAAGTTTTTATTTTTAGCTTTTGAAGGAATTTACTACTGTAGTAATATTTACTTTTACTTCTTTATTTCATTTGTGTGCCGATGGGTGCCTCTAATATGAGGAAGATGATATTTGGGGAGTGCTGTCTAAAAACAGATACTGAAAAAATTGCTGTGCATAGCCAGAACGTTATTTTGAGCTGCCAATTTTTGTGCATGTTCCCAGGTTATTATCTAACTTTCATTAGTTGAGCACTTTTCGAGATGAGCAGCAGAAGATTTTCTGAAAAATTGATTACTGTACTGCTGTCAAGTTTTGGCAGATTTCTGCCATTTGCTTTTCTGTGATTCTTTTAGTTTTCGTTCTCTTGTTTTTGCTTTGTTTCTTTCCTAAAACACAAAAAGACCAAAAATATTTCTGTTGTTTCTATTCACCATTTGTTTATTTGGTTACTTGTTCCTATTTTGCTTTGTTTGCTATTGTTGGTTTGCTATGAGAAAATCCAAAAATATTTTACTTTCATTCGGTGACTCTAATATCGAAAACGCCAAAAATATTTGTTGTTCTTCTTTGGTTTTGTAAAGTTTATTAGGGAGTTCAGAGGTCTCCGGTGGTTGGAGCTTGGTTTTCATTCCATATTATTATTCAAGCTACACAAGTGAAAGGCGATAATGGCGATCTATGGCAACTCGACTGTGGTGAGAGGCTGGTATGAACTCTATTTGTTTTCATTTTTGTACATATACTCATCCATGTGAGCATACTTAGCTAGTTCATGTGAGGTATATGTCATTTAATGGAAGTCTAGTAGTTCATGATCTCTCATGTTTAGCTCCAATTTATTAATATGAGTAGCATGCCATGAATATCTGCTTGCATTGTTTTATTCATAAATAGGTATGGCATTGTGGTATCCTCCTCCGAATAATTCATTTGGATTGACTTGGCACATGCTCACGCATGCATATGACTGAAAAACAAAAAGTCAGTTAAGCCTCGATGATTTACTTTGTGAGTTCTTGTATCACTTTTATGCCTCCGTTAATTTTATTTTGTCGCACATGATTAAGACAGTTATTGCTCTCTTGATTGTCGCTAGTCTATTGCTAGCCTTCACTTGTACCGAGCGGGAATGCTGCTCGTGCTTCCAAATCCTTGAAAACCAAGTTATTCCAAAGTGTCCACCATAAATACTTATGCATGGCATTTCAAACCATTCCAAGTAAATTTTCATGTGCTACCTTTAAAACCTTCAAACTATTTCTCAATTTGTGTCAATGTTTTATAGCTCATGAGGAAGTATGTGTGTTTACCTTTCAATCTTGTCACCAGATTTCACCAATGGACTAGTGGCATATACATCCGCTTATCCAATAATTTTGCAAAAAGAGCTGGCAGCGGGGTGCCCAGCCCCAATTAATTACAACTTTCATTAATAATTCTCTTCACGTGTTTTGCCCTGATTTATCAGTAAGCAACTTAATTTGCAAAAGACACTCCTCCATGGTATGTGAATGTTGGAAGGCAAAGGATTCGATTAGCCATGGCTTGTGTAAGCAAATGTTGGGGGAGTGTCATCTATAATAAAACTAAAGTAATGTGTAAACAAAAGAGAAGAGGGATGACTACCTTGTTGGTAGAGATAGCGTCCTTCATGGAGCCGCTCTTGAAGTCTGGTTGACAAGGTAGTTAGAGTACCCACTATCATACGTTGACAACAACAAACACCTCTCAAAACAATTTTACTGCTTTCAAAATGAAAAGCTCTAGCACATGTTAATCCCTGCTTCCCTCTGCGAAGGGTCAATCTTTTACTTTTATGTTGAGTCACCATCCTTTCTTTGAGCACCTTCTTGAGAGCATAATTGTCATTCTTAGTGTAATATGCTTGTCCTAGAATATAGTTAATTGTGGTATGACTTTGATGCTTTTATCTTTGATAGTCTCTATTTCTAGTCTTCCCATGAACTTCAGAGGTGCCTGGGCATTTATGTTTTGCTGTACAAATACGGGCAAGCGAGATACCACTTTATCATATCTTTTTATGGACATTGCAATCCTGCTTATAGAAGTGTTTCATGATGCTTGTTATTAGTTTGTTGGTATCTCTTTCATGATTGACACATCTATTAGATGACTTTATTTGCATTTATCTTATTATGAATTGCCTAAATACTAGTCCATATAATGAGAATATTTACATCATATGAGCAAATGTGTTCATGAAAGTTCTTTTATCGCACTCAGTTGTTAACTGAATTGCTTGAGGACAAGCAATAAGCTAAGCTTGGGGGTTGATACGTCCAAACGTATCTACTTTCCCGAACACTTTTGCTATTGTTTTGCCTCTAATTTGTGTATTTTGGATACAACTAACACGAACTAACGCTGTTTTCAGCAGAATTGCCTTGGTGTCTTATTTTTGTGCAGAAAATCAACTTTCAGGAAATCCTCGGAAATAATCGCAATGGGCCTATTTTCACAGAGAACTCACGGGGCCAAAAGGGCAAGCCAGGGGGGGCCACGTCCCCCACACCATAGGCCGGCGCGGCCAAGGAGGGGGGCGCGCCGCCTTATGGTGAGGGTGATACGTCTCCAACGTATCTTCTTATGTTCCATGTTTTGTTCACACTTTATGATGTTTTGATGCATTTTCCGTAACTAACCTATTAACAAGATGCCGAAGTGTCTTCTGTTTTCTGTTGTTTTTGGTTCCAAAATCCTACAAAGGAAATATTCTCGGAATTGGACGAAATCAACGCCCAAGATCTTATTTTTCCACGAAGCTTCCAGAGAGAGGCGGAGTCGGAGGAGCCCCTGGGGGCCCCACCCCACATGGCACCAGGAGGGGGCGCGCCATATGGGGGGCCACCCCCTCCTCCGAGGCCGCCCTTCCGCCTATAAAGTCTCCCGCCTCGAAACCCTAAAAATAGCCACGGATGAGAAAAGTTACGCAGCCGCCGCCATCGCTCAAGTTCGAGGCAGGTCTCCGTTTCGGCACGCGCGGGACGGGGGTGCCCCCGGAGTCATCTCCATCGACACCACCGCCATCTTCATCGTCGTTGCTGTCTCCCATGATGAGGAGGGAGTAGTTCTCCCTCGAGGCTAAGGGATCTACCGGTAGCTATGTGGTTAATTTCTCTCATGTACCTCAATACAATGATCTCATGAGCTGCCTTACATGATTGAGATCCATATGATGAGCTTTGTATCACTATTAATCTATGTGCTACTCTAGTGATGTTATTAAAGTAGTCTATTCCTCCTCCATGATGTAAAGGTGAGTGTGTGCATCATGTAGTACTTGGCGTAGGTTATGATTGTAATCTCTTGTAGATTATGGAGTTAACTATTACTATGATAGTATTGATGTGATCTATTCCCCCTTTCATAGCTTATTGGTGAAGGTGTGTATGCTATGTTAGTACTCGGTCTAAATTGCAACGGTCTATTATGCACTCTAGAGGTTACTTAAATATGAATTCGAATGTTGTGGAGCTTGTTTACTCCGGCTTGAGGGAGCTCTTGTAGCCCTACACAATGAATGGTGTTTGTTATTCAACAAGAGAGTGTGAATGTAGCACAAGTGAGGAGAAGTTATTTATTTATTATGTGATCAATGTTGAGAGGAGTAAAGTCTATTTTAAACCTTGAATTTATAGTGGCAGTCGAAACCCAACCTTGAACTCACAATCCCTGAAATTAGCACCCTGTACTTACTAATCCCGGTCGATACTAACCTTGCTTAATAAAATATTGTTTGCTGCACCGAGGAAATGACAATCCCGGTCGGGACAAATATCTACTCTCGCTGACTGTGTGGGTCCACCAGTCATATCCCACCTTTTTGGGATCTCGGTCGGATAAAATATTATTTTCCTCTTTTTTTCTCCTTCTTCCCGTAGCTTTCTTCCCCGAACCGTCCTTCTCATTGTGCAGGACGCTGCACCTCATCCCCACCCCCGCCGACATGGTTTCCGCCTCCATCCGGAGCTCGGGTCGGCCCTCTACTCGGTGGATAACGAGCACCACGACCAGGGGCGGCGTGCCTCGTCCTCAGCCCAGCCGTAGAGCTTTGCTCCGGCCTCCTCCAAGAAAACCATGGCCAGCCCATCATCCATCTCTCTCTTTTGCTCGTCCAGTGACGACGAGCTCACGAGCATTACGGAACTGCTCTGCTAGCACTGCTCCTGCTCTGGTGAACACCGTGCTGAGCCGGTAGTGTTCACAGGCCTCTACACGTACGGGGCCGGATGTCCAAGATCCATCCACGCGTGGACTAGTTCTGATTTGTAATTCCCTTCATCTATTCGTTTTCTTGTACAATTAATCTCTAAATTGATCTCCGTGCAAAATAAAATCTCTCAATTGTTCACCATCTGCACGACATGTTGAGATTGATTGGTTTGTAGACTGTAGAGGGAATGATCTAGAGGAGTGAGAGGGCAGGGGAGAGATTGCGTTTGTCTGTGTCAGGACTGAGGAAGAAGATGGTTATGACATGTGGGGCCGTGTAGTCATTGAGAGACGTGAGTGATCCTAGTCAGGATGTGCATTTCCTGGCGTGACAAACAGATCTAAGGTAGAGATTGACCGGGATTGGTAAGTACAAGGTGCTAACTTCCAGGATTGTGAGTTCAAGGTTGGATTTGGACTAACATTATAAATTCAAGGTTTAAAATAGACTTTACTCATGTTGAGAGTGTCCACTAGTGAAAGTATGATCCCTAGGCCTTGTTTCCAAATACTGCAAACATCGCTTGTTAACTGTTTTACTGCATCTTTACTTCCTACAATATTACCACCATCTATACCACTTGTGTTTTACTATCTCTTCGCCGAACTAGTGCACCTATACATCCGACAAGTGTATTAGGTGTGTTGGGGACACAAGAGACTTCTTGTATCTTAATTGCAGGGTTGACCTCTACCTCCCTGAGTTCGATAAACCTTGGGTGATTCACTTAAGGGAAACTTGCTGCTGTTCTACAAACCTCTGCTCTTGGAGGCCCAACACTGTCTACAAGAATAGAAGCACACGTAGACATCAGAGGGCGCCTCGGCCGCCCCCCCGACGCTCTCCTCTGTACTACTTAAGGCTTTCGACCTTAAAACGCCGGGGGGTTCGACCACTTTTCCAGAAGACGTCCGAACTCCGCCGCCATCGCGAAACTCAATCTCGGGATCGAAACTCCGTTCCGGCACCCTGCCAGGACGGGAATTGGAGGAGATCATCGCCATCATCACCACCGACGCCTCTCCATCGACCATCCATGATTCCCCCATCCATGTGTGAGTAATTCCCCCGCTGTAGGCTGAAGGGGATGGTAGGGATTGGATGAGATTTGTCATGTAATAGCCATAAGATTGTTTGGGCATAGTGCATAGTATCCGTTGTTGGTACTTTCATGATATTGTTGCAACTTGTTATGCTTAATGCTTGTCACTAGGGCCCGAGTACCATGATTTCAGATCTGAACATGTTATTGATTCATGATAATATTCATTGTTTTATGATCTTACCTGCAAGTTGTATACACATATTGCTGTCCGGAACCCGAGGCCCCAAAGTGACAGAAATTGGGACAACCGGAGGGGAAGGCTGTGATATGAGGATCACATGTGTTCACGGAGTGTTAATGCTTTGCTCCGCTACTCTATTAAAAGGAGTACCTTAATTTCCAGTAGTTTCCCTAGAGGCCCGGCTGCCACCGGCTGGTAGGACAAAAGATGTTGTGCAAGTTTCTCATTGCGAGCACGTACGACTATATACGGAACACATGCCTATGGATTGTTTAGTACTTGGATACTGTTTATTATTATCTGCAAATGCCTAGCCTTAATTATTACATGGTTATCTTATCCATGCAGCGCCCGTTCATCCATCCCTATGCCTACAGTATTTTAATCATGCTGTTTACTATAGTCACTACTGTTGTCCTATTTACATTGCTGCTTATATTTCACTACTGCTACTGCTATAAAACTGTTGCTACTGATAAACTACTGCGAGCAAGTTTGTTTCCAGGTGCAGCTGAATTGACAACTCCGCTATTAAGGCTTACAAATATTCTTTGGCTCCCCTTGTGTTGAATCAATAAATTGGGTTTTACTTCCCTCGAAGACTGTTGCGATCCCCTATACTTGTGGGTCATCAACAGCACGCAACCGCGAGATGAATTTTCATACATGTGGTGGCCAGGGTCACTTCAAGAGAGATTGTCCTAAACGTAAAGTAATGATCATTAATGACAATAATGAGTATGAGACTGGAGATGATGCTGATCCGGATGCTCCAGAAAATGATGATTATGACAGTGATGGTGTAGATGCTTATCCTTCTGAAGTTCGCACTATTGTTGTGTCACAACGTGCTCTTAATGTGCAGCCTAGTCTACTCAGCGCTGCAATTTGTTCCAAACAAAGGCACTAGCTGGTCCTGATAAAGCTTGCAAGGTCATTATTGATGGCGGGAGTTGTCGAAATCTAGCAAGCAAGGAGTTGTGTGCCAAGCTGAAACTGAAGTATCTACCGCACCCGCATTCATATTATATTCAGTGGTTGAGCGACAATGGTGAGATGAAGGTAAACCACATGGTGCGTGTTGATTTTAAGATTGGACCGTATAAGGATTCCATTGATTTTGATGTGGTTCCTATGACGGTGTGTCACCTATTATTGGGTCGGCCATGGCTCTATGACCGTTCTGTGCAACACAATGGCCGCGCCAATACATATCACTTGGAGTTCAAGGGCAAGAAAATTAACTTGCACCCTATATCACCACAGCAAATTGTCAATGAATCTCGTCAGAAATTTAAAGTGAACTTGGAGGATGCATCCATAGATAGGCGAGAGAATTGTAATGCTGCGAGTGATATAACGAAAAGTGAGAGAGTGAATTCCTTAGTTCTATTAGCCACCAAAGTAGATATGAGAGAATTTAGTGAGGATCCTACAGCTAGGCCTCTTGTGCTCATGTACAAGGGTGAGGTTTTGGTTTCTAACGACATGACCCCTATTTCTCTTGGTGTTTCTCATGTTTTGCAGGAATTCAGTGACGTGTTTCCGGAGGAGGTGCCCGCAGGATTGCCACCATTACGTGGTATTGAGCATCAAAGTGACTTGATTCCCGGGGCCTCGCTGCCAAATAGGGCGCTATATAGGACGAACCCCGAAGAGACAAAGAGATACAGAAGCAAGTACAAGCGCTACTCGACAAAGGTTATATTCGCATAAGACTAAGTCCTTGTGTTGTTCCTGTTATTCTAGTTCCTAAGAAAGATGGTACATGGCGCATGTGTGTAGATTGTAGAGCGATAAACAACATTACTATTCGACATGGTCATCCTATTCCCCGTTTAGAGGATATGCTAGATGAATTGAGTGGGATGCTTTTTTCTCTAAAATTGATTTGTGTAGTGGTTATCTTCAAATTAGGATGAAAGAGGGGATGAATGGAAAACATCCTTTAAAACAAAATTTGGTTTATATGAGTGGTTAGTAATGCCTTTTGGTTTGACTAGTGCACCTAGCACTTTCATGAGACTGATGAACCATGTTTTGTGTGATTTTATTGGCAAGTTTGTGGTTGTGTACTTTGATGACATATTAATCTACAGCCACAATGAATCTGATCATACTATACATATTCGACATGTTTTGCAAGTGTTGCATGATAATAAACTCTATGGTAATCTTGAGAAGTGCACATTTTGCAAAGATAAGGTCATATTTCTGGGTTATATTGTCTCTAAGCATGGAGTAGAGGTAGATTCATCTAAGATTGAAGCAATTCAAAATTTTCATACTCCCATGATTGTGAGTCAAGCAAGAAGTTTTCATGGTCTTGCTAGGTTTTATAGAAGATTTGTGCCCAATTTTATTACTATTGCTACATCTTTGAATGAACTGACTAAAAATGGTGTTGCATTTGAGTGAGGCGCAGCCCAAGATCATGCATTTGATGAACTGAAACGTATGTTAACTTCTGCACCGTTGCTTGCACTTCCTGATTTCAATAAGCAATTTGAGATTGAATGTGATGTTAGTGGTATTGGAATTGGTGGTGTGTTGATGCAAGAGGGTCGCCCAATTGCATATTTTTCTGAGAAACTTTTTGGTGCTAAGTTGAACTATCCTATCTATGATAAAGAATTGTATGCTTTAATTAGAGTTCTTGAGGTTTGGCAACATTATTTGTGGCCAAAAGAATTTATCATACATTCTGATCATGAAGCTTTGAAATATCTGAAAGCTCAATCTAACTTGCATAGGCGTCTTCCTAAGTGGGTTGAGTTCATTGAGTCTTTTCCATACATTATTAAGCATAAGAAGGGAAAAGATAATATTGTTGCTGATGCTCTATCTAGGAAAAATATGCTATTAACTCAACTTGATGTTAAAATTTTTGGTTTGGAGATATTATGTGATTTGTATGCTACTGATCCTGATTTTGCTGAACCATATCGCTTGTGTGCTATTGGTAAAGCATGGGAAAAATATCACATACATGATGGGTTCTTGTTTAGAGCTAACAAACTGTGTGTTCCAGAATCGTCTGTGCGTTTGCTCTTATTGCAGGAATCACATGCTGGAGGTTTGATGGGTCACTTTGGGCGTGAGAAGACGCTACTCATGCTCGCTGATCACTTCTACTTGCCAAAGATGAGGCGGGATGTGGACATGTAGATGCTTTACTTGCAACAAGTTCAAGTCCAAGTTGAAGCCTCACGGTTTGTATACTCCTACCGGCACCTACTACACCATGGAAAGATATTAGTATGGATTTTGTGTTGGGTTTGCCGCGTACTAAAAGAGGTCATGATTCTATATTGGTAGTGGATAGATTCTCTAAGATGTCACACTTTATTGCCTGCACAAGAGCGACGATGCGTACGCATATTGCTAACCTGTTTTGGGAGATTGTACGTCTACATGGAGTCCCGAAACTATTGTTTCGATCGTGACGTGAAGTTTATGAGCTACTGCAAGACACTTTGGGGAAAGCTGGGGACAAAACTACTTTTTAGCACTACTTTTTATCCAAACTGATGGTCAAACTGAGGTGGTAAATAGAAAATTGTCTCAACTGTTGAGATCCATGATTAAGAAGAACTTTAAGGAGTGGGAAGATTGTTTGCCGCATGTGGAGTTTGCTTACAACCGGTACATTCTACCACAGAGTCCGTTTGAGGTGTTGTATGGTTTCAAACCCATTATCCACTTGACTTGTTGCCTCTACCCATCCATGAGAGAGTCAATATGGAGGCATCAAAGAGGGCAGATTTTGTCCGGAAGATTCATGTGAAGACTAAAGAGATGATTGAAAAGAAAGGCAAGAACAATGTTGCAAGGGTGAACAAGAAGCGCAAGGATATGTTGTTCAAGCCTGGTGATATGGTCTGGGTTCGTTTTCGCAAGGACAGGTTTCTGAAGCTACGGAAGCCCAAGTTGCTTCCTTGTGGTGTTGGTCCTTACAAAGTTCTTGCCAAGATAAATGATAATGCGTACTCTATAGATCTTCCTATTGGTGAGTTTGGTGTCAGTAATTCTTTCAATGTGGCTGATTTGACACCATATGACGGAGAAGACCTTGGAGCGTCGAGGTCGACGCCTTTTGAAGGGGGGGCGAGATGTTGTGGAATAGCTATCACTACTACCTAGCATACCAACTGAAGATGAAATGGAGTACCAGGAGAGCGCATACAGTGCATGAGGGAGTGATGTCTACGGGTGCTTCTATTCTTGTAGGCAGTTGTTGGGCCTCAAGAGCAGAGGTTTGTAGAACAGTAGCAAGTTTCCCTTAAGTGGATCACCCAAGGTTTATCGAACTCAGGGAGGAAGAGGTCAAAGATATCCCTCTCAAGCAACCCTGCAATCACAAAGCAAGAAGTCTCTTGTGTCCCCAACACACCAAATACACTTGTCAGGTGTATAGGTGCACTAGTTCGGCGAAGAGATAGTGAAATACAAGTAATATGGATGTATATGAGTGGTAATAGCAATCTGAATAAAATATGGCAGCGAGTAAACATGCAACAGAACAGTAAATAAACGGTGTTTTCAGTATTGGAAACAAGGCCTAGGGATCATACTTTCACTAGTGAACACTCTCAACATTGATCGCATAATAAATACTTCTTCTCATATGCGCTACATACACTCTTGTTTGATAATGAACACATTGCGTAGGATTACACGAACCCTCAATGCCGGAGTTAACAAGCTCCACAATTCCATGTTCATATTTAAGTAACCTTAGAGCATAATAGATCATTGCAAAATAAACCAAGAACTAACATAGTGCACACGCTGTCCATATTACACTATGAAGGAGGAATAGATCACATCAATACTATCATAATGATAATTAACTCCACAATCTACAAGAGATCGTGATCATAGCCTACGACAAGAACCACGGGGTGCACACACTAATCACCTTTACACCAAGTAGGAGGAATAGAACTACTTTAATAACATCACATGAGTAGCACACAACTAGTAGCGATACAAAGCTCATCATATGGATCTCAATCATGTAAAGCAGCTCATGAGATCATTGTATTGGAGTACGGAGAGAGAGATAACCACATAGCTACGGTAGAGCCCTCAGCCCCAGGGGTGAACTACTCCCTCCTCATCATGGGAACAGCGGGGGCGGTGAAGATGGCGGTGGAGGCGGCTTCCGGGGGCAATTCCCGTCCCGACGGCGTGCCGGAACAGAGACTTCTGTCCCCCGAATCTTGATTTCGCGATGGCGGCGGCTCTGGAAGGTTTCTCGCGTCTCGTCTTCCTTCGTAAGGGTTTCGGGGGGCTTTATATAGGCGAAGAGGCGCGCGGAGGGTCAAAGGGGCGACCACACCATGGGGTGGCGCGGGCCCAGCCCTGGCCGCGCACCCTATCATCTGGGGCCCAATGGGTGCCCTCTGGCTCTCGGCTGAACTAGGAATCTCCATTTCGTAAAATAAAGAATATTTACGCAGAGATATTCGAAACCAAAAAAGCAAAAACAGGTGCAGACTTGTTAATGCCGGTAACGTAATCTTTACTATTAAATTGCAATAGGTCGTGATGGTTGGCAATGGTAGGTCACGGTATCTCCGCCGTTGGATTAAGTCACGGTATCTCCACGCGTCCATGGTCAGATTGGGAAAGTTTGATACGGAAACATATCCACTCGCGGTTAGAAATTTTAAACCGGAAACAGACCCGATCGTTAGCTAGATGAGATGGACTTGGTTAGCACGTGTAGCTAGCTGTGATGGATGGTTAGAAAAAAACCACCTCTGATGCACGTAGTAACTACGCAGCCTACATGATCGTGTCATGTCTCTTCTTTCTCATGGAAACACACAATCTGCAGGACCGGGGCGTACCCAGAAAAGAAGTACAGGACTGCGACTCGGATTGTTCCGGCTGGCCGTCGCACGGCAATGGAAGAAACGACCCACGCGAAGGGAAACTCGGAAAAAAAACAAATTCCGGTGCCCGTCTGTCCTACACAGTCAGGGGAACATGTACAGCTGACCTTCAGCTTCAGGGTGGTGCCGCTGGAGCTTCTCACCGGGAAGAAGGCGTTCTACGTGGACGGCCCTGAAGAGGAGCTTGGCGTTCTACTTCGGCACGACTGTGCAGGGCATACGGCACTCCTATCGTTTACTCCATGGGTAGCAGAGGCATGCCGCCTGGAAGAACTGATCGAGTGCGGAATCCGTGCACTGCTGCGTCGCTGGGCAACCTGATTGACGGAGAGCTCGATCGCGCGACAACGTCCTGGCAGCGAGCATCCTGATGGATGGCGAGCTCGAGCGAAACTCCCTCCCAACGCTGTCGCCTCTCTCGGCTGCACGCCTCCTGTCGACGGCGAGCTCGAACGAGCGACAAGGTCGCGAGCGGATGGGCGAGTTTGATTTCGATAAGTACCGATACGACCGGTGCTTCTCGCATGAGTTCTTCCGCAATCAGTTGAATCATGAGGATAAATTGGCCCAAGAAGAAGCAAACATGAACGCTTTTTGAGGAGTGTTGTGGCGGGTTTGGAGTTGGAGATTAGGTGAGGGTGATTAGGAACATACTGTAGTAGAGAACTGATGAAGGCAATGGACAACGCGCTAGATTCTGGAACTGGCCGTATCAAACACTTGATGGAACAAGCCGGAGAAGGAAAACATCTGTATTCTACATACATGATTCGATTGTACTACTGGAAGAAGCTTATTTTTGGAATATAAGCGATCTGACTTCTGCAAATTAGGTGAACCTGTTAGCTGGCTCAGCGTAGACACTGCCCCTAACACAATATTTTCAATATTACACGTTGTGCCATCAATCCCATCTTGTAAACTGTTTGCTTCGGTGGTGTGGTGCTCCACATAATTGTAGAAAGGTGAAATGGTACGGAGTGGCTTATCATTTTGGTAATCTAACTGTTGACGTTATGTGTATTGTAACTATCTCATGAAAATTTATCTTCTTTGTTGGCTTATGTGTGTACATTTATCAGTTTTTAACAAAATAGATTGCGTGCCAAGCTAACATATACAGACAAATCTTTAGGGGGTCAGCAACTTCACATCAACCATTTCAACCAATCTTATTAGCATAGACTCCTGACGAAAGAGAAAAACGAAATAGTCCAAGACGTTTATATCAGATATATGGTATATGTAGTTTCCGTTGGATGTGAGGTATTCTGCTACCCATTTGCTTTGTTTGGATGAGCTAAAGCTCTTTTTTCTTGACATCAAGTGACTATGGATCTATCATGAAAGTTGGAAGAAGATTTCATGAGCCGGAGGGGAGGACTAGCTAAGGGATGTTCAAGTCTCCGCGCTGTTGAGGGGCTTGCTTGGTGTCCGGGCTTCACAACAACGGTATGAAAGTGGGGCGACAACACATGTGATGCGCAGAGTCCTACCTTTCAGGGTGAAAACAAGGTCTGGCCTTAACTGATTGTGCTGGCGGTGACCTTGGTGGAGGCATTGTTTTGAGAGTGGGGACTATCTTCAGGGTGAAAACCTAAGATCTTTGATCGGGCGACGACAACGTGTTGGAGCACTGTTCCTTCTTGGAGGCGTCGTTTTTGGAGAGTCTGCAATTCAGGTGTTGTCATGGTGGTGGATGTATTGCTATTGTTGGGCCGAGATACTGTAGCGGGACTTTTGTTTCTTAGTTTTCTTTTCTTTTTTTGGCTGTGTGCATCCGTAGTGCCATTAGGGTGGTGCGTTGTTGCAGAGGCTGGGTGTAAAAAAAATATGTAGTTCCCGTAGCAACGCACGGGTATTGTGCTAGTACGACATATAATGTGCATAAAACATGTAGGTATCATCAATAAAGTAGCATGGAACATAAGAAATTATCGATACGTTGGAGACGTATCAGCGCTGTTCTTCGTCCGCAGGTAAAACGATAACAAAGATAATTTCTTAAGTGACATGCCATCATAACCTTGATCATACCATTGTAAGCATATGTAATGAATGCAGCGATCAAAACAATGGTAATGACATGAGTAAACAAGTGAATCATATAGCAAAGACTTTTCATGAATAGTACTTTCAAGACAAGCATCAATAAGTCTTGCATAAGAGTTAACTCATAAAGCAATAAATCAAAGTAAAGGTGTTGAAGCAACACAAAGGAAGATTAAGTTTCAGCGGTTGCTTTCAACTTATAACATGTATATCTCATGGATATTGTCAATGCAAAGTAATATAACAAGTGCAATATGAAAGTATGTAGGAATCAATGCATAGTTCACACAAGTGTTTGCTTCTTAAGGTGGAAGGAGATAGGTGAACTGACTCAACATAAAAGTAAAAGAAAGGTCCTTCAAAGAGGAAAGCATCGATTGCTATATTTGTGCTAGAGCTTTGATTTTGAAAACATATAGAGAGCATAAAAATAAAGTTTTGAGAGGTGTTTGTTGTTGTCAACGAATGATAGCGGGTACTCTAACCCCTTGCCGAGAAAAACCTTCAAAGAGCGGCTCCCATTTTATTTTATTTTGGGTGGCCTCCTTCCAACCTTTCTTTCACAAACCATGGCTAACCGATCCTGTGCAACAATCTCATACCATGAAGGAGTGCCTTTTATTTTAGTTTTATTATGATGACACTCCTCCCCACCTTTGCTTTCTCAAGCCGTGGCTAACCGATCCTTCGGGTGCCGTCCAACAATCACATACCATGGAGGAGTGTCTATTTTTGTTAATTAATTTGGGACTGGGAATCCCATTGCCACTCTTTTTGCAAAATTATTGGATAAGCGGATGAAGCCACTAGTCCATTGGTGAAAGTTGCCCAACAAGATTGAAAGATAAACACCACATACTTCTTCATGAGCTATAAAACATTGACACAAATCAGAGGTGATAAATTTTGAATGGTTTAAAGGTAGCACTCAAGCAATTTACTTTGGAATGGCGAGAGAAATACCATGTAGTAGGTAGGTATGGTGGACACAAATGGCATGAATATTGGCTCAAGTATTTGGATGCATGAGAAGTATTCCCTCTCGATACAAGGTTTAGGCTAGCAAGGTTATTTGAAGCAAACTCAAGGATGAACCGGTGCAGCAAAACTCACATAAAAGACATATTGCAAACATTATAAGACTCTATACCGTCTTCCTTGTTGTTCAAAACTCAATACTAGAAATTATCTAGACCTTAGAGAGACCAAATATGCAAACCAAATTTTAGCAAGCTCTATGTATTTCTTCATTAATGGGTGCAAAGTATATGATGCAAGAGCTTAAACATGAGCACAACAATTGCCAAGTGTCACATTATCCACGACATTTTACCAATTACTACATGTAGCATTTTTCCAATTCCAACCATATAACAATATAACGAAGAGGAAACTTCGCCATGAATATTATGAGCTAAGAACACATGTGTTCATACGAACCAGCGGAGCGTGTCTCTCTCCCACACAAGGATGAACTTATTCAGAGAAAGATAACAAAACAAAACAAACATAAAAGCACACAGACTCCAAGTAAAATACATAAGATGTGATGAATAAAAATATAGTTTCAAGAGAAGGAACCTGATACTGAAGAAGGGATGCCTTGGGAATCCCCAAGCAGATGCTTGAGTCTTCTTGAAATATGCAGGGATGAACCACCGGGGCATCCCCAAGCTTAGACTTTTCGTTCTTCTTGATCGTAGTATATCATCCTCCTCTCTTGACCCTTGAAAACTTCCTTCACACCAAACTTCAAGCAAACTCATTAGAGGGTTAGTGCATAATCAAAAATTCACATGTTCAGAGGTGACACAAACATTTTTTTCACTTCTGGACATTGCATAAAGCTATGGACATTAATGGATCAAAGAAATGAATCCAACATAGCAAAAGAGGCAATGCGAAATAAAAGGCAGAATCTGTCAAAAACAGAACAGTCCGTAAAGACGAATTTAAAGATGGCACCAGACTTGCTCAAATGGAAAAACTCAAAACTAATGAAAGTTGCGTACATATCTGAGGATCACGCTCGTAAATTGGCAGATTTTTTCAAATTTTCTACAGAGAACTGTGCCCAGATTCGTGACAGACAGCAATGCTGTTTCTGCGCAGCGATCCCAAATATAACATCAACTTTGACATAGAAACTTTACTTGGCACGAAAACATGATAAGGAGAGGTTGCTACAGTAGTAAACAACTTCCAAGACTCAACAAAACAAAAATTGCTGTAGTAAAATAAACACATGGGTTATCTCCCAAGAAGTTCTTTCTTTATAGCCATTAAGATGGGCTCAGCAGTTTTAATGATGCACTCGCAAGAAATAGAAGTTGAAGCAAAAGAGAGCATCAAGAGGCAAATTCAAAACACATTTAAGTCTAACATGCTTCCTATGCATAGAAATCTTGTAAATAAACAAGTTCATGAAGAGCAAAGTAACAAGCATAAGAAGATAAAACAAGTGTAGCTTCAAAAATTTCAGCACATAGAGAGGTGTTTTAGTAACATGAAAATTTTTACAACCATATTTTCCTCTCTCATAATAACTTTCAGTAGAAACATGAGCAAACTCAACAATATAACTATCACATAAAGCATTCTTATCATGAGTCTCATGCATAAAATAATTACTACTCCCAACATAAGCATAGTCATTTTTATTAATTGTAGTGGGAGAAAATTCAACAAAGTAGCTATCAAATATAGGAGGTATATTGTAATCATAATCAAATTTATCCTCCATAACAGGTGGTAACAAAAAGACTACTATCATTATAATCATCATAAATGGGAGGCAAAGTATCATCAAAGTAAATTTTCTCCTCAATGCTTGGGGGACTAAAAATATCATGCTCATCAAAGCCAGCTTCCCCAAGCTTAGAATTTTCCATAGCATTAACAACAATAGTGTTCAAAGCATTCATATTAATATGTTCCATGGGTTTTTTAATTTTCGCATCAAACCATCCATGTCTTAAATCGGAAATAGAATAAAAAGGTCATTGTTGTCCATTATGCCAAACTAGTGTAAACAAGAAACCAAATGTCGCAATTGCAGAGTCTAAAGGAAATAGCTTCGAACACACACACAATGGCGCCGGAAAAGTACTGTTACCTGGAACCGAAGTATGAGTGCCTTTACCTTTCCTCCCCGGCAACGGCGCCGGAAAAGTGCTTGATGTCTACGTTGTTTCTATTCTTGTAGACAGTGTTGGGCCTCCAAGAGCAGAGGTTTGTAGAACATGCAGCAAGTTTCCCTTAAGTGGATCACCCAAGGTTTATCGAACTCAGGGAGGAAGAGGTCAAAGATATCCTCTCAAGCAACCCTGCAATCACAAAGCAAGAAGTCTCTTGTGTCCCCAACACACCAAATACACTTGTCAGTGTATAGGTGCACTAATTCGGCGAAGAGATAGTGAAATACAAGTAATATGGATGTATATGAGTGGTAATAGCAATCTGAATAAAATATGGCAGCGAGTAAACATGCAATAGAACAGTAAATAAACGGTGTTTTCAGTATTGGAAACAAGGCCTAGGGATCATACTTTCACTAGTGGACACTCTCAACATTGATCGCATAATAAATACTTCTTCTCATATGCGCTACATACACTCTTGTTTGATAATGAACATCATTGCGTAGGATTACACGAACCCTCAATGCAGGAGTTAACAAGCTCCACAATTCCATGTTCATATTTAAGTAACCTTAGAGCATAATAGATCATTGCAAAATAAACCAAGAACTAACATAGTGCATACGCTATCCATATTACACTATGAAGGAGGAATAGATCACATCAATACTATCATAATGATAATTAACTCCACAATCTACAAGAGATCGTGATCATAGCCTACGACAAGAACCACAGGTGCACACACTAATCACATTTACACCAAGTAGGAGGAATAGAACTACTTTAATAACATCACATGAGTAGCACACAACTAGTAGCGATACAAAGCTCATCATATGGATCTCAATCATGTAAAGCAGCTCATGAGATCATTGTATTGGAGTACAGAGAGAGATTAACCACATAGCTACGGTAGAGCCCTCAGCCCCGGGGAGAACTACTCCCTCCTCATCATGGGAACAGCGATGGCGGTGAAGATGGCGGTGGAGACGGCTTCCGGGGGCAATTCCCGTCCGGCGGCGTGCGGGAACAGAGACTTGTCCCGAATCTTGATTTCGCGATGGCGGCAGCTCTGGAAGGTTTTCTCGCGTCTCGTCTTCCTTCGTAAGGGTTTTCGATGCAGGGGCTTTATATAGGCGAAGAGGCGGCGCAGGAGGGTCAAAGGGGCGACCACACCATAGGGTGGGGCCCAGCCCTGGCCGCGCCACCCTATCATGTGGGGCCCACAGGGCCCTCTACGGCGCTCTCGGGTGTTGGATGCTAGGGCAAAATAGGAACCAGGCGTTGATTTCGTCCAATTAGAGAATATTTTGTTACTAGGATTTGAAACCAAAAACAGCAGAAAACAGGAAATGGCACTTCGGCATCTTGTTAATAGGTTAGTTCCAGAAAATGCGTAAATACGACATATAATGTGCATAAAACATGTAGGTATCATCAATAAAGTAGCATGGAACATAAGAAATTATCGATACGTTGGAGACGTATCAAGGGTCTGAGACAGGGGGACCCTACCTCGCCCATGTTGTTTGTGGCCGCCATGCTACGGTTCGCGAACTATGCAGACATGGTCGAACCATATTCAAATCTACTTATGCGACATCGAACCTTAAGCGCGTCACCCTACGATTCGCGAACTATGCAAACATGGTCGAGACTCCTCTCCGAGCAATAACCAATAGCGGGATCTGGAGATCCATAATGGCTCCCACATATTCAACGATAACTTAGTGATCGATTGAACCATTTACATACGATGCCGATTCCCTTTGTCACGCGATATTTTACTTGTCAGAGGTTTGATCATCGGTATCTCCATACCTTGTTCAACCTTGTTCCGACAAGTACTCTTTACTCGTACGTGGTATGTCATCTCTTGTGATCCAATCACATGCTTGCAAGCTAATCACACGACATTCCACCGAGAGGGCCCAGAGTATATCTATCCGTCATCAGGATGGACAAATCCCACTATTGATCCATATTCCTCAACTCACACTTTCCGAATACTTAATCCCATCTTCATAACCACCAATTTACGCAATGGCGTTTGATGTAATCAAAGTACCCTTCCGGTGTAAGTGATTTACATGATCTCATGGTCGAAGGAATTTAGGCAACTATGTATAGAAAGCTTATAGCAAATTGAACTTAATGACTTGATCTTATGCTACGCTTATTTGGGTGTGTGTCCATTATATCATTCAACTAATGACATAACCTTGTTATTAATAACATCCAATGTTCATGATCACGAAACCATGATCATCCATTAATCAACAAGCTAGTTATACAAGAGGCTTACTAGGGACTCCTTTTTGTTTACATAACACACATGTATCAATGTTTCGGTTAATACAATTATAGCATGGTATGCAAACATTTATCATAAATACAAAGATATTATAATAACCACTTTATTATTGCCTCTTGGGCATATCTCCAACAGTCTCCCACTTGCACTAGAGTCAATAATCTAGATTACATTGTAAGGTACCTAACACCCATGGCATTCTGGTATTGGTCATGCTTTGCCCTAGGGAGAGCTTTAGTCAACGGATCTGCCACATTCAGATTTGTGTGTACTTTGCAAATCTCTACTTCACCATCTTCGATGTACTCGCGAATCGAATGAAAACGCAGTTTGATATGCTTTAGCTTCTTGTGTGACCTTGGTTCCTTTGCATTGGCGATGGCACCCGTGTTGTCACAATAGATGACTAACGGGTCCAATGCACTAGGAACCACACCAAGCTCAACAATGAACCTCTTCATCCATACCGCTTATGATGAAGCCTCGAAGCCGCTATATATTCAGATTCGGTTGAAGATTTCGCCACCGTGCTTGGCTTGGCTGCTTACTGCATCACCATTCAATATAAACACGTACCCAGACTGAGACTTAGAGTCATCAGGATCGGTGTTCCAACTTGCATCGGTGTAACTAGTTACAACAAGCTCTTGGTCACCGCCATAACAAAGAAACATATCCTTAGTCCTTTTCAAGTACTTCGGGATATTCTTGACCGCTGTCCGGTGTTCCATTCCTGGATCACTACGATGATCTGCTAGTCAAACTAACGGCATGTGCGATATCCGGTCTAGTACACAGCATGGCATACATGATAGAGCCTACTGCTGAGGCATACGGGATCTTACTCATCCTCTCTCTTTCATCTGCCGTAGCTGGACCTTGAGTCTTACTCAAGACCTTACCTGGCAGCATAGGCAAGAACCCCTTCTTGCTTTCATCCATTCTAAACTTCTTTAGAATCTTGTCCATGTACTTTGTGAAAGCTCTATTAGGCGTCTTGATCTATCTCTATAAATCTTGATGCCTAAAATGTATGTGCTTCACCAAGGTCTTTCATTGAAAAGACTTATTCAAATAACCTTTAACGCTGCTTAATAGTTCTATATCATTCCCAATCAATAATATGTCATCTACATATAATATCAGGAACGCTACAGAGCTCCCACTCACAAACCCGAAGTCTTTGATCACTCTATCAAGCGTCGGTTCCAACTCCGGGATGCTTGCTTCAGTCCATAAATGGAACGCTGAAGTTTGCATACCTTGTCAGCATTTTTAGGATCGACAAAACCTTTGGGTTGTACCATATACAACTCTTCCTCAATATCACCATTGAGGAACGCCATTTTGACATCCATCTGCCAAATCTCATAATCGAAAAATGCAGCTATTGCTAACAAAATCCTCACAGACTTTAGCTTCGCTACGGGTGAGAAAGTCTCATCGTAGTCAACTCCTTGAATTTGTTGGAACCCCTTCGCGACAAGTCGAGCTTTATAGAACAGTAATAATATTACCATCAGCATCTGTTTTTCTCTTGAAGATCCATTTATCCTTGACAGCCTTGCGGCTATCAGGTAAGTCTACCAAAGTGCATAGTTGGTTATCATACATGGATCCCATTTCGGATTTCATGGCTTCTTGCCATTTGTTGGAATCTGGGCTCATCATCGCTTCTTCATATGTCGCACGGTCTTCATCATTGTTATCCACAACCATGACATTAGACATGGATCATACCAATCAGGAGTGGTAAGTTCCCTCGTCGATCTACGAGGTTCAGTAGCTTCCTCGTTCGAAGTTTCATGATCATAATCGTTTGCTTCCTCTCCTATCAGCGCAGGCTGCGTAGGAACTTCTTCCGGCACTGCGCTACTCTGATCTATGAGAGAAAGTTCATCAACCTCGTCGAGTTCTACTTTCCTTCCAGTCACTTGTTTAGTGAGAAACTCCTTCTCAAGAAAGGATCCGTTCTTGGCAACAAAGATTTTGCCTTCGGATCTGTGATAGAAAGTGTACCCAATTGTTTCTTTAGGGTATCCTATGAAGACGCATTTCTCCGCTTTGGGTTCTAGCTTGTCCGGTTGTAACTTCTTTACATAAGCTTCGCAACCCCAAACTTTAAGGAACGACACTTAGGTTTCTTCCCAAACCATAATTCATACGGTGTCGTTTCAACGGATTTAGATGGTGCCCTATTTAAAGTGAATGCGGATGTCTCTAATGCATAACCCCAAAACGATAACGGCAAATCGGTAAGAGACATCATAGACCTAACCATGTCTAAGAGGGTTCGATTACGATGTTCGGACACACCATTGCGCTGTGGTGTTCTGTCAAGTGAAAGTATTCCGCATTTCTTTAAATGCATGCCAAACTCATAACTCAGATATTCACCTCACGCAGAAACTTAATCTTCTTGTTACGTTGATTTTCTACTTCACTTTGGAATTCCTTAAACTTCTCGAAAGTCTCGGACTTATGTTTCATAAAGTAAATATACCCATATCTACTCAGATCATCCGTGAAGGGTTAGAACATAACGATAACCACCGCGCGATGCTACACTCATTGGTCCGCACACATCGGTGTGTATGATTTCCAATAAGTCTGTAGCTCGCTCCATTGTTCCAGAAAATGGAGTCTTAGTCATTTTCCCATTAGACATGCTTCGCATCTATCAAGTGACTCAAAGTCAAGTGACTCAAGAAGTCCATCGAATGGAGTTTCTTCATGCGCTTCACTCCAATATGACCAAGACGACAGTGCCACATATAAGTAGAATTATCATTCAATTTAATTCGCTTAGCATCAACGTTATGAACATGTGTATCACTACTATCGAGATTTAACAAGAATAAACCATTCATCTCGGGTGCATGGCCATAAAAGACATTACTCATATAAATCGAACAACCATTATTCTATGACTTAAATGAATAACCGTCTTGCATTAAACAAGATCCAGATATAATGTTCATGCTCAACGCAGATACCAAATAACAATTATTGAGGTTTAAAACTAATCCCGAAGGTAGATGTAGAGGAGCGTGCCGACGGCGATCACATCGACTTTGGATCCATTTCAAACACGCATCGTCACCTAGTCCCTCGCCAGGCTTCGTTTATTCCGTAGTTCTGTTTCGAGTTACAAATGTGAGCAACCGAACCAGTATCAAATACCCAGGCACTACTACGAGAGCGGTCAGATAGACATCAATAACATGTATATAGAATATACCTCTTCTTGACGTGGCCGCTCTTCAGATCGGCCAAGTATTTGGGGCAATTACGCTTCCAGTGCCCATTCCCCTGGCAGTAATAGCACACACTATCAGGCTTAGGGCCAGCCTTAGGATTCTCAGGAGGCGCCGCAACTTTCTTGCCGCCCTTCTTGAAGTTGCCCTTGTCAGGCTTGCCCTGCTTCTTGAAACTGGTGGTCTTGTTGACCATCAACACTTGGTTCTCCTTCCGTATCTCTAGCAGATTTCAGCATGGAGAAGAGTTCGGGTAACTCTTTGTTCATGTTCGCATGTTGTAGTTCATCACGAAGTTCTTGTAACTTGACAAGTGATTGGAGGACACGATGAATACCCGGCTGGTTAGGGATCACAATCCCCAAGTCACTGAGCTTCTTCGCGTGTCCGGACATAGCGAACACGTGCTCACTAACGGAGCTGCCCTCTTCCATCATACAGCCAAAGAACTGTTTCGAGGCCTCATAGCTCTCCGCGGCCGCATTTGTTTCAAAGATAACTTTGAGCTCACGGATCATGTCACAAGGGTCGTGGTGCTCAAAACGCTTTTGGAGCTCTGCCTCTAGGCTGCACAAGATGGCACACTGAACTGCGAGTCACCCGAGTCTCGTAAACATTCTTTACGTCCTCGGATACTACAGGAGCAGTGGGGGACCTAGCGGTGCATCGAGCACACATTGCAAGCTTCCACCGTGAGGAAAATCCTCACATGATGGAACCAATCGGTGAAGTTGCTACCATTGCTCTTAAGCTTTTCTTTCTCTAGGAACTGGTTAAAATTGATGGAGGGGGCGCCATGATCTACAACATATTGCAATGAGTTTAGACTAAGTTTACGATAAATTGAGTTCAATTTTAATTCTTAAATTAACTAGGTGAACTCCCACTCAAAACAACATCCCTCGCATTGTCTTAGTGATTACACGAACCAAATCCACTACACCAAGTCCAATCTTCACGAGAAAAGATGTAGCTTCAAAGGCGAACACTCAAAGTGTTCATCATATCATTCATATGACTCATGCTCTACCTTTCGGTATCTTGTGTTCCGAGACCATGTATGTACATGCTAGGCTCGTCAAGGCAACCTTAGTATCCGCGTGTGCAAATCTAGCTTGCACCCGTTGTATGCACATGTAGAGTCTATCACACCCGATCATCACGAGATGCTTCGAAACGACAAGTCTTAGCAACGGTGCATACTAAGGATGAACACTTTATTATCTTGATATTTAGTGAGAGGGATCATCTTATAATGCTACCGTCGCGATCTAAGAAAAATAAGATGCATAAAGGATTAACATCACATGCAATTCATAATGTGTGATATGATATGGCCTTTCTTCTTGTGCTTTTGATCTCCATCTCCTAAGCACGGACATGATCTCCATCATCACCAGCATGGCATCAAGGTCAGTGGTGCCGCTTCATGGTTGTTTATCACTTATAGCTACTATAACAACTACTTGAAATAAAGTTATTACATGATGAATAGACACGCATGTCTTTAACAAAAATTAAAGACAACCATTAGGCTCCTACCGGTTGCCATGATACAACAATGAACATCTCATACATCAAATATAATCATCATCACATCATGGCCATATCACATCACCAAACCCTGCAAAAACAAGTTAGACGCCTCTAATTTGGTTTGCATATTTTACGTGGTTTAGGGTTTTCGAGTAAGATCCAATCTACCTACGAACATGAACCACAACGGTGATACTAGTGTTGTAAATAGAAAGTGCAAATTGGAATCTTCACCATGGTGGGAGAGATAGACACCCGCAAAGCCACTTATGCAATACAAGTTGCATGTCAAGCGTGGAGCAAGTCTCATGAGACGGTCATGTAAAGTTAGCCGGGCCGCTTCATCCCACCATCCCGCAAGATGAAAAGTACACAAACTAAAGCAACAAAAGCATCAACGCCCACAAAACCATTGTGTTCTACTCGTGCAACAGATCTATGCATAGACACGGCTCTGATACCACTGATGGGTTCGTTGCATAGAAAATAAAAAAATTCCTACCGCAAAGACGAATAAATCCAAGATCCAATCTATGGAAAAGCCAAGATCTAATCTACAAGATCGGAGCAACGAGATGGAGATGAGACTAACCCTCGAAGATTCCAAAGCCTACGAGATTAATCTCGTTGTTGGTGTAGACGATCATCCCGTGCTGCAATCCGACGCACACACTCGATCGCGTGTACGGTGTCGATGAAGCCCGTCCTCTCCCCGTTCCAGCGGGAAGCAGAGGTGTGGTAGATCTCCTCCAAGTTCCAGCAGCACGACGGAATGGCGGTGGTGGTGCCTAAGCCGGAGCAGCGTATGGTGGAGGAAAGAGAGGGGGCGGCCAGGGTTGTGGTGAAGGGACAATGGGCCACCCCTCCCCTCTTTATATAGGGGGCCAGGTCGGTGGGCCCCCTTTCCCATCTAGGGTTAGGGGCGGCCAAGTTGGGGGAAGAGGGATTTCTTCCCCCCAAGTTGATCACTGGGTTTTGGGGAAACCCTAGGGGATTGGCCGGCTGGGCCTTGGGGGGCATGTGCCCTTGGCCCATTAGGCTAGGGAGCATCCCCTCGGCCCATTCTAGGCCTCCTAGGGTCATGGGCCCACTGGTGGGACCCCGGAACCTTCTAGAACCTTCCGGTCATCCACCGGAAAAAATCCCGAACTTTCCGAAACCTAGAAATCAACTTCCCTTATATGAATCTTATTCTCCAGACTATTCCGGACCTCCTCGTGACGTCCTGGATCCCATCCGAGACTCCGAACAAACTTCGCCTCCATACCATATTCAAATCTACTTATGCGACATCGAACCTTAAGCGCGTCACCCTACGGTTCGCGAACTATGCAGACATGGTAGAGACTCCTCTCCAAGCAATAACCAATAGCGGGATCTGGAGATCCATAATGGCTCCCACATATTCAACGATAAATTAGTGATCGACTGAACCATTTACATACGATGCTGATTCCCTTTGTCACGCGATATTTTACTTGTCCGAGGTTCGATCATCGGTATCTCCATACCTTGTTCAACCTCGTTCTCGACAAGTACTCTTTACTCGTACCATGGTATGTCATCTCTTGTGATCCAATCACATGCTTGCAAGCTAATCGGACGACATTCCACGAGAGGGCCCAGAGTATATCTATCCGTCATCGGGATGGACAAATCCCACTATTGATCCATATTCCTCAACTCACACTTTCCGAATACTTAATCCCATCTTTATAACCACCCATTTACGCAATGGAGTTTGATATAATCAAGGTACCCTTCTAGTGTAAGTGATTTACATGATCTCATGGTCGAAGGACTTTAGGCAACTATGTATCGAAAGCTTATAGCAAATTGAACTTAATGACTTGATCTTATGCTATGCTTATTTGGGTGTGTGTCCATTATATCATTCAAATAATGACATAACCTTGTTATTAATAACATCCAATGTTCATGATCACGAAACCATGATCATCCATTAATCAACAAGCTAGTTATACAAGAGGCTTACTAGGGACTCATTGTTGTTTACATAACACACATGTATCAATGTTTCGGTTAATACAATTATAGCATGGTATGCAAACATTTATCATAAACACAAAGATATTATAATAACCACTTTATTATTGCCTCTTGGGCATATCTCCAACATAAAGTGCCAAAGGCTTCAGGGACTTGCCCTGTGTGAGATGGCATTGGCTGACACGAACGGATCCCGACAGACCTTGGAGTGGGTTACCGAGGCTGCATGACAAGGAGGCAGAAGAGGTTTTCAGGAGTCTGGCGAGCTTTAGTATCGGAGATGGCCACAAAACACTTTTTTGGCGAGATAGGTGGATAAATGGGTTCACGCCAGAGGAACTGGCACCGGAAGTGACTACCAAAGTCCAAACAAGGCTTAAAAATACCAGGACAGTTGCGGAGGCCATGGATAATAACCATTGGCTCAATGATATTGGAGAGGAGCTCACCGTACAGGGAGGAGCCCAGTGCATTAGGTTATGGGAGGCGGTGGAGACGGTCCAATCTAATGCCACTAGGCCGGACCTCATCAGATGGAAGGGCTCGACCACAGGGGATTGCTCCTCCAAGACCACATACGACATGCTATGCATGGGGAGCACGAGCTGGAGTATGAGCTCGCCGGTATGGAAATCCTTCGCCCCTGCAAAATGCAAAATCTTCGCATGGCTCGCGTTGAAATACAGGATATGGACCTCGGATCGGAGAGCAAGGCATGGCCTTCAGGAGCACCCGGACCCATGTTATACATGCCTGCAGGAGGAAAATAAGGTGGATCACATACTCACCCAGTGCCCGTACGCTAGACAGGTATGGTTCGAGGTGCTACGCAACGCTCACTTGAACATACAGGAGCCGGATCGGGACTCCAGCCTGGAGAGTTGGTGGTTGACGGCCAGGAAGAGAGTGAGGAAGATGGATAGGAGGAGGTTCGATTCCATGGTTATTATCACGGCATGGACATTATGGAAGCAGAGGAATGCGAGGGTGTTCGGGAATGTGCGGGAACAGAAAGACCCCATACAGATACTAGTGGCCATTAGAGAGGAGTTCTAGATGTGGGAGATAGCCAGGAGAGGAGGGAGTTTACAGATAGTGCGAGAGTAGGCTTAAGTGAGAGCGAGTGGAGAAAAGTGTGAGTGGGTCTGGGCACTGATGTCTGTATCAGTTGCCCTTCTTGTAATATATGTTTCTACTTCTATAAATAAAGATAAGGCACGCTTTCGCGCGTGCTCTCGAAAAAGATAGGCTGAAGTTGCAAGATCTCACATCCATTGTGAATTTCTTACAGGTGCCAACATGTGACCACCAAAGTGGTGGCCTGGATCGCGGAGGCCCGAGCAAGAAACTGAAGATCCAATTTTTCATAGCTGAGAAGGTACTCTTACCAAGCTCGAGATGTATATGGTTCTGCATAGCAGTACAGACGGAACTTGTAAACATGCAGAAGAGGAACCGATGCTCCACAGTCTCAGGGCATGTACAGAACACGCAACATTCATTAGCAGGAATATTGCGTCTCTGAAGTTGAACTCCCATTGCTAGATAATAATGGGCATACGCCAAATAGTGACCTTCATCTTATTAGGGCAAATAATCTTCCAAATTGATTTCCAGCCCTCTCCTGAGATGAGAGATCCAAGCTATCACTCTTCCCTTTTACTGCACTTATCTAAGAAGATTTTAACTGTTCTCGCCAAGTTGTATGCTGATCTAACAGTGTAGTGGCCGAACTTATCAATGGGCCACGAGGCGAAGTCATCGCCCCAAACTTGCTGATCAGAACCTTCCGGATAGCCAAAACCATGGGCTTATGAAAGAAATGATGTACCTTATCCATGTCCCACCCATTAGCACTAGAGTTAAACAAGAAGTTCACCTTAGAGTTAGTAGGCAAAGCTTCTCGCGTAGTGAAAGTACCAGGCCTAAACCTAGATACCCAAACATCTTGCAAGATTCAAGTCTGCTCCTCATTTCCACTGCCCTAGCTGAGGCCCTAGACAAGCAAGTCCCTCCCAAACAGAATAGATCTCCATGTGAAAGAAGAAGATCTAGGCTTCACCACTGACAGGAAGTTAGTGTTCGGAAAGTATCTACCATTGAGGACTCTCGCTCACAAATAATAAGGATCAATCACAAGCCGGCCTTTGCATAGCCTGGTTAAGAGCATCTCCAGTCGGGTCCCCCAAAGGGATTTGGGGCGCGACGGACAAAAAAAGCGGCCGCGTCCCCAAAGCCCATTTTTGTCCTGCGCCCCGAGCCGTCTCCGTCCCACGGGGACGCTCCGGGGGGACACAAAGAGGCGGGCTCCCACATGTGGCGACTATTTGCATAAACCGTTGGTTCGCGCCTCTTTTCTCGTCGCTCCTTCCTTCCCGCGCCTCCCACCCCCGCCGCCGCTGGATTTCCCGGCCGTTTGGGTGTCGATCTCTGGAGTCGGCACCGTTGTCGCGGCTGGGGCTCCCGCCGGTCGTGCCGCTGCGTCGCGCGTCCCCGAGCTGCCGTCCGTCCGCCCCACCTCCGCGCACAGAAGGTGCTCGACGACTTGCAGGTAGGCGCGATTGGCGCTGTTTGTTGCGTCGTCTGCCTCGGCGCAATTTTAACCATTGATTTTGCTTTAGCCATGGACAGCGACGATGAGATGGTTGCCCTGCTGCTGGAGGACGAGCAAGCGTTCGACGGCGACCTGCGGGAGCATTTGCGGATCATCGCGTCCCTCCGGGACATGCTTGACGCTGAGGCGGAGAAGAGGAAGAGGCCGCGCCGCGGAGGATCAAGGCGGGAAGAAGGAAGTCGAAGCCCGGCAGAGGATGGAGGGGCATGCCATGCTGCACAACGACTACTTCGCCGACGGGGCAACACATGCCGACAATTTTCGGCGCCGGTACAGGATGAGCAAGGGGCTGTTCATGAATATCCTCCACGGCGTTCGAGAGTTCGACCCCTACTTCAAGCTCAGCTCGCCAGGCGTTCTCGGGTTCTCGTCCATTCAGAAGTGCACGCCGCCATGAGGATGCTTGCATACGGAGCACTGCCGATACACGGACGACTACCTTCGCATGAGTGAGTCTGCCATTGAGTGCATGTACAAGTTTTGAGCTGGTGGGAAAGTTTGACAAATACTACTTGAGAGGGCCAACTGAGGAAGAGACTGCAGGATCATGGCACAAAATGCTGAGAGATTTCGAAAATGCTTGGAAGCATCGATTGCATGCACTGGCATGGAAGAACTGCCGTTGCTTGGCAAGGTATATACAAAGGGCGTCATGGATATTGCAGTGTGGTGCTTGAAGCTGGCAGATTATGACCTGTGGATTTGGCATTCTTTCTTTGGCATGGCGGGATCACACAATGACATCAACGTGTTGCAGCGGTCTCCGGTGTTCAGCGGACTAGTGGAAGGGCATGCTCCACCATGCAACTATGAGATCAATGGCCACCAATATACCAAAGGCTATTATCTAGCCGATGGTATATATCCAAAATGGGCCACTTTTGTCAAAACAATCTCGAATCCATCAGGTCTGAAGAATTCTCACTTTGCTACACGACAGGAGGCTTGCAGGAAGGATGTCGAGCGGGCATTTGGTTTCCTTAAAGCACAATTTGCCATTGTCCTACCCTGCTCTAAGCTGGTCTCACGACCAAATGTGGGAGGTGATGCAGGCTTGTGTGATCATGCACAACATGATCATCGAGGATGACCGCAAGAATCATGTTAGGTCACATGTTGGTCTCTATGAGTGTCAAGGCCCTCTTGCGGAGGTTGATCATGAGTTGCCTGCAGATTTTGCTGATTTTCTCGCCATGCACGCAGAGATCCGTGACAGCAATGTGCATGAGCAACTTCAAGCTGATCTCGTTGAGCATTTGTGGAGGATCAAAGGAAATACCGTGGCACCTTGATGTAGCATCTAGCCCTATTTATTATATTTTATTACTTGTTTTATTGTTTGTTGTAATTTAATTTGAAAACAATCCTCGCAAACATTTTTATTCATATGCTACATTTGATAAATGGTTTATGTGTTAAAAAATTATTTTAAATGTTTGGGGCGGCGTTTGGGGGACGGCTGGGGACGCGTCCCCCGGCACGAACACGTCCCCAAACGCTCAATCCGGCGCGGTTTGGGGGACGCGGCTGGAGATGCTCTAAACACGCTAAATTCTCTCAACCCCATCCCTGATAGAAACTTAGGTGTCGTCAACGAGTCCCAACACCTCAATTGGAGCTTCTTTTTACCGTCTCCGATGCTCCACCAGTCGTTGGAGATACTCTGTTTCATCTTGTTGCATATGCCGATCGGAATTTGGAAGCAGGATATCACATGTCACCACAATCTGATTCTTGTCTAGACGTCTAGAAGCAAATTTCGTATATCTTGAAGAAGACTCAGCTTGTGAGTTGGTTTTGTAGTATCTCTATGTGTGGTGGCGCTAAAGCATCGTCAATCCAGCATCATTTGGATATCTAATAAAATTATTAACTCACGGGGCAAACATCACATTCGACGTGAACCATTTTAGTGGGATCACGCATCGCCCACTCATCAGCACAAAACACAATTTTCTTTTTTGTTTTCATCTACAGAAAAGTGAGCCTAGCCGTACAAACACATCCTTTTCATCCGAGCCACACAAGTCGAGACGGAAAAGAAACTCCAAAGCAGATGAAATGCAGATTTAGCGCATCAGAGTCAAGCAACCAATTAAACCGTCGGGCTCGCTGTATAAAAGGCAAAACCCCGCGAACCTGTATTGCCCCAAACGAACAAATCCCCATCCCCAAGAAATTAAACCCGAACATTACAAACCCTCCCATGTCCGACCACCACCTCGCCGGCGAGCACCACCCCTCCCCGGCGAGCACCGCCCTCGGGACCCTCCTGCTCCTGCCGTCGGAGCTCCTCCACGAGATCCTCATCCGCCTCGCGCTCCCGGAGCTGCTCCGCGTCCGCTCCGTGGCCCGTCCCCTGTCCCACCTCATCTCCTCCGCCGACTTCCGCCGCTTCTACCACCTCTCCTCCGCCTCCTCCGGCCCGGCGCCCGCGGCCGCGTGGCTGCTCATCTTCAAGAAGCTCCCGCCCCGCGGTGCGGCGCTGCGGGGCTTCCACGGGCCCTCCGGCCGCTGGTTCCGCATCCCCGTCTCCGACATCATCTCCCCCGCCGTGCCCCCCGGGGAGGACCTCTACTTCCTCGCCGCGTCCGGCAGCTCCTTCCTGTTCGCCGCCAACGGCCGCCGCGAGCTCGTCGTGGTCGACCTCTCGTCCCAGTCCGCGCGCCGCCTGCCGCCGTCCCCGCTCGGCCCGCGCGGCACCTCCTCCTGGCGCCGCTTCGGGCTCAAGCTCGTCGCCGATCCCCCCGGATCGAACCGGTTTAGGTACGCGTCCTTTTCTCCCGGAGGAGGATTCCGGCAATCTTGCAGGCCACACTAACCAGTATACCTTGACGCTTTCCGCACTCCATCACAGCGCTGAAAACAACGAAAGTTAATTCGAGTAATTTGACTGTAACTGTACTTATATGTTAAACAATAATCTGATGCGTGGAAATTTCGAAGGTTTATGTTCGCGGAGCTGGTGAACAACACGCCATTCCTGTTCGAGTACCAGTCCGACACGGACACGTGGCAGTCATCTGAGGCGGCGCTGGCGACCGGCCCCTCCACGCCGGCAGGCCCGGACGGCACGTACCTCTGCGCGGCCCATGCCGGGCCGGACTGCGTGATGGTGTACTCCGGCCCGGGCGCGGACCGGCCGGTCTCCTTCCGGCCGCGGTTCCCGCACAACGTGGGCGGGCACGGCGACCGGCTGTACGTGTACGGCGACGGGAGCGCGGTGGTGGTCCGGTCGACGGTGGTGGAGGCCCGGACGAAGGTGGTGGCGGGCGTGGAGCTGTACGGGTTCGGGCCGGAGGTCGGCGGCGACTGGCAGCTGGTGTCCACCGTGCCGGGCGAGCTGGTGGAGGGGTTCAGGAAGCCGTACGCCGTGATGACGGGGCTGCTGGCGGAGCGGGAGGGCGTGATCAGGCTCATCCTCATCTCCAACTGCAGGGGCGCCTGGGACCTGGTGTGGCTCTCGTACGACCCGGCGGGGGCCGAGTGGCGGTTGGTGCCCGTGCCGGACTGGGGCGGCGCCAAGGGGCTCAACATCGCCGGCATCGCCGTCTCCTCCACCTTCTCCAGGCTCTGGCCGCCGGCGCCGGCCATCTGCCACTGAACCGAACCGATCGGCGTCTCTGCCGTACGTGTTGCTCGTGTCTGTACAGTCAGTGTGTGTGCGCAAGGCAGCGTGGGGAATTATTGTTCATGGAAGATGTCGGCAGCAGAGAGTTCTCCGACGATCACCCGAGTGGTGCCCCTGTTCGCTTCGCCGTGCCGGTGGGGCCGTCGCGCAGTGCGCCATGATCCTGCGCAATAGCTTGGGCGATGCGGACAGGTGATGGCGCGAGTGTGCTAGATAAGGAGTGGTGTGTGCGTGTGTGGTACTCCTGCCCATCCCATTGTTCATAAACTCGGCATGTACGTAGTTCCGTGCTCGTGGCTAAGTAATCTTATGTCTCTTCGTGTTCTTGTCGTCTCTCAACCAAGAGAGATGCAGTGCTGCTATCTGTCAAGTAACACAGTAACTGCAGCTTTGTTAATTACGCAACATTCTACAGAGCTGTAAATACATAACACTTGAGTTTGACAGAGTGCTGTATTTTCTATGGCACCTGGGAGAAACCCCAGTCTTTTACAGTCTCTTGTACGAGTAGATGAAAAAAGCAAACACATCATTCTCGCGTCAAAAGGGGGAAGTTTCTGGACTATTCGGCATGCTGCTCTGTCGACGTGGCCGCTTAACTGCTTAACGTCAAAATCTTTGTGCGTGATGCAGGGTACTGACGAGGACTAGGAAGAGAAAACTGATCACAAGCTTGTGCACCTGTACCGGCGATACGAGCAGAGCGTAAGCGCGACAGTTGAAGATGTAAGCGCTGAAGCGGATGTGTGGTTTTGGCTTCCGAATTTAGGTAATCCGTCAACGTCCTCTTTTGCCTTTGCACAAAGCAGGACGACTCTCTCCCAGGTTCCATGACCCGCGCATTTTGGCTTTTATTTATGCGCGCGGATTTATCCCCTAATAATGGATAAAATCGAACACCAAGCACAACAACTTGGAATCAGACTAACAAAATATTGCCAGAACCCCAAATGCACTATGAAGCATGGCCGCCGGCTTGCGTCAAGGAGACCCCTCTCTCCGTTTCTATTTGTGCTTGCAGTTGACCCACTCACTCAAATATTTAGAAATTCCATCTGCGTATGGGCTACTTCACAAGATTAGAGGGCGCAAAGCCACTTTGAGGACATCTCTATATGCGGATGACACGGCTCTTTTTTTCTGGCCCCTATCAAACAAGACATCTAAAACCTTGCCTCCATTCTCCATGACTTCGATGAGGTCACCGGCCTTTGCACCAACTTCCAAAAGTGCTTCGTGGTGCCAATTCCTTGTGGACAAATTAACATGCATGATGTCTTTAATCGTCCACCGGTGGAAAGGCTATCCTTCCCTATCAAGTACCTTGGGCTGCCACCTTCGGTGTGGTGTCTCCGGAGAGGGTATTTTCAACAACTCGAAGATAAAATGGTCGCGGAAATTCAAACTTGGAATGCTAGGTATATTACAATGGCGGAGCGGACCTCGCTTGTCAAATCCGTCCTTGCATCCCAATCCATTTATCATTTGACTACTCTAGTGGTTCCTCCCGACACTACGCATGACATGAAGAAAATAGAGCGTGCTTTCTTGTAGGCGGCCACCGACAAGGCATCCAGGGGCCAATGCATGGTGAAATGGGACACGGTGTGTAGACCGGAAAATCTTGGTGGCCTTGTCATCCGCAACATCGATCACTTCGGATGAGCCCTCCAGTTGAGGTGGCCTTTGGTTAGAGTGGAAGGATCGGAGAATATTTGGGTGGGGTTGTCAACCCTTGTAGCAAACCGGACATGGAACTATTTTATGATGCCACTACAATCGCGTTGGTAAATGGAGAAAAGACCCTCTTTTGGGAGGCCATGTGGTTGCACTGTGCTAAACATAGAGACATTACTCCACTCATCTACAAATAACCCACTAGAAGAAAATGGAACGTTAAAAATGCTCCTCTCAATGGAGGATGGATATCAAAGATCAACATGACCGCGGATTTCACTATGGAGCACATCCGACAATACATTTCACTTCAGGTGCAACTTAGGGACGTACATTAACCTCCAACTTGGAGTGTCGGACGGGGTCAATTGTAACCTTAACGAGAATGGCCAATATTAATCTAAATCCGCTTACAAGGCCCAATTTCTTGGGGGCAATATCCTCACCCATTAACTCCACAGATTTGAGGATTTGGAGTTCTTCGCTTGGCTTGCCATTCAAAAAGACTTTGGACTGCCGATCGCTTGGAGAAGAGGGGGTGGCATAATTTTGGTGTTCCCACTTTGCAAGTATGTAACGGAGTCGGGGCATCACCTTTTTTGTTACTTGTCGTTTCCCATAAGGCTTTGGGGCCCCATTAAGGATTGGCTTGGCCTTCACTTCGTCGACCTACATGCCTACAAGCGGAAAACGAGGGGCCGCAGGCAGGAAGCGAGTGGCCGTGAGGACGGGAATGAGCGGCCATGCTTGTAGGTGACATGGTGGGTGTGGAGGTGATGCCCCGACATTAAATTTTCCATGTGGTTCATGACAGCCTTGCGCGGGGAGGACAGAAAATGAGGTGACCCGTTAGGTGTACACCCCACCGCAAACGGGCGAGGGAATGTGAGCCTCTATTCTGTCCGTGGGGCACCCAAACATACCAAAACAGACATTTTTTGTGTGTCTGATTAGGGTGTCCCGATGAACCCTTAGGCTTTATTTATGCACGTGGATTTATCTCCTACTAGTTGATAAAATCAAACACCAAATTTCAAAAAAAAAAGTTCAACCACCAAACGGCACATCAAAGGAACAACTTGGAAGCGGACTAGGCAAACATTACCAGAACGAGCATGCAGCCATTGCTCAAAAAGCATATGGGTCATACGATAAGAGGGACAGGGGTCACAGGACTGAAATCCCACTCGATCGCTTGACTAATATCTTGAGGATTTGAGAGGCAGCTGATCGTTGGCAGATAGCTCAAATCATGTGGGAAGTATTGCACGCACGTGACGTACATGCAATTTGGCCTGCCGTCCCTGTATGTACATGCGTTCTGCTGTTCCTGTGATCGTATCGTCCCAGGTCCCACCACTTGGGTCATATGAGCTGACCTAGAAGGCTAGAACTAGCAACCAAGATATGGCCTCACATGTCGCTGCTACTTTTGCCCTCTCGGCTCTCGGTCAGCCGTTGCTGCCCTTCAGAATGCTCCTCCTGTCATAGTCGAATCGGACAGAAAGCGTCAAAGTGATCGTCAGATTGCAAGTTTGATGCGGTTCGTGCTCTGCAATGGCAAACAAGTAAATCGATGGCCAGATCACTTCACTGTATCGTAGTGGCAACAAGACAGTGCTACCGAATCATAGTTGGCTGGTTAACTTCAGAACACAAGCGCATGGAATTTAGACGACAACACATGAAAAATCTACAACATCCTAATCGCAACAATGGTTGAATTTCCTCACAATGGCATTCCAGCCTTCCAGGCCGGCTGTCAAAATTTGCTCACATTACAAACTAACAAGCACCTTGATGCTACTCACTGTTACAGACATGAAGAAACGGTGGATAGTTCCTTCTCCATTATTTCTGATCAGATCAATGTGACCATGCTCTGTCCTATGGTTTCTGAACTGGAGATGAGTTAGATGGTCAGCTCTCAGTTCCAGTTGTTCCGTTTGGTTGCTCCACCAATACATCAGTAGCTGCCTCAGGTTCCTTGAGCGGCATGGTTTCCGCTTTCTCCTTCTCAGACATCTCCTTTCTGAGATCCTCTTTGGCCAAGCTTGAGAATTGCTTGTCCAGCGATCTTGCAGCTCCTAGCCATGCGAGCACGATGACCAGCAGTATGCCACCAAGGTAGGGTGTCGAATTTGCCAAAGAGCCGAATATCAGGATCAGGAACTGTTGGATCAGCGCACCGCCAGACTTGCCTAATGGGTTGCAGACAACATCAATGGCTGCCTTTCCCTTCAACTGCAAACAGATGGAACAGAAATTAGCAACATAACAGTGGTCCAGACAGCGGGTTCTGAATATTGAGTTGCACAAACATGGCGCTAGAGCAAGCCAGGAAACATCAAGCAGAAAATGGTATGATGTTAACTAGACTAGACTATATTGTTACTAGAAAATGGTATGATGTTTGGGATATTCACTTTGGCTCATAGGAGCATTTGCTCCTGTTATGTGAATCTACATTTCGAAGTGTCAAAAAATTCTAAAATAAAATTTTCCATGTACATCTACACATTTTATGTTGGTACACAAGTTTTCAAAAAAAACTAAAAAGATTTGTTGCTTCTGTAAAAAAGACAAATTTTGATGTTATAACATGACTACGTACAGGGTATTTCTTTGTCTTTTTTGTACACGCCACATAAAATGTTGTTTCTCCATAAAAACTTGCATACTAACATAGAATGTCACGATGTACACCAAAAAAATTATGTCAGAATTTTTTGACATTTTTAAAATTGTTTTTTATTTATTTTGTATAATGGGAGCATTTGCTCCTATGAGCCAAAATGCCGCCCCCGTTAACTAGACTAGACTATACTATTGATATGCTAGGGCTACTCATTGTAAGGAATTGCACTTGCTGAAGCACTTATAAGTTCACAACTGATGAATAAAACCCTTTTTTTGAGCAGGAAAAGACAGGTGATGCTGCTATACAACTACAGGGCCATGGGAAGTTATGTATGAGATCCAACATGCTTAATAGTATCTATCACCATACACATCCTGAGAAAACTAAAAAAAAATCAATTCAGTGTACTAATTTCAGTATATGCTACTGACCTGTAAATATGAATAGATTATTTTCAAATATATTATACATATCAATAAGAATCTATCAGAGGGAATTTACAAATAGCACACAATATGCAATAGGAATGCAATACATGTCTATAAAGCAACAAATTAACTTAAATTAAGTACCATTCAGCAGAAAAGAACACCAGCAAGTAAATAATTTTACAACAAGTCGCAACAGAATCACACTAATAAAAATGCAGTGGAAGGATGAACCAACCTTCATATCTCCATCCAAAGGAATATAGGCCATTTCCTTGCAGGGATCAAACAAACTGTACTTTGCACTCTTGCTAAATATGTTCTGCAGTGCACCCACATAAACAGCTGCAAGAAGAGGTGTCATACCCATCGTGGCAAGCATGGGAGTCAGTGGTTGCCCAAACAGAAGCAGAGAGAAGAAACCAACACCAGTGACCAACAAAACCGTGGGGGTGATCATGGCAGCCACTCCCCAGCCAAATTTTTGGAATATAATACGGCCTAACAGCATCATCGTGAAAGTTGCAATTCCAGTTGCAGTAGAGAAGTCACCCATGAAAGATGAGTATTCATTTGGACTAGGGAACTGCCAAAATGAAAAGGGAAAACATTAATTAAAAAGGTTAAAGGGATATAACAGTCTGGAAAGAAGAAAAACAGGAGGCGGGCCTCGCCGGCGGCCTCCCCAAGCCACCACGACGCGCGAGGTGGCTGGCCCCACCGGCGGCCTCCCCAAGCCCACGCCGGCGGCATCGACGGGGCGGCTCTAGGAGATGAGGAGGGAGTTCCGATGGGGCGGCGGCGCAGTGAGGTCCGATGGGGCGGTGGCGAAATGAGGTTCGATGGGGCAGCGGCAGGATTAGTGCCAGGAAGAGAGATTAGGAAGTGGTCCACAAATTAGAAAAATGTGGATGAGGAGGTCCGGCCAATTTGGTGGGATCACTTCATTCAGCATCTTTGAGGTATATTCTGTTTAGTGGATGGTACCATCCCTCCTAATTTACAACCAAACGCATGCAAAATTAGAACCATCCCATCCCATCCCTCTTTTGGTCTGCAACCAAACGGACCCTAAATCGATGGCCAGATCACTTCACTGTATCGTAGTGGCAACAAGACAGTGCTACCGAATCATAGTTGGCTGGTTAACTTCAGAACACAAGCGCATGGAATTTAGACGACAACACATGAAAAATCTACAACATCCTAATCGCAACAATGGTTGAATTTCCTCACAATGGCATTCCAGCCTTCCAGGCCGGCTGTCAAAATTTGCTCACATTACAAACTAACAAGCACCTTGATGCTACTCACTGTTACAGACATGAAGAAACGGTGGATAGTTCCTTCTCCATTATTTCTGATCAGATCAATGTGACCATGCTCTGTCCTATGGTTTCTGAACTGGAGATGAGTTAGATGGTCAGCTCTCAGTTCCAGTTGTTCCGTTTGGTTGCTCCACCAATACATCAGTAGCTGCCTCGGGTTCCTTGAGCGGCATGGTTTCCGCTTTCTCCTTCTCAGACATATCCTTTCTGAGATCCTCTTTGGCCAAGCTTGAGAATTGCTTGTCCAGCGATCTTGCAGCTCCTAGCCATGCGAGCACGATGACCAGCAGTATGCCACCAAGGTAGGGTGTCGAATTTGCCAAAGAGCCGAATATCAGGATCAGGAACTGTTGGATCAGCGCACCGCCAGACTTGCCTAATGGGTTGCAGACAACATCAATGGCTGCCTTTCCCTTCAACTGCAAACAGATGGAACAGAAATTAGCAACATAACAGTGGTCCAGACAGCGGGTTCTGAATATTGAGTTGCACAAACATGGCGCTAGAGCAAGCCAGGAAACATCAAGCAGAAAATGGTATGATGTTAACTAGACTAGACTATATTGTTACTAGAAAATGGTATGATGTTTGGGATATTCACTTTGGCTCATAGGAGCATTTGCTCCTGTTATGTGAATCTACATTTCGAAGTGTCAAAAAATTCTAAAATAAAATTTTCCATGTACATCTACACATTTTATGTTGGTACACAAGTTTTCAAAAAAAACTAAAAAGATTTGTTGCTTCTGTAAAAAAGACAAATTTTGATGTTATAACATGACTACGTACAGGGTATTTCTTTGTCTTTTTTGTACACGCCACATAAAATGTTGTTTCTCCATAAAAACTTGCATACTAACATAGAATGTCACGATGTACACCAAAAAAATTATGTCAGAATTTTTTGACATTTTTAAAATTGTTTTTTATTTATTTTGTATAATGGGAGCATTTGCTCCTATGAGCCAAAATGCCGCCCCCGTTAACTAGACTAGACTATACTATTGATATGCTAGGGCTACTCATTGTAAGGAATTGCACTTGCTGAAGCACTTATAAGTTCACAACTGATGAATAAAACCCTTTTTTTGAGCAGGAAAAGACAGGTGATGCTGCTATACAACTACAGGGCCATGGGAAGTTATGTATGAGATCCAACATGCTTAATAGTATCTATCACCATACACATCCTGAGAAAACTAAAAAAAAATCAATTCAGTGTACTAATTTCAGTATATGCTACTGACCTGTAAATATGAATAGATTATTTTCAAATATATTATACATATCAATAAGAATCTATCAGAGGGAATTTACAAATAGCACACAATATGCAATAGGAATGCAATACATGTCTATAAAGCAACAAATTAACTTAAATTAAGTACCATTCAGCAGAAAAGAACACCAGCAAGTAAATAATTTTACAACAAGTCGCAACAGAATCACACTAATAAAAATGCAGTGGAAGGATGAACCAACCTTCATATCTCCATCCAAAGGAATATAGGCCATTTCCTTGCAGGGATCAAACAAACTGTACTTTGCACTCTTGCTAAATATGTTCTGCAGTGCACCCACATAAACAGCTGCAAGAAGAGGTGTCATACCCATCGTGGCAAGCATGGGAGTCAGTGGTTGCCCAAACAGAAGCAGAGAGAAGAAACCAACACCAGTGACCAACAAAACCGTGGGGGTGATCATGGCAGCCACTCCCCAGCCAAATTTTTGGAATATAATACGGCCTAACAGCATCATCGTGAAAGTTGCAATTCCAGTTGCAGTAGAGAAGTCACCCATGAAAGATGAGTATTCATTTGGACTAGGGAACTGCCAAAATGAAAAGGGAAAACATTAATTAAAAAGGTTAAAGGGATATAACAGTCTGGAAAGAAGAAAAACAGAAGGTGAAAAGGACTACCTGTGCCTTGAGCTTTGATTTCCATGTGACTTCCACAAGATTGATACTAATGCCGTATGCAACCACTAAGGTAGCAAGGTCTCTCACATATTTCGAAGAGACCAGAACTTTCATACTCTCTTTCATGCTGAGCTTAGGTTTCTTCTGTTGAAACAATCATTATCAGATTATGTGAAGTAGTAGTGATAAAAATGGGAAGCAGATTCAGATATTCTACTGACCTTTTTCTTCTTGTGATCAGACTTCGGAAGAGAAGGGTCATTCAGAACAAGCTTGTTCACCGCCCAATAGATGGAAGAAATGACAAGCCCAAGAAGTACCACTATGCCCATCATTCCTTTCAAAGATACCTCCCAGCCATCAACTCCTGGAGCCATTGTCTTCCGCAAATTTGAGAAATATTTAACTGTTCGCCCAGAAAAGATAAGGGCAATATTTGCCCCAAGGCCGAAAAGAGGGTAGAACTCTTTTGCTTCATCAACTGTGGTGATCTGAAAAAGACGGAATCAACTCAGTTTGAGTATGAAGGACTATCATTTGATGAGAAAGCTAAGAAAATGTGAAATAAGGATTCTTCAGCAGTCCGCTCTCTAAAACGTCAATACATCCACCAAAGTCAGAGCAGAAGTGTACTGACAAGTACCACTGTCACTGTGAACTCCTATGCTTCATACCCCTTTCACCTCACCCCCCATGTTGCTGCCCGCTGGCAGGCCATTAGGACTGACTAACAATATCTAAGCAAAAAAGCAACTCTAGGAAATGGAACTAACCACCAGATCCTTTCTGCGACAACAGCAGCCAATCCTAATGCTCATCCTGTGGAGTGTCTGGCTACAAAACTACAGTGATGCCTATTAGAGACACAACTTCGTTCACTACCTAAGTGACAGCTAGATGCAATTCGGAGTTAAGATATCACCATGTGGGCTCATAGACTCGGTTTCAGACACCAGCCTGTAATTTCTAGCTGATAAACTTGTTAACGCACTCTGAAATAGTGCCATTTAGGGATCTTTCAATAACATAGACAGACTGCAGAGCAGAATGTTTGAGATATGGAACCAATAACAGGTTCACAAGAATAGCCATCAAACGGTGAACACTGTATGATTGAAAAGTATGAGATCTAAATGTGACAATGCAACATATATCAGTATATGTGTAATACAAATTTGTTGATCTTCACACATTATCTCTGTCATCTCCTCCTGTAGATTTTAGTTAAGACTCGTTTACTTCTTTTACCAAGTTCCCGTAATGATGGCTTGATTGTCTCTTGAAAGAAACAGCAATTGGTAAAATGTGTGTGTGCATCAAATACGAGCATGCTGAGCACCCTTTCCAGAAGAAAAGGAGCCATAATACGAAAACATATTAGGTTTACTCAAGACTACATCAATCGTCATCATTTATCTCAAAAGGGGTTAGAAAGTGTGGACATATCTAGCCAAGTGTTCCAAAAGAAGAGATATTCACAACCAGTAGATGAATGAAAACAACATTCAGGTTATGGAAAGCTAGAAATCATGTAGCTGTGCATATTCATAGCAGAAAGCAACAAGCACCTAGACCGCATCCAACAGCTACAGCCACCGAGCCACGCAATGCAATAAATGGATGTGCACATCGATTGATTGAGAGGCCCAGTGTCTTATTCCCGTGTTCGAAAAGAAAACTGCAAAGTTGTACAATGCAGGGCCAACAAAATACTACAGCAAAAAAGAGCGCAGCATTTCATCATCAGCTGTGTTACCATTCTGACAGAGAGAAGAGTTTCCCTCTCTCTCTAAGTTCAGTTCTCCAATAGTAAACATTTACTATCAACCAAGCAGCTGAGCACATTCAAATGCAATACGAAATGCTACAATGCATTGCCTACAAAATACTAGAGAAAAAAAAATAGTGTAGCACACCATTTCATCATCAGCTGTCTATAAGTATTCAGACAGAGAGAAGAGTTTTCCTCCTATCCAACAACCAACCATGGGGTCAAAATATTGACCATCAAGTGTGGTCAAAACTAGACTATGCCTGGAGAAAATGAAGGACGTGGTTCGCATTTGCAGAATCCAAAGGTTGAATGAAAAGTCAAAAACCGTCTGGTGTGACAGACCTGGTTGGCGAACCCCCAGAAGAGGACGGAGACGACGACGCTGCCCCATAGCTCTGCCATGACATAGAACAGACAGAAGCTCCAAATCCTGAGTATGGCGACGGGGCCAAGGAAGCTGGGCCCGAGCGCGGCGAGCAGCCTGTCGGCGAGCGCGGTGGGGTGGATGAGGTCCCTGAGCGGGTAGAGCACGAATCCGAAGAGGCCGAAGAAGGCGATGAAGGGGAAGATGACGGTGTAGAAGAGCGCCTCCCGCGAGAGCACGTCGGAGAGCTTGGAGTAGGCGAGCATGAAGCCGATGGCCATGGGCAGGTTGACCCAGGTCTTGAGGAAGGGGATGATCTCCGCGCTGCTGCCCTTGGCCGTGACGACCAGCACGTCCTTGGTGTCCCGCAGGATGGTGTAGTTGAAGAGGATGCAGAAGAACATTAGCCCCAGCGGGATGATCTTCTTCAGGGTGGGTAGGCCCACGCCGAGGAACTTCTTGGGTTCGGGCGGCTGCGGCAGCGCGGCGGCTGCCGCCGCCGCGCTGCAGGAGACGCTGGGGGTGGGGGTGGGCCTCCGCTTGAGGAGGCCGTAGCCGAGGACGGCGTCGTGGGAGGTGCGGGCTCTTGAGGCGAGGAGCGGGGAGTGGAGAGCGGCGGGGCTGGAGGTGGGGGAGAGGGAGAGGGAGGCGCGGGTGGCTCGCAGGCGCGGCCCGGCGCGGAGAGTGAGGCCGGGCTTGGCGGTGAGGAGAGCGAGCGACTCCATGAGTGGCGGCGCGATGGTCTGGTCGGCTCGCCTCCGCCGCCGCGCTTCCTCGCCCGCTCGAAGGAGGGGATTGGGGGAGAAGGAAGGGGGGAAGGTGGGGAGGAGGGAAGTGGGTGGCGAGCTTGGGAGTGGTATAAAAAAGATGGCGCATCCATATGCGCTCCGGATCGGCCGTTGGTTCTTGTGCGTGGGACAATCCTGGCCGTCGGTTGGGGTTCTGGGGTTGGGGTTGGTGTGGGTGGGACTTGGGAGGAACGGACAGGACCCGGCGGCCGCCGCACGCGGTCAGCTGCGGGCGAGCTCGAGCACTCGAGCACTGTCCCACGTGGGTTTTGTTTCAAGCCAAAAGCTGATTTCTCGACTCCCACTAAACTTCACAATAAACGTGGAGGTCTAGCTAAACCTCAGAGCACCTTCTCTGTGGTTGGTGAGGGTGAGGGTTTTAGAGCAACACCAAAAACATAATTTTTGAACACCTGTTTTTATGATTTGATAGTTTGGTGTACCAATTTTTCCTGCAATTTTAGGCGATGTAAAATAGGGCACCACATTTAGCGCCCTATATTTCACAACACATATCTTTGCAACAAATGGCACACATATTAAAACATACGAATTTAGATATTGATTTCTTCATCACACATATCAGGTTCAAACATACCATAGGGCAGCATAGACACAAACAAACAAAAAGTTCGACAAGCACACATGGACAAACGGAAAGTTCGGCATACACACATAGACAATACCAAAGCCACTCACGATTCAGTGACTACCGTGTCTTCATTGCCTCCATTGGTGTTGTCGGCATCTTTTTTTGGTGTCTCTCCATTGCCTTCATTATCATTGTCATCGACATTGGCGGTGTTGGAAGCATTATAGGCATCCATGGAAGCTCCCATGGCACCACATATGGAAGCTCTTATGCCACCACCCATGGAAGATCCAATGCCTCAAAACTCCCGTGGCGGGCATGTCTCCACCCATGTCTGCCATCTATGCTCCCATGCCAAACCATAGCACTTCCCATAATCCCATGGAGTTCATGTATCGGGAATGGCTCCACCCATGTAGTCACACATGTATGCATCCATGTCGCCTGCCATGCCTCCACCCATGCCGACCATGGCATTTTGTTTTGAAAGGAATACGGTAGGGGGAAGCCCATAGTGATTTTTTTTTAAAGAACCCAAGTCCGCGTATCTAGGGGCTCGAACCTTGGTGTCTAGGTTGTACATCCACTTCCCTAACCAAGTGAGCTAGGCTCACTTCTTCGCCCAACATTTGTTTCTTCGACAACAATTGGTCGCGGCAAAGCTCTACATTGCTTTTGCTTGTCACTCATGCCACTTGTGTCCATGAACATGAGTTTGTCACCCCTGTCCTCAACTCTACGAACTTCTTCCATAGCCACCTTATTCTCCTCCATTGCTAGCCTCTTATCCTCGGCTTGTTCGCTGAGCTCTTCGGTCACCGCCCGTCTCTCCATAGCCACATCCTTTCTATCCTCGCAGACACACAGCTATTATGTTTCTTGCTTCCTCGTCAAATTTCTATATTCGTCCATCTCTTTTCTCACATCATGATAGCATCCAATGTTTTCTTGACATCATCAAATCTAGTCGTCTTGCCCTTCTCGTTGGCCTACTTCTTTCAAGTGGGCCTTTTGGTTTTGGAAACCGAGTGGGGATCTTCTTCCTTTCTCACTTGATGTTTCATTATCATCATCGATAATAGTTGCATCGACACCCGATCTCTTACCGCTTTTCTTTGGCACTTCATACAAGTCACGGCTATTTCGATTCTCGTCATCTTCAAGTTCGACCAACAATGATGCAACATAAAAGCTTTCCTAACCTTGCCTTTCTTGCGATTATTACCTCTTTATGTGGTTTTCCCTTGAACAATCCTTGAGAAATGGATGTCTACATAGAAACATGGAGCAATCAAGTTAGCCACATAGAGCAAGAAAATTGGTTGCATAGAGCAAACACGGAGTGATCACATAGAGCAATCAAGAAGGGTAGATTACCCGATCATCATTTGTACCACTTGGGTTCAAACAGTTCACATGTGTCAAGCACGCCGACATCCTTTGACAATCCATTGAAATGGTAGACCACCGGTTATGAATAGATGTTGTTGTCCGGGTGTTGCCACAAGTGGTGCGTGCATTGAATTACTCCTTCATCTGTCACAAATATGCATCTTTTGGTTGCTCGCCACCAATGCACGAATCAAGCCCAATTTTCTTCCATGCCACGCAAATGAACATGTCTTCAGTGGCGGGGTAGTTGACATTTCTCCCCTTTGGCGATTCATCCAGGAATGCCTCTGAAAGTGCATGAATCTCCTGTGTCTAGTTTTGGTAATTAATGACAATCCCTATGGACTAATGTTTGCATTGAGATTTGTCCATAAGCAATGCTTGAACCATATGTTGGCTTCAAGGTTGCCAGAAGAAGATCGTGTAGAAGGTAAAATGATGACCAACGTGTTAATAAAGGAGTGATCCAAAGATTTTTCATGAGAGAGTTGAGCCAATGACAAGTATGTCTTGTAAAAGAAGATGGAGCGAGCTCTCATGTGTATCTTCAAGACATCGACATAATGAACAAAAAAAAAGTGCAAGTTCAAGATGATCCATCTCAAAGAGGTCATTTTCTTGAAGCATACCATCCATATGGTGATCATGGATATGTGAAGATAAGAGGCTCTCCCATAGTGGAGTATGGGGGAACAATTCACAACATTTTATCAAGCAAGGACAATCAAGAAGTCATTTCATCTTGAAGCGGCCAGGATCTTCGTCATCTAGATCAAGTGGAACGTGCACAAGGCAAAGTTTTTTTATCGATAGGGTTACTTTCTTACCGGTCTCCTGATGTTAGTCGCGAAACCGGTTTATAGGATAGTTAGTCGTACTATCAAGATGGGCTCTCAAGTGAGTAACTTAATCGTATCATTCAAAGAGAGCTCAAATCTTTATATCTTTGGCATCAAATTTCTTTGTTTTTCTTTGGGTATTATCCATGTGAGGTGCTAGAGCTTGTGGTTACTTTTATCAAAAGCTCTACTTCATCAAAAATTCTGTATGAAAAACTTGTTGCATTTTTTGATGTTGGAGTTTTATCGGTTCTTCAATGATGGAGGTTCCAAACCTCTACCTACATGGTACATCTTTGGATACTACTTGCCTTTATCTTTCCAACAAAAAATGGTTTCCTCTTAATCAAAGTTTCCAAGCTCTAGATATCGCAGTTTTCGATTTGGAGGTTTTCCGGTTTCCTCTTCATAGAAAAGTCTTATTTCATCTTGTGGTTTCATGCTTCATGCTTCATGGTTGTATTGATACGTTTCTTTGCATGATGTTGTGCAGCTCGTTGTTGTGATTCCAACCAGCCCAAGATCATCAAAATATGAGCTTGGATAAGAAAATGGTGGCGTTTTCGGTTTGTTTTATATGTCTGGCCGCAGTGGTCCGTCCTAGCCGGACTTTCCGGCCTGTTGGATTGGTTCGATCACAGTCTAGACTTAGTCCATCCAGTGGTTGGTTCTCACTATTTTTGGGCCGGAATAAGGCCTGAAGTGGCCCGTTTTGCTTGGATACAATACATCCTTGGCCGGACGAACTGGCCGGAGTGGTCCGGCTAGTCCGGGTTAATTTATTCCTACAACGTGTGCATAATGGTAAGATTCCACGGGGAGCTATTCAAGGGGTCTTCTTCCCCATAGTTTCGTGAGCTCTTGAGCACATTATTCTCCTTCATTATTGGCCCTCTTGATCTTCCCTTATTCTGAGTCCCTCCATAATTTTTGCACCCACTTCAGGGGAAAGAGAGAGAGGATCAGCTAGATCTACATCTCTACCAATAAATCTTTCTCTTTGTCATGGGAACCAACTAGATCTAGATCTTAGAGAAACTTGGTGTTCTCCTCTTTTGTTCTCCCCCTCTTATTTCTCCATAGCATTTGTATCTTTGGTGGAATTCAGGAGTGAAGGACTTGTTATTGCATTTAGAGCATCGGTTTGATTGTCCACAGTGATACGTGGAAGTGAAAGTTTGTGATTTGATTACTTCGGGTGCTTCTTTCCGGAGCTTCTTCCTCAAGGTTGTAGCCTTGGTGGTAATTACTTCAGAGCCTCTAATTGTTGTGGACTTTGCATCAAGCTTGTATGGATTCAGTGACCACTCTCAAGGGTCCTCTAGTGGATCGTTGCATCTGGCATTCTGCAAGAGCATGAGGAGAACACGGTGAGCCATCATGACTATTCAAAGGGTATTGTGGAGATCTTTACTTATACATCACCAGGCCCCCTCGGTTATCCCTATACCCGAGATCTTTACTTATACAAATTAGTTTTTGATAGCATTCGTGCTTGAAGTTATTTTTTCGATAATGGACGTTTTATTACTTTTAAAAGCAATTACATCCGACCTCTGCATAATCAGGATGCATACAGCCGTTTATAAGTCTCGAGTTGAAAGTCTGAAAAACAAATACATATCGAGGCGATCAAGTGTAAAACGCCTAAGGTGTAGGTGGGGCTTCAATCCGTAGATTATGCTGCCACCCATGTAGGGAAAAAGTATCCCTCGCCGCAACCTCCAATCGTGTACAAACCTCCGTAAAGAGGTCGCGGTTCTCCATTCGCTAAGAGGTAACCACAAACGGAGAATACTTGTACAGTTGTAGATAACCTGCAAGGTAGAGCAATTTTTATCGTTAAAATCTTGTCATTTCTACATAGCCAAAGCGTCCAGATAACTGTGAGCGCCCCCACCCTAAGAAGCAATTTGAATCTTGAATCGATACCATGAAGCCAATTTCCGAAGGCATTGGTCACACTAGTCGGAGGACAAAGGCTGGTCGCTACTTAGATGATTAATCATATAGATCTCGCAAACCGACATTAATTGGAAGAATAGGTGTTTTATAGTTTCGTCATGTTGACAGAAAACACACCGAGTACTTCCATGCCAGTTGCGCTTAACAAGATTGTCTTTCGTGAGGATTACCCCTGACGATGATACCATCCAAATATTTTGTTTCTTAGTGGTATTTTCATCTTCCAAATTTTATTATTATTATCAACTGGTATGGCAGAATGAAGGATGGCTTCGTATAAGGAATGTACCGAGAAAGTGCCATCTACATGTAGATTCCCCCGAAACTCGTCAGGTTCAGGTGATGTTGTATATCTCCCAGACGATCTAGTAGGGAATTCCATGCAACTAGCCTTTGCCCGAACAAAACCCGTCTGAACGTCACATTCGGAGGTTAGGTAGCCATTACCGTAGCAATGGTATCACTTTTGCGATGAACAATACTATACAAAGCAGGATACTGTTCACATAAGAGTGCATTGCCTAACCAAATGTCCTCCCAGAACCATATATGTGCTCCATATTATTGATTGAAAAGTGCCATGGCGGAAAAAGAATTTCTTCGATGCCATGAGACCCACCCAAAAATGTGAATCCCCTAGTTTCCAAACCACTTGGGATAACTCCTTCAAGCCGATATACTTTCTCCTAAGTATATTCTGTCAAATCCCGTCCTCGGTAAGAAGCTTGAACAACCATTTATCTAGCAAGGCTGAGTTCTTGACCTCCAGGTCATGAACTCCAAGCCCTCCTTGGTCTTTGGGACTACAAACTATACTCCATTTAACCAACCGATATTTCTTTTTCTCGATGTCCCCTTGCCAAAAGAATTTGGATCGACAATAATCGAGTTTATGCAAGACTCCTTTTGGTAAGAGAAACAAAGATACCATATAGTACCATGTTTGTCAGTACTAAATTAATGAGTACAATTCTTCCTCCAAGGGACAATAATTTACCTTTCCTACTACTTAGGCGTTTTTGTAGTCTTTCTTCCACTATTTTCCGTTCAGCGATGTGGCCATTTTCTTCCATAGCCACTTGGGGTATGTCATCCGTTAAGGTCTCATCTAGAGAAAAAGAACTTTCCTCCGGAGGACCAAACAGACCTTTATAATAATTCGTAATGTAAGATTTGAGTTACTCATGGCCTTCAATCAACCCTTCATCTTGTACCAGAGAATGAATACGTTTTTTCCGATGTCTCCAATTGGCCAAGCCATGTAGATATCGCGTATTTTAATCTCCTTCTGGGCCTTGGAACGTTGATACCATTTAAGCTCCTCTTCACGAAGAAGACCAACTATATGCACATTGGGTTGACTTTTTAGTTCAATCTCTTGCGGAGATAGCGGTCTTACCTCCGCCAAAGCCTCGAGATCATCAATAACTGATGATAAACGAGCTTTCTCCTTTCTAAGAATACCAGCCATATGAGCAGCCCAACCAGAGGGGTGCTTGCGCATTGCTCGCATCTTATTATTCCATCACAAAATTGGAGTAGTACCCGAGACCGGTCTCTCCCAAACCTTCCTAACCTTCTCATGGAACCCCTCCCGATGTAGCCATCCAAGTTAAAACTTGAATGGTAGTTTACATACAGGGCGAGGTGGTCCAGTAGTTAGGAGGATGAGAGCATGGTAAGACAATTTTTCAATACGTTATAGTGCACAAACAGATACCATAGGGTATTTATCTTCCCAATCGGTATCCATCAACACGCGATCTAGCTTTTTGTATGTGGGTTCAGGCAAGTTGTTGGCCCAAATAAATTGTTGACCAGACATTGAAACCTTTCTTAAATCTAAGCTATCAATGACAGCATTAAACAAGAAAGGCCAGTGTCCATCAAAATGGCCCCTACATTTCTCGTGAGGAAATCTGAGCAAATTGAAATACCCCGGATCAAGATCGGATGTGGGTTATCTTTTGCAAGATTTACCAACTCCCATAAAAAGTCAGCCTTAAAAGCATCTTGGACGGACCATACATAGTGACCAAACTCCAAATGAAGTCATCAGCTTTATTCTGAATGTCGAGTTTAATATTATACTCTCCATCAGAACTAGCTAAGATGGTCATGGTGTCTATTCGGACACCAAGTAATATGCCCCAAGACCTACCACGAGGCAGGCGCGAAACCACTGGAAGTTAATCCCGCCCGATAACCGGTCGAGGAAACTATGTGCTTGAAGTTATATATCTTACTATCACATAGTTGTTGTCTTTCTTATTATAAACTGTTGGTGCACATAGGTAAACTCTAGTTTATATGGGTTTTGTGCTTAACAAATTAAATGCTAGTTTTATTTTATTTGTTAAACCCATCTTATAAAAGTTTTAAACCGCATATTCACCTCCTATAGGCAACATTTGTGCCCTTTTAGCCTTGTCATCTAGGTATAGCCCCTTCTCCGCGAGCACATCTTCATCATCAACCTCCTCCTCAACTTGTATCTCGTGTTATTGTGAAGGTGTATCTTGTGACACGTAGTCGCCCGATCCAACATTCATAGATTGCAGAAGTGTTTCATGTCGACACTACAAACACCAAAAATTACAAAGATGCTCTTACAAAAGTACTACACCCTGATTGTTCCATACTGTATGAAAGTGTAAGTTTGGTCCTTGGGTGATTGGGTTTGGTCCCTCTTGTGCTGGCGTTGTTAGACCCTCCTTCCCTCTTCTTTGGTATTGTTAGAGCCACTGATGCGCGTAGATGTACACGTCCGTTGGGAACCCCAAGTGGAAGGTATGATGCGCACAGCAAGTTTCCCTCGGTATGAAACCAAGGTTATCGAACCAGTAGGAGCCAATAAGCACGTTGAAGGTTGTTGGTGGAGGAATGTAGTGCGGCGCAACACCATGAAACCGGCGCCAACGTGGAACCTGCACAACACAACCAAAGTACTTTGCCCCAACGAAACAGTGAGGTTGTCAATCTCACCGGCTTGCTGTAACAAAGGATTAACCGTATTGTGTGGAAGATGATTGTTTGCAAAGAAGTAAAGAACAATTGCAGTAGATTGTATGCGATGTAAAGAATAGGACCGGGGTCCACAGTTCACTAGAGGTGTCTCTCCCATAAGATAAAAGCATGTTGGGTGAACAAATTACAGTCGGGCAATTGACAAATAGAGAAGGGCATAACAATGCATATACATGATATGATAAATATAGTGAGATTTAATTGGGCATTACGACAAAGTACATAGACCGCCATCCAACCGCATCTATGCCTAAAAGTCCACCTTCAGGTTATCATCCGAACCCCTTCTATTAAGTTGCAAGCAACAGACAATTGCATTAAGTATGGTGCGTAATGTAATCAACAACTACATCCTTAGACATAGCATCAATGTTTTATCCCTAGTGGCAACAGCACAACACAACCTTAGAACCTACTGTCACGATCCCATGTATCAATGAAGGCATGAACCCACTATCGAGCATAAATACTCCCTCTTGGAGTTAAGAGCAAAAACTTGGCCAGAGCCTCTACTAATAACGGAGAGCATGCAAGATCATAAACAACACATAAACAATGGATTGATAATCACCATAACATAGTATTCTCTATCCATCGGATCCCGACAAACACAACATATAGTATTACAGATAGATGATCTTGATCATGTTAGGCAGCTCACAAGATCCAACAATGAAGCACAATTAGGAAGACGACCATCTAGCTACTGCTATGGACCCATAGTCTAGGGGTGAACTACTCACTCATCACTCCGGAGGCGATCATGGCGATGAAGAGTCCTCCGGGAGATGAATCCCCTCTCCGGCAGGGTGCCGGGCGATCTCCTGAATCCCCGAGATGGGATTCGCGGCGGCGTCTGGAAGGTTTTCCGTATCGTGGCTCTCGGTCGGGGGTTTCGCGACGGAGGCTATTTGTAGGCGAAAGGGCAGCCTCGGAGGGTCTGGTGGGGCCGGACACTAGGCGGCGCGGCCGGGCCTGGGCGCGCCGCCATGTGTGGGCCCCACGTGGCCCCCCTGACTCTCTGTTCTTGCTGGGCAAAATAGAAACCTGGCGTTGATTTCGTCCAATTCCGAGAATATTTCCTTACTAGGCTTTCTAAAACCAAAAACAGCAAACAACTGGCTCTTCGGCATCTTGTTAATAGGTTAGTTCAAAATGCGTAAATACGACATATAATGTGTATAAAACATGTAGATATCATCAATAATGTAGCATGGAACATAAGAAATTATCGATACGTTGGAGACGTATCAGCATCCCCAAGCTTAGTTCTGCTCGTCCCGAGGTAAACGATAACAAAGATAATTTCTGAAGTGACATGCCATCATAATCTTGATCATACTATTTGTAATCATATGTAATGAATGCAGCGATCAAAACAATGGTAATCACATGAGTAAACAAATGAATCATAAAGCAAAGACTTTTCATGAATAGTACTTCAAGACAAGCATCAATAAGTCTTGCATAAGAGTTAACTCATAAAGCAATAAATCAAAGTAAAGGTATTGAAGCAACACAAAGGAAGATTAAGTTTCAGCGGTTGCTTTCAACTTATAACATGTATATCTCATGGATATTGTCAACATAGAGTAATATAACAAGTGCAATATGCAAGTATGTAGGAATCAATGCACAATTCACACAAGTGTTTGCTTCTTGAGGTGGAGAGAAATAGGTAAACTGACTCAACAATAAAAGTAAAAGAAAGGTCCTTCAAAGAGGAAAGCATCGATTGCTGTATTTGTGCTAGAGCTTTTATTTTGAAAACATGAAACAATTTTGTCAACGGTAGTAATAAAGCATATGAGTTATGTAAATTATATCTTACAAGTTGCACGCCTCATGCATAGTATACTAATAGTGCCCGCACCTTGTCCTACTTAGCTTGGACTACCGGATCTTCGCAATGCACATGTTTCAACCAAGTGTCACAAAGGGTACCTCCATGCCGTACAAAGGTCTAAGGAGAAAGCTCGCATTTTGGATTTCTCGCTTTTGATTATTCTCAACTTAGACATCCATACGGGACAACATGGACAACAGATAATGGACTCCTCTTTAATACATAAGCATGTAGCAACAATTATTATTCTCATATGAGATTGAGGATATATGTCCAAACTGAAACTTCCACCATGATTCATGGCTTTAGTTAGCGGCCCAATGTTCTTCTCTAACAATATGCATGCTCCAACCATTAAGGTGGTAGATCCCTCTTACTTCAGACAAGACGGACATGCATAGCAACTCACATGATATTCAACAAAGAAAAGTTGATGGCGTCCCCAGAAGCATGGTTATCGCACAACAAGCAACTTAATAAGAGATAAAGTGCATAAGTACATATTCAATACTACGATAGTTTTTAAGGCTATTTTGTCCCATGAGCTATATATTGCAAAGGCGAATGGAAATTTTAAAGGTAGCACTCAAGCAATTTACTTTGGAATGGCGGATAAATACCATGTAGTAGGTAGGTATGGTGGACACAAATGGCATAGTGGTTGGCTCAAGGATTTTGGATGCATGAGAAGTATTCCCTCTCGATACAAGGTTTAGGCTAGCAAGGTTATTTGAAGCAAACTCAAGGATGAACCGGTGCAGCAAAACTCACATAAAAGACATATTGTAAACATTATAAGACTCTACACCGTCTTCCTTGTTGTTCAAAACTCAATACTAGAAATTATCTAGACCTTAGAGAGACCAAATATGCAAACCAAATTTTAGCAAGCTCTATGTATTTCTTCATTAATGGGTGCAAAGTATATGATGCAAGAGCTTAAACATGAGCACAACAATTGCTAAGTATCACATTATCGTCCAAGACATTTTAGAATTACTACATGTAGCATTTCCCGATTCCAACCATATAACAATTTAACAAAGAAGTTTCAACCTTCGCCTTGAACATTATGAGTAAAGCCTAAGGACTTATTTGTCCATATGCAACAGCGGAGCGTGTCTCTCTCCCACAGTGAATGCTAGGATCCATTTTATTCAAACAAAAACAAAAACAAAAACAAACCGACGCTCCAAGTAAAGAACACAAGATGTGAGAATAAAAATATAGTTTCGGGGGAGGAACCTGATGAAGTTGTCGATGAAGAAGGGGATGCCTTGGGCATCCCCAAGCTTAGACGCTTGAGTCTTCTTAAAATATGCAGGGATGAACCACCGGGCATCCCCAAGCTTAGAGCTTTCACTCCTCTTGATCATAGTATATCATACTCCTCTCTTGACCCTTGAAAACTTCCTTCACACCAAACTTCAAGCAAACTCATTAGAGGGTTAGTGCACAAATAATTCACATATTCAGAGGTGACACAATCATTCTTTACACTTCTGGACATTGCATAAAGCTACTGGACATTAATGGATCAAAGAAATTCATCCAACATAGCAAAAGAGGCAATGCGAAATTAAAGGCAGAATCTGTCAAAACAGAACAGTTCGTAAAGACGAATTTTAAAATGGCACCAGACTTGCTCAAATGGAAAAACTCAAAACTAATGAAAGTTGCGTACATATCTGAGGATCATGCTCGTAAATTGGCAGATTTTTTCGAATTTTCTACAGAGACTTTTGCCCAGATTCGTGACAGATAGCAATGCTGTTTCTGCGCAGCGATCCCAAATATAACATCAACTTTAACATAGAAACTTTACTTGGCACAAAAACATGATAAGGAGAGGTTGCTACAGTAGTAAACAACTTCCAAGACTCAAATATAAAACAAAGTACTGTAGTAAAAACATGGGTTGTCTCCCATAAGCGCTTTTCTTTAACGCCTTTCAGCTAGGCGCAGAAAGTGTAAATCAAGTAACATCAAGAGTAGAAGCATCAACATCATAACTTGTTCTAATAATAGAATCAAAAGGCAACTTCATTCTCTTTCTAGGGAAGTGTTCCATACCTTTCTTGAGAGGAAATTGATATTTAATATTACCTTCCCTCATATCAATAACAGCACCAACGTTCGAAGAAAAGGTCTTCCCAACACAATAGGACAAGATGCATTGCATTCGATAGCCAAGACAACAAAATCAACGGGGACAAGGTTATTGTTAACCGTAATGCGCACATTATCAATCCTCCCCAAAGGTTTCTTTTTAACATTATTGGCAAGATTAACATCCAAATAACAATTCTTCAATGGTGGCAAGTCAAGCATATCATAAATCTTTTTAGGCATAACAGAAATACTTGCACCAAGATCACATAAAGCATTACATTCAAAGTCATTGAATTTCATTTTAATGATGGGCTCCCAACCATCTTCTAACTTTCTAGGAATAGAAGTTTCAAGTTTTAGTTTCTCTTCTCTAGCTTTTATGAGAGCATTTGTAATATGTTTTGTAAAGGCTAAATTTATAGCACTAGCATTAGGACTTTTAGCAAGTTTTTGTAAGAACTTTATAACTTCAGAGATGTGGCAATCATCAAAATCTAAATCATTATGAGCTACAGCAATGGGATCATTGTCCCCAAGGTTGGAAAAAATTTCAGCAGTTTCACAAGGATTCTTTTAGCAATTTCAGGCAGTTTTGTACGCTTTGCACTAGGAGTAGAAACATTGCCAACACCAATTATTTTACCATTGATAGTAGGAGGTGCAGCAACATGTGAAGAATTAATATTATTAGTGGTGGTAATAGTCCAAACTTTAACTACATTATTCTCTTTAGCTAGTTTTTCATTTTCTTCTCTATCCCACCTAGCACGCAATTCAGCCATTAGTCTTATATTCTCATTAATTCTAACTTGGATGGCATTTGCTGTAGTAGTAATCTTATTATCAATATCATTATTAGGCATAATTTTCAATTTTAAAAGATCAACATCAGAGGCAAGTCTATCAACTCTAGAAGCAAGAATATCAATTTTATCAAGCTTTTTCTCAACAGATTTGTTAAAAGCAGTTTGTGTACTAATAAATTCTTTAAGCATAGCTTCAAGACCAGAGGGTACACTCCTATTATTGTTGTAAGAATTCCCATAAGAATTACCATAACCATTACCATTAGCAGAAGTATATGGCCTATAGTTATTACCAGAGTTGTTCCTATAAGCATTGTTGTTGAAATTATTGTTTTTAATGAAATTCACATCAACATTTTCTTCTTGAGCAACCAATGAAGCTAAAGGAACATTATTTGGATCTACATTAGATCTACCATTCACAAGCATAGACATAATCACATCAATCTTATCACTCAAGGAAGAGGTTTCTTCAACGAATTTACCTTCTTACCTTGTGGAGCTCTTTCCGTGTGCCATTCAGAGTAATTTATCATCATATCATCAAGAAGATTTGTAGCCGCCCCAAAGTGATGGACATAAAGGTACCTCCAGCAGCTGAATCCAATAAATTCCGCGAAGAAAAATTTAGTCCTGCATAGAAGGTTTGGATGATCATCCAAGTAGTCAGTCCATGGGTTGGGCAATTCTTTACCAAAGTTTTCATTCTCTCCCATGCTTGAGCAACATGTTCAGTATCTAATTGCTTAAAATTCATTATGCTACTTCTCAAAGATATAATTTAGCGGGAGGATAATATCTACCAATAAAAGCATCCTTACATTTAGTCCATGAATCAATACTATTCTTAGGCAAAGATAGTAACCAATCTTTAGCTCTTCCTCTTAATGAGAAAGGAAACAATTTCAATTTAATAATATCACCATCTACATCCTTATATTTTTGCATTTCACAAATTTCAACAAAATTATTGAGATGGGCAGCAGCATCATCAGAACTAACACCAGAAAATTGATCTTTCATAACAAGGTTTAGTAAAGCAGGTTTAATTTCAAAGAATTCTGCTGTAGTAGCAGGTGGAGCAATAGGTGTGCATAGGAAATCATTATTATTATTGGTTGTGAAGTCACACGACTTAGTATTTTCAGGGGTATTCATTTTAGCAACAGTAAATAAAGCAAACTAGATAAAGTAAATGCAAGTAACTAATTTTTTTGTGTTTTTGATATAGAGAGCAAGACAGTAAATAAAGTAAAACTAGCAACTAATTTTTTTGTGTTTTGTTTAGGTGCAGCAAACAAAGTAGTAAATAAAATAAAGCAAGACAAAAACGAAGTAAAGAGATTGAGAAGACTCCCTTGCAGCGTGTCTTGATCTCCCGGCAACGGCGCCAGAAATTTATGCTTGATGCGTAGATGTACACGTCCGTTGGGAACCCCAAGTGGAAGGTATGATGCGCACAGCAGCAAGTTTCCCTCAGTATGAAACCAAGGTTATCGAACCAGTAGGAGCCAAGAAGCACGTTGAAGGTTGTTGGTGGAGGAATGTAGTGCGGCGCAACACCAGTGAAACCGGCGCCAACGTGGAACCTGCACAACACAACCAAAGTACTTGCCCCAACGAAACAGTGAGGTTGTCAATCTCACCGGCTTGCTGTAACAAAGGATTAACCGTATTGTGTGGAAGATGATTGTTTGCAAAGAAAACAGTAAAGAACAATTGCAGTAGATTGTATGCGATGTAAAGAATAGGACCGGGGTCCACAGTTCATAAGTGTCTCTCCCATAAGATAAAAGCATGTTGGGTGAACAAATTACATCGGGCAATTGACAAATAGAGAAGGGCATAACAATGCATATACATGATATGATAAATATAGTGAGATTTAATTGGGCATTACGACAAAGTACATAGACCGCCATCCAACCGCATCTATGCCTAAAAAGTCCACCTTCAGGTTATCATCCGAACCCCTTTCGGTATTAAGTTGCAAGCAACACAATTGCATTAAGTATGGTGCATAATGTAATCAACAACTACATCCTTAGACATAGCATCAATGTTTTATCCCTAGTGGCAACAGCACAACACAACCTTAGAACCTACTGTCACGATCCCATGTATCAATGAAGGCATGAACCCACTATCGAGCATAAATACTCCCTCTTGGAGTTAAGAGCAAAAACTTGGCCAGAGCCTCTACTAATAACGGAGAGCATGCAAGATCATAAACAACACATAAACAATGGATTGATAATCACCATAACATAGTATTCTCTATCCATCGGATCCCGACAAACACAACATATAGTATTACGGATAGATGATCTTGATCATGTTAGGCAGCTCACAAGATCCAACAATGAAGCACAATTAGGAGAAGACGACCATCTAGCTACTGCTATGGACCCATAGTCCAGGGGTGAACTACTCACTCATCACTCCGGAGGCGATCATGGCGATGAAGAGTCCTCCGGGAGATGAATCCCCTCTCCGGCAGGGTGCGAGGCGATCTCCCGAATCCCCGAGATGGGATTCGCGGCGGCGGCGTCTCTGGAAGGTTTTCCGTATCGTGGCTCTCGGTACTGCGGGTTTCGCGACGGAGGCTATTTGTAGGCGAAAGGGCAGCCTCGGAGGGAATCTGGTGGGGCCAGACACTAGGGCGGCGCGGCCAGGGCCTGGGCCGCGCCGCCACCATGTGTGGGCCCCACGTGGCCCCTCTCTGACGGCTCTCGGGTGTTCTGGATGCTTCCGGGCAAAATAGGAACCTGGGCGTTGATTTCGTCCAATTCCGAGAATATTTCCTTACTAGGATTTCTGAAACCAAAAACAACAGCAATGGCTCTTCGGCATCTTGTTAATAGGTTAGTTCCAGAAAATGCGTAAATACGACATATAATGTGTCTAAAACATGTAGATATCATCAATAATGTAGCATGGAACATAAGAAATTATCGATACGTTGGAGACGTATCAGCCACCGTCTCCTTCTTCTCCAAGGGGGAGCGCTCAGTATCCGCCATCTCGAACCGGCGTCGGCATTGTGGTCTCTTACGGGGCGTGTCGCCCCGGTCAATTCCGATGAAAGAGTTTTCATGTTTAGCTCTCCTCCATCATCACGGTCTCACGGCATGTCTGCTAATTCTTGAAACTCGCCGCCACATCCAGGCCCTAGGTATTCTCAATCAAACTCTCAACGAAGCCCCACCGCCACTATTAACTAGCAGCTAAGTGACCACTAACGTTGTTGATGCATCCAAGCTCACTAAGATGGGTTGAATTCGATTTTTTTTTTCCAACCACGCATCTTGCGCTTTGATACGAAGTGGATTTTTTGTTTGTCATACATTGCGCATGTGGTTACAATAGGGAGCTGGAGTGCCATTTTTCTGAATTGTTTCATGACAAGTAAATACCAGTGTTGATGCGAATCTGGATGGATGATGATCTATTTTTTGGTCTGCACTTAGTGTCCATTCAGATTAGCATGAAAGTCAGTGATCTTTTGGGTCTGCACTCAGTGCAGTTTTTTTTTTTGGTCTGAACAGGACGGCAGTTTCTGAGGTGGAGCAGATCAGCAGAGGGGGAGACATTGCCGTAGTTGGGGGTTTTCACGGAAGTGCAGGGGTATGGATTAAAGACGGTCCAGGGGCAGTGCGACGAATGTGAGATTGCATTGAGTGATAGAAGAGAGAAGATTAACCGCTGAATCTACATCATGTTTAAAGATCGAATAAGATTAACAAAATGTGACCCAACAGTTCAAAATCTACTAAGATAGACATAGAAACAACGTAGAACTTTTTATTTTAAAACACGAACCGAGCGAGTATAAATCCTGATGCATCCAAACTCTAAATCGCACACCACACAAATCTCGCACATGGAGCTCCTAGCCAGCCATAGGCCGTAGCACACAATCCTGATGGAAAGCAGCTACAGCAGCATGGCCGCCGTGGCGAGCAGCGAGGAGCCGACGCACGCCGCCCATGTGCCGCCACTGAGGCTACGGGGGCTGCTGCTTTGGGTGCTGCCGGAGACGAGGCCTACGCCTGCGCCTACGCCTGGGATCCCCCCTTCCGCGATGTTCATGAGGCTCGCGGAGCAGAGAAGTGCGAGGAGGAGCACGCACAGAGGCAAGAAACGTCCCATCTTCCGATCTCCAATCTAAACAGGGTACAACAGGCAACTTCTCGCTCTGATGTGTGTGTGGTTCAGTGGTTGCTCTCGGCTTCGCTCGCTTCCCTTACTTGTTGTTCGTGGGCAGCTGCTGCGCGCATGGCTTATTTATGGCTGAACGAGAGTTGACCCACCATAATTCATTGATTAGTACTACCTTCGTTCCACAATTCTGGTTTTGGTTTAGTTTTGAATTAAAGTGTGTCTAGATATATCTAAAATTAAAAACTTCCGTCATTCTTTTATAGACAGAATTAGTAGTATACTTCACAAGTTCACAAGTGTTTCTTTGCCAAATGCGTTTTAATATTTAAAAGCATGTGCAAATGTTCTCTTTCACCCAATTTTTTCTACTTTTTACATGGATATTTGACTTCTATACACCACAGCAACCAGTTGAGGCGGATCCAATGTTTGGGCATAGGGGTTGATGACTTGATGCACACAATTTAATGGAAGACCAGGACTCAAGGACTCAAGGTCTTCTTTTTATGCCCTAACAGCAAAATGGTTGACATACGCGGCTGGCGTTGCGGCCAGGATTACAGCGCACATATTTTCTTTTGCCTCAACAACGGTTGTTCAAAAGATTAGCATGCAAACAGTGCCATTTTAGAAGCTCCCATGGTGCAGCTTGGACTTCCATCTAAATAATGTTGTAATATTTGACTAGGCCGATAGAGAGACATTTTTATTGAAATAAGAGTATAAGTTTTCCATGCATCACACTATTACGTGGTAGAAATTAAGACCATGCCCTATGCACTATGTGAGTGAAAAGAGAACCAAACATGGTGCATGATGTACTCATCTTGATAGTACAGATGAGGCAGCTTAAAATTGCAGCATTAATTGCTGCAACTAGTGCTTTCTTTTGTAGACTCTAATTTCTTTAGAAGACTGGGACTCAAGTGTTTTTTTTTATGAACCAACAACGAGTGATTAGATAATTTGAACCGCTCACCCATGCATCATCCTCTTCTTGGGCAACATGGGTGAACCCAACTTCCCCACCGCCGCCGTTGGAGGAGGCCGCCGACGGTGGACGGCAGCCGGAGGGGGGGGGGGGTTCCCTTTTTCCCTCGTTCTAGAACCTGGCCACAATCATGGCTATGATCCCAACATGGACCGCCGCGTTGGGTCGCGTGAGGCACACGTCCCTCAAGCAATGGTCGTCCTTACAGATGGATGCTGGGCAGGGGGGGGGGGGGTGATCTCTACAATAGCTGCCGGAAGATGCCACTCGTCTGGACGTTAAGCCCCTTATCGAGTTCTTTTGGCACTGGACACGGTTGTGTACACATGGAGATCACTCTGATGAGATTCCAACGGTGGTGTCACGACATCACAATATCCGCCTTCGATCGCCTGCCTCATCAGCCGGGTTTTTACCATGGCGCTAACGGGGGTGGGCATGTCAAGGAGGATTGTAGGCAGTGGTGGAGCCAGGATTTCTATATCGGGTATTCGGACTAAAAAAATTCCAGCACAACAATACAATATATGTAGTTTCACAATAAGAAAAGAACTAGTACAAATTATTCATAGTAGGGACAATCGCCTCCAATAATTAAATTACGTTGGAAGGGCATACAAGAAATACCATTTAACTCTTCGATCTCCTTTTTGAAAACCAGCAATGTTGTCATCACTTTTCAAACCTACAAGTTATATATTTAATTAACTAAGGAGAATCTCAACTGAAAAATGTCAAAACAGAATTATAACTGAAGCACTTCTTACCACGGGTGGCCTGATCTGAATACTTGTGAAATCAAGAACTGTATACTTTGGTTATGAACTGCTGCTACCTGCTAGTCACTTATGAATTCACTTGTTTTTTTTAAACGAGGATGGGGCCCGGAAGGACCCATTGGCTGCATATATTAACCCAAGTGCTAATAAGTGCACGGTGGCCGAGTAAATGACAAAAAACTACCACAATTATGCCAAAGGTGACGCGGAACTACCAAAAGGGACACGATTGTCACATGACTACCATGTTTGGGGCACGGTCGCGACGCGGAGCACTGATTCAATGGATCAACCGTGCTAACCATGTTCTGGCAGCCCTGGCCCACTGTCAGAGCGGACGTGGCGTCCAGTCGACGGACGGCCGTTAGGGCTCGTGTTAGGGCAACTCCTGGTTGACTTTCCCCCAAATCGAACAGAAATGGAAGATGGAGGAGGCGGCGGTGACTGGTTCGGCGACCCAGGCGTGCACATCGAATCTCCGGCGTATGGTGGCCGATGCGGGAGCGCCTGCGCTCCTGCTGATGGCATGGAGGGCTTCGTCGTGCCCCCGTCGGTGCTGCAGCACGCGTCGCCGGTGCTGCAGCTGGCGCCACCAAGCCCACCGCGTCCAGAGTCCGAGAAGTGGTGGACATCTGAGGGCATGATGTCTCAGAATGACCCGATGAGCCATTACCTCTACAATGGTAGCGGGTAAGAGTTCTTTGCCCTCTGTAGACTACTTCTCTATTGGATTTTGCCCTCTGTAGAGTAATCCCCTGTTCCATTTTGCCCTAGTGTTTTTTCTGGCAATAATGTTGGTAGAATGACGATGTAGATTGACTAGAATGTTAATTTGGATTATAGGGAGCAGGCAGAGATGTGGGAGCTCTATTTTCAATTTGATGGAGCAAAAAATTTCACAAAACTTTACATAGGACATACATAAGGTTTCTGAAATTGTTGTCCATCATGGAGGAAGAGGGATATGGTCTGTGTGATTCCTTATATTATGTTAAAAATGAAGGAGTAGGACTGAGTGGATTAGAGCTAGTGGACAACAATTATAAGGTTGATGAAATGCTAGTGAAGTATGCAAGTACAAAGAAACTGGTGCTCACTGTGATGAAGGACAATAGGAAAAGAGCAATTGTTTTATCACCATTGAAGAGAAAGCATGCAAGCACAATTGACCTTGATCCAGAGGAAGAAGAGCCAATTACACACCCTTTTCTGAGCCAAGACAGTTCCTTCTGTGATGGTTGGCAGTCACAAATGGATGATCACAACTTTCCTCAGATGCACACACAGGAGAGTGTTAACTGTGAGAAGGGTAAACATGTACTGGATATAGAGACATGTATGGCAGAAGAAGAAGAAGAAGAGGAATATGAAGATGAGGATGATAGTTGGCTATATCCATGCAGATTTGACCCGGTAGCTGCAGAGAAGTGATAACGCGTGAAGCACACGTCCGTTGGGAACCCAAGTGGAAGGTGTGATGCGTATACAAGCAAGTTTCTCTCTGTATGAAACCAAGGTTTATCGAAGTAGGAGTCAAGGACCACGTGAAGGTTGTTGGTGGTGTCAGTGTAGCAACACCAGGTGAACAGGCAATCAAGATACTTTGCCCAACGTAAGATACTTTGTCAACGTAAGGCTTGTTAAAACAAAGGATTAAACATATAGTGTGGAAGATGATGTTTGTTTGCAAAGAACAAGAGAGAACATGATTGAGATTGTATTCAGATGTAAAAGAATGGACCGGGATCCACAGCTCACTAGTGGTGTCTCTCCAATAAGATAAATAACATGCGGGTGAACAAATTACAGGTGGGCAATTGACAAATAAAGATTCAATACATATCATGATAATCACTATGAGATTTAATCAGGCATTACGACAAAGAACATAGACCGCCATCCAGCATGCATCTATGCCTAAATAGTCCACCTTCAGGTTAGCATCCGCACCCTTCCAGATTAAGTTGCAAATAACAGACAATTGCATTAAGTATGGTGCGTAATGTAATCAACACAAATATCCTTAGACAAAGCATTGATGTTTTATCCCTAGTAGCAACAGACATCCACAACCTTAGAACTTTCTGTCACTGTCCCAGATTCAATGGAGGCATGAACCCACTATCGAGCATAAATACTCCCTCTTGGAGTTACAAGTATCAACTTGGCCAGAGCCTCTACTAGCAACGGAGAGCATGCAAGAACATAAACAACACATATATGATAGATTGATAATCAACTTGATATAGTATTCTATATTCATCGGATCCCACCAAACACAACATGCAGCATTACAAATAGATGATCTTGATCATGTTAGGCAGCTCACAAGATCTAAACATGATAGCACAAGAGGAGAAGACAACCATCTAGCTAATGCTATGGACCCATAGTCCAAGGATGAACTACTCACGCATCAATTCGGAGGCGGGCATGATGATGTAGAGCCCTCCGGTGATGATTCCCCTCCGGTGCCGAGGCGATCTCCGAATCCCCGAGATGGGATTGGCGGCGGCGGCGTCTCCGGAAGTATTTCGTATCGTGGCTCTCGGTAATAGGGTTTCGCGACGAAGACTTTAAGTAAGCGGAAGGGCAGGCGAGCAGGGGCGGCACGAGGGCCCCACACCATAGGGCGGCGCAGGGCCCACCCCGCGCGGCCTCGTGGTGTGGGCGCCTGTCGCCCCACTTCGTGTCCCCTCCGGTCTTCCGAAGCTTCGTGGAAAAATAAGACCCTAGGCGTTGATTTCGTCCAATTCCGAGAATATTTCCTTTGTAGGATTTCTGAAACCAAAAACAAAAAAACAACTGGCGCTTCGGCATCTTGTTAATAGGTTAGTGCCGGAAAATGCATAACAATGATGTAAAGTATGTATAAAACATGTGAGTATTGTCATAAAAGTAGCATGGAACATAAGAAATTATAGATACGTTGGAGACGTATCAAGCATCCCCAAGCTTAGTTCCTACTCGCCTCGAGTAGGTAAACGATAACAACAAATAATTTCTGAAGTGACATGCTACCAACATAACCTTGATCAACATTATTGTAAAGCATATGAGATGGTTGGAGTGATTCGAAGCAAAAGATTCCTAACAAAGAGATAATGACTAAACAATTGAATCATATAGCAAAACTTTTCATGAATAGTACTTTCAAGACAAGTATCAACAAGACTTGCATAAGAGCTAACTCATAAAGCAATAGATTCAAAGTAGAATGCATTGAAGCAACACAAAGGATGATTAAGTTTCAGCAATTGCTTTCAACTTGTAACATATATATCTCATGGATATTTGTCAACATAGAGCAATATAACAAGTGCAATAAGTAAACATGTAAGAATCAATGCACACAGTTAACACAAGTGTTTGCTTCTAAGATAGAAAGAAGTAGGTAAACTGACTCAACATAAAGTAAAAGAATGGCCCTTCACAGAGGGAAGCATGGATTACTCTTTTGTGCTAGAGCTTTTATTTTGAAAACATAGAAACGATTTTGTCAACGGTAGTAATAATTCATATGTGTTATGCATAATACTTCCTACAAGTTGCAAGCCTCATGCATAGAATACCAATAGTGCTCGCTGACGAGGGATCACCTCGGCAATGCCTACGTATTGTAGACTAGGGTTTCGAGAATAGCGACGATGGAGATTCCGGGAACGAGATTAGGCACACGACGTACCCAGCTTCGGGTCCCCTCGGTGGAGGATCCCTACGTGCTGCTAGCAATCTACTATATGATCATAGATGTGTTTACAGGGTGCCATAGGCGGAGCTATGTTGTCTATATTCTGTCTATCACCCCTATTTCGGTGCCCTGGCTAGCTTTATATATGCAACCAGCCTAGGTTTTACAAGAGTCCTAGTCGACTACTTCTTCGGGTTGCCTTGTTGGGCCTTCTCCATATTGGGTCTTCTCCATATTGGGCCGAGCGATCCAGTATACCAATAATGGGTACCCGGATATACCATGTCAGCCCCGAGTGTCTAGGGAAGTCGAAGACTTGCGTAGAGACTCCAAGCATAATCATCTCCAAAGGCGAGGTCCATGTCGAAGATCATCTGTAGCGTAGATGATGTCTCGAAATTATTTTCTATCGGGTGCGCGGCAGGATGGGAGTAGCCCCGAGTCTATGGGCAAGTGCTTGCACTTGGGCATAGACTCAAGTTGTACTACTCGATGAAGAACTTAACTATATTTCTGGAGGACTTGATGAAATCCATGGGCTCCCGATGGGAGTAGGCTCCACTCGAATCGTAGAATCGAGTTGAGTCTACAAAGCTTGATTGTCGTAGATGCTGTCGAAGTTATTTTTCTATCGGGTGCGCGACCAGCGCTCCCGGGAGTAGCCCCCGAGGCTACAGCCAAGTGTTTGCACTTGGGTGTAGGCTCAACTTGCTTTTAATCGACCCCATAATTTTTCCTCTTGTATCTTGTCGGGAGAGTGAACAATGCTCTCGATAAGAGTAGCCCCGAGCCTATGGGCAGGTGCTTGCACCTAGGCATAGGCTCAAGTTGTACTACTCGATAAAGAACTTGGCGCAGCCCCTCTTTTTATCGAATCCAGGCCATTGCTACTTTTATTTGACATTGATCTCTATATTGTACAGGGATAATGGTAGTTGGGGCTAGTTCATCTGACGGATCAGGTACTAGTTAACTGCTCTAGTGGCAATCCGCAAAAACCTACTTCAAGATCACGTCCCCGGACATGATCTCGGGATACTGGTGTAAACTTCGACAGTGCCGCTTAAGGTCTTACCAGTCGAGTCCCGTCATGTTTATCGGGTACCTAACGCGTCCGTTAGGATTTTTCTTCGTATCTGTTGATACGGATAATAGTAGCAGAGCGCTTTTGGCGATGCCACGCCCAGAGAACGGATCTGGGTCTTACCTTCGCAAATTTGCGGCATTCAGAAATTGATCGCAACTTTGGCGTTCCGAGAATATATTGTCGAGTGCCTTGTTCGGCTGATGCAATGACCCATTTTGCGGGTTCTTCTATTTTTCTCTCGGGCTTGATGAGTCAGCCGAATATATTGCGTTCTTCTATATTGTCGTCAGGCATATCACCGATGTTCTTGATCGGAACAAATGACGAGTCAATGGACCCGAAGATTTGTCCACTTTTTTTTTTTTTTTTTTTTTTTGGGTTCCTCCTTGATGAAAATTTCGTCGAGTTCCTCCTTCAGGAAAATTTCTTCGGGTCCTCTTTGGGGACAATTCTTCGGGTCCTCCCTGAGGACAATTCTTCGGGTCCTCTTTGAAGACAATTCTTCGGCACCTCCTTGAAGATAATTTTTCGACACCTCCTTGAAGATAAATTTTCGACACCTCCTTGAAGATAATTCTTCGGCACCTCCTTGAAGATAATTTTTCGACACCTCCTTGAAGATAATTTTTCGACACCTCCTTGAAGATAATTTTTCGACACCTCCTTGAAGATAATTTTTCGACACCTCCTTGAGGCAAAATTCGTCGGGTCCTTCTTGAAGCAAATTCGTCACGTCCTTCTTGAGGCAAATTCTTCGGGTCCTTCTTCAGGCAAATTCTTCAGGTCCTTCTTGAATAAGATTTCGTCGGGTTCTCTCTTGAAGATAATTTTGTCGGGTTCTCTCTTGATTTCGTCGGGTTCTCTTTTGAAGACAGTTTCGTCAGGTTCCTTTTTTTTGAATTTGTAGACACGGTTCTTCTTTGGTCAACCTGAGATGTATAGTGAAGAAGTATGGTGCAGCCCCCGAGTGTCGGGTGTGGCGAAAGTAAATGATAATCAACTTTATGCAAATCAAAGGAACACTTAGCTTATTGGGCACGACGGAGTCGGCGCGATGAAGTCTTCGAGTGCGGAGAAGAAGTCGAAGTAGAAACCACTGAATTGCGAAAGTGGATGCCACAAAATTTGTTGATGAAGAGATAGCTGAAACCCCGAGCACTGCTGGGGTGATGTCATGATTGTTGCTTAGACGCCGTGTCACCATTGTGACCCGGGGCGAAGTTGTTGTTGAGCCCCCGAGTATTATCCGTGTCGCCGAAAAAAAGGCCATTAAGGATTAAATACTGAAGATGAAATCCGAGATGAAGTAATTGAGATGAATCCATATTAAAGATTACACCATCATATATTGAAGATGAATCCGCCGATATCATAGAGGATGAATCCATTGACCCGAAGAATCCAGTAATAACCATAAAAGATGAATCCGTTGATATCATAGAGGATGAATCCATTGAGCCGAGAAAATAGTTCCAGTAATAACCATAGAAGATGAATCCATTGACCCGAAGAATCCAGTAATAACCATAAGTGAATCCATTGTCCCGGAAACTCATCGGGTAGTATGTAAGAGTAAACCATATAGATGAACCCGAATAAATTCACTTGACCCGAAGAAAATAACTCCAGTAACCATCATAAATGATAAATCCACTGACCCGAAAAATGCGTCGGGTAGTATTGTATTTAGAAGGAACCAATGATAGTCCGAAGAACATAAATCCAGTCATCCGAAAAGGCACCGGGTAATACTATATAAGAAGAAATCAATGATAACCATATACATGAATCCGCTGAACCGGAGATATAGATCCACTAAGCCGAAGAAGATAAACCCATTGAGACGAAGAAAATAAATCCACTAAGCCAGGGAAGATATATCCCGAACCGAAGAATCCACTAAGCTGAAGAAAATAAATTCACCGAGTAATCGAGTGTATTTACGGTAGCTATGTAATGGCGCAACCCCGAGTGTTGGATGAATTTGCTGTAATGATGTAATGGTGCAGCCCCCGAGTATTCGAGTATGTCAAAAATAAATAAATGAATTTTGGAGGAGGAGGAACACTTAGCTTTTTCATCGGGTGTGACGGGGTCATCGCTAGAACAAGTCGTGCAGCTGGCACAGTTGATGTAGACGCGCGGCGTCTGACTGGGAATAGTTGACATCGTGCAGCGCCTGGCCGGCATGGTTGATGTAGTCGTGCAGCGCCTAACCGGCGTGGTCGATGAAGATAACGCAGTCGAAGTAATTGCGCGGCTAGGAGATGAGACGCATGATGACGAACTGGATCGATATAGCAAAGTAGTCGAAGCTTATTTCTGATCTGCAGTTATATACTACGGCACAACAACTGTATGCAAATAATAATAGTACAAGCTTAAGAATTTTTTTTTTTTTTTTTGGTAAAATAAATTCGTGTAATTGAAAATATAGCACTGATAATCTGTATGTTGGGTGGCGAAGTACGCACTAGCAGACTCATACTGGCAAATCCACGACGGATAATTTCGGGAGAGCCGTCGTTTGCAAACAAATCGAAAATTTCTCGCAAAAAATTTCAGAGCAAATATTTATCTATATTTTCCTTTCAATCAATTTTCTTATTAGAGATAAAATCGTGTGTTGTTTGTGTTTGTTATATGAATAATGTTTAATCAAAGATCAAATACTATAACGTGAAGAAACAAGAATACGAGTACTTAGCTGAATATAACGATCGCATCTTGGAAGACGTGAAGCATCATGACTTCTCTTTCTTGCTTCTGCTGCTTCCGCCGTGAAACAACAGTCTTTTTTTTATTTTTAGACGAGACACGTGAATCAGATCTTGGAAGTTGTATCCCGCTTCTGGTCTATGCATGTGCTGCGCTCAATCAAAGGCTCGCCTTCTTTGTTTTTTCCTCTTGCTAATCCTTGCCGAAGAATCCACGCAACCAACTAGCTGTGCCCATGGCACAGTCCAATACTGCGAGCGATATCGCCAACGCGGCTTCATTGTTGTAGATCGGATAGAACGATGCTGCTTTTTGATGTAGATCGGCTGCGCTGCTGGTGCTTTGTTGAAGTCGATTTGTATACGCGTTGTTGATGGTGAAGAACTCGACGGATCCCGCCCGGATAACGAAATCCAGTCGCCGCGATTCCCACAGACGGCGCCAATTGACGAGGGATCACCTCGGCAATGCCTACGTATTGTAGACTAGGGTTTCGAGAATAGCGACGATGGAGATTCCGGGAACGAGATTAGGCACACGACGTACCCAGCTTCGGGTCCCCTCGGTGGAGGATCCCTACGTGCTGCTAGCAATCTACTATATGATCATAGATGTGTTTACAGGGTGCCGCCATAGGCGGAGCTATGTTGTCTATATTCTGTCTATCTGTTGACCCCCTATTTCGGGTGCCCTGGCTAGCTTTATATATGCAACCAGCCTAGGGTTTTACAAGAGTCCTAGTCGACTACTTCTTCGGGTTGCCTTGTTGGGCCTTCTCCATATTGGGTCTTCTCCATATTGGGCCGAGCCGATCCAGGTATACCAATAATGGGTACCCGAAGGGTATACCCATGTCACTCGCACCTTGTCCTAATTAGCTTGGATTTACATGGATTATCATTGCATAACATATGTTTCAACCAAGTGTCACAAAGGGGTACCTCTATGCCGCCTGTACAAAGGTCCAAGGAGATCAATCGCATTTGATTTCTCGTTTTTAATAGATCTCAACTTAGGACATCCACATGACAACATAGACAACAGATAATGGACTTCTCTTTAATGCATAAGCATTCAACAACAGATAATATTCTCATAAGAGAGTGAGGATGAATGTCCAAACTGAAAACTTCCACCATGATACATGGCTTTGGTTAGCGGCCCAATGTTCTTCTCTAACATATGCATGCTCAAACCATTTGATCATGATAAATCACCCTTACTTCAGACAATACGAACATGCATAGCATCTCACATGATATCCAAAAAAGGTGTAAAAAGTTGATGGTGTCCCCGGAAACATGGTGACAAAGGATTAATTTGTCAATGCCTACAGATTGTAGACTAGGTTTTGCTGGAAGTAGAGGGCAAGTAGATCTCGAAGGTTTCAGCCGAAAGTACTCGCTGATTATGAAAACTAGGGTTATGTTGACAATAGATTCGATCCTTTCCCTCGACTCCCCCTTATATAGAGGGTGGAGCCGAGGGTTTTAATACACAAGTTACAGAGTTCGGGAGGGTTTCGTACTCAGCCCGTAAGATTACAAATCTCTATCTTTCCTAATACAATCTATCTTTCCTTAACACTAAATGGGCTTCCAAGTCTTCTTATTCTTTGAGTCCTGGGCCTTCAGTAAACCCCGGTACCATCTTCGGCAGGCCCATTGGGGATGCCTATGTCAGTAGCCCCCGAGATTTTTTTTGAATCGAAGAATCAGGGAAAATCTCCAACTTTACTCATTACATAACCTTTTGATATGCAAATATTATTTTGTACAGGGATAACGGTAGTTGGGGCTAGTTCATCCACGGATCAGGTACTAGTTAACTGCTCTAGTGGCAATCCGCAAAAACCTACTTCAAGATCACGTCCGTGGACATGATCTCGGGATACTGGTGTAAACTTCGACAGTGTGCCGCTTAAGGTCTTACCATTCACGAGTCCCAGTCATATTTATCGGGTACCTAACGCGTCCGTTAGGATTTTTCTTCGCATCGATACGGAAAAAGTAGCAATCCGCCGTCAAAGACGGTGCCACGCCGTCGAACGGATCGGGGTCTTACCTTCGAAAAGATTTGCGGCATTCAGAGATTTATTCACGACTTATAGCGCTCCGAGAATATATTGTCGAGTGCTTTTCTTTGTTGGAATAGCACATTTTATCGAGTCATATTTGATGACTTTTTTTGTCTTCCCGATGGGTATATGTAGAGTTATCTGTGTAACTCGGAATATGCTTACTGTTTCTTTATTTTGATCAAAATTCATCGGGCACGCGAACGCGTTCCCGATGGGAGTAGCTCCCGAGGCTACAGCCAAGAACTTGTGCTTGGGTGTAGGCTCCACCTTATATCTTTGCCGCTATATTTATAATCCTTCTCGATATTTTTATATATATCGGGTGCGCGACCAGCGCCCATGGGAGTAGCCCCGAGGCTATGAACAAATGCTTGCATTTGGTCATAGGCTCTCGCCATTTCTATCTTGTCATATTCGAAGTTTTCCAAAGTAGCCCCCGAGCATTTGGGCAAAAACTTGTATTTGATCAAAGGCTCTCGAAATAATCTTGCGTTGTCGATATTCTCGCCCGGCTTCTTAGTCGAGTTTTTCTCTTACCACAATGACGTCATTGCTGATGATAGCCACGATTTCTGTATTGGAAACACGCGAAAACCGCTCCTTTCACTGCCTTGTGGGTCCATTTTTCCTATCCAGTTGACACGTCGTGCAAGTGGGGGACACACGTCCTCCGCTTTTTCTGGCACTTATATTGTATCGCCTGTCTGTTCACTTCCCAGTAAAAATCCATTTTTACCCCTTGTCCACGTGTTGCCATCTGTATCCTAACTTGCCAATCCAACGGTTGCGACGGTGCGCCACACCGCTATATAAAGCCATCGTCTTCCTCCTTCAGCACTTTCGCTCGCGCCGCATCTCTGCTTCTCCTCTGCAACTTCTCCCTTGTTCCCATTACTTCAAGCGCTCAAGCACTCTCTCTCCCTTCTCCGCTAGGTCCATTGATGCCGCCTCGCGCCCGTTTGACTAGACATAGCACACCAGAATCGAAGATGACAACAACAGATTTGGGAAGCGCTGAGTGGGAGAGATCCAAGATCTCAGGCCAAGACATCAACATGCTGAAGAAGATGGGATTCAGCAAGAAGGAGAACGCGCTCCAGTTCCCCAAGGAGGAGAGCTACCCAAAGCCTCCAATCAACTATCGGGTCAGTTTCGTTGACCACCTCATCCGAGGACTTTCTCCCCCAATCCACGAATTTCTCCGTGGTCTCCTTTTTGTCTATGGGCTTCAATTGCATCATCTGACGCCCAATTCCATCCTCCACATCTCGATTTTTATCACACTGTGTGAGTGCTTTCTCGGGGTCCAACCCAATTGGGCTCTGTGGAAACGCATCTTTTGTATCCGCCGTAATAGCCACCACAACGTCGCCTACAACATTGGCGGCGTTGTTATCTGTGTTCGTTCTGAGGTCGATTATTTCGACGTCAAATTTCCCGACTCCGTCCAAGGTTGGCGGAAGAAATGGCTGTACATCCATGAGGAAAGCTCCAATCCAGCGGAAGAAAACATCGCCCCTTTTGACGGAGAAGCTAAAATCCTTCGCCGCCGTTCTTGGGATGCTGAAACTACCGAAGCTGAGAAATTGGCGACAGAGGCGCTGATGACTCGCATTCATGAGCTGCAGAACACCCGCGGCAAAGAACTTTCGGGTATTGAGATTACCGCCTATTTCCTTAGGACTAGAGTGCAGCCTCTCCAGGCTCGCAAAAACCCCTTCTGGAAGTACGCTGGTGAAGAAGATGTCGATAGGCTCTCAAAGGATCTTCCTTTGAAGGATTTTGAAAAGCTTATCCGCAAAATCTCATCGCTCAACAAGAAGGATTTAATTCCCACTTCTTGCCGTGTTGCGCCATATAGTAGCGCCAAACCCCTTCCCGAGGTAATTTCCTTTTAATAGCTGTATTGTTTCCTCGGGTTTTGTTATTTTGTCGATTACTATTTTGTTAATGCCTTTTTATCGTCACCTTTTCTTTTCTCAGGGCCACCTCGTCCTTGCTTCTCTTCCTCCTCTTCCTGAAGGTGGAGAAGTTGAGGACCGTGCCGTTGTCGACGATGACAACCAAAGCACCGCGCGCCCTGCCACTGAAATCGCGGGTTCTCACAAATCCGCGGCTTCCGCTGAGTCAGACGCCACTGCCTCGACACACTCTCTTCCTCACGCTTCGAAGAGGAAGAGAGATGAAGTTAAAGATTCCGGCACTTCCAAAGCCGAAGAAGCTGAGCCTTCATATAAAAAGGCAGATTTTAATCCATATACTGATGCCCTCGTCAGCTCGTAAGTTACTCCTTACTCTTTACTTTTCCCGCTCTGATGTTTCTTGTCTATCTTGCTTCTTATACTGTCGCCATTTTATTGTAGTGATGATGAGGAAGAAGAACAAATTGTTGACGCCGCTGCACGAACGAGTACGTCGCGTACTTTGATTGTGTCGGAAGCTCAACATGATGGGGATGAAACTTCTCCTCCCCAACAGGACATCGTGCAACCGCCGCCAGTTGAGAGCCCCCGAGCCTCTCCATCAAAGAGAGCGAGGATCGAGCCATCCAAGGAGTCTATCCAATTCCCTGGTGGTTCCTCGACACCTTCATTGGATGATGTAAGTCTTGAATCTTTCAATACTTCGATCATCTTTTTGTTTTGTGCTAAATGTTGTCGAATTTATATTGGCTATATTGACTTCTTTTTCCTCCTTGGTCGTTTCTTCAGCCTCTGATGAAGGAGTTTATTCGTCTTGGTACCCAATTTGTCGGGTATCGTGACTACACCAAGAAGCTCGAAGGTACTATTTTCCTGTTCCTTTGTTGCATGTGTACCATGATTTTATCATAATATTTAACTGTCGTGATTTTGCCAGGAGATCTTGCGGAAACCAACAAGCGTGCGGACGCTCTTGCTGTCAAGTTGGAGCAGAGCGAAGAAGCTCGCCAGAAAGCTGAAAAGGATGCTGCCACCATTGAAGATCTTCGAAAGAGGCTTCATGACGCGGAAACTTCCTTGAGTAATAACATAGCTTGGCAATCAGCTCGAGAGGCAGAGATCATTTCCCGCTTGGAGTCGCAGACTCGACGTTTTATCAGTAAGTTCTTGAATCCTTGCTTTTCCTCGGATTACTTCGCGTTTCACCTGCATTCTTTATTTTTATGCGGCTCTTTGTTTATTTGTAGGGAGAACTCACCAAGAATATGAGATTGAAGGTCCTGAAGGCGACGAGCTTCTCGACGCGCTGACCCTTGTCGAGATTCATGGGGATGAAGCGCGCGACGGTCTTGAAAACGCTGAAGCTAGCCTGCTGACTTCGAAGAAAGAGGCCCCAATACTTTTGTGGAGCTCGCCAAAACCTTCAACGGGCCCGAAGATCTTGGGCTAAAACTTCGCCAAGAAGGTCTGAAGATTGGCGTTGAAGGCACCGTCGCGCTGATTGCTGATAGTCAGCAAAACGTCGACTGGGCCAAGGTTGGCGACATAGGGGAGATGGAGACAAAGAAATGGCAATCTCTAATTAGAGCTGCCAAACCTTCTGCAAGGCCCATCCTTTCCTTCCTTGGTGTTAAACCAGCACCTGCTCCAAGCGCATCCAAGCCGGAGGTCAAGTAGACCACCTTGTCTTCTTTTTTCTTAGTTCTATCTTTTGATGCTGTCGTCTTAGTAATTTTGGCGACAGCTACTTCAGTACTCCAGTAGTGGCCTTTCTTTTGTAATAGCGATGTATATATTTTAATGTTGAATCGAAATCTATATTTTGCTGGATGATTGATATTGGAAATCTTTTTATTTTCAGTTGATTTTTGACAACTATACTACAACTCCTCGTCCTTCCGATGTTTTACCCACTTCCTCTCACTCGAAGAAGATACCTGTCGTTGTCGGCTTTACTGAAGATTCTTCGAGTAAGAACTCAGCACAGGATTTGGAAGAACTTCGGCAACAGCTGCAATCCACGAAGAAACAATCACTTATGCTCATGGAACAGTCTCGGAAATCCTCCGAGAGGGAGAAAATTGCACTTCAACAAGCTCGGGATGCCATAGCTGAAAAGGACTCCGCCGTTGCTGAAGCTGCTGCAGCTACGTCTCGAGAGAATTTTATGCTTGAACTGCTGACAGATGCTAGCTTGGATATGGCAGGTGTGCTTCATTATCTCTGTCGTAGTTTTTTATTTTTCTTTTGCTTGTCTCCTTTTTGCCCACTGATTCTTTGAAAAAATAGGTTCCTTCTTGGATGCTACTACC